>JBBGZY010000087.1:2400000-3600000 GCA_037952925.1 Lithobates clamitans
ACTACTCTTAAAAACTCTATACCAAAAACAGCAAGCCAATACAGACAGCACCTGACAAGTAAATAAAGCTCTTGACCAACTCGTCTCCCTTCTAGAAGAGAATGATACAGCCGATCTGATCGATCGGATCGATTTATCACAAGTATTAAAAACAATCGATGAATGAGGATCCACCAATAGCACTCCAAAAAAATCACAACTTAAAAAGAAGTCAGATCAATGTCCAGCCCCAAGCACCAACCCTAATGCAGCAGCAATTTTAAAGCTGGAAAATAGAGACTTGGAGAAACTACAAAGGACAGACTAAAACACATACCAATCTTTAAGATAAGGAAGCATTACAAAAACTTTCTCAAAATAATCTTATCACAATAAAATCTGCTGATAAGGGAGGTAACATTGTCATATTTTAAAATTAGAAATATATTGCTATGTGCTATAAAATTCTTGAAAATCAAGATTGGTACCAGTGGATCACTGCAGACATAGTGGAGAAATACAACAGAGAATATTATTCACTTGTTGATACAGCATATTTAAATGGCACCATTACAAAAAATACATGGGATTTCATTAGAACCAACTTTTCCATAATACCAACCTTTTATGCGTTGCCTAAGATTCACAAAGATGCAAATTACCCAGCAGGGAGACCCATAGTCTTGGGGAGAGGCGCCCTAAGTGAAAACGCTAGTAAATTAGTGGATGAACACCTCAGGCCTTATGTTACTGCCTTACCCTCCTATGTAAAGGACACCATACATTTCTTGCAAATATTAGACAGCCTACATATCCCTGAACACTCTGTATTTGTCACAATAGATGTTGAAGCCCTATCTAGCTCAATTCCACATTCCAAAGGCCTTTATGTCATTAATTTGGGAGGTGATGGGGACTCGGCCTACAACGAGTTTATTCTCTCCCTTCTCAAATTTATTCTAGGACATAATGTTTTTACTTTCCATGGATCCCACTACCTCCAGATACCTGCTGTGCCCATCCTATGCCAAAATGTATCTGGGGGAGTGGGAAAAAATGTTTTTCATGGACGAGTCACTGTCGATGTACACGGACCATATGTTGATATGGTACCGGTACATCGAAGATATCTTTGCTCTTTGGGATGGACCTATTGATACACTTCAGCAATGTTTGATTAGAATGAACAAAAACTAGTTCAATCTAAATGTTACCATGGCTTATGACAAAGAGCGCATAGCATTTTTGGATGTAGAAGTATATAGAGGCATTGAGGGTACTCTTGGCAGTAACCTCTATAGGAAACCCACGGCAGGAAACAATATCCTGCATGCATCCAGTTTTCACCCCCAGACATTGGTTAACTCTAGAACCTACAGCCAGTACCCGCGGACTAGGCGGAATTGCTCTGATGATGCAAGCTTCAAAATAGAGGCCCAAAAACTCTGTGATAGGTTCTTACTGAGAGGCTACTCGCATGTCTCTCTTAAAAGAGTATACCAACAGGCATCAATACAAGATAGAAAAAACTAAAATATATACAAAAACCTAAAAATTATGCTAATCCTCTATGTATCATCACGAAATATACAAACCAGAAACACAAAATTAACAACATTGTCAACAAGTACTGGCATATGTTGTCCTTTGATTCCATATTAGGACAATTTGTTCCCGATCGCGATAGCCCCCTCTTTACATTTAGATCAGAGACAAACTCATTGCTAGTGAATACAAGGGGGAAGCTAGAAAAGACCTGTGCAAATATAAAGGCACATTTATGTGCAGAGCCTCTAATTATTGCAAACACATTCTCACTCAAAGGAATCCTATCCTCCCTAATGGTCAAACATTCCGTCCTCGACACTTTGCCAACTGTAGAACCATCAGAGTTGTTTATGCTATGCTGCGATTGCAGCAGTTTTTTTATTAGCAAGACAAAACTCGAATTCTGGAGACGAGCATACAGGCACATTAGAAGTATGCAAATCAATAATTCTGATTTGCCTTTGGGTAGACATGCTAAAATTGTACATAGAGATACATTTCCAAAGAGTAAGTTTCTTATATTAGATCGTATCCACCCCAGCTCCAGAGGAAGAGACTGGAATAAGATTCTCCTCCAAATGGAGCTGCGCTGGATACACAATCTTAAAGCTACATCTCCACCAGGCCTCAATGAGGCCACTTGCTTCAAACCCTTCCTTGAGGGATTTTCCTCAGGGGGAATGGAGAAATAAAATATAGTGTATCCATCTGCATTCCCGAGTCCTTTATGTAATCCTGATCGGTGTTCTTCTGTGTCTTCTCTACCTCCTGCAATTTTTCATTTTCAGTTCTGCTACCTACCTTTGAAGGGCTGGGGCGGGCCTTCTGTTTATAGTGACCAAATATAAATGTATGAAATTTATTGACTTATGCTGACTGACCCCCTGGGGATGGACCATTGGGCGCCTGGTACACACATCCCCCTGCCTGTGGCACCCCTTTATGGAGACTACAGACGTTTTATCATCTCGTCTGGTCTCATCTTACTACTGCAGCGGACATGCACAATCTGCTAGAGTGTTTTTTGTGTCGGTGGGTTGTGTGCGCATGGCGTCATTCCGTCACGCTGATGTTGCGCATGTGCAGTCTGGATAAGGACGTACACGCGCGGTCGGGATGGGGACATGCACGCACGTGGTTCAGGAAGCCAGCACAGACACACTCTTGGTTTTTCTTCCCCCTTACTCTCAGGCGCAGCTGAAACAATTCAGCGAGGCCTGTGATTGGAGGGGGAGGTATATTTTAGGCGTCCTTGGAGTCATGGTTGAAATCCACCTTTTAGTTTGGATGCCAGGATGTGTCTCCATGTGACTGCCATTTTTGTGCAAGGTATAATATATTATTTTAGTTCTTCCTTCCTGTAAGGAGATTCCATAATACATTGCATTATTGATTGTTGATTTTGATTGTTGATTTTACCCTGAGGATATAAGTTCAGGATTGCTTATCTGCTTAATGATTACAGATTATCTTGGTACAGAAAGTGGTGGGGTGTGTTTGAACAGGTAAGTCATTTACTCCTTTTTACCTATTTTTTGGTAACTGGTGTTGATACTTGCCATGTTCAAATAACCTTGTATGTCCACCCACTTACATAACTGTGCCTTCGCAACGGACTAGGCTGGTCCCTTGGAGGGTTAATAAGGGCTCGCAGGTTTTTAAATAGTCTGACTAGGTTGGTCTGACTGTGTTGAGTAGATATATGTGTATGTAAAACTCGGGAAGTATAGAATACGCCCGTAGTATAAGGAGTGGCTGAGTGGACGCCCAATTTTTGGGGAAAATATTGAAAAGTGCACTTATAATAACATGTTGATATAATGTAACTTTATTTTGCCACTGTATATGTAAGATTTTGCTTGTTTTCTTTTAGGTACCACCGTAAGTATATACAGTATTAGAGAATTAGAGATAAGTGTATGATATATATGTGTGACAACTGAATGTAAAGTACTGTATTGATTTAGAAGATTTTTTTGTTAAGGCATTACACATATATGCACTAGATGAACCACATAAGACGGGAACCCGATTGTAGTGAGATAGCACCCGCTTGCCCACATTGCACTTTTGGTTTACTGTTCCTTAGTGTTGACAGGACGTGGATCCTGCTCACCACTAGACCAACCGGATTTTCATACCGACTTGGTGCAAGGGGAGTATATCCTGCCACAAGGAGGGGTACCCTATACCGAGTACTAAGGGTTAACCTTCATAGCTATTTCAGCCCCACAGCAATAAGAGACCAAGGGACTTACTCCCAAGTCAGGGAACAGATTATAGCACAAACAGGTTGCTTTCATCTCTGTCCCTGTACTAGACACACACTACCAAGGTTATTAGATGGGGAATTCTGCGGCAACCCAGACCACGGCCAATCCATCCCCCTATGAGTATGTCAAAAACACACTACCGGGGTCACAGGTAGAACCGTTTTGGACACAGGTCAGAGAGAGATGCCAACAATTAGGGATACATGACCCGGGGCCAGTAGGTCCCTGTTCTGAGGACGATTGGAAGGAAGTGAGCAAGGTGTGTCAGGTACACAAGCACTCTTACCCACCTGGGAAATGGGAAGACACCCAATATATGAAAGATTGTTACAAAACATGGAATAAATGCTTAGCCAAATATAAAACAAAGTATGTAACTAAAGCCCCCACACCAAAACCTGTAAACTCACCCGCCCTATCTCAGCAACCCGAAGCACCCCCCCCTTATGTGATGGTTAAACAGGAAGATGGAACATTGGGTTCATGTCTTCAGCTGTATCCATCTTTGGATCCAGCAGTATTGGCTACCATGGTATACGGGGCAGCTGATCAGGCACAAGTTACACGATGGGAAAACGAAAGTAGGGACAGGGAAGAGGAAGTCCGGGCAGAAGGTATACGTAGGAGGGAAGAAGAGAGGATTAGGAGGTTGGATCCGAAGGAAAGGGAATTAGAAGAGAAGTTAAAAGAGCTTAAGAAAAGAAAGGAGGAATTAGAGGAAAAAATGTCTAAGAGGGAGGAAGAGCTAGAAAATTACAAAAGAGAGCTAGATAAGAGGGAGGGTGAAATAAGAGAGTATTCTGCGATAACTAAGGAAGAAAGGGACGGAATGTCCCTGGAAGAGGGAGAAGAGGAAGGAGTCAGGAAGTTAAGCCCCAGGGAAAAAGAATGGGAGGAGAAACAGAAAGAATTTAATAAAAGACAGCAGGAAGAGGAAGAAAGGATACAAAAGAAAAGGGAAGATTTAGAGGCGTACGAGAGGAAACTAGAGAGAGAGGCAAGAAGGATAAAGGAAGCTGAGGAAAAGATAATTTCACAGCCATCCACTACACTCAGAAGCCAAACTAAACCGGCCATAAGCCAGAAACCCCCACAGGAGGAAAGGGAGCAGGGAAAGCAGGGTGAATCCTCTACTGAGGAAAGAGAAATAGAAATGGAACAGGAAACTCTAGGTGCCACCTTTAAAGCACCACTTATGCATATAGGGGAAACGGTAATACATATTCCCCTACCCCTAGGCACACTGTCAAAAATAAAGGAGTTATGCCCCAGCCCAAATAAAAGCCCTAGGGAGGCCGGCGATTTCCTTGCAAAATACAGTGCAGGGACGAGCCTGGATAAGGAAGATATAACAGGGATCCTCAGTATAGTTGACCCTGACAGTCCAGAAGGGCATCCCGTAGATGTCTTATGGACAGCTCACATAGAAACAAATAAAGATTGGGTGTCTTTTTGGAAAGGTATGGGGAATCATTGGTCTACTATATACAAGGGTTCATCCGCACTTCAGGAACTTATCCTAGCAAAACAGGGACAGAAGGAAAAATTCTATGAATTTTGTACCCGGGTATATGGTCTGTGGAAAGCAGTAGATAACGCCAACCCCCAATTGTTCACCACCACCATTATGGCCGGTGGCGATACGAAGGTGACACAGTAGCTTAAATTCACTAATCCAAAATGGGCAGAACAACCCCCAGATGAATTTATGAAGGATGCTAGGTCACGAGAAACATCAGGGGTATTTGAGCAGAAGGGTGGCATTTTTCCCTCCCTGACACCAACCCAGACTCTGCCAACTGGTGGGACTCCGCCCACCCACATAATGACAATGCAACCTTATCCACCAATGCAATCTTATTCACCAGACCAGGGTTACCCACCAGACCAGGGGTGCTTTAACTGTGGGGAACTGGGGCACTGGAAGTCCCAATGTCCCTACAGAACTAGAACAAACGCCCAGAGAGGAAGAGGTAGGAATCTTAACACCACCCCCCGTCGCCTTCAGGATTTCAGGTATCCTCACCCACCACAACCCCAACCACCCCCACCACAACCCCAATACCAGCCTCAGCCTAATAGACCACCCCCACGCATCCCGATGCAGTGGCCATCCGCTCGGCGGACACCACAATAGGGATGCCAAGAGTATGTCCCGTCCCTCAGCCTTGTGTGTTACAATCCATCATGGAAAAGTCTCCCGCAGGTACTATTGCGGGTAGACAATCACCTGATATGTCTACTTTTGGATTCAGGGGCTACATTCAGTAGTCTGAATGATGCCATATATGACACACCGCACTGCACTGAGGGAAACTCTATTGGTATAAATGGGACATCAGTTACCCACCCCATCACTCCACCATTGCCCGTGGCCACTCCAGAAGGGCAGGAACTGTGCACCCAGAGTTTTGCTGTCCTTGTGGATTGCCCAGTATCTTTAATGGGGAGGGACCTACTCTCAAAACTGAATATCACCATTAAATTTGACAGAGGGGGCTCCCTCACTGCCAGCTCACCGTTCTGCGATTTACATGCTCCAAAAAGACACACTTTCAGGGGACTCTTTGCATCATTGCCACCCACTCTAGAAACACATGCCATATGGGCAGAGAACAAAGGGAGTGTGGGTTTTATTAACTGTACACCTTACACACCACAAATGCGTCCAGACGCTGAAGTACAATATCACAAGCAATACCCCCTGCCACTTGAAAAAATTGAAGGCATCACACCATTAATCAACGATTACATAGCAAAAGGGATTCTGAAACACATTATAAGCCCCTGGAATACACCAATCTACCCTGTGAAAAAGGCGGATGGGGAATGGAGGCTTGTACAGGACCTAAGGGCCGTTAACAAGCAGGTTATACCTCTGCCACCTTTGGTAGCAGATATTTCTTTCATCTTTTTGAAAATACCTGCTGATTCCCTTTGCTACACAGTAGTGGACCTGGCGAACGCATTCTTTAGCATCCCGATCGATGATGGGGTATTGCCCATGTTTTCATTCTCATGGGGGAGGGGTAAACAGTTGACCTGGTCAAGATTACCGCAGGGGTATGTGGACAGTCCAGCAGCCTTCTCCATGGTCCTTAACCACTTGCCGACCGCCTAACGCAGATATACTGCGGCAGAGCGGCACGGGCAGGCAAAATCACGTACCCATACGTGATCTGCCTCCCGCGGGCGGGGGGTCCGATCGGACCCCCCCCCGGTGCCATCGGCGGTCGGCATCTGACTGGGAGCGTCGGGAGGCGAGGGGGAGACCATCCGATCGTGGCCCCCCCCTCGCGATCGCTCCCAGCCAATGGGAATGCTCCTCTGCCTGTGTGTCGTTTCACACAGGCAGAGGATGTGATGTCATCTCTCCTCGGTCTGGCAGTTTCCGTTCCAGCGCCGAGGGGAGATGACAAGTGAGTGCACAACACACACACACACACAGTAGAACATGCCAGGCATACTTTACACCCCCGATCCCCCCCCGATCGCCCCCCGATCCCCCCCCAATCACCCCCCCCCCCCCTGTCACAAACTGACATTAGCAGTATTTTTTTTTTTTTTTTTTTCTGATTACTGCATAGTGTCAGTTTGTGACAGTTAGTGTTAGGGCAGTGAGTATTACCCCCCTTTAGGTCTAGGATACCCCCCTAACCCCCCCTAATAAAGTTTTAACCCCTTGATCACCCCCTGTCACCAGTGTCGCTAAGCGATCATTTTTCTGATCGCTGTATTAGTGTCGCTGGTGACGCTAGTTAGGAACGTAAATATTTAGGTTCGCCGTCAGTGTTTTATAGCGTCAGGGACCCCCCTATACTACCTAATAAATGTTTTAACCCCTTGATTGCCCCCTAGTTAACCCTTTCACCACTGATCACTGTATAACTGTTACGGGTGACGCTGGTTAGTTCGTTTATTTTTTATAGTGTCAGGACACCCGCCGTTTATTACCGAATAAAGGTTTAGCCCCCTGATCGCCCGGCGGTGATATGCGTCGCCCCAGGAAGCGTCAGATTAGCGCCAGTACCGCGAACACCCACGCACGCAGCATACGCCTCCCTTAGTGGTATAGTATCTGATCGGATCAATATCTGATCCGATCAAATCTATACTAGCGTCCCCAGCAGTTTAGGGTTCCCGAAAACGCAGTGTTAGCAGGATCAGCCCAGATACCCGCTAGCACCTGCGTTTTGCCCCTCCGCCCAGCCCAGCCCACCCAAGTGCAGTATCGATCGATCACTGTCACTTACAAAACACTAAACGCATAACTGCAGCGTTCGCAGAGTCAGGCCTGATCCCTGCGATCGCTAACAGTTTTTTTGGTAGCGTTTTGGTGAACTGGCAAGCACCAGCCCCAGGCAGCGTCAGGTTAGCGCCAGTACCGCTAACACCCACGCACGCACCGTATACCTCCCTTAGTGGTATAGTATCTGATCGGATCAATATCTGATCCGATCAAATCTATACTAGCGTCCCCAGCAGTTTAGGGTTCCCAAAAACGCAGTGTTAGCGGGATCAGCCCAGATACCTGCTAGCACCTGCGTTTTGCCCCTCCGCCCGGCCCAGCCCAGCCCACCCAAGTGCAGTATCGATCGATCACTGTCACTTACAAAACACTAAACGCATAACTGCAGCGTTCGCAGAGTCAGGCCTGATCCCTGCGATCGCTAACAGTTTTTTTGGTAGCGTTTTGGTGAACTGGCAAGCACCAGCCCCAGGCAGCGTCAGATTAGCGCCAGTACCGCTAACACCCACGCACGCAGCATACGCCTCCCTTAGTGGTATAGTATCTGATCGGATCAATATCTGATCCGATCTGATCTATACTAGCGTCCCCAGCAGTTTAGGGTTCCCAAAAACGCAGTGTTAGCGGGATCAGCCCAGATACCTGCTAGCACCTGCGTTTTGCCCCTCCGCCCGGCCCGGCCCAGCCCACCCAAGTGCAGTATCGATCGATCACTGTCACTTACAAAAGACTAAACGCATAACTGCAGCGTTCGCAGAGTCAGGCCTGATCCCTGCGATCGCTAACAGTTTTTTGGTAGCGTTTTGGTGAACTGGCAAGCGCCAGCGGCCTAGTACCCCCCGGTCGTAGTCAAACCAGCACTGCAGTAACACTTGGTGACGTGGCGAGTCCCATAAGTGCAGTTCAAGCTGGTGAGGTGGCAAGCACAAGTAGTGTCCCGCTGCCACCAAAAAGACAAACACAGGCCCGTCGTGCCCATAATGCCCTTCCTGCTGCATTCGCCAATCCTAATTGGGAACCCACCGCTTCTGCAGCGCCCGTACTTCCCCCATTCACATCCCCAACCAAATGCAGTCGGCTGCATGAGAGGCATTTTTATGTCCTCCCGAGTACCCCTACCCAACGAACCCCCCAAAAAAAGATGACGTGTCTGCAGAAAGCGCGGATATAGGCGTGACACCCGCTATTATTGTCCCTCCTGTCCTGATAATCCTGGTCTTTGCATTGGTGAATGTTTTGAACGCTACCATACACTAGTTGAGTATTAGCGTAGGGTACAGCATTGCACATACTAGGCACACTTTCACAGGGTCTCCCAAGATGCCATCGCATTTTGAGAGACCCGAACCTGGAACCGGTTACAGTTATAAAAGTTAGTTACAAAAAAAAGTGTAAAAAAAAAAAAAAAAAAAAAAAACACAAACAAAAATATAAAATAAAAATAGTTGTCGTTTTATTGTTCTCTCTCTCTCTATTCTCTCTCTATTGTTCTGCTCTTTTTTACTGTATTCTATTCTGCAATGTTTTATTGTTATTATGTTTTATCACGTTTGCTTTTCAGGTATGTAATTATTTATACTTTACCGTTTACTGTGCTTTATTGTTAACCATTTTTTTGTCTTCAGGTATGCCATTCACGACTTTGAGTGGTTATACCAGAATGATGCCTGCAGGTTTAGGTATCATCTTGGTATCATTCTTTTCAGCCAGCGGTCGGCTTTCATGTAAAAGCAATCCTAGTGGCTAATTAGCCTCTAGACTGCTTTTACAAGCAGTGGGAGGGAATGCCCCCCCCCCCCCAACATCTTCCGTGTTTTTCTCTGGCTCTCCTGTCTCAACAGGGAACCTGAAAATGCAGCCGGTGATTCAGCCAGCTGACCATAGAGCTGATCAGAGACCAGAGTGGCTCCAAACATCTCTATGACCTAAGAAACCGGAAGCTACGAGCATTTTATGACGTAGATTTCGCCGGATGTAAACAGCGCCATTGGGAAATTGGGAAAGCATTTTATCACACCGATCTTGGTGTGATCAGATGCTTTGAGGGCAGAGGAGAAATCTAGGGTCTAATAGACCCCAATTTTTGCAAAAAAGAGTACCTGTCACTACCTATTGCTATCATAGGGGATATTTACATTCCCTGAGATAACAATAAAAATGATTTAAAAAAAAAAAAATGAAAGGAACAGTTTAAAAATAAGATAAAAAAATAATAATAATAAAGAGAAAAAAAAAAAAAAAAAAAAAAAGCACCCCTGTCCCCCCTGCTCTCGCGCTAAGGTGAACGCAAGCGTTGGTCTGGCGTCAAATGTAAACAGCAATTGCACCATGCATGTGAGGTATCGCCGCGAAGGTCAGATCGAGGGCAGTAAGTTTAGCAGTAGACCTCCTCTGTAAATCTAAAGTGGTAACCTGTAAAGGCTTTTAAAGGCTTTTAAAAATGTATTTAGTTTGTCGCCACTGCACGTTTGTGCGCAATTTTAAAGCATGTCATGTTTGGTATCCATGTACTCGGCCTAAGATCATCTTTTTTATTTCATCAAACATTTGGGCAATATAGTGTGTTTTAGTGCATTAAAATGTAAAAAAGTGTGTTTTTTCCCCAAAAAATGCGTTTGAAAAATCGCTGCGCAAATACTGTGTGAAAAAAAAAAATGAAACACCCACCATTTTAATCTGTAGGGCATTTGCTTTAAAAAAAATATATAATGTTTGGGGGTTCAAAGTAATTTTCTTGCAAAAAAAAATTATTTTTTTATGTAAACAATAAGTGTCAGAAAGGGCTATGTCTTCAAGTGCTTAGAAGAGTGGGTGATGTGTGACATAAGCTTCTAGATGTTGTGCATAAAATGCCAGGACAGTTCAAAACCCCCCCAAATGACCCCATTTTGGAAAGTAGACACCCCAAGCTATTTGCTGAGAGTCATGTTGAGTCCATGGAATAATTTATATTGTGACACAAGTTGCGGGAAAGAGACAATTTTTTATTTTTTTTATTTTTTTTTGCGCAAAGTTGTCACTAAATGATATATTGCTCAAACATGCCATGGGAATATGTGAAATTACACCCCAAAATACATTCTGTTGCTTCTCCTGAGTACGGGGATACCACATGTGTGGGACTTTTTGGGAGCCTAGCCGCGTACGGGACCCCGAAAACCAAGCACCGCCTTCAGGCTTTCTAAGGCCGTAAATTTTTGATTTCACTCTTCACTGCCTATCACAGTTTCGGAGGCCATGGAATGCCCAGGTGGCACAAAACCCCCCCAAATGACCCCATTTTGGAAAGTAGACACCCCAAGCTATTTGATGAGAGGTATAGTGAGTATTTTGCAGACCTCACTTTTTGTCACAAAGTTTTGAAAATTGAAAAAAGAAAAAAAAAAATTTTTTTTCTCGTCTTTCTTTATTTTCAAAAACAAATGAGAGCTGCAAAATACTCACCATGCCTCTCAGCAAATAGCTTGGGGTGTCTACTTTCCAAAATGGGGTCATTTGGGGGGGGTTTGTGCCACCTGGGCATTCCATGGCCTCCGAAACTGTGATAGGCAGTGAGGAGTAAAATCAAAAATGTACGCCCTTAGAAATCCTGAAGGCGGTGCTTGGTTTTCGGGGTCCCGTACGCGGCTAGGCTCCTAAAAAGTCCCACACATGTGGTATCCCCGTACTCAGGAGAAGCAGCTAAATGTATTTTGGGGTGCAATTCCACATATGCCCATGGCCTGTGTGAGCAATATATCATTTAGTGACAACTTTGTGCAAAAAAAAAAAAAAAAAAAAAAAATTTGTCACTTTCCCGCAACTTGTGTCAAAATATAAAACATTCCATGGACTCAACATGCCTCAAAGCAAATAGCTTGGGGTGTCTACTTTCCAAAATGGGGTCATTTGGGGGGGTTTTATGTCATCTGGGCATTTTATGGCCTTCAAAACTGTGATAGGTAGTGAGGAGTAAAATCAAAAATGTACGCCCTTAGAAATCCTGAAGGCGTTGCTTGGTTTTCGGGGCCCCGTACGCGGCTAGGCTCCCAAAAAGTCCCACACATGTGGTATCCCCGTACTCAGGAGAAGCAGCTAAATGTATTTTGGGGTGCAATTCCACATATGCCCATGGCCTGTGTGAGCAATATATCATTTAGTGACAACTTTTTGTAATTTTTTTTTTTTTTTTTTTTTTTTGTCATTATTCAATCACTTGGGACAAAAAAAATGAATATTCAATGGGCTCAACATGCCTCTCAGCAAATTCCTTGGGGTGTCTACTTTCCAAAATGGGGTCATTTGGGGGGGTTTTGTACTGCCCTGCCATTTTAGCACCTCAAGAAACGACATAGGCAGTCATAAATTAAAGGCTGTGTAAATTCCAGAAAATGTACCCTAGTTTGTAGACGCTATAACTTTTGCGCAAACCAATAAATATACACTTATTGACATTTTTTTTTACCAAAGACATGTGGCCGAATACATTTTGGCCTAAATGTATGACTAAAATTGAGTTTATTGGATTTTTTTTAGAACAAAAAGTAGAAAATATCATTTTTTTTCAAAATTTTCGGTCTTTTTCCGTGTATAGCGCAAAAAATAAAAACGGCAGAGGTGATCAAATACCATCAAAAGAAAGCTCTATTTGTGGGAAGAAAAGGACGCAAATTTCGTTTGGGTACAGCATTGCATGACCGCGCAATTAGCAGTTAAAGCGACGCAGTGCCGAATTGTAAAAAGTGCTCTGGTCAGGAAGGGGGTAAAACCTTCCGGGGCTGAAGTGGTTAATGAGACAATTAAGTCATGGACTGCTGAGCGCGGGTCGGTGCTAATACAGTATGTGGACGACTTGCTCCTGTGCAGTCGATCTGCTGAAGATTGTGCGGTCGATTCCACATCTCTGTTACATCACCTGGCCAGGACTGGCCACCTAGCATCACGAAAGAAAAAACAATGGTGTCAAAGTCAGGTAGAATACCTGGGATGCATTCTGAAGGAGGGGACCAGGCTGGTATACCCCAAACGTGCCGCAGCCCTGCAGGCTCTCAGTCCTCCAAGAGACAAAGCAACTTTGCTCTCATTTTTGGGCGCAATCGTATATTGCCGCCAATGGATCCCAGATTGTTCATATTATGATGGCATTCTGAGGGAGGCTACCGTGTCCACTGCCCAAAAGACAGTAGATTGGACAACAGAAAGGCTCTGTGCTTTTCAGGCCTTGTTACAAAGTCTGACTCAGGCCCCCGCCCTGGGATTGGTAGAATATGGCAAACCCTTTCAATTATACTGTGTGGTATCGGGAAATTCTTTTGCTGCGGTTTTGACACAGCAACATGGAACCGGGTACCGACCAGTCTCCTATCTCTCAAAAAAATTGCCTACCCAAGTACAGGGGATGCCATCTTGTCTACAAAACCTTGCTGCTTGTGCTATGGCAGTTCAGGAGGCTAGCAAATCAGTATTAGGCCATGAATTGACTCTCTACACTACTCATTCAGTAACTCACCTCCTGCAAAACATGAACACACAGCATATGACAGCACAAAGGCTTAGTGGGTATGAGATCACACTTCTGAATACTGATAACCTCACCCTCAAACACGCACCACCAAGTAATCCCACTGTCCGTCTTTTACACTCTTTGCTCAAGCTACCACGAGACCCTGATCAGAAGCACAATTGTGTTGAACAGGTTGCAGCAATAACCAGCCCTCGCCCAGATCTCACTGACATTCCCCTACCAGGAGTACAGGACGTCTTCATAGACGGCAGCTGCTCTCGCCCCTCTGATGAAACATTCCTGACAGGGTATGCCATTGTCCAACTACCTGATGTGGTATTGGAAGCAAAAGCCTTACCACCCTCCTCGGCACAGGTAGCAGAATTGGAGGCGCTCACAAGAGCTTGCATACTTTTCTCTGATCAGGAGGTAAACATCTACACAGATAGTAGGTACGCTTTTGGCGTTACGCACGACTATGGCGTAATCTGGGCGAATAGAGGATTTAAAACCGCTGACAACAAGCCAATCGCTAACTCTACGCAAATTAAAGCACTCCTGCAAGCGATTCTTCTCCCAAAGCGGATAGCGGTCATCAAGGTAAAGGCACATTCATCGGATAACAGCAGAATTTCCAAAGGAAACGCGCTGGCAGATAGAGAAGCAAAGAAAGCCGCTGCCCTATACATTGGTCAGCCAGCCCCCACAACAATGTTCTTCAAAGAACATTTTACATCACCCAACTTTAAAACCGTTGTGGCACAAATACAGGGATTAGCTACAGAGGAGGATGTTTCTTTTTGGGTCAAGGATGGCTTGACCAAGGACCAAGAAGGTCTTTGGTCAAAAGAGGGGAAGATATTGGGCATACCAGAATCAAGCAGTGTTCTCATACTTTCCTATCTCCACGGTCCAGGACATATAGGTACCACCGCCCTAACAAACATATACACAAAGTCTTTCTGTACTAACAACTTAAGTAAACAGGCAAAACTCCTCACCAGTAGTTGTCTGACCTGTGCACAAAACAATGTCCAAGGGAAAAATCATGGATTACATGGCCACCTGCCCCCACCCCTGGGTCCCCTAACAGATTTGCAAATAGACTTTACACACATGCCCAAACAAAAAGGCAATTTGAAATGCCTTTGCGTGATCGTGGACAAATGGTCAGGTTGGGTTGAAGGTATTCCGTGTACAGGTGAGACTGCTAAAATTGCTGCCAAATGCCTACTGAACCATTGGGTTTGTAGGTTCGGAATACCAACGGCCATATGGTCAGACAGAGGGCCTGCCTTCAGCTCCTCTGTTACACAGACTTTAGCTAAGCTACTAGGCTTACAGTGGAAATTGCACATCCCTTACCACCCACAAAGTGCAGGAGTAGTGGAAAGAATGAATAGGAACATTAAAGACAAGTTAAAAAAGGCTACGGGGGGCACCATGAAAGGATGGTTGGATTACCTTCCTTCTGTCCTATTCCAGATCAGGACAACGCCACATGCTAGAACAAAACTCTCGCCCTTTGAGATTTTGATGGGAGTTCCTGCAAACATAGAGCTGCCCCTCTTAGATCAAAACACTGACATTAACATCTATTCTCAACAGGAAATGTACGTGAAAAATCTGGTAAGTATGCTACAGGATATGAACGAACAAGTCTCTGTCACCTTTTCTCCTCTTTCAACAGAACCTACTCATCCCTTCATCCCAGGAGACAAAGTACTGGTGAAACAACTGGCACACAAAAAGAAGGTTGGACCCATTTTCTCTGGACCTTGGAAGATAGAGAAGGTTTCCAGAACTGCTGTACTGACCAATCTAGGAAACACCTGGATCCACGCCAGCCGGTTAAAGAAGTGTCCACAGCAACCCCAGACCCCTGACCCTCCTCCAGCATCCCAAGACTCCTCTCTTCAGGAACAGCGACCAGATTTGGAAGACATCCAAGAAGGCATAAAACAAATCTCTCTGGACGACGAGACGAATCCCCCACCAACAAGAAGAAACGAGTAACAGAACTTTGCACACAGTACCTGACAAAATGATTTCTACCTTTGTGTCAGGAAAAACATTATGCCTCTGGACATGTCTGATTCTGATAGTATTCCTACCTACTTGGTTAATAGCGAATTGTGTGTACCATCCAGAAGATTTAGGGCTACTAGAGGGAATATGTGGAAATGCCCAGACAGCCAATACATCTAGTTTAAAATATAAAAAATTATATCCCCAACTGAACCCCCTTCAGGTTTCACTGACAAGATGTTGTTGTTGAAGTTTAAGTACAGTTATGCACAAAAGTCTGGTTTTGAGAAATGTTGGATATGCAGCAAACTCCACCCTAGTACAGCCAGGATCCCGTTGATGGCCATTCCCTTAAACATCACTCCTTTTTTGAATGGAACTCCCCCCCTAGTTCTTGCCAATGTCATAAGAAAAAGTCCCAATAAGCCCCTCAGTTTTCAAATTGTGGGCAGGAGCCACGCTCCAGATTGGTGCTTCATACTGGGAAACATTTCCAGGGGAGCTGAGGTGTGCAAATGGTCGAAACTTAATGTCTCCATGGCTTCCCTTACCGATAACTCACTTTTTCGCACCTCAGACCCTGTGATAAATGCTACCATCTATGACCTTTTTAATTCAAGTTCCCACTCCACAGTCACACAGTTGTTAGCTCTGCTGATGGCATCTGGTCATTCAAAAGGCGCAAGGACCATTGTTAGTCAACGACCCTTAGCATTAGGTAACACAACCTACATCTGTTGTGGCAAGCTCTGTTACCCATGGATTCCTGAAGAACCCCAGGGGTGGTGTTACCTTGCTAAAATAGTTCCTGTAATGGGAGTAGTGGGGGATAATGGGCAAGGACACCTACTTAAAGCTAGCACCCACCCAAGATACCCTCTAAGACACCTTGGAAAGAGAGAAATGTTCCTAGAAAAAGATATGACCTGGGCTTGGTTTCCTTCCTGGACAGGTTGGGGAATAGATTTGATGAAGAAACTAAATAACTACACCTCAATCATTGATGAGATCTTGGAGAAGGACTCTGATGACATCTCAAAATTAAACCTAGAAACCAGAGCAATTAGAAAACAACTAGAGTTACATGACTTGGCTATAGAAAGCATGAGTGCAGCCCTCACTGGCCTCTGTGAAATTACTGAGGACTATGAATGCTGCACCTGGATACACAACACGAGTATCGAGATCCCTGATTACTATGACATTATTGCACAACACAGAAAAGAGGTAAACAAGCTACAACAGGATGCAAGGGATATTGGGAAAACATGGGACCCTTTCTCTACCGGGTTCAGTTTGGGAGGTCTCACTTCATGGTTGAAGAACACTGCAATGACAATTTTTACAATACTGCTTTTCATATTATTCTTATATGCATGCTTCATGTTACTTAAATGCCTCTGCAAAAAGGGTAGCGAAGCACATTCCGAAACCATGAAGCTGACTTCCATTTCCAGAGATCCCACGGTATGGTACGAGAACCAGGAAAATGAGGCCGGGGGATATGAATCCTTGAGGCATGACGAAAAGGTAAAATGACCATTTCGATGATATCGAATGGTCAAAGGGAGGATTGTAAGGAGATTCCATAATACATTGCATTATTGATTGTTGATTTTACCCTGAGGATATAAGTTCAGGATTGCTTATCTGCTTAATGATTTAAAGATTATCTTGGTACATTCTAGTGAATGTGAATCTCATGACAGTATTACTTAATAACTGAATTATCTCATTGCAATATCACCCTGTCTGTCTATTCCTGTTTGATGTCTTCATCTGAGGAAACATCTGTTTGTGGTTTTTATCTCTGTACACTGTTGCTGGGTATGAAAAGGCCAGAATAAGCCGTTTTAGGAACTTGTGGTTGGGCAACTGGTGGTCAGCAGACGTTAACAGAAAGTAAGGAATCATTGACCTATTAGCCTGAACTGTATTAGCCTGAACTGTAGAGGTTAACACTAAGGTCACAAGATGAAGACATTACTAATATATGCTAATGAATGTTTATGTGTATTAATATCATTGGTCCCATGTGGGGCAGAGTCTTGTAAAGACAGCATAAAAAGCCTACCGCCTCAATAAACCATTGTAATCATTCAACACGTACCTTGTGTGTGTGTATGTGTATTGATTAACCGCCGGCGTGGTCCTCCACTGAGCCATCTCAAGAGCCTAGGCCGCAAGCAGAAGACGGGCACCTAACACTTCCCCTTTTTTGTCTTATTAATACTGTGGGCCAAATGACTTATTTATTGATAATACCACCTGCCCAATACTGACTTATAAGAGAATAAATACAGGAGGATTTTCAGGCTTGTATATGATGGATGGATTTACAACTAGTTTAATATTTGGATCCACTAACTAGTAATATGCTAATTTAGAGATAGATTTTTTTGTAATGGTACACACGTTTTCAATCAGACATCCATGCAAATGCACATTGATTTTATTACCACATACATGGAATATACGTTATCCGGCTTATGTCTGGGGTCAATTTATGTCTCCGTATTTTGTAACATTGATTAAACATTATTAATACATGATCGATAAATAAAATACAAGCTAAGAAATATATCAAAACTGAGAGCAATCTAGAGAATTTTAAGACATTAGTTTGTATATTTATATTACTGATCTACTATGTATTTATTACTCTTTTAGTATATACCATCTTCATATCTTCAAATCACCCTTGCATCATCAGCCTGTCCTTATTTGGCACAGGTAGGATGCATTATCCATCTAAATAAATAGATATACCACTTATTCGAAATCTAATCAAGTTTCCATTATGCGTATTCTGTGCTATATATTTTATCACCTTTACCTACAGAGTGACATCTTTTTTTTTACTTCAGCGTCCCTAGCTTTCCGTTGGCCCTTGGGGGAGCCTGGCATTTTTTTCAGTCCCCGTCACATCACTTTTATGCAATTTCAAAGCATATCAACAAGACCAGCAACTTTAAGTAGGAGGTTGACGGAGGCACAGTTCTATCTATGTTTGTTTTTAATAGTTAATTAGTGACACCACTACAATATATGTGAGTTTGCTCAAATACATCTAATGCAGATATATTATATTGTACCACTGATTGTTATATGATCATTTTTATGAATAAATCACTATATTGTAGATACACGACTGACCTTCTCATAACACCCCTGAAGAGTTACGCGATACTCTGAAATGCTTTGGATGAACCCAGAGAATTCCATAGTGTAATCTGTGTGGTGACTGTTTTGTACAGCTATTGCAATCATTCCAATATATTTTACTGTGAATTTTTGTATTATGTGTAATAAATTATATCTTTTTCAACAATTTACTACGCCAGTGCCTTTAAAGTCTAGTTAGGGGGTTTTCTTTTCATGTATAACTAGTTTGGATGTTGGCACTTCATAAGAATATGATCACCGTTGCAATTTATTACTCCGATCTGTGATCAGCCGAGTCTCATTGACTCGCTGATCACAGAGCTTGCTGCACTCGCTGATCACAGAGCGGCGCTGCACGCTCCCTGTGGGGGGGGGGGGGCATGCAGGCTGCTCAAACATGGGAAGATGTCATACGATGGCCTCCCGGCAAAGTAGATCTGTGTTGTAACCGTTATTCGACTATAGCATGGATGGGAAGGGGTTCATTTAGTTGCCCTTCTCTGGACTCTCTCCAGCTCTAGCACATCCCTTTCTGAGAATTGGTGACCAGAACTGGACAGAATACTCCAGATTTGGCTGAACCTGAACCATGCTACTATCCCTGCAGACAGATCTTCATAGGCAATTACAAATTTCAATTAACCAGATGCAGGACAAAGTTAACTCATTAGAACAACGCACCGACCATATTGAACCACACCTTTCTGATGCCACAAAGGCCCACAATGCCATTGTCAATAAACAAGATGATCAAGCCCTCACTATTCACATGCTCCGCTTAAAAGTCGCAGATCTCGAAGATCGCTTGAAATGGGAATAATATCAAGATTAGGGGGGTCTCTGGATCATTGGCCACCCCTGAAATAATACCATACCTACACCAGCTTTTTAGTAAGCTTGTTTCAACGGTAACAATAAAAGACATGCTCATCGACCGCACGCATAGGATCCACAAACCACAACATCTACCAGCCTCTGTCCCCATACACATCCTTGCCAGAGTACACTTCTACCATGTTAAAGAGGATATCATGTGTGTACCGGAACCCTTTAATAAGGTATCCCTCTACGATGATATCTCTGCAGCTACATCTCAAGCACACAAAGCCTTCACTCCAGTTACTTCTGTACTGAGAGAACACAAGATAACTTACAAGTGGAGATATCCTACAAAGCTTCTGGTAACCTATCGCAACCTACAAGTCTCCATCTTGACACCTAAGGATGGCATCAAACAGCTCAACAACTGGGGTATAATCTCACAAGCACCCCCACCAGTCCCCAACGTGAGACAGCCCCCCAAAATTCCCAACCCCTGGGACTCACGTGCTCCGAATTAATCTCGGGAAGCCCTCCCATACCGTGGCTAACGACAAGAAAGTAAATCCCTGAGGCTGGATAACATTCTTTTTATTCAAGTTGATAAGTTAGTAGCGGAATGGAAGTACTTATGTTACCCCTTCCACGCTCCACAGTTTTTCTTTGGTGTGCTAAGCAAATCTACTGGTTAAAATTCATAAAAATAGAACTGTTATGCCCCGTACACACGGTCGGATTTTCCGACGGAAAAAGTGCGATCGGAGCGTGTTGTCGGAAAATCCGACGGTGTGTGGGCTCTTTCGGACTTTTTCCATCGTATTTTCCGACTTGTGAATCAGAATCCCAGCCATACTGAATGTCCAGGTATAGCCTTCATACCCTTGTGGGCTTATCTGGACGTTCAGCATGGCTGGGATTCTGATTCACAACTTGACGGTTGGATGGAGTGGTCACACCTCTAAGAACAAACTGACAACCATTGGATATTTTTCACTTCATTGAGATATTTTCTAGACATGATTTTAAGGGGCTAAGTGGAGACCGCAGTGAGAAACACCCCTATCCAGATCATGCTGATCCTCTTGATGTTCCCCTTTTGTTGCCTTTGTTTGCTCCTCCTTCTCAGCTCCCAAGCTGGATGCACTACACAGTCTCTATCCTGATATCCAGCGTTTGGCGATTTATCTCAGCCCTCCGATACAACATTCATGCATCTGACCCTGAAGAACTGAGCAGGGCCTCGCTAAACGTGTAGGAATTTATTGATGCTTGTTTTATGCGGGTACATGTTGGGTATTATTGATGTCTGCGTTATGTTTACATACTTTCTTGTCCATATGTATGTACATTTTTATTTTTCTCATTGTGTATGTATATTTACTGACCCAGCAACTTTCAAGTTTTATTGTTGCTCATTGATGTATAACATTTGTAATAAATCTTTATATATTTATTTTCATCTGTGTTGTGTACATTGGCTATTATGCTGGGTAACCCACAATCATTGTTGTTGCTGCTCCATTACATAACATTTTGAAATGAATAAATTGATTTTGTCTCATTGTTCGCTGTGAACATTGGCTAAACCTCTCTCACCTCATCTAAAGTCCCAGGGCTACTTTTTTTGTGCACTATTAGGGATGGAGGTATCAGAGGGGTCATACCAGACCTTAATCTCCTTTTTTCAAGTACCTATCTGCAGCCCATGCCTCATAGAATATACGTTGGGGTGTTTGCTTTCCAAAATGGGGTCATTTTATGGGTAATTCCACTGTCCTGGTGCTCAAGGACCTTCAAAAGTGTGATAGGTAGGAATGAAATGAGATGTGTAATTTATGCTCCTAGAATGCATGAAGGTATTACTTCAATGTTGGGCCTCTGTATGTGGCCAGGCTGTGTAAAAGTCTTACACATGTGGTATCACCATACTCAGCAAGAGTAGTAGAATGTATCTTGGGGTGTAATTTTTGCTATATACATGCTATGTGTTAGAAATATCTTAGAAATTGACAACTTTGTGTAAAAAAAAAAAATGCGTTTTCATTTTTTTACACATTTTCCAAAAACTTCTGGAAAAAAATGAACCATTCAAAAGACTCATTATGCCTCATAGATTATATGTTGGGGTGTTTGCTTTCCAAAATGGGGTCATTTTGTGGGAAATTAAATTGTCCTGGTGCTTCAGGGCCTTCTAAAGTGTAATAGGTGGTTGAGAAATGAGATGTGTCATTTATGCTCGTAGAACGCCTGAAGGTGCTACTTCAATGTTGGGCCTTTGTATGTGGCCAGGCTGTGTAAAAGTCTCACACATGTGGTAACGCCATACACTAAAAGAGTAGCAGAATGTATTTTGGGTTGTAATTTGTTGTATGCATATGCTGTGTGTGAGAAATAACCTGATAATATGTCAATTTTGTAAAAAAAAAAAAAAAATCTTAATTTTTCAAAGAATTGTGGGAAAAAATTACAACTTAAAAAAACTCACCATGCTACTTATTTAATACATTTCAATGTCTACTTTCTAAAAAGGGGTAATTTGAGGGGTATTTGTACTTTCCTGACGTGTTAGTGTCTCAAGAAATGAGATACACCCGATGTACTGAAGGCCTGATCAAATGTGATCAATTTTCAGTGATTAGCACCATAGTTTGTAGACTCTATAACTTTCCCAAAGACCAAATAATATACACTAATTTGGGTTATTTTTACCAAAGATATGTAGCAGTATAAATATTGGCCAAAATTTATGAAGAAAAGTTACTAATTTGCAAAATTTTATGAGAGAAACAAAGAAATAGGCATTTTTTCACAAAATTTACATACTTTTTTTATTTATAACACAAAAAATAAAAAACCCACTAGTGATTAAATACCAACAAAAGAAAACTCTATTTGTGTGAAAAAAAGGACGCAAATTTCATATGGGTACAGTGTTGCATGACTGAGTAATTGTTATTCAAAATGTGAGAGCGCTGAAAGCTGAAAATTGTTCTGGGCAGGAAGGGGGTGTAAGTGCCATTTATTGAGGTGGTTAAGCAACCAATTCTTGGTCCAAGAACTCCTCCTCCCCCTGTTCCTGGACTGGACTTGGGTCAAAGCAATAACTCCAAGCCCAATAATAGCACGATCTCTCCGACGAGAATACCACATGGCTAGTAGACGAACGGCCACTCAGAAACAAACTAACAAGAACGCACTGAAAATCAGAAAGGGCCTGACAAGCACAACTTGAAAATCAGAAGTGACCTGACAAGCACACACTGAAAATCAGGAGCGGACAGAAAAGAACGCACTGAAAATCAGAAACGACCTGATAAGCATTGACTGAAAAACAGAAACAAACTGACAAGCACGAGGCTGAAAAGTGCAAATCGACACTCACCAAACTTCTACTAACATGAGATTAGCAGAAGGAGCCCAAAGGGTGGCGCATGACTAGTGAACTTCCGTCATAATTGTTGACCAACATTTGTGTGGCGGTGTGTATGCAAGATGAGTTTGGGCCAACACCCTTCAGACAAAATTCAATGGTTTTGTTGGCGAACAATCCAGTCGTGTGTACGAGGCTTTAGACTCTACAGAGGTTCATGGCACAGCTTAATAACAAAAATAGAGGCATTTAGGCATTTCTCTAATTTTTGATTCAAGTAGTGAGATAATCTAATCGTCAATCATCAACTTGAAATCAAAACATATTTTAAACCAACCGACCGGAGCGGTTATATACCGGTTGATAGTTACCTTCATGGCTCCTGGCTAAAATCAGTTCCACGCAGTCAATTTTTACTTCTGCGACAAAACTGTACGAGTCTAGCAGCCTACACTGGTCAGTCTCAAGGTAGGAAGAAATCCTAAACGTTTGAGTCTACTGTCACCAAACATGGTTATCAGATGAAGCATTTTACTACTTGTGCTACTCGCTATATTGTATATTTGTTAACTTATCCCTGCAAAAATAATATGTAGGATGTACCATACGACAGTTCTCAGTCAGGGTTAATGAACACATAGCAAGCATAAAGAAAGGCTGGACCAACCATAGTGTTCCCAAACACTATTTAAGATACCATAATAAATATCCGTTCGGGACCCAGTTTCAGATCATTGATAAATTAATTCCTCATTAGATAGAAGATTCGAGTCTTAGAGGAGTATCTCGTCTAGAAACTTTCTGGATTTATGAGCTTAAATTCTATCCACCTTTTGGCATGAACGATGAATGGGACATTAATGCTTTTATCAATCGAGCATGATGTCCCTTTCTTACATTTATTAATATGCTTTTTATCCCCAGTTTGGCATTCATCTCATTTATTATTTCAATCTTTTCCTTTTATATACATTCTCTGGGGCCCTTTGACAATTCACATCCATATTGGGTTGGTACTTGTCTGTTTGAGCCCACAGCAATAATTATTGTTATTTTTTACATCTTTTAGTTGTCTGAACGGCCGTGTTATCGTGAGATCATGATTGTAAGGTAAATAAAACACTCATAATGAGGCTTGGTTATTACCCCATAGATGATGGTTACTGCAGCCGCTTTATCGTGAGATCACAGCCGCAAACTCACAACCAGGTTTGGTTAACATCTTAGAGACGACATGTGCGCCTCTGAGCCCAATGATATTGAGGCTTGGGCTGCACATGTGAGGTCACAATTTAGGTATTCAGTCTGTTTCCAGCGTTGAACACGAGGTGTGGAATGCATGCCGATGGCCAAGAGTGTTCTGACTCATGGCTGGAAACACACCAGCAAAAAACTAATTATACCATCTGTAAAATGATTGATATGAAATCTATATATATATGTGCAGTGTGTGAGCCGGCCCATACCCCAGTTGAAGTCCCATTGGACGAAACGCGTCAGTTTCAGCGGGTCAGTTTGCCACACATTGTGCTTATTTTATTCATCTATTTGATCACATCGATTTTACCCTATATATCTGTACACATCAGCATTGGTATTTGTACTTATTTTTTAATAAATATCCAGTCATTTTTGATCTACACTATGGAGAGCCTTTTCTTTTAAATCATTCCCTGAATATTTATGGTGGTTGAGATGTTGGTATATCATCTTGGAGTTCCAGTGATGGTCGATTAGTCGATTGGAGTTCTGGCTTCCATGTTTGTTCCTCTGCTTGGAGTATCTGAGTTTGATGTGTCCATGACTGTCTCGCAGATTTCTGGCTTTCATGCATGATTGACTCTCTGCCGCTGTCCACACATTACAGTAAGAATACCTAACCCCCCCCCCCCCGGGTGATGGATGCACGTCTTTGTTGATCTAACAGATAATGATCCACAATTGTCTTCACATATAGACTCTTTATCTCAGACATCCATTTTTTCACTATAGCGGGGAGCAATACCATGCTTGGATGCTGATGAACTTTTCCATTGTCCTTTTTACACATGTATTTTTATTGTCACATATTGTGATTCACATATTGCTTTTAATAAGTGATCTTTATTTACAGGTAGTACCAGCATGCTGGCACTTTATTGTTGTTCACTTTTTGTGCACAGTTATTATTTTTGTTCACATGGTATCATTTCACACATTGACACCCATTTTTTCATTAGTTTATTAGTCATCCTTTGTAGGATTGTCATTGGCACATTTGTCGTTTTACATAGCGCTACACTTATTTTCCAATACTTACCCAATTTAGTCACATTGTAGTGTCAGCAGCTATTTCTTTCTTTTTTGATAGCGCAGAAATTCCACACATATATACATGTATACAACCCCAACTGTAGTACACGTTATAAGATCTTTATCTGAATATTTTCTGTGAGTCCTAGCAGCAATAAACTCTTTATATTTTTTGACATTCTTTTTTGAATGTTGGCATCCCATACATTGGCCACATACGTGGAATCCCAAAAGAAAACAATTTCTTTTTTTTTCTTTGGGGAATCTACCACTTTTTGCACAATTGTTTGCACTTCTATTATACTGTGGTTATTTTTTGTAAGTTGCGCTACATCATTCTGTTGTATATATTAGCTCACTAAGGTTTGAATCACTTTTGGGTGTTGGCTAGCAACTTTTTAAATTTTTTCATTGATATTGTATTGGATTGCACAGATTGATTATTTAAACACTGTTTTAGTGCAGGGACTACATCTACTTTACTTCAGGAAGCCTCCCCTTAGGGCAGGGGTCTCAAACTCAAATTGCCTGAGGGCCACATGACAAGTTTTCATATCCCATGGGGGGCCGCATGCAAACTTTTAAAACTTCAAAAGCAATGAACTATACCAGCAATAATATACTATACTATACCCAGCACTGGTGTCAGCAAACGCATTATACCCAGTACTGGTGTCCGTAAGCGCATTATTAACCCAGCATTGGTGTCAGCAAACGCATTATTAACTACCCAGCATTACCCCTCCCACACTGCACAAATAGCCACACACTGCACAAATAGCCCCACACTCCATAAAATACCCCCCACACTCCATAAAATACCCCCCACACTCCATAAAATACCCCCCACACTACACAATTACCCCCCACACTGCACAATCACCCTCCACACTGCATAAAATACCCCCCACACTGCACAAATTTCTACCCCAGTCACCCCACTAAGGACTTTGCCTCAGTGTGATGCTCACTCACCTCTCCTGGCAGTCAGGATCATCTGCCTCCCAAATCCTCTCCTCCTGGCTTCCATACAGGCCTAGTGACAGGGGACCCAGAGAACACAATCTCCCGCCCTGAGGTGGCAGCAGGACCCTGGTTTGGAGCTCTGGTCGATCGTCAATGCCTAGGTGGGCAGATCGATGAGCGGATCCTTCCTCCGCTCCATTCTCAGCTCTGTTCTCTCTCTGGGCTGCAGCAGCGTGCAGCGGAGAGGACAGAAGAGATGGAGAGGTAAAGCCGATGGCCGATATATGATGACGATTTTTGTGGCCGATATTTTAGGCTGATTTGAAAAAAAAAAAACCTCACCCACTCCACTCCTCCCTGCTTGCTCCTGTCACTCTACCAAACACTTGATGTCCTCAGTACAGATGGCACTGTCTGTCACTGGCAGGTGGCACTGGCAGGTGGCACGTTGCACTGTTTGGAGGGTGCACTGATTGGCACTGACAGATGGCACTGGCAGGTGGCACTGATTGGCAATGGCACTGGCAGGTGGCACTTATTGGCAGTGGCACTGGTTGGCACTGGAAGGTGGCACTGGCAGGCATTGGCAAGTGGCACTGGTTTGAAACTGGCAGGTGGCACTGGTTTGGAACTGGCAGGTGGCACTATTGGCACTGACAGGTGGCACTGATTGGCGTGGCACTGGCAGGTGGCACTGATTGGCGTGGCACTGGCAGGTGGCACTGATTGGCGTGGCACTGGCAGGTAGTGGCAGGTGGCACTGGCAAGCACTGGTTGGCACTGGCAGGTGGCACTGATTCGCGTGGCACTTGCAGGTGGCGGAAGGTGGCACTGGCAGGTGGCTTTGATTGGCAGGGGCACTGGTTGGCGGTGGCACTGGCAGGCACTGGTTGGTGGTGGCACTGATTGGCGGTGGCAGGTGGCACTGGCAGGTGGTACTGGTTGGAGGTGGCAGGTGGCAATGGCAGACTGGTTGGCACTGGCAGGTGGCACTGATTGGCACAGGCAGGTGCCGCTGGCAGGTTTCACACTGAGCGGAGTGTAACAGTGTGTGAAACTGACAAGGAGCTGTCCACACTCAGCGCTTGATGCTTGTGTGAAGCCGACACGTAGCACAGAGGAGAGAGACAGAGGGATCTGTCAGAATTGAGGTTGATGTCGGGGTGGGCGGGACCCGGCCGAGGTGGGCGGGGCCAGCAGCTGTCAAACACCAGCCAATGATTGGGCTGCTTAAGAAAAGGGGCGGGCCACATACACGTAGCTGCCCGCCCAGATCCCATTGGCTGGTGTTTGATATTGGCCGGGTCCCGCCCACCCCGGCCGGGTCCGCCCACCCCCGACATCAACCTCAAATCTGACAGATCCCTCTGTCTCTCTCCTCCTGTTACGTGTCAGTTTCACACAAGCATCAAGCGCTGAGTGTGGAGAAGGAAGGAAGAGCAGCGGCCAGTGCTATATATCGACCTAATGGCCAAATATCGGTCGACCTCTAGTCCTTTATCAGCCCTGCCTGCGGGCCATTTTTAACCGGTCCGCGGGCCGCAAATGGCCCGCGGGCCGGTACTTTGAGACCCCTGCCTTAGGGTGTGGACAGGCCAAGTCACATTTCAGTTGTCATTGCAGAGGAGCATTTTTCAAGGCAACAGACCACATTTACAGTTCGTAAGTGGCCCCGGATGGTTGAGCCTACCTTCCAGGCCTAGTGGTATTGTGTTGAACCTTCTTCAATATATATTGCTCTTGCCTATTTTGGACTCTGTGTGTTCACTCCCCGCCGCACTATGCTGCACCTTGCTCACATGCTGTTGGTCTGGGCCATTATTTAAGTAAACCTATTAATTTGTCTTATATGGAAAAAGCACAGGTTAGGTGGACCAAAGGTACCAACAAGCAACCTGCCTAGAATATTACAAATCAAGTACCGTGCTAAAAAGCAGCAGTTCTATATACACAGTGATCTAAATCATTGATTTACACGTGTCTGTACACTGTGTTGAAATCAAGTATTTCTTAAGGAAGTGATTATATGTAATTACCCTTTGTTTCTTTACAAAATCGATGTCGTACTTCACATCCTGTGGATGAAAAAAGTATAGCATTCAGTACACAAAATTATAGAATATTTGTTCTATATACACAATAGTATATTTGTGAGGGTGGTTTAACACCGAGCGATCAATATAAAGGAAAATGAAATAGTTTTACACAGTTGTCAGTAAACACATTGCACAGAACAGCCGAACATCGCAAAAACTTCGGACCCAAACAACGAACCCCACTGAAGTCTATGGGACCAGAATTTGAGAAATCAAAAGTCCCCATTTTGAAGGCTTATATGCAAGTTAGCCCCCTTGCTCACCCCCCTTTCCTGGCCTGCCAGGCTGCATGCTCAGATAGGGGTCTGGTATGGATTTTGGGGGGACCCTATGCCATTTCATTTTCAATTTTGGGGTGGGGTTCCCCTTAAAATCCATACCAGACCCGCTGGGTCCCGGGTCCCGGGTCCCGGCCCCGCTCCTAGCAACATATTGTACGTTCAGCGGGCGAGCATCATGCTGAACCGACAGAAAATACAGGTGTATGGGGATCACCAGCCATGCACTTGTAAAAGTAAACAGGCTTTATTGGTTTCTCAAAGACAAGCAAACAAAAACAGCTTTCTTCAGCAAAAGTAAGAGCAACCAGTCGGTAATCCTGATATAACTAAATCAACATAATGGCTCATAGGGGCACATAATGCAAAGGCCGCAGAAGCTCAGCAAACAAACTTCTCATTTGCCAGACATTTTACACTTTCTCACAGCTGAGAACTATTCCAATCCACTTCACCCACCGACAGGTGCTGACTCCTTACTTCTCCTTTTCAGGCCTCTCCTGCAGGCAGGTTAACCCTTTCGGGACCAAAGTCCCTGTTATCAAGGTTTGGAAGCTCTTTCAGACCCCCATGAGGACTTACCGATCCTGAGAGCACTGTAAATCAGTCCTCTTCTTTCCAACTGGACTACCCTGGAAGCCTTCACCCCAAGTGAGTGAGAACCCCTGAGTACTCAAAAATGTTTTCACATTGTCCCCCTTAAAGGGGCCACAACTCAAAATTTGGTAACACATATTTTTTGTCCAATACCCACCCCTATCATCTTATACACAGTATTTATGGTAACGTAAAACAGGTGCTAAATGGACCTGCCCACCCCCAGATTGCTCCTCCCCCATGACACTGTTTAGGGGTTCTCCTTCCCTGCAGCTGCTTTTGAAAGTGGCGCAGATGTGCAGAGATCACAGAGATCAGTGAATAAATGAACTACTGCAGCAGATGGACTTGTAGTTTTCAATGGAATACAATTATTTATTTATTTCAGTTACTTATACAGCGCTGTCAATTTATACAGCACTTTACATATACATTGTACATTCACATCAGTCCCTACCCTCAAGGAGCTTACAATCTAAGGTCCCTAACTTGCATTCATACATACTAGGGACAATTTAGACAGGATCCAATTAACCTACCAGCATGTCTTTGGAGTGTGGGAGGAAACCGGAGTACCCAGAGGAAATCCACGCAGGCACAGGGAGAATATGCAAACACCACCAGGCAGACCGCTGGGCACCTGCGATCGCTTATGACAGAGCGAGAACCGGGATCTGTGTGCGTAAACACACAGATCCCGGTTTTCTCAGAGGAGAGGAGAGAGATCGTTTGTTCAAACCAAGTATGAACACCAATCTCTCTCCTTCCCTAGTCAGTCCCACAGTCCCCACAGTTAGGACACACACTAGGGAACACAGTTAACCCCTTGATCGCCCCCTAGTGTTAACCCCTTCCCTGCCAGTGACATTTATACAGTTGTAGCACCCTCTATCAATAGGTAGGTGCTAGTAATAGATTTTTACTAGGAACTGTCAGCACAGGCAAATTTATGCTGCAAGATAGGCCTGTCTGTTTGATCTGGGGGCTGGGAGTGGCAGAGTAGCAGTGGGTGTGACCACCTTTGCTCCAGTTCTAAGGTGCCTCCCCTGATTCCAGGGAGAATATTCTGGAAGAGGGGCTGGGCCTAGAACTGGAGTGGCAGGCAGCTCATGTGGGAGCCCTGACCAATCCCCATTTGGTATTGCCAGGGGGCGGGCCTCCTATATAAGCTGAGGTAGCATGCCACTGGGGGGAGATGTCGGCTGAGTGAAGTGGAGGATGGAATATTAGGCAGCAGCAGGAGGGCACCCCCATCTGGGGGGGTGCACCAATTGCAGGAGGAGGACAGGGGAGAGCTGTGAAGGAACTTTGCCTCTACACGGTCATTGGCAATGTCTTTATCATCATACGGTCATTAATAAAGAACTCCTGGAGCAGAGGGGCAGGTGAAGCTGTCAGAATGTATGGTCCGGTCAAGTTCTCCATCAAGGATTCAGGGCAGTTAAAGGTCCGTGAGTGTTACCACAGTGGAGGGCTGGATGTGCCAGGAAGTCTGTGAGGGAACTTTGCTTCAACACGGTCATTAGCAAAGTCTTCATCATTTACACAGTGAATAATGAGGAGTCCTGGATCAGAGGAGAGACTGTGGGGATCTGTGTGAAATCGTTGTGGCCTGAGGGCACAGGATTTGCAAGCTGGGCTGGCTGGGAACAGTAGTCCACCATCCAAAGAAATGCTTTTAAACTACTAGGCCTCCGGGGAGAGGTGCTGCAGGTCTCAGGCTTAGTAGCAGCGAAGAAACCAGAGCCTGCTTAAAGAGGGAGTCCCGCGAAAAAAAAAATGTAAAAGTCAGCAGCTACAAATACTTCAGCTGCTGACTTTTAAAATAAGGACACTCACCTGTCCCGGGGTCCAGCGATGTCGGCACCCGAGACTGAATCGTCCCTCGGTCCTCGGGTGCTGCCGCCACCATTCTCTGTAAGGGAATCAGGAAGTGAGGTACTGTGGCTTCACTTCCCGGTTCTCTACTGCGCATGCGCGAGTTGCGCTGCGCTTCCTAACTGGTCCCCACTGTATCTGGGACCCGTGTGTGTCCCAGCAGACAGCGCGGTGGGGACAGGAGGGGGCGTAGACTCCCGTGGGATACTAAGCCGGACGTGGGTGCAATTACCTGTCTTAGACAGGTATCTGCACCCCCTCCCCCCTGAAAGGTGCCAAATGTGACACCGGAGGGTTCAGAAAAGCGGAGGTTCAATTTTTGTGTGAACCTCCGCTTTAAGGACTTATTCAGAGCGGGTCCTTCTTGCTCAATAGAAGAAGATGTAACATTACTTCACTTCGGGATAAGTCTCTGCAGGAGGAAAGAAGTTTGTGCAGGATGAAAAAGTTTCTGGGAACATCACTCCTACAGGTCAATGAGTGATGTCCTCATTCTTTACATGGTATTGAATGGGGAATTCTTGGAAGCAATAGTCTGCGGGAGTCAAGCAGAGGAGGAGCAACAGTCTGCATGGAGATGCAGGAGGAGAATTATAACAGTTACAAATGCAAATAATCTCTTCTGGCTCTAAATATGATCTAGTGTGTATGATCTTTAAAATATGATGGCAATTGAAACATTCTATGAGCATCCCATATACCCTTTTCCCCAACCCAGTTGTACCCCCCAATAGACAAAAACAAAACCAGCAAAAGACTGTTCACTGTCTCTGCAAGTGATGTATGGGAGTCTGGCAGCGGGGTGAATTGGTGGATTGTTTGTTACTAGTGGCAACTACACCACCATTACATTAGTAACCAGTGCATTTTTATAGCACCGATTGCTGTATAATTGTCAATGGTCCCAAAAATGTGTCAAAAGTGTCCAATTTGTCTGCCACAATATCGCAGTCCTGATAAAAATTGCAGATCACCGCCATTATTAGTAAAAATAATAATAATAAAAATGCCATAAAGCTATTCCCTATTTTGCAGATGCTATAACTTTTGCGCAAACCAATCAATATACGCTTATTGCAACTTCTGTCACCAAAAATATGTAGAAGAATACATATCAGCCTAAACTGAGGAAAAAAATATTTCGTTTTTTTTAAATTTGGGATATTTATTATAGCAAAGATATTGTGTTTTTTTCAAAAATGTTGCTATTCTTTTGTTTATAGCGCAAAAAATAAAAAATGCAGAGGGGATCAAATACCACCAAAAGAAAGCTCTATTTGTGGGAAAAAAAGGGACATCAATTTTGTTTGGGTACAGCCTTGCACGACCGCGCAATTGTCAGTTAAAGCGACGCAGTGCTGTATCGCAAAAAATGGCCTGGTCATTGAGCAGCCAAATCTTCCGGGGCTGAAGTGGTTAAATGACATGTTCGAATGAGTGAATTTTGCAGAATGTTCCGTATGAGGAAGTCATGTTTTGAAATTTTTTTTCTAGTTTTGGAAAAGCACCACTTGTTGCAGATTATGCTAGAAAAGTAATTCTTATTTTATTTATTTTATTATTACTTATTTTTAACACAAGTGGAGTTACCCTTAAAAGCATTTCAATCAATACATCTCTAACCAACTCTATTTCCTTAGCTGTTTATAATATTGCATTTCGTGTCACTTTCAATTTGTAAATTGTGTTCTGTGATGGACTTTTATGCTTCATAATGTGGAACATTAATAATTTATAACTTACAACAGGAAGAGCTGAAGTACATGGCTAGGAAAAGAGAGTCTACAGTGACCTGCTCAGCCTGCTTCCTCTGTGACATTTACAGGATTAAGTGGTCCGCATGCAGATGAAAGGATCAGCTAGCAACATTAATACAGTATCTCACAAAAGTAAGTACACCCCTCACATTTTTGTAAATATTTTATTATATCTTTTCATGTGACAACACTGAAGAAATGATACTTTGCTACAGTGTAAAGTATGAGTGTACAGCTTATATAACAGTGTAAATTTGCTGTCCCCTCAAAATAACACACAGTCATTAATGTCTAAACCGCTGGCAACAAAATTGAGTACACCCCTAAGTGAAAATGTCCAAATTGGGCACTTCACATTTATTTATTTATTTATTTATTTATTTATTTATTTATTCTGGTGTGTTAAATTTGGTGTTATTGCTCTCACTCTCTCATACTGGTCACTGGAAGTTCAACATGGCACCTCATGGCAAAGAACTCTCTGAGGATCTAAAAAAAAAGAATTGTTGATCTACATAAAGATGGCCTAGGCTATAAGATGATGGTCAAGACCCTGAAACTATACTGCAGCATGGTGGCCAAGACCATACAGTGATTTAACAGGACAGGTTCCACTCAGAATAAGCCTCACCATGGTTGACCAAAGAAGTTGAGTGCACGTGCTCAGCGTCATATCCAGAGGTTGTCTTTGGGAAATAGGCATATGAGTGCTGCCAGCATTGCTGCAGAGGTTAAAGGGGTGGGGGGTCAGCCTGTCAGTGCTCAGACCATACGCTGCACACTGCATGAAATTGGTCTGCATGGCTGTCTTCCCAGAAAGAAGCCTCTTCCAAAGATGATGCACAAGAAAGCTTGCAAACAGTTTGCTAAAGACAAGCAGACTAAGGACATAGATTACTGGAACCAAGCCCTGTGGTCTGATGAGACCAAGATAAACTTATTTGGTTCAGATGGTGTCAAGCATGTGTGGCGGCAACCAGGTGCTGAGGAGTACAAAGACAAGTGTGTCTTGCCTACAGTCAAGCATGGTGGTGGGAGTGTCATGGTCTGGGGCTGCATGAGTGCTGCCGGCACTGGGGAGCTACAGTTCATTGAGGGAACCATGAATGCCAACATGTACTGTGAAATACTGAAGCAGAGCATGATCCCCTCTCTTCAGAGACTGGGCTGCAGGGCAGTATTCCAACATGATAACGACCCCAAACACACCTCCAAGATGACCACTGCCTTGCTATAGCAGCTGAGGGTAAAGGTGATGGGCTGGCCAAGCATGTCTCCAGAACTAACCCTATTGTGCATCTGTGGAACATCCTCAAATGGAAGGTGAAAGAGCGCAAGGTCTCTAACATCCACCAGCTCCACGATGTCGTCATGAAGGAGTGGAAGAGGACTACAGTGGCAACCTGTGAAGCTCTGGTGAACTCCATGCCCAAAGGAGATAAGGCAGTGCTGGAAAATAATGGTGGCCACACAAAATATTGACACTTTGGGCCCAATTTTGACATTTTCACTTGGGGGTGTACTCACTTTTGTTGCCAGCGGTTTAGACATTAATGGGTGTGTGTTGAATTATTTTGAGGGGACAGAAAATTTACACTGTTATACAAGCTGTACACTCACTACTTTACATTGTAGCAAAGTGTACAGTATTTTCTTCAGTGTTGTCTCATGAAAAGATATAGTACTTTTGTGAGATACTATATATATAAATGGATGAATGTTCAAAGAATATTGGATACTTACATTGTACATTGTTAGGGGTATTTCTGTGTTACTATTGTGTTTGTATCCTCATAAACTTATAGAATAAAATGAAAACTGAAAACAATCAATTGCTTTAAAGAGGCTGTAGGGAACATGTTGAAGTATTGATTTGTAAAGAGACAGTAATGGCTTTGATCTCTAGAAGTCTTATGTATTATGTTTCCTTCCTGCCCCTCTCATTCTCTAACCACTCTGATGGTTTTTTTGTAGCATTACATATGCTAAACTTTTTGTGTGACCCTTTGGTGATGGCAGAGGCTGCAATTGAAACTCCCTATGTCAAGTACGTTGACCGCAGCTAGTGTAAAAAATAAGGCATTAGCAATAAGTATATTAATTTTATATACTTTTTGGTTTAAAACTTTATTTTATTTTTACATCAAAGTTGTTTGCAAGTAAGGACATATATTTTAGTTAACAAATTACAAAAATTGCCTTGCGATTTTCACTGCTTTAGTGATAAGAGAAGGCACACTATGCAATAGTAGATTCTGTCTAATAGAACAAAAATAGTATGTAATCCTTAGGGGTATAAGAACTGTTTCCATCTTGAGTTTATTTCCATTTTTCTAAAGTCTAATGTACACTCTGCTGAACTTCAACTGCATGCTCTTTACCTTAAGGTCTTAGTAATAATGCAGTTCAAAGACGAGGAATGGATTATCCAGCCAGGGGTGTCGGAAGGCGGCTGAGGTCTTAAGCAAAGTCCCTGGGCGCTCCAAAAAAAAACACTCTCATCCTGAAAATTGATTTAAAATGTGATATTGTTGTGGATGTTAAGAAAGTAATTATAAAATTGTAAAAAACAAATATTTATTTGAGTAAATATGAATTAACCATTTCTGTACCAAGATAACATTACTATGCAAGCACCACCTAGCTTCACTGGTGCAACTTCTTACTTACTGATGAAGATGGGTGACAATGACCGCAGCAAAAAGCTGATAGAGTTTTCAGCTTTCCTTCCATTTATTGAAAACTATTTTAATTGCAGTTGAATCCCTGTTCATTTTTATATTACTTTCTGTCCCAGAAGCAATGTTGTCAGAAGCAATGTTGAAATTTCCTTAATGATGGCACAGACAGCTTTCTCTCCCTTTGTGCGCTTTTTGGATTAGGCAAAGGTTCCCGTTTTTAACTATGGGGGGAGGGGATCACTGCCAGAGAACCCTGGTGCTGTAACCAGCTGAACTGGTGGAAGATCCTTTGAATCTATTTTGAATTTTAAAATACACCCCAGCTTTTACCATTCAAATTTTTCCTTATGTTAATGTATACCAGAGGCGTTGCTAGGTGGCAAAAAGACCAGGGGCTTCAGCCCAAAGTCCAACAACCGGGGGGGGGGGGTCGCGTTTTTTTTTTTTTGGGCGGGATGGTGGGGTTATGTGACTTACCAGTGACCATTACACTGACGTACAATATACACTGAGCTACATTATACACTGAGCTACAAAACCTACATTATACACTGACCTACATACACTGACCTGCCTGACCTACACACACTAACAGTGACCAGCCTGACCTACACACACTAACAACTAACAGTGACCAGCCTGACCTACACACAATAACAGTGACCAGCCTGACCTACACACACTAACAGTGACCAGCCTGACCTACACACACTAACAGTGACCAGCCTGACCTACACACACTAACAGTGACCAGCCTGACCTACATACACTAACAGTGACCAGCCTGACCTACATACACTAACAGTGACCATCCTGACCTACATACACTAACAGTGACCAGCCTGACCTACATACACTAACAGTGACCAGCCTGACCTACATACACTAACAGTGACCAGCCTGACCTACATACACTGACCAGACTGACCTACATACACTAGCAGTGACCAGCCTGACCTACACACACTAACAGTGACCAGCCTGATCTACATACACTAACAGTGACCCCAGCCTGACCTACATACACTAACAGTGACCTGCCTGACCTACATACACTGTGTGTCTGACCTACCTCAGCTCAGCCGTGGTGTGTGGTCACAGCAGGCAGTCAGTCACTCGTCACCATCAGAGAGGAGCCGAGCCGAAGAGGAGAGTCAGCCGCCCGCCTAAACAGGGATGTAGCATTGCCGCCTTCTGGAGCCTGCAGGCTAAGATGGACATCTCGTCACACGTCCCGCTGTCCTGACATTGGTGCTGCAGGCTCCAGAAGGTGGGACCTGCGGCACTCGGCCACTTTCGGCCGCTATGGCAGTCGGTTTTTTCGGCCGCACTCGGCCGCTCTGGCAGTCGGATACTTTCGGCCGCACTCGGCCACTTTCGGCCTCACTCACAACCAGATCGGTCCTGGCAGCCGGCGCTCGGGGCTAACAACGGAATTTAGCATCCCATATACTCGGGGCTTTTGGGGGTCACATTCGGGGCTTCAGCCCCCCCTAGCCACCCCCTCCCGACACCCCTGATGTATACGTTTATTATATAATTAATAGCTTTTCCTATCTTTCGCTGTTCAGTTGGACGTCTTTAGTTGTATGCATTAACAAAACGTTAAATTGGAAGAGAAGCCAAGCTAGATCTATTCTTTAAAAAAAAAATCCTCCTCCCCTCCCCCTCCTACCTAACCTGTATAAAAAAAAAATTTGAATCCGTTTCAGTCTAGTCACGTGATCCTTCAGCTCTAGTTTCCTTGGGTCAGTGAACAGCTGCAGGGGAGAAGAGGAAGCACAGACGAAAGCTGGGCCATGGTGGCCTATGGGTGACATCAGATCTCCCGGAATGCAGAGGTTTTGTTGAGTGTTCCCTTACACAGAGCTTCAGGATCATGCAATCAGATCATGTAAGTGGAACAAAAAGTGGAAAGTATAGAGATGCTTTTTTATATAGGTTAGGCAGAATAAGTGGGGCGGGCTTTTTAAAGAATACTTATAGGTAGGCTTTTCTTCTACTTTAAATTATTCACCAAATGTTTCCTTAATATGCACTGTGTAGGGGGACGTGGTTTAGGCATGGTTGAGTAAAAATGTTCTGGGTCAGAGCTCTGTGATACCACCGTGCACTCCCCAGCAGACTGCCAATCTTTCTAACCCTTATAGCCCCTGTTGAGGCGGGGGAAGGCTGCAGGAGCACGCTACACTCCCCGCCACTCATATAACACCCGTAACTTGACGGTAAGGAGAGACCCTCCATCGCAGGAGTCAAATTCTGAGCTATCCCAGCAAGCACATGATACATCCACACTGCCGCCCGACACAGCAGCCGTAGCATGTTCTGAAGCATCAAGGCCAGACTCTCCTATACCCACTTCGGTGCTTCCCTGCATTGACTCACAGCTGTGATCTCCAAGCCCCTGCAGCCACACAGCTGGGAGCATGCTGCAAAGCCGGACATCTGACAGCTCATCCAAGCTTTCCCCACTAAAGAGAATATACAGAAGCTGTGAAGAAGTCTGAGCAACACTCTACGGGAGGAGATAGAAGAGTGCAATCTGCATCAGATGCACGCATTGATGCTTTGGAAGAAAGACTACACACCCAACATCAGAGACTGATCATGCTGCAATTACAAGCAGAAGACTCTGAAAACAGTAGTAGGAGGAATAATGTTCAGATCAGGGAGATTCTGAAAGCCACTGTGGGGTCTTACCTGAGGGAGGTCAGGCTGGTCACTGTCAGTGTAACAGTGACTGCCATCTTTAACCAGCTACTGGGGAACCCCTCTGACACCCTGATTAAACTGGACCATGTGCATAGGATCCCCACTGCTCGCAAACCTACCCAAGCTGACCCTTGGGACGTTTTGTGCCGGGTACACTTTTTTATAATAAAAGAGCACATACTCAGGGCAGCATGGCAGAAGGGGCCACTGGATTTCGATGGGGCATATATACAGCTGTACACCGATCTGTACCACCAGACAAAGTACAGACGCTGCTTATTGAAAGCCTTACTGGACCACCTGCGATCCATGGGAGCAACATACCACTGGGGCTATCCACTATCGCCGTTCATCAAAAAGGATGATCACAGTTTTACCCTGCATGATCCTGCTCAACTGTCAGACCTATTCCACTTTCTGGGCTCCTAGGCTATTGAAGTCCTCAAATAGATAGACCTCCCACCACTCACAGAATGGGGTCCCCAGCAGCAGCCGAGACAACAGCGGAGAAGGAGGTCCCTCTCAGGATGCCCACGCAATTGGTCTTACCAGTAGGCCTCAGAAGATAGAGAGGTCTAACCTCCACATTTTGACTTGGGGCTCCACTCATCACTTTATAACTGGCCTATGTCCTTTTGTGCTACCTTTGGAAGACTTTCAGGTTAAAAAGTTTGAACATAGGTGGAGTTACTAATAAGAAAACTGCAGTAGTTTTGGGCTCAGAACTGTGTGCCTGATGTCAGACCCTCAGAATGTCTGTCGCATCTGCTCCTGATGAGTGGGAATACCCACGAAACGTGTAGAGCTTTAGTCGATGCCACAGTTACACCCCATACAGATAGATATCTATCAATTTACTACTATTATATTTTACTACTAATATATTTTATGATGTTTTTATATCATTTGGTGGACACATATACGCCATGTGGGTGCATATGCTGGTGCCAGGGCATGTTACCACTGGCACGTGCACGCCACTTTTTCATATACATCTAGCACTTTGATCATGTGTTGTTATGCATGTATTTCTCTATTTACCATGCTTAGCCTTTGTGCACGCTTCTTGTATGTATTGAAATGAACTACGCTTTAATGTCTCTAGACTTATGTCATCATATAAACAATTCTTATTGTTATTCACCTCCACTATTCCATTACTTCGTTTAAAGTCCCAACTCCCCCCTTTTTTCTGTATACAGTACCGGGATGGAGGCAATTCCCCTTCAATACATATATATGTCAGTAATTACTAATGTAACAAAAAATAAATATATAAATAATAAAAAATATATATATATATATATATATATATATATATATATATATATATATATATATATATATATATATGCACTGTGTAAATCATGACCGTATTCTCTTCACCTGTGTCTATTTTCTCAACTATAACATGGCCTCACCAGGCTACATTGTGTTTGATACCTTTTATACTTAAATCATGCTTATCATGCTATCTTGTAGCAACTACTGACCTACCCATACACATTTTTGTTGCAGTTGTTTTCCATAACTATGGACATTAAGAAACCCCAGGGGACCTATAATTTTCATTTCATCCATCCTCCAGTTGACAACCGGAAAGGCCCTACTGGATCCAATCCCTCAGCTCCCTTGCTATGCTTGTGTCGCTGCCACTGTTTATGAAACCAGCCTGTTGCACCTTGCTATTGCCAAGTGGTAAGTGTGGGACCTTCTACTCATAAGGTCCCCCTTCCTCACCATGTTGTTTAATGATTTCCATCATCGTGACATATACCTACAATTGATGTTTTCTATTTTAGATACACTGCTAATGTACTTACTCCTGAAGAAGTGAGCATTGACTCGCAAAAAGTTTTAAATGTTGTGTATCACAATACATGGATCTTTGCAACAGATGTGTTCACATCATATTATGTATCTACCTATTAGCAACTGTTTTTATCTATTGATGTAAACTATGTATGATTACCTTTATATACTCAATAAGGCTACTTTTTTACATATGTTGGCCCCATAGTTTTTACCTCCACAAAGTACCAGGGCAAATATCTGTTTTTGGTATGTTTGATTTAGGGATGGAGGTGTATCATTGGTAGCACTAGACCCATTCTTTTCTGAGCTTAACCACTTCAATACAGGGCATTTTCACCCCCTTCCTGCCCAAGCCAATTTTCAGCTTTCAGCACTGTCACACTTTGAATAACAATTGCGCGGTCGTGCAACACTGTGCCCAAATGACATTTTTATCATTTTTTCCCCACTAATAGAGCTTTCTTTTGGTGGTATTTATTTCTTGCGCTACAAACAAAACAAGAGTGACAAGTTTGAAAAAAACACAATATTTTTTACTTTTTGCTATAATAAATAATTTTTTCCTCAGTTTAGACCGATATGTATTCTTTTACATATTTTTGGTAAAAAATATCTCAATAAGCGTATATTTATTGGTTTGCACAAAAGTTATAGCGTCTACAAAAAAAGGGGATAGATTTATAGCATTTTTATTTATTTTATTTTTTTTTACTAGTAATGGTGGCGATCTGCGATTTTTATCGTGACTGCGATATTGCGGCGGACACATCGGACACTTTTGACACATTTTTGGGGCCATTCACATTTATACAGCGATCCGTGCTATAAAAATGCATTGATTACTGTATAAATGTGAAGGGGTTAACCAGGAGGGGGCGCTGTAGGAGTTAATTATGTTCCTAAGGAGTGATTCTAACTGTGGGGGGAGGGGACCCACAAGGGGAGGAGACCGATCGGTGTTCCTCTGTACAAGGAACACACCATCGGTCTCCTCTCCTCTGACAGGACGTGGATCTGTGTGTTTACATACACAGATTCACGGTCCTGCTCAGTTACCGGGCAATTGCGGGTGCCCGGCGGACATTGCGAGTGATGCGGCAGGCGTGCACGCGCCACCTGGAGGGCCTGGAAGGTCGTCACGTCATATGACGGCGGCCCAGGATAACAGCTGCACTGTCCCACCGTCATATGACGGTGGCGGGCAGCAAGTGGTTAAAGTGGAATTTCACTCTCTCAATCAACATTGACTATGTTTAATCCTTATACGGCTAGCATTAGTAAATAGATAGGTAAGTATATCATATTTACTTGTTTTATACTTTTTTTTTTTTTTTTACATTTATTCAGTTACTTCCTAGTTTCCATGCCTAGGTAAATGATGTCATACATCCCAGAAGTCTTCAGGAGAGGAGGAGGGGCTTTATCAGCTAAGCACACCCTCCTGCCTATATGCCTGAGCTGAGGGCAGATGGGTTCCAGGAAGTAGATGCTACATGAATCATCTGCCCTTACTCAAGATGGCCTTGGCCAGAAATGCTAGTGGGGTGTTTTTCAAAAAAAGTACGGAGACATGGATGGATGGGGGAAGTTAGCTTTAAATATTAAAAATGAATTAAATAGCATTTTTGGTTTGAGGTGCAGTGTAGTTACAGATTAAAGCAAATTATAATTTTTCGAAAGTCTGTATTTGCCTAAAATTGTGGAGGGCACTGATAAAGTATCAGATTGAAAGAGGAACTGGCAAGGTAAAAGCAGGCACCTTATAATGTGTAAATATTATCTTTTCTGCTTTGTTGTACTACAAGTTAATCATGATGCTAATTATGAGCAAAAGGCAGCAGCAACATGACCCATGATGCAATGTGTGTGAAGAAATAAGAGGATCTTACAGTCAAATGCTTTCTTGGTAAATCAAATCATACAGCGAGCTGGGTTTCTGCATAAACAACAAAGGCTATGAGTGACCTAGGTAGCGGTGGCACACAGCTTGCATACATCCTGTTAACTGTTAATAATACATTTTGTTTATAATAAAAGGTTCCAGACTGCAGGTCCTTATTGTGATAGTTTGTGGATTTTCATTTGGTAGAATTGGGTAAGTGAGTATAAACTGTTTCCTTTAGCCAATCTATCCCTAGCCTAAGCACACCTTGTGTGTTTAGGCCATTTTGCTAGGAGGCAGAAGTATGCATTTGATAAATCTATCCTTGTTAGTATAGTAAAGTGTCTTCACAATGCTTCGGAGGCTGATTAAATTGTTATATTATGAAAAAAAAGCATACATAGGTCCATCACATTCAACCTTCGACTGGAAGGCACTGATAATCCTTTTGGTAGACTGTTACAACTTGTTCCTCACAAAAAAAAAAAAAAATCAGAATACCACAAATGACATAAATTTCCTGGATCAAATCATTTACTAGGCATTAATAATTATAACTGTGGATTCCCTCAATTGTAATTAAGTTTCCAGTCAACTTCTTTAAATTCAGTCATACATTTTGCTCTCATGCTATAGGCTATCTTGTAGCTTAAAAGGGACCTCCCACTCCTGCAAAACAAATGGCAATAGTATACTGTATAATATAATACATATAAATATGCACACTTATTTATGTCTTTCCATCTTGTGGCTCCTTTTCTGGGTGTCTCTGCTCCTGCACTGTCATTTTGAAAATGATGTTGTCCTGCATATATATGAGATGAAACACATGACGTCACATGACTTGTCTTGTGCAAGTGCCATACCACATTATGCTCCCCCTTTTTTTTTTTTTCCCCTTTAATCTCCTGAGAACGTTTTTTTTAAATGGCAAGTGACTCTAATGCCGTAAGGCACATGCACAAGATAAAGAGCATGACATCATGCGGCCTTCATGTCACACATGTGCAGTATTAGAATACTATGAGATCTCACAGCTTAGTACAATATTTTCCTGAAGGCAATAGTGACGTTGCTTTCTCAGGCACCATCTGTGTGGCCAGGGCTATGTCACTGGTACCTTCAGGGGAACCAGGAAAAGGATGCAAAATATGAAGGTAAACCAGTTTTTTTTTAAAAATCAGGGTTAGATGATTTCACATCAGTGAGCGATGATACATGCTGATGTAAAATTTTGTAAAAGGGTGAAAGATCCATGTTAACCACTTTTACCAAAGTCACCAAATAAGAAGTATAATAAAAGCCATAGGCCCTGGTCACTCAACCACTATTTCCCTAAAATAAAATATAAAATATGATTTTCCTATTTATTCTTGCACACTGATCTATTAAGTAGTGATTTCACTCAAAGCACACAAAGTTTGTTCTTAAACAATATTACATTTGTGTGAAAGGGGAATTTTAACATGCTATACAGTAAGTGCTATCACAGCTTGATTATTCAAGTCTTAGCCTTCTCATCATTAATAAAAATTGAGCATATTTTTTTTTACAGCTGAGCTTACTAAAAGCTTACCTGTAAAATGTTACACAAGCTACATAGCTGGTATTTATAGTACAATATTAGTAATGAATAGGTAATGGTTCCTATGCATAGATATGTTGAACCTAAATCAGAAAGATCTTCTCTATGACCGGCATAGGGGAGAGTGGTACTAAATTTCAACAAATCAGGACACCTGGCAGGAGCTCACGTGATCAAAAAATCAGAGTGGCAGATCAAAAAATACAGATGCTTAGAGCTACTCTTGGACGTCTCACTTTTTTTTTTAGGCTGGCCATACACATTGTTTTTTTGTTCAGCCAACTGCCCATAGATGGATTGAAATTCAGCTGGTTTAGCAAGGATCGGTCAAATTGTGATCCACTCTCGGTTGTTCCTGCTAGAGAGAAGTTGATCTAAGGACTCGTTTCTCTCAAATGGGAATGTTGGAAAATTCTTGTTCAAATCAGTACTGCAGAGCTTAACAGTGCATTCTGACAGCGGAGGAGTTCCAATGTCAAAATACAATTGTGCAGCAGTGAGGATTCCTCCACCCGACTCGATTTTGTGGATGGGGGAATTCGTTCATGGCCAGCTTAACAAGTTCTTCCATCCACACAAATGAGGTGGATGGAGGAATCCTCTCACCAGGGCACTGTATTCTGACAGCGGCACCTGTCGCAGTTCAAATACACTGATCAGTGGCTGCAGCTCTTGATCAACAATTTTCCAACATGTCCATTTTACAGAAGTCAATTGAATAATAAACTTCTGTTGAGCAGGTCCCTGCTGGACTGGCCGAATTTGCGATCAGTGGATGGTCAACTTTAGAAGATTGGGTTAGGGATTTCTCAAACTGGTCCTGAAATGTATTCAGTTCTACTGTGTAAGAATAACTTGATGATTCAGTGAAGGTGATTTACTTGAGCAGTTCTCCTAAACATGTATAGCGTGTTTGAAGGGAACACAGGCTCACTGCAAGAGTAGCAAGTGCGTTGTTGCACAATCAACAAGAGTGTAGTTTTAAAAGTTTTTTTCAATTTCTTTTAATCTGAAGCTTTTGTTAAAATAATGAAACTATAAAATCACAATTCACAGCGTCCATATCATGCTGCCACAAACACAATATATACCTTAGATGGACAAAAAAATACTATGTGCAAAAATATGCAAATCAAATATCTCAATACAATCCAAAATATACAGAAAAATTAAAACACACACAAAAATATATATATATTTGTCTTGCAAAGTGTCTTGTGCTTAAAGTGCTCCAAAATATGACTTCATAAGGTGCTACTTCTGTGCTGCTATATAATAAATGCTTTTATTTTAATAAAAAAAGTTATCTAATACTTTGCACTCACTTGTTTAAATATAAAAACATGCAGTAAAAACACAAATGCTGCCTCGGCATACGTTCCACAGACCGGAAATTACGTCACCGGGTAGTCCCGCCCAGCGTGTTTTGCCAGCCAATCAGGTGTCTAGTGTTTTCAGACTTGCAATATATATATATATATATATAACCATGAAAAGTTTTTGTGTTATCATTCCTATTCTATGAAAAATGGCCAAGACATAATAAATTATGCCAGGGTATGTAAACTTATGAGCACAGCTGTAATTAAGTATTATATATATACACACACACACACACACAGAATATCTTACAAAAGTGAGTACACCCCTAACATTTTTGTAAATATTTTATTATATCTTTTGATGTGACAACAGTGAAGAAATTACACTTTGCTATAATGTAAAGTAGTGAGTGTACAGCTTGTATAACAGTGTAAATTTACTGTCCCCTCAAAATAACTCAACACGCAGCCATTAATGTCTAAACCCCTGGCAATAAAAGTGAGTACACCCCTAAGAGAAAACGTCCAAATTGTGCCCAAAGTGTCAATATTTTGTCTGAAACCCAGCGTCTGGTGATGTCTATGCGTTCCAGACTTCAGGCTGTAATTGACTGCAAAGGGTTTGCAACCAAGTATTAAAAAGTGAAAGTTTGATGGATGATTGTTAATCTGTCCCATTACTTTTGGTCCCTTAAAAAGTGGGAGGAACATATACAAACTGTTGTAATTCCTACACCGTTCACCTGATTTGGATGTAAATACCCTCAAATTAAAGCTGAAAGTCTGCAGTTAAAGCGCATCTTGTTTGTTTCATTTCAAATTCATTGTGGTAATGTATAGAGCCAAAAAGATTAGAATTGTGTCGCTGTCCCAATATTAATGGACCTGACTGTAGGTGTATTGTAAAGCAGCCTTTAATGCATATTAACATGCCTATAGGACCCAGTGAAGACGCATGCAAGTCACATCAAGCAACTCTCCTCAAATGCCCTGTGAGGTTTCTTTTTTTTCTTTTTCAGAGAATGGGAACTGACCACTTGTAATACTTTGCACTGTGCTTCAACGCATAGTAGAAATGTTTCAATAAAAGTTAATGGAGGTGATTGTCAACACCTGCTGAACTCTGTAGGCACATTATGGACACTAGATGGAGCTGGTTATCTTAGGAAATAAATACTTATTTACTAACTATGTTATTCAGCTTCTTCAAGTGGCCATAATGCAGTATTTTTCTGATTCATGCTATTATGATTGAAGAACATTTGACCTGGAGAGAAAATAGCCTAGTAACAGTCGATTTTGCTGGCATTTACATGAATGTACATGCAGTTTCACAGGACAAATAGCTCTGCACATTACTTATAGATACACCCCTAAGTGAAAACATAGGAACCCCTTTTATTTTTCAGAGGTTTCCAGTGCTGAGCCAGGTGCATATCCTGTCAGGTTAGTGTTCAGTTAGCAGACAAGCGGGAGGCTGAGAAATTAAACTTCTCAACACTTTTGCTCAGGACAAAATGGGTTCCCCTAATCTAACCACCAGTGGACAACATCTTCAAGTGATCCTATGAGTGTTGGTGCAAGCAAAAAGTTTATTTACAGACTACTCAGCTGTGAGAACGTTGTGTAGAGCACTTAATCATAAATCATTCCCAGATTTTCGATGTCGGTGCTATGGCTAAAACGTATTTTCATTTCTTTTACATCCTTTATGTTATTATTATATTGTCTAAAGTTCATATCCTTGCATATCCAGAAAGCAAGAACCAGATTTCGCATTTCTCTTCAAACTTTTGGCACATCTTCATGTCCATTGCCTAAAACAGAGCAAATGTACAATGTTGGTAAATATGTAGATTGACAGGTATTTGTATATGTTGAATGCATGTAGACATACAGATTATGTGTACATATTCTGTACCCCCAAGTATGTAATTACATTTAAATTATATGATATATGACGATTATAATAAATTATAATATAGTCTTAATTATTAAACATAAAATTAGTTAAAGTTAATCAATAATGTCTACATTGGCAGAATATTATAATTATAAGTGAAACCGAAACATTTTTTTCATTTTGTAAGGAATGCGGAAGCGTTTTTTTTTTTTTGTGTGTGTTTGCCTACAACCCTTGTTGAGGATGTTTCCCTTAATTTTTTGCCCCAATGATCATTAAGAAAGGAAGTGAGGGGAAATCTCTTTCATGAGGACATAGAGCAGTAAAGTGGAAAGGGGTTAGAATCTCTGATTGGTTTTTATTGTGGTCTATATCCCAGCTGAGTTACAGGGACAGGGACAGAGGACGAGGGGAAATCTCACCTGGGAATCAGGTAGCAATGGATTCCCAGGTGAGATTTCCCTGTTTTAAACTGTTCCTACTCTGTCCAAACTATAGATACACTTTAATTATTTTTTATTATAATTTTATTTTTTATTATGTAAGTAGCCATTTCTGATCTCTTTCTGAAACAGGCCTGGACCTAGGGGGTGCTGAGGTAAGCTTTGCCCCCCAAGTTCTCTAAAAGTATGTCCACTGATCCATAAGGCACTCTGACAGGGACACCTGATGTAAAGAGGGTCTTTGATAGGGACACTTGATATACAGTAAGGAGGCAAAGAATCTGATTAATCATCCTAATCTAATGACAGCCTAATACATACTAGCATTCCCTGTTCACTCATATACCATCTCTGCACTACCTTTCAGGCATTATTTCCGAGTTGTGACTCGTGGTACAGAAGCCCACTAAGTGAATGAGGAATACTGGTTACCTGTATCTCTGTTACACTGCTGACATTATGACCCCTAACTTTTTATACTGCACCCCCAGACTGTTAAAGTGAGTAGTCAGAACAGGACCAGAGGGGACATTTCCTAAAGAGACACTAAAAGTGTTACTGAGGGCAATTTTATTTTAAACTATAATAATAAAACATGTTATACTCAGCTGCTCTGTGCGATGGTATTACACAGAGTGGCCCCGAACCTCCTCTTCTAGGATCCCCGTCAGTGATCTTTGATAGCCTTCTTCTCCGTGTGCCCCCACATCAAGCTTCTTGCTATGGGGGCACACAAATGTGTTCACCCCCTGACCTGTTTGTGTTTATGGACCTGTGTTTTATAGACGCACACAGTATTGCTTGGCCCCATCCCCTGCTTCTTCTTTACAGCATTTTATTGACGGCAGCAGGAGCCAGTGGATCATGCTGCTGCCAAAGTTCCTGTGCGAAGAGGAAGAGATGAGAGAAGAGATACAGCCATGCACAGCACTGTATCGATTGAGGACTCAGGTAAGTATTTAGGGAGGTGGAGCAGGACAGCAGTGTAAGTGATTAAACAACCAGTATTACCTGATTAGACGCAACCTGAGAAATGTATTAGTGAATGGTTAACAAATCAGATAAGAGTGAACTCTAATCACAATATAACAGTGCAAGAAATAGTGCAAAAAAAGGAAATAGTCCCAAAATAACTAGCACCAGCTGGGCATGGAAGACTCAGACAGCCAGCTTAATGGTATCCCAACGGCTCCTAAGTGGACAAGTCAATCCGTAACTCTAATCCAACACCAGGTGCTTCTATATGGATAAATGGATGTTTAGACTGATACTTCAACCAATGGAGCCATAGATCTTGCAAACGGTCACCCAAAAATAGAAGGAGAGAAAATATATATATGGTGAAGTACTGCGGGATGTAAGAGCCAATCGCGCTACAAACCGCTACTCACGCTTTCCCTGGTGACAGTCAGGCATGACAGGCATATCAGATGCTTCCGCGATCGCCGCTTGGTAGCCAAATAAAAAAATTAAAAAAAATTAAAAGTCAGCAGCTACAAATAATACAGCTGCTGACTTTTAATATTTGGACACTTACCTGTCTCAGGGTCCAGCGATGTGGGGGAAAGAAGCCCCGCTCGTCTCCCCCTCCTCTCTGTGGCGCCGGCATTGCCACTGTGGGCGCCCGCCTGTGGATTCACAGCCACTGTGACTGGCCAGGCAATCATCTAGGATCTGTAACGTGTCCCAGATGATAGCTGAGAGGGAGGGGGGAGAGGTGATCTTCCTTCTGGTGCCCCGGGAGGAAGTGGGAGCTGGGACCCTCTACAAAGATGGTTTCTGCTCCCCCCTCAAAAAATATGTCAAATGTGGCATGCCAGCGGGTCACCTTCCCTTAAAGCGGAAGTTCCATTTTTGGGTGGAACTCTGCTTTAATGCAGGGAATGTATCAAGCCAAAAAACAGTTTGGCTTTAGAACCACTTAAAGACTGGTATACACAGACCAAAAAATTGGTCAGCAGGAATAGGCTGAATTTTTCTCTGTGTATAGTACTGTTTGTTCAACAGAAGCATGTCTAAAGATTGACTTCTGTTGAACAGTCATGCTGGAAAACCATCATTCGATCAGCACTAGCAGCTGCAGCACTGATCAGTGTATTGTGAAGGAGGGCAGAAGTGATTGCTGTTGGTATACAATAGCGCAGCGGGGGGAGATCTTTGCATCCAAATAGCTTGTGTGGATGCTGGCATTGTGAATTTTTTTTTATCGTTCAACCCATGGGTTGATAGAGGAAAAAAAAAAAAACTGTGTGTGCTTAATTGTGGTGATTACCAGTGATTTCCTCCCACTTCCTGTTTTAGCTATAAAAAAAAGGTAGTGAGGAGAAACCTCCCCAAAGGGAAACAGATCAAAAATACCTGACAGGGGTTAAAACTGTAACTCACCAAAATCAAAAAAGTTTTGCCTTCAGTTTTACAATAAGTCACTAAGTGTATTTTAGTAAGTGTAAAAGCAAAAAGTGCAAGTACTTGAACTTGAGTAGATAATGGCCTCTTCCAGTCCCTGTAAAGCAAAGCTCAGGCTAGTAGATATGAAGCAGCACAAGGGGCAGCTAGGTTGCAGTTCTCATGGGCTTACACAGAACACGTTCACAGAAAGAAGAGTGATAAAAGGATGAGTTTTTCAGTTTCCTGCTTCTTTTTTACTGTCCAATTACAGGCTGGGGGCAGAGACAAGAACTTAACTACAGTAGAGGAAAGCCAAGCTTCAATGCTGGCTGTGCTGTCTGGTAGGGCTGCTTAAATCTCGAGGTGAGTATACAATAGTATAAATCCTTTGGCAGGTCTAACAGCATCCTTATACATATTTCATAGAATTCCGTTTTAATTAATTGATTGTATCTTAGATACACCCTACTTTTAAATAATACAAATGGCACACACTGTACTGTAAAAGCTTAGCAGTAAATGTTCTCTTTTTGTTTATTATATTTTCCTGCTAAAATTTGCACGGTTTGTTCCTTGAAGTGGTGAAATTCAGCCCAGCTTCTTTTATGAATGAGATGGTGACGGAAGGGCTAATCACACAGAGAGCTCATTCTCTAGGGGATTATGTTTAATTGGTAACCAAGCATCGGAAAGGATTTTTGTTCCAAGACAATGGCAGATTAGTACTGCTGCATCCTCCTGGGCCTGTTAACCATTCTCTCTCAAATACTAGTGGGTTGTATGGGGATACAATCAATGAGCTTAGATCAGCTGTACTTAGGGGAATGTGCCTGGAGAGTAGATGGCGGCTGCCTGCCAGCTGGGCTGAGTACCAAACCTGATGACTCCAGCAGCCTTTGCAGATCAAGCTATGTAACCATGTAACCTGTTTCCTTGCTGCAAAGCATGTATGAATTGGATCCTTTGTTTCTGTTATGCAAAAGTAATGTAAAGTGAAATTTTCCTGGGAAACCTCAAATTTAAATAAAAGTGATACCCTTAATAGCTAAATAAATAGCTTATCATTGCGAACCAGTTAGAAAACAAGATTATAAAGCTTTATAGTTATATTGCAGAATTGTCCTCTAGCCTATAGTACTTCACTTCACTTGAATATAATTTCCATCACTCAGACATCGGCTCTAGAGACAATGCTCAGAAGGCAGCGAATAAATAAATGAATTGCATAGACAAGCAGGGACGGTATCACATTCTAGGCAGATGCTAAAGATGAGAAGAGAAACACAGGCGCCTCTAGGTTAGTGAACAGTGAACATTTTAATGAGATACAGGTGTATTATCCACTTACATGGGAGGTTAAGGAAGTAAGCCACAAGTCCATCTACACTGGCGTGGCGTTCACTGCAGAGCCGCGTTCTGAACAGCTGATTTTTCTGCCTATGGTGGAGAAATCCTAGCCAGCAGGATCCCTGGGACTACGGCGATGAAACCGAGGCTTGGATCAGGCCGATGGTGAGGGCTGGAGCATGGCGTCGGGCATGATGAGGTCACTGGTGGGTTGCAACAGCGTTTCGGAGCATGCACACTGGCAGATGGGACTCAGGGTGCGCTCCTTTGTCAGGCTACTAGTAGCTTGACAAAGCCCTATAATGGATAGGCAGAGGGCAGGTGAGTCTAGAGGGAGCCAAGCCCTCCTAAAAGGTTCCCTAAAACACTAGCTTGGGCAGGGTGCCCCCCCCCTCTTTGGCGCAAGGCTGCCCAACCCCACAGATAGCAAGAAAAAGGCTCCCAGCACTTACCCAAGGCAAGCTAAGCCCAGGCAATTCAGAGGGAGGTGAGGTTGCACTTCATCTCCCTCAGCAGTCTTCTTGCCAGTATTTTCTTCAGAGGCCATAGACAAGTGCTATGGTATCAAGTGGCCAAGGGCGTGCTTTGCCTGACATCATAGCTAGTGTTTTGCAGCACCTAGGAAGATGGGACAAAATACTAAATGTATTATATACCATTAGGAACTAAATCATATAAAAAGAAATGAGTGATAATTCTTTAAAAAGACCATGTCATCAGACCATTTATTTCAACAATAATCTTCCCATAAGTTCATACAGTATGTGCATTAAACATATTTTATGTATGTTATATACCTGTAAATAAACTCCCTTGTGTAGACATTCAAAAGTCCTGAGATTGCTGCTGGGTTCTGCTATCTTGGATAGTTATCAGCCCCAGCAGACTCAGAGCAGTCACTCAAGTCACACTCCACAACAGCCTTTCCCAACCTTTTTACCTTGGAGAAACCCTCTGGCAAAAAGTTTGAGGTCTCAGGGAACCCCTGAAATAGTTTTTACATTTGAAGCTTAAGGAACGTTAGTGTTGTGATGCATTGATAGTCAATGGCAGTGCTAATTTAAATATCTCTCCCCATTGGTGGTCAGTGGAAGTGTTAATTAACCCCTTTGTACTGCATTAGTGCCCAGTGGCAGTGTTTATTAATGCCTTCATAATGCATCATGAGGAGGTTAAATAACATTGTCACTGGTCAATAATGAATCATGACAAGGTTAATTAACACTGCCACTGGTCACTATTGCATCATGATGGGTTTAACTAATACTGCCACTGGTACACTTGCTCCACAGTGTAGAATTCTCCCCTGTAGGGGTGACAGGTTCTCTATACAGCACTGAACATCCATTGCTGTTAGGTTTAACTTCCCCAGCTCTAACATTTCAGTACATTAAAGCCCCAATGGTCAGCAGCCCCTTTTTGTCCTTGCCTATATTCAGAAAAATCCTTGCATTGCTTTCACAGGATGCAACAAGTTCTGTGAATGGAGGAAAGGATCCTGTCATTCATCCACCCTCCACACAGAATGTGTAGCTGCATGATGCCTGAATAAAACCCAGCCAAATGGAGTAAAAAAACAGATTTCCAGGTATAATGTATGTACACATCACATGCATTTAAATACCTCCTGTCGTTTTAAAAGAAATAAGGAAATTGTTAGCATTTCAGATATAGCACTGCTTGTTTTATAAGAAGAAGCATTCGTGTTGCTGGCATTTTTTTGCAAACAGGGAAATTGGTTGGAAGGTATAACTTGCAGGCACCTAGAGTTGTCTACAAATACCTGCATCAGCTTTGATTGCTTCCTGCAGGCTCTATGGCTGGGATGCTCTGAAGCAGCAAAGCTCTAGCACTCCCATCTTCATCCAAGGCTGATCACTCACTGGTGATTGCTACACAAGCTATTATTAGTGAGCAGGCACAATGAGCTGTGGATGCTGGCAGCCTTCCATTGCTCTCACAGCTAATCAACAGGAACTCTCACTAAAGCAGTGGTTCTCAACTCCTGTCCTCAGAACCCACTAACAAGCAAGATTTTAAGTATTACTTTGGTGAGATGCAGACTAGAATACTGCAATCACTGAGCAGCAAATTATATTACCTGTGATGTAATTCAGTTATCTTGCAAACTTGGCCTGTTAGTGGGTCCTGAGGACAGGAGTTGAGAACCACTGCACTAAAGGTTTCCACATGTAATTGTTGTCAGGCCCATTTGCAAGTGTGAATGCGGCCTAGGGAAGAGCATGGGTTTAGGCCAAACCCAGCACGATGCTATCACTCTTACCCACTGCTACCCAATCAACTACGGCCAGGACATTCCCCGCCTCACACCCACACTTACACTAAGGGGCAGGATGCTTGTGACATTATTGGTACAAAATGGCCATATCCCAGCCCTTTTGTGTCCATGCAGATCAATGTGAGGATTTCCCTGGCTGTAGTTGATTGGGCGGCAGCAGGTGGGAGTTATAGCTTCTTTCCATGATCGGTCCGAGCCCAAATTCTGACCAAATCCGTGCTCATCCTTAGTTCAGAATGGCCTGGTATTTGGACTGCTGCAGGTGCATTTTATACCTGCTGAAAACACTATTTATTAATTTATCTACTGATAGCTCCACTTTCCGATCATCATTTTATAACCTGATTGTAGAATATAGCATATAAACATCATGAACAGCTGTATAGTTACAACTAATGCTAATATTTATGAATTGATTAAATCTTCTCATTCCAATACACTGAGAAGTCTGTACCCAAACATTGATAGATTGAACCATCCAGCTGTAATATGTATGACAGATATAATACGTTATGCTTACGGTTGTGGATCATTAAGTGGCCTGTGCTTATTTTCACTTCTGTCCATAATTCATGAATCCAAGTCCTCCGTTCTCTACTGCCCATTCAATATTAAAACATCTACCCTTTCATTGAAAACAGGCTTGTCATACTGCTGGTAATTACTCACTATCTAAAGAAGAACCTATCACAAATATATCACTGCCTGAGCCATTACCCACACACTGCACAAATGATCGCTTTAATGGAAAAATTATAAATGTTGAAAAATGCCTTGTCCACAAAAAAAAAAAATACTAAAAGACCTCTTGAGCTGCTCATTAAAAATATCAGAGATTATAATAACATATGGCACAGACTATAATTAAAGAGTTTAATTTAGAGGTCCTACTTCTTTCGTGAAATTACTTGTATTTAAAGTCTTTGGATTACAGTGAACTAGCATTGCAGGCATCCTTTGTATAAATGTCTTTATCTGGATCCAAGTCAGCACACCTTAAAAAGGCAGGTGTAGATACGCGTGTTTATCAAACACACTGCACGATCAGATTACTCACTTCATTGATTGCCTTTCCAATAGCTTCTGCACCTGAGCACACACACATACCTTCTTATTGCTAGGCTACCCCTCCTGGCTGCAGACTCAAGCTTTCTAGTATAAAGGGAAACTAATCTGCCAGGTGCAGCACTTATTTATCTGCCATCAGCAAATCCACATTGCTGGTGATTTGAATAGGTAACCAAAGAATGCTAAACATGACCCAGACAATGATTATGTTTCACAGCCTAAGCAAAAGTGGAGATATTCTTTTTTTCTTTCTCTTACAGTAATCTTAATTATGGTGCATGGTAGTAATACAATTTATCTACTACTTAGTTTGATAATATTACATTCAATGAATAAATGCAATAACAGTTGTGAAATTAAATTAAAGAGGAAAGAAGTTCCTATTTTTATGTAAAAATACAATTACCTAAAGTTAAAGTGGGAGTGAATTCCCTTGGTTGATTTTTACCTATAGGTAAGCCTATAATAAGGCTTACCTAAAGGTACAGTAAATATTTACTTGAGAAGCCACCGGCTACCTCTCAACATTTTGAGATGGGAATGAGAGACACCTACTAGCAAATGTATGTAGGCATGGGACACGCCCCCTTAAAGCGGAAATCACTAAATAAAAGGTTAATTAAATCCACAATTGCTTTTTTTTTACCACTACTATTCCTTTATATTGGCTTTTAAAATTGAAAAATGCAGCAATTTAGAATTTGGATGAAAGGTTTAGCACTGGGAAACACTTTTTTTAAGATAAAAAGTGCATTTATATACAACTATATAGATCAGACCAAAATGAGGGACAAATGAGGAGGAAAGAGGGACATTGCTCCAAATCAGGGACAGTCCCTCGAAATCAGGGACAGTTGGGAGCTTTGCGCCGGTGACGTCACTGACACATGCGCTCTGAAGGAACGGCATACCCGTGCTGTTCCTTCTGACTCATGTGCCATGAACAGGGGAGTGACGTCATCGCGGCTCGTCCAATCAAAGGACCGGAGTCTGCCAACCCGGAAGGAAGACCGGATGAAAATGGAAACCCTGTCAGCAATGACAGCGCACCACTGGAGGGCTTTGTTTTAAGGTAAGTGTCACATAATGTGCTAGTTTGCGATGCATACTAGCACATTATAAATTTGACTTGCAGGTTTTATACAAAAAAAAAAAAGCTGGCTGTTTACTGCCGCATTATACTCTAGGCAAACAGCTAAATACACAGTAGAAATTCATCTGAACTGTCTTACCTGCAAAAAAATGTATAATTCTTTCGTGAATCATGCATCCTTGGATAGACAGTAGGGATGAGCTCAGGTATGCTCGGATCCTAGTCTGAACCCACGTGACTGAGCCCACTAGGAAGCAGTCACCAGTACAGAGACAATCATAAATGGCCAAAGCATGCCCTGCCCCACAGTGACACTATCCAGATCAGGAAATACACAGGCCTGGCACTTCCAAAAGTATCCTTCATGGAAGAACATTGAAATGCATACAGGCTCATTGCCTACACACGGACACATGCATTCAATTCTGGAACTAGTGCCAAATACCTTATTTAACTTCTTCCCATCTGGCCACTGTAGATAAATGGCCCGGGTGGGACAAGCATCATTCTGGGAGAATGTACGGGTACAGGCTACCACGTGCACACCCTGGGGACACACACTGGTGCGATCTATAATTTCTGTATCCGCCAGACCCAGCAGATCACTGATCAAGATACAGGGTCGCTGTGATTGACACTGTACTATATGATCGCTGTGACAAATCACAGCAATCTCAGCAGTAAACACAGACCATATGAATGACTGTCTTTGAACAAACTGTGTTATGGAATTGTTTGCTTACAGCCGTCATCCTAACAGTTGTAAGCAATTACAGTGTAAAAAAAAAAAATCTTGTTAACCTCTCCAGTTCTTTTTTTTTTTTTAAGTGTCACTATTTTGGCATTGTATTGCTGTGGTGGTGATTCATGTACAATGACTGGCTGCTCTGATATCACTGTATGCCAGTGCTGCCTAATCACCGCTGCACCGGTCATAGTTTCCCTACTTACCACCGCACCAGTAACAATGTCCCTGATCACTGCTGCATTAGTCAAAGTGTCCCTGATCCCCACCACACTAGTTCCGGTGTCCCCAATCACCACCACATCAGTCATAATGTCACCAAAATGACTCGTTCACATGTGTGATGCTCTCTGAAGAACGATCTATGTTCAGCTCACATTTCAGAGAGTATTTAACAGGCGATGAGGAGGAGTGTATTATCCCCTCATCACCTGCTTTAACCCCTTTGAACCCGCACATGTACCCCCATTTACTTGGGTTAAAATCGGAGGGGGTACAGGAGGTATAATTCCAGCCACAGCTGTGGAGCTGTGAATTAACACACAACTGCATTAAATGTTTTTTCTTGTATCTGCTGGGCCTTTCTAAAGCCTGGTACACACAATGAGATTATTGAACAAATAATCGTCCGTTTCTTTTTGCATGCTAGTCTCATATTGAAAATGAAGAGGTTTCTCAACTTACAGAAATTCTCGCAAGACAGAATACAACTTCGGAAGTGATGTAATGTGTTGAATTGTTTTGTAATGTATTATTTTGTTTCCGAGCATGCATTTTCTTGCCTGCTCCTTCAGGTTTTGTCATCCAAAAAGTAAGAATCAGCTGTCAAAAGCACTATACTAACTATCAGATAATCGGACGACTGTTCGTCGCACTAAATTTTTCTTACGATCTTCTGATCGGGTGTACAAGCCTTTAGGCCGGGTTCACACTAGCTCGCAGCAGGGGGTCCGGTGCGTCCCTGTTCTTTGTTTCAGGTGCAAATCAGGTCCGAATTTTTGCCTGAATTCGGACCTGAAACAGAGTCAAAGACACACAGGAGCCTTTTCCAGTGCGGACCGCGGCCCCTCCGAAGCTGTGTGAACTGGCTCTATTGAGAGCTGGTCACAGTCTCCTGTCATGTGAATTGGATGGGGGGGAAACCCCCATCCAATTTGCGTAAGTGTGAACCAAGCCTTAGGGTGCCCAAAGATTTTGAATTTCTAATTTCAGCCTAATCAAGAAAGGATTCACAGGACTAATGAGGCCAAAAGATTACTTCTGACACCCTGTTCAAGGAAAACAGTGATAAGCCAAACAATGTTTTGCCTTTGCTGTTAGGCCAATGCCAAAGTACTTTTTTTAATGCTCCCTCTTCCTGTTATGCACCCTCCATCTCCCCTTGACCCGGACTGGCCATAAGGCACACCGGGCTGCATGTCTTGGTGTGACATGCAGGGCCGGCCACGGGTTCCGACATGCAGGGCCGGCCATGGGTTCTGACATGCAGGGCTGGACGCGGGTTCTGACATGCAGGGCCAGACGCTGATGTTTTGCATATGCTGGGTGGTGGTGGGAGGAGTCTCCCCATTCCCCGCCTACCAAGCCTATCCATGGCAACCCAGGCCGCCGATGAACAGGAAGTCCCTGTTCGCGCATGCACCCTGCCACCGACGGTCACCTCCAGTGATCTCCTACTGATCCCCTCATGAGTCACACCCCCCGGGCTGCTCAGTCTACAATGCCCGGGCCTATTTTTTGTCCCAGTTCAGGCCTGATCTCCACCATCCACCAAGCACACATTTGAGTGATCTAAGACATGCATATTTAAATAAGAATTTATTATAATAAATAGGCTTCCTGTGGTTGAATCCTGCCAGCATTTCCATCCATCCACTTGTGGTTCTTCATCTTCTGGGCATAGTTCAATTTTCACTAGCAATGCAAGCAATGAACACAGAATGTAAGGTGTTCATAAATAATTTGTAAGTCTCTGTCAACCAACAGTAATTTTTCCACACGTACACAGAAACAATTATTTCACCACACATGAGCTGAATGTAAAGTTGTGGACGTTATGATAGACTGTCAGGGCAGAATGTAGATGAGTGTAATCATTTTAGTTATGGGCAGATTTGATAATCACTCATAAGATAAATTGGTCAGTGGCCAACCTAAAGTTATGCATATACATTAAATGAAAGCTGAAAGACACTAATGATCTTTTGACTGTTGCCTAAAGTATGCCATGTGCACAATCATAAATAGAGAAATTCACAAATATTTGTCTGTGGGAAAGTCAATTGCCAGGGTAGTTGCTTGCTTTTCTTTTTCATACAAGTCAATGTCATTGCAAAAGCAACACAAATCATTTTCAAAATTGCTCAGACACAATGTACAAATGTAAAAGCAATGCAAAAGAAGATTAAAAGCATCTGAATTGTACATAAAACATTTCCAAAGGGGGGGCGTGGCCTGACCAAGATGGCCGCATGAGACAGGAGCTCCTGCACACCGAGGACATAAAACGCCTTCTCTGGAGATCCTGAAGCCTCTATCGACCATAGGTAAACCTAATAGGAGTGCCACAGCACCCCATACCTCAAAAGAGATTGGAATGCAGCTCAGAAAAAACATTCTGGAGCTGTTCCGGACTCAGCGCTCTGGAAAGCACGCTGCCTCACAGGCCTCGACCTCTGGCTCGCCTAGTAGCGGATCACATGTGGACAGAGACGCCCCTCCATACCACCACCCGGATCAACCTACAAGCCTTCTGGACCTGCAAAAAGTGCAGTTGGATATCAAAAACACCCTTACAGAGGCAATATCGGATCTTAAATCAGATATACAGGCTGTGGCTTACCGACTCACAGACGTGGAGCAGACTTCCCAAACCCATGTGGAAGCAATTAGACAAGTCCAAAGAACATATTACACCCAGTTACCACATATCTATGATGTACACCGACAGGTAAAAGATCTAGATAACAGGGGTTGTAGGCATAACATTAGAGTTACAGGTTACTCCCCGCACTCTAATGTTATGCCTACAACCCCTGTTATCTAGATCTTTTACCTTGAAGCTGTTGTGCTGTCACAGGCAATCTGCTCCATCTTTAACAATCTGATAAATCGCCCGGCTGATTCCCCTAATGAGATGGAATGAATACACCGTGCTCTAAGACCCCCTCTCCGGGACTATGAACCACCAAGCAGTGTTGTGTGCTGTATTGTTAATTTCCCTCTCAAGGAGGAAATACTTTGTAAAGCCAGAGAAAAAGGCTGCATACTGTTTAATGGTACAGAAATTAAACTGTTCCAAGACCTCTCACAAATAACACTACAGAATAGACGCACATTACGCCCCCTGCTGCATACTCTACGCTCTCGCAACATCCAATACAGATGGAAGTTTCCATTTTGTCTATCTGCCTCACCAGAGGTCGCACTCCTCCGCACACCAGAAGACCTTCATTCAATCTGCAACCAACTCGACTTGCCACAAATTGAACTTCCTGAATGGTACTCCTTCTATTTCCTGACTGAACCCTGGAAACCAGTCTCTCTCACCCCTTCGTCGAAGACTCAAAGCCAGTGCTCCAGATGGCGCAGACTGGATCCTATTTAGCCCAATGACCGGCTTTCATGTCAAGAGCCATGCCGATGCAGTCCGGGGCCGTCCGCCACTCCTCGTTGGGACCGCCAAGAGGTTTAAACTTACGCACATCATTCTGTCTGTAAGTGCTACTTTAAATTGTTTCTGGTTTTGACTTGCTCTTTTGTTTTTTGTTTTTGTATTTTTATTCATCTTTTTCTTTTTGCTCTTACGTTAACTTTTTTGAGGCCCTCATACATACCGGAATTCCTACTTAACGTGGAGAACTGGACCACACGTGACGCCAAATGAGCCCCTGGAACTGAACCTCATCATACATGCAGGTAATACTTGCCCACGTCTCCATATTAAGCTCCGGACTGTTAGCATCTACAATGATGCCATAAGATGTTTCTGATACCACTTCGCCTTGCAGAGACAATTTTCCCTCAAACCTACCAATACCACTTTTGCACATAAAACCCAGCTGAAAATGGCTGCTATGTAAATGGAGATAGTGATTCTATCACATATGACTCAAGGCTCATGTGAGCTGTGGCAACTTTACGACCCATACGGAACTCTTTTTTTTTGCTACAACAAGACATGCTGATTTCATTGCACTTATGCTTTCTATAGCAGATGAGTGGGTGGGAGTAAAGAGATTTGGGCCCTAAGTGGAAGGAGTTTCATTCTGAGCACCAAGATACTTTCCACAATGCAGAAATTTGTAATCACCCGTACACATAGCCAGATGAGAAATGACAGTGGAATCGAAGGTGCTTTAAAACCCCGACCACATTTAAATAATACTACCTTACCCCTTTACATTGATATGGTGCCTGGATCTCGCCTAACAAGGGCTGAAGTTGCTTCTACCTCCCTGCCCCTTGCTAAAATACTCTACCCCAGAGAGCCCTATCTCTGTGTTACATATGGGCTAGTGTATTATATCCTATTGTGATAATGTTGGGAAAGTTAACACCTCCTTAAAGACAGTGGGGTGTACCTTACATTTCATTTCATTCCACTGCCTCTTGACACTACCAGGTTGACATGAGCTTGCAAGGCTAAGATGCCAATCTCTCCTTTATGATTCCAAACCCAAACATCCAGTCCACGGATGTTGAAGTATACGCCTTCTATCTCTTGAATTATTCACATTCAAAAACTAATAGGCATGTAACCAAAGTGCCGGACATCCTATAACCTGGAAACTGGATCAGCGCGCAGTGGAATGTTATATTTTACAGATTATATACACCATACACTACTTAAAGGGCAAGTACTACGCAAAGTATTTTATGACGCTGTAGTAAGTCATCATAATGGTCACATGCACTTTGCATACCCGTGCAAGAAGTTATTTATATGCGATTAATATACAATGGTAGCCCTGGTAAATTCCTTTTTTGATCTTTTCACAAGGGGCAGAGTTTGGGGTCTCGGGAGACAGACCTTTTAGGACACTCCATACTTATGGATTGTCCATACTGGTCTAGAACCCTGACCCCTAAGCTACAACCTTTGCTGATAACTTACTTATCTCACTGGGCCGCACACTTATTTACTTACTTACTTATGATTAATTACAACTAATTACCATGGCTTCCTGTCTTGAAAATTATTTGGTTATTTCTGTTATTTTTTTATCATGAAATGTTTACCCTATGGAGCACTTGCTGAGCAGCCAGTGTACTGAAGGATGAGTAATCCACCAATATCCATGTTGTTGATGGTTTACAAAATGGACATGGACAAAATTCTTTCAAATCCCCTGTTTTTTTGTTTTATCTGTGTATCCCTATTGTCCTCAGTGGTGCAATAGCACATGATTCCCTTGCCTACCACTGTCCCCTGACAGCAGTCCCTAAGGACTCTAGCTTACATTCCAGATTTACCCCATTATTTGGAATAGAGTCTCTATAACCACCTCTGGTATCTTTCCTTATACTTAGACTGTACATTCCACTAACTTACTACCCCCCCTTCTCTGCTTCTTTGGCCCTCTCCTATTCTATCACCTGTAACCTCTGTTTCTCCCTTTACTTCCCCCTACCCTCTCCCCCTTTCTCTCTTCCACCACCCCAGCCCTCCTCCCTTCCTCTTCCCCTCTAATTGCCATTAAACACCTTTAATCACTACAAAGGTAGCTATACCAAACCCCCCATCTAGATGTAATTGAAGCGGTACAATAATTTAATTTCACCATTCAGAAAGAGCTGACAATCAAAGCCCCGCTGTCAATGAAATGTATTTCGCTTAATGTAAAGGGCCTGAAACTACCAGAAAAAAGGACGCAAGTCCTATCTGCACTCACTAAACACAAAGCCCATTTTATCCTCCTGCAGGAGACTCATTTTCGCTCCGACGTGATCCCTAAACTTACTGATCATATATATCAAACAGCACTACATGCTACTAGCCCAGGCTCCAAGACTTAAGGGGTATCCATCATAATATCCAAACGCGCTGACTTTCACTTTTTTGACTCTCTCATAGACCCAGAAGGCAGATATATTTTTATCAAAGGTGGGTTCGGGTCTGTCCCAATGAACATCAAGTTTCCTTCTTCAGAAAAACCTGCGACCTTCTGTCCTCATTCCAATAGGGACTGATTCTGTTAGGAGGAGACTTTAATGTATTACTGAACCCTGCTGTTGACACCTCTTCAGGTACAACCGCACTATCATACCGCCCCTCATCAAAAATACTCTAGAATAGACTAATTTTTTCTAACCCAAGCGGACCTAACATTTCTTAAACAGGCCACAATAGAACTGATGTTCTTGTCTGACCACCAGCCCATTACGGTTACCCTTTCTTTCCCTGAAAAGGCACACATAACCAAAACTTGGAGATTAAACCCCTTCTTACTCAAAGAACCAGAAATTGCTACACAAATACAATCCTGAATTAACCTATTCAAATCAGTGGAAACCTTGTGAGCTGCTAAAATTAATATATGCAATGAGAACTAAAATGAAAATTACAATACAAATAAAATAAAAATAAAGTAAACAGCTGCCAGCACTCCCCACACTTTCCTAAATGTGACAGTACAAAATTACATAGCAAAATGTGCGACGCTAAGACCAAACAGTGAATAACTAGATGAAATAAACTATAAAACTATAAAATATATATATATATATATATATATATATATATATATATATATATATATATATATATATATATATATATTGCACAAATAAATTAATATATTAAATTAATATATCCTATAAAACAAATCTAAAAACTGTGCAAATAACATTCAATAATTTAAAGTGTCCAAAATAATGTGCAAATGCTCCATGTGCTGCACAATATCCTTAATTATACAGTACATGCTGAATCAAATTCTTTAGCAGTCCATCATAAAACCATAGATAAAAGTGATGCTGGTGCCATCATGCAGTGTGCACACAATCCTTCTGTACCCCTCCACCAGATGTGCCCTCGCCATAAGGGCTTTGTATAAAAGTCTGTAGTAAATGTTAAAGATCCTCCTGTGATTCCTCCTTCCCGTGATAACTATTTGGCTTAAATGCAGATCAAGAGCAACTCCTTCCTCCTGGTTGCCAGCATCCTCCTCTCATATATGTCACATGTAGAGACAATAGAGGCTTGCAATAGAGTAATATAGTTTTAAAAGGTTTATTACAACTTAAAATCCACAAGAATTACACTCACATTTCATGATAAAAAATGTAATGATAAAAAAACACGCCTTAGTAAGCTCATGTATGGTGGGGTGATAGGGTCACCTGAAGCCAAATCTGCAGCCCCGGTCAGTGGCGTTCACCCCGTCCTAAGCCTGTGCTCCAGAGCACTTCCTGATTCCTTTCACGTCAGCCAATTAAGCTCCTCCTACCGGTTTCATCATAATCTCGTGACTTCCTCTGGGATTTGTAATGGAACATCCACAAGCTTGGGAAGGTGTGGGTGACCTTAGAAAACTTCTTCACACATACTCCAACGCATGTGTTCCCCTGGCTATAACAATTCCACTGGCCTCGGACTTTACCGACACATCCCTTCATATACCCCACATTGGTAGCCTTTACAGGGGCAATGAAAACAGCAAAGCTCTCCTCAACCCCAGGTCCTTTGACTTTACTGAGGGGAAACCCTAACTTTCCCCCAGGGAATCAAACTCATTCTTATGACTAGAATGACCACATGAGGAAGTGCTCGTGTACCAGTTCATCTCAAATGGACGTCCACGCATGTATGAACAATTGGTGTCTACGTCGCGTTCTAATTCATTTCCCTTCTAGACATAGACAATTGAGGCACTTTTTCTCAACACATGACCCTACCATCACCTGGAATAGACAACACCATTCGAATCCCTTTGCACATGCAAATCATCACAAAGACACTTAATCTCCTATATTTACATCCTTCTCCAAGAAGACCCTTCCCCAAAATTGGATGCGTTGCAAACTTCATGGGAAAAAGACCTACAACTGACTCTCATCGATGATAACTGGAGTAACATATATGACTATGCACACAAGGGGTTGATGACTGTAGCGATTCAGGAAAATTGTTATAAAATTGCAACTAAATGGTATAGGATTCCAGCACCTCTTCATAAGTTCTCTCCCACTATCCCTAACGTGTGTTGGAAATGCAAGCGGGCAGAAGGCACTATGCTTTATCTGGTGGGACTGCGACATGCTCCAACCGTTCTGGAGGGAAGTACATGAATTGATCACACGAATTACCACATATACACTGGACTGCAATCCCACACAATTTCTCCTACATCACACGACCCTACCCAAAAAAGTATATTTTAAATCACTTGCTATGCATATGGTGAATGCAGCTAGACTTTGTGTCCCTGTACACTGGCGATCCATGGATATACCATCAATTAGAAAATGGCTAACCAGGCTCACTAAAATTGAAGAGATGGGGGAATTGATCCATCCTGCCCATGAACTAATACAAACATTCACAAACACCTGGGCTTGCTGGACTCACTTCAAGACCACTGAGCACTTTGGCTCTTATTTTCTCTAATCTGGACAGTTACCCATTTTCTCTAACCGAGGATACTGCATACTCTCTCCGGAGGGGGTACCGAGATGGGGAGTGGCCCCTACCTTCCCCTACCTCTCCCCCTTCCCCCCCTCTTTTCTTTACGCTCTCATCCCCCTCTTCTTTCTGGGTCATGCTATGTTTAAAAGCCCTTATTAGCTTCAGTTTTGAGTAATGTCTTGTTCGTTCTCACTTTTACACCCGATGACTTATTTACAACTTATGCTTTGTATTGTACAATTAGGTCATGGTTCACATACCATTCAATGTAATCTCTGTTCTGTTGATTCTTCTTTAATGCTTCCAATAAAAAAATGTTTGTGGAAAAAGGGCTATATTGCAAACCATACACATACAATTTTTTGTCATACTTTATGTCTTGCTAGTGGTAACCTTGATTAGCTATTTGTATATCACATAATTTTGACTGGCTTGAATTAAGTCTAATCCTTAATTTTTAATAGATACATTTTTTATATACCTTTTTTGGCATTTTACAACATCCACTCGGTAGGGTTTTACACCAAGTGGATATATATTGGCACTCCTATTTAGAATACAGGTATCTGTAGCATTTTCTGATACATCCACTAGATGGCGCTACCTATTAAGTTGAGTGGGTTGGTGACTACAACCAAAACAATACTCCACTTCCGGTTTAATAACCCCGTTGGTTAAGGTAGAGAGAAAAAACTTTTTTTATAAAAATCTTTTGGAATTTTTGTAATATTGGTAAAACTACCGGATAGTGGTCCTTTTGAGGAACCCCTCTGCCCCAGTCCCCATCTATCTACCTGGAGCCAACTTCGGCTTATTTTTTATCTACGGTTTATATTTTTATTCCATTTTTTCTCTGATTATCAGGGAGTATGATATACGCCCCCTGGTGAGCCTTTCTGGCTTTACCATTTGATGGCGCTGCCGTTCACAGGAGATAATGTCAGTTCTGAGGCTGTTTCTTAGGATGCCAGTTTTGGCTTTTAAAATTTAGACCCAGATGTAAGGTTGGAGGAATAGGGTTAGCTACATCCCTTATTTGCCTTTTACTAGCCCCTGTTTATTTTACTTTTATTTTTACTTAGACCCTGTTTGTTCTTGGCCCCGATCGGTTCAGTCATCTAATCCAGATCGTTTGTGTTTGATTGGGGTTTCAGTGGCGATAAGAACTGGAGGGACGGTTTATCCTGTTCTCTTCATTTGTGCCTAACTATACACACCTATTGGGTACTGTGTTTATTTGCACAAAATATTATATTGGGTAAAATTGTTTATGTACAGGATTCTTTATGATCATATATCGGTTTGTATGTGCTGCCTGGGCTATGTGGCCTCTGCTGGTCGCTCGCACTGTGGAGCGCATTCGGACGCCGGAAGTGTGCACGGTGGTCCGTGCGGTCCATTGTGTGCAGCGATCCACAGCGAGGCTTGGTCTGGTCTAGCACTACTTAAGGCGGGTGACGCGGCGCGCCGCCTGTGCCCCTGGAAGACGTGATGATGTCACGAAACGCGTAGGGCGGAGCCAGACGACGTGCTGACGTCACCCCCAAGCGATTAGCATTCCAGTAGGATGGGTTTGTCCGAGCTCCGGTGGCCACGGAGCCGGACTTAAGGCTGTCTTATCCATTTACACTCTGTAAGTGTGCATTTGTATTTTTTACTTTTTAATAAACTAAATCGGTTTTACACTATGTGAGCCTCTTTTATATTTTATGGTATCCATGCCCCGGGTTGTTGGAGTTGCTGATGATGAGATGACCCCTGGTGGACATCGCTGGCAGTTCCTATTTCTTGGCTTCTAAAGATTCCTGCTTGCTGTGATCCTCTGTGGTGGGGGGTCATGGCCTTCTGGTAAGGAGTAACCCCTTCCATTTCTGGTGGTGGACCCTTCCTTGCTGTCACAGAATTTCATCATTTTCACTTGGACTTTTTTTGTATATTGTTGGTGATTTAGATTTTTTATGACACTTAATTGACGTTTCATTCAATGGGACTTTTTTCACTATCACCAAACGTCTTTGCACATGGATTTATTTTCATTTATGATCACTATATGAATTTTTCTTCACTGTAAATTATTCATTATGTTTTATTAGTATTAGCGCAAACCTTTTATTTTTCTTAAACATTCACAAACACCTGGGCTTGCTGGACTCACTTCAAGACCACTGAGCACTTTGGCTCTTATTTTCTCTAATCTGGACAGTTACCCATTTTCTCTGACCGAGGATACTGCATACTCTCTCCGGAGGGGGTACCGAGATGGGGAGTGGCCCCTACCTTCCCCTACCTCTCCCCCTTCCCCCCCCTACACAGGAGGAGCTTGTGAATGAATGATCTCAAGGAAGTTGGGACCACAGTCACCAAAAAAAAATTGGTAACACAATACGCCAGCATATATTGAAATCCTGCAGCGCCCACAATGTCCCCCTCCTCAACAAGGCACATGTACAGTTTGCCAAATGATTTAGAGAAGGATTAGGAGAAAGTTCTATGGTCAGATGAAACCAAAATTGAGCTCTTTGGCATTAACTCGACTCGCCGTGTTTGGAAGAAGAAAAATGCTGACTATGACCTTAAGAACACTATCCATACAGTCAAGCACAGAGATGGAAAAATTATGTTTTGGGGCTGTTTTTCTGCTAAAGGTACAGGCTGACTTTGCCGCATTGAGGGGCCATTGGACAGGGCCATGTATTGTAAAATCTGGAATGAGAACCTTCTTCCCTCAGCCAGAACACTGAAGATGGGTCATGGATGGGTCTTCCAGCATGACAAGGACCCAAAACATACCAAGGCAACAAAGGAGTGGCTCAAGAAGAAGCACATTAAGGTCATAGATTGGCCTAACCAGTCTCCAGACCTTAATCCTATAGAAAACTTATGAAGGGAGCTGAAACTTCGAGTTGCCAAGCGACAGCCAAGAAAACTTAAGGATTTAGAGAGGTTCTGTAAAGAAGACTGGACCAAAATCTCTCCTGAGTTGTGTGCAAACCTGGTAACCAACCTAACAAACGTCTTACCTCTGTGCTTGCCAACAAGGGTTTCTACACCAATTACTAAGTCATGTTTCGCTTGGGGATGAAATACTAATTTTACTCACTAAACTGCAAATCAATTTATAACATTTGTATAATTTTTTTTCTGGATTTTTGGTTGATAGTCTGTCTTTATCATTTAAAATACACCTATGATAAAAAGTATAGACCCTTCACCTCTTTGTAAGTGGGCAAACTTACAAAATCTGCAGGAGATCAAATAATTATTTTCCCCACTGTATGGACATTAAACTATTTGCATTTTCTTATAACACAGTAAAAGAATTTTAAAGCAAGCCATCCTTAGCGGATTTTAGGCATTTACAGGTATTCTGTGAATGAATGAATGAATAAATGAGGGGAGAGAAGGGGTGGATGATTTACAGGATCTTTTCTCATCCATTCACAGAACACTTTGCATTTGCATTCTGTGAAAAGTGAAATGAATGAGGGTAGAGGAAAGAGAGGGTGAACAACAGGATTCTTCACTGTTGTAACTGCTGCCGCTCATCCCCGCAGCACTGGAGGATCTCCACTGTGTGTTGTCCCCAGCTTCGCTGAATGGAGAGGATTTGTTCAGTAACCAGCAGCCAGCATAGACATAGTGTACTCTTTATTAGGACCATATTATATATTATTATATTATAATAATTATATATTATATTATTTTAGTAGTGTTGTATCCCATAAAAAAAGTTTTCTTCTGTAGTTCAGCTTTATTTTCTTTACAAGGCTTATAGATATAGAAAAAGGTGAGGGCCTATTTTAAAGTGCTATTATTGCTAGTCTGAAATATTTAAATACTTTAGTGGCATGATCTGGGCACAGGTTCACTTTAAATAATTCACATAACTGCTCAAATTAACATTTCTTAACAAAGACTTTAAATAATGTATTTTAATATAATACACTATCCCACTGGTAACTGCTGACAAAAAAATATAGCACATGCAGTCCTAATTATTGGCTTAAGTTAATATGCTTTACACAGTTGAGGAAGGAATAGAAATGTTAGAGGAACAATTTACGTACAGACGGAATGTGAAGTGAGGTGGGTACGGCAACCATAGTATTCTAAATAAAAAAAAAACTAAAAAAAACTGCATTATTAGTACTCCAACAGCATTTTCTATAAAAGGAGCCCATTTAAAAAGCTTTTCTGAGCGAGCACAGATTAAATAAGTCATTTATGTTTGTGCTGTGACTTCTTTGTTTAAAAAGTGCACCTGTGGAACTTTCTAATTCCAGAGATTATCGTTATTAGAAGTCCAATCCCCATGGGACTGTTGATAGAAGTCTCTGAAACTTGGAAACAGAAAAAAACAACATTTGTCAGGAAGGCAGCATGAGGAAAATGAACAGAGGACAGATCAAACATGACAGAAAATGTCCCATCTGTAGTGTTATTTCATCAAGTGAACGTTATGGAGGTAATACCAAGATCCTATTGTTCAAATAATGGACCACTCTTCAATGCAATTATATCAAGACCTTTTACTATGGGTATTATTAAATAACATATTTTTTTTTGTTGTAAAACTGATTGGCTGTGTGCCTTTGAATGTCTTTGAATATCTCTCCAGCCTTCTGCATGGGTGTTCACAGTTTCAAAGAGAAGGTCTTCTGGCACCCAACACAAAGATGTCAAAGTGAATCCTCCCTCCTCAAACTGACATTAATTCTGCCTCTACATATGAATGTACAGTAGCTGGCTGTGCACAGTATTGACAGCTGGTGTCCACCAGTTGAAGGGTTGAAACCTTTTGAGTCATGGAAAATCAAATGGGATAGGCGTTTTGCAGGTTAGTTGAACCAGTGCGATGTAGTATTACAAGCATGGTGAAATAGGTTTTTCTTAACATTGGGATAATCAAAATGTGCTTTATTTATCCCGGATCTGAGCATATACAGTACCTTGCAAAAGTATTCAACCCCTTGGCTTTTTACCTATTTTGTTATATTACAGCCTTTATTTCAATGTTTTTTTTTTAATCTGAATTATATGTGATGGATCAGAACACAATAGTCTAAGTTGGTGAAGTAAAATTAGAAAAATATATACATAAAACAATTTTTCAGAAATAAAAAAATAATTGGCATGTGCGTATGTATTCACCCCCTTTGTTATGAAGCCCATAAAAAGCTCTGGTGCAACCAATTACCTTCAGAAGTCACATATTTAGTGAAATGATGTTCACCTGTGTACAATCTAAGTGTCACTTGATCTTTCATTACGCATACACACCTTTTTGAAAGGCCCCAGAGGCTGCAAAACCTAAGCAAGATGCACCACTAACCAAACACTGCCATGCAGACCAAGGAACTCTTTAAACAAGTACAGGACAATGTTGTTAGGTTATAAAAAAAATATCCAAATCTTTGATGATCCCTAGGAGCCCCATCAAATTTATCATAACCAAATGAAATGAACATGGCACAACAGCAAACCTGCCAAGAGACAGCCGCACACCAAAACTCATGGACCGGGCAAGGAGGGCATTAATCAGAGAGGCAGCACAGAGACCTAAGGTAACCCTGGAGGAGCTGCAGAGTTCCACAGCAGAGACTGGAGTATCTGTACATAGGACGACAATAAGCCATACGCTCCATAGAGTTGGACTTTATGGCAGAGTGGCCAGAAGAAAGCCATTACTTTCAGCAAAAAACAAAATGGCACGTTTTGAGTTTGGGAAAAGGCATGTGGGAGACTCCCAAAATGTATGGAGGAAGGTGCTCTGGTCTGATGAGCCTAAAATTGAACTTTTTGGCCATCAAAGAAAAGGCTATGTCTGGCGCAAACCCAACACATTACATCATCCAAAGAACACCATCCCCACAATGAAACATGGTGGTGGCAGCATCATACTTTGGGGATGTTTTTCAGCAGTCAGGACTGGGAAACTGGTTAGAGTTGAGGGAAAGATGGTTGGTGCTAAATACAGGGATATTCTTGAGCAAAACTTGTACCACTCTGTGTGTGATTTGAGGCTAGGACGGAGGTCCACCTTCTAGCAGGACAATTACCCCAAACACACTGCTAAAGCAACACTTGAGTGGTTTAAGGGGAAACATGTAAATGTGTTGGAATGGCCTAGTCAAAGCCCAGACCTCAATCCAATAGAAAATCTGTGGTCAGACTTAAAGATTGCTGTTCACAAGCGCAAACCATCCAACTTGAAGGAGCCGGAGCAGTTTTGCAAGAAGGAATGGGCAACAATCCCAGTGGTAAGATGTGGCAAGCTCATAGAGAGGTGAAATAAAGGAAAATAGAGAAAAGCAACTGCCAAAAAAGCATGAGGGTAACCGTTACACAGCTACTGAAGTTGTTGCTGACACACACAAACTGTTGGGTCCATGCACTATAGATACATAATAATATGTAGCCCACCCCTCTGCAATTCACAGTAATGTAGTACAATACAGAACTGTGAACACAATAATATGTAGCCCACCACACTGCAGTTCACAGTACTATAGCCCAATACAGCACTGTGTATGGCATCATAGATCACTTTATATAGCGCCGTATAGCAAAACTATCTCTCCCTTAACACTCACTGTCAGCTCTATTGATCTACTCCAACGCACTGACAAATGCCTGCTAAAAACCTTGCCTTTTATAATAAGGGGCTTTGCACATAACAAAGCCTACCTTACTGGAGATTCTAAGCCACAGTTCTATGAAGTGAATCATTGCTAGTTGTTTGCTAGACTATTGTCCACAAACTCAATCTTGGCCCGAGCTTATCCCTATTGATGATTTATAAATATGATATTAGTAATTCAGATGGTAGGATAGTGATAATTTATAATGATGATATTAGTAATCCCCAGGGTAGAATACCGATGAATAATAATGGTAACCTTAGTAGTGCCTAAGCGAGAATACTAATGATTTATAATAATGATATTATTAATTCCTGTTGTAAAGTACTGATAATTTATAATAAAAATATAAGTGATTCCAGAGACAAAATACCGATGGATTATAATAGCAATATTAGTAATTCTAAAGTAGAATAGAGTAATGTTGATATAATGATGATATTAGTAACCTCTAGGGTTAAACAGTGATCATTTCTGATGACAATATTATCAATCTCTAAGGTAAAAAAGTGATAATTTATAATGATGATTTTAGTATTTTTTAGATAGATTAGTAACAATTTATAATGGCAATACTGTTGATATTTTAGGTTAAATCATAAATTATTATTATTATAATACAGGATTTAAATAGCGCCAACAGTTTATGCATCGCTTTACAATATAAAAGGGAGACAATACAGTTATAACATAATTTATAATCAGAAGAGCTTACAATCTAATAAATCATATACTATAATGGTAATATTAGTAATCTCTGAGGCAGAATAGGAATCCTGTATATCAAGTCATCTCTGAGGTGGCAAAACATATTATTTATAATAGCAATATCAATAATATTTTACTAGAATACTTCTTTAGAATGGCTTTTGGCTAATTAGCTGTACTGAAGAAAAATATTGAATTTATCATCAAGAATACTTTGTTATACATTTTGATAAACACAGCTTTACGATAGCTGGACTTATTATTAATTGACTACATTAAATCTGAATAAAAATGTTCTTCAATGTTGAATGAAAAATGGCATACTGCATTAGCCAGTCCTGGGGGGCTTGAGGGGTCCTACAAATCATTTTTGCACAGGGACTCTATTTGTGTCAGTCACTGGTAAACATTTCATAGAATCTCACAAGTAATGCCAGTCTGAAGCTAGCGATAACCTGGGTGGTCATATTTGTGACTTTACCTTTACATTAAAAAAATACTGCAAAAATGTTTATTATAACTCACATGTAGTAAATGTAGCTGATAATCTTTGAAGACTGAACAATCAATCAACCAATAAATCCATACGCCACAGTACACAGCCTGGGTGATTGCTCTGACCACTAATATATATATACTTTGGGCTGTGTATTTCAGTATATGATGTACGGACCACTACACTGACAGCACAGGGCATCATGGCCACTACAGTGGGTACAGAAAATAATCAGCCCCCTTTAAAATAATCACATTTTGTTGCTTTGCAGCCTGAAATGAAGACAGACACATTTTTTGTTTTATCCAGCTGTATTTACTCAGTGCAACTTAAAACATCCCAATGAAAGATATAACACCAACATGTCAGAAAAAAAAAATTAAAAACAGAATCACTCAGTTGGAAAAAGGATCACCCCCCTTATGTCAGTATTTTTTGGACCACCTTTTGCTTTAATTACAACCTTTAATCTGTTGGAATATGTCGCTACTAACTTTGCAATATTTTCCCACTCTTTTGCAGAACTGATCAAATTCAGTTAAATTGACTGTTTGTGGACTGCAGTCTTCAAGTCATTCCACAGATTTTCAATGAGGTTTAAGTCTGGGCTCTGTCTAAGCCAGGGATAGGCAACCTTAAAGAAGTGAATATCTACCTGAACAACATGGGATAAGTCAAAGATCACCGGGCATAGTGTCGCCCAGTGTTGCCTCCTCACACCTGATTTAAACCTCTAATTGCTATACTACCATGCCACAATTGCGTGCATTGCATGGCAATCATGGGTTTTAATCAGGTGGTGAGGAGGCAACACGCCACCTGTCAAACACACGCAAATTGCTGTTCAGGGGAGCAGCAGTGCCTGAGAATGAGCCCTAATGCCGCGTACACACGGTCGGACTTTTCAGCTACAAAAGTCCGACGGCCCGTCCGACAAACTTTCGACGGACTTTTGTTGGACTTGCGGCAGGCTTTCTAACGAAAGGACTTGCCTACATATGATCACACAAAAGTCCGACGGATTCGTACGTAATGACGTACACCAGACTAAAATAAGGAAGTTGATAGCCAGTAGCCAATAGCTGCCCTACCGTAGGTTTTTGTCCGTTGGACTAGCATACAGACGAGCGGATTTCTGAGTCCGGCGGAGTTACGACGTAAAGATTTGAAGCATGTTCCAAATCTAAAGTCCGTCAAATTTGCGGCTGGAAAAGTCCGCTGAAAGTCCGGGGAAGCCCACACGCTATCGGATTGTCCGCCGGACTTGGTCCGTCGGTGTCCGTCGGACTTTTGTAGCCGAAAAGTCTGACCGTGTGTACGCGGCATTAGTTGTATTCGGTAGCAACACGCTTAGTGCTTTTCCACATGTAAATTTGGGGGTGGTAAAACGCTGTTGTTGAGTCACGGTTTTACCGCCCCCAATCCCTACCCACTTTAGCTGCTGTGACAACAGCTAAAGGTGTACACATGCCGCAGCAGGAATTAAGCCCCCTGTTGCTTTTGGTGTGTGCTACCAGCTGCCAATCGTGACCTGTTCAAGTAAATGGGGGCACAACTACATGCCTATGCAGGGTCCAAGGGTGGAGGTGGTGATTAAGCAACAAAATGCTGCCTGTTTAACCTCTTGTTTACTGTACTCACAAGGTTGCAGGGCACTTGCAGAGTGGCCTCATTCATTTGAATGGGCCATGCATGGCAGGTGCTACACCCACCAACCATGAAAGGGCGTATAACTCTTGCTGCGGCTGTGACCAAGAAGGACAAGAAATTGGAAGTCATGTTCCCCCAGCTGCAGCATACTGCCAAGTTTTCTCCGGTGAGGAGGAGGGAGGGGATGATGAGGTCACTGGCTGTACTTGGGTGCCTGAAAGAGAGGAGGAGGCACAACTCCAATGAGGCAGGATGTCCTCTAGGGGGCATCTTAAGGGCAGCCACCCTATTGCATCACACCGCAGAGCTCCGCGGGTGCAGGGTGCTGCTTACTCCCCGCTGACTTTTAAAAGTTCCTTGGTGTGGGCCTTTTTCGATACGTGTGCAGCAGATCTCACCATTGCTGTTTGCCATGCAGTCTGTTGGCAACAGCACTTGAAAGACCCACATCAAAGAAAAAGGCAGGCTTCTCCTTGCTCCTCATCTGGGATCTCCAACCCTACTATAACTATAGTCCTCTTAAAAACCTTCACTGAGAGGAATAAAGGTATAGCAATAGGTGTCCCAAGTACTTGCAGCCAATCTGCTAGCAGTACACCACCATCTGATTTTGGCAGGCAAATTTCCCTACACCAGTTGCTGAACTATAAAAAGAAATTTGGTCCCAGCTATCCGAGTAAATGCTAGCTTGGCCAAATTGCTAGCAATGCAAATGCTGCCTTTTCAGCTAGTAGACTCTGCCCCCTTTCGTGAATTTGTGAAATGTGCTGTACCTCAGTGGTAGGTTCCAAAATGTCATTTATTTTCCCGGAAGGCCATTCCGGCTCTCTACCAGCATGTGGAAGGCAATGTTTTGGCCTCGTTGGACAGGGCAGTCAGCAGTAAGGTTCATATTACTGCTGACTCATGGTCCAGTCGGCACTGGCAGGGACGTTACCTTACCTTCACGGTACACTGGGTAACTCTGCTGGCAGCTGGGAAGGATGCAGGACAGGGTTCAGTGTTGTTGGAATTTGTTCTGCCACCACGCCTCCAAAATGCTAGCGGTGATTCTGCCACAGCTCTCTCCTGCACCCCCTCCTCTTCTTCTTCCTCTATGGCCTCTTGTGCAGATTTGTCCTCTGAACCAGCAGTGCTCCGTAAGCATTTAAGGGGCTACGCAAGCAGGCCAGGCTAAAAGATGCCATGCGGTGCTTAAATTGGTATGCTTAGGGGACAGGAGCCACACTGGGTCAAAGATTCTGTCAGTTCTGCAAGAGAAGGTTTAGAGGTAGTTGATGCCACGCCAGCTTCAGCCAGGAATGGTTGCATGCGACAATGGCACTAACCTTCTGTCCGTCCTCTGACAGGGACACTTGACCCATGTTCCATGTTTGGCACACGTCCTAAATTTGGTGGTGCAGCAGTTCTTGAGCAGGTACCCAGGCTTACAGGATCTCCTGAGGCAGGCCAGAAAAGTCTGTGGTAATTTCTGCCGGCCATATAATGCCAGTGCTCGGCTGGCTGACATTCAAAAGGGAATGCAACATGCCCACCAACTGCCTCATTTTGTGACATGCCCACCAGGTGGAACTCAACGTTGGCAAAGCTGCAGCGGCTGCACACGCAGCAGAGGGCCATCAATGAGTACCTGTGCGAGTATGGCACCAGGACAGGTTCAGGGAAGCTGACTACTACGCCAGTGACTACTCATCAAGGATGCATGCACTGTCCTGTCACCATTTGAGGAGGCCACAAGGATGGTGAGCAGCAACAATCCATGCATCTGTGACACTGTCCCTCTAGTCTTCCTGTTCAAGCACATACTTCATGGAATAATGGACAGAGCACTTGAGGCAGAACAGCGGGAGGATTGTGTCAGCATGGATGTAGAGAATAACACTCAGCAGCAGTCTTCAAGGGATGGTTTTTAGTCCTCAGAAACCCAAGGAGTTGTTCATGGCTGGTAGGAGGTAGTTACGGATCATGTAAACCTTAGTGACCCAGAGGACTCAGAATCGAATGCCTCTGCAAACTTACGCTGCATGGCCTCCCTGATTCTGCAAAGCCTGCGAAAGGACCCTAGGATTTGTGGTATCAAGCAGAGGGATCATTACTGGCTGGCAACCCTTCTTGATCCACGTTACAAGGGTAAGGTTGCAGAACTCATCCTGCCTTCGCAGAGGGGGCAGAGGATGAAAAATCTTCAGGAGGCCTTGAAGAAAGGTTTGTGCAACGCATTTCCAGACCCTGGGAGGTTACCATTTCTAGTGCTGGATAACGTGTTGCTGAGGCTTTGTTCAGTCAGAGGAAGAGTGGTGGAGAAGGCTGACCAATGCCTTTAACCACTTGCTTACTGGGCACTTAAAGCCCCCTCTTGCCCAGACCAATTTTCAGCTTTCAGCACTGACACACTTTGAATGACAATTGTGCGGTCATGCAACACCGTACCCAAATTCAATTTTTATCATTTTTTCACATAAATAGAGCTTTCTTTTGGTGGTATTTAATCACAGCTGGGATTTTTATTTTTTGCTAAACAAACAAAAAAAGATGGAAAATTTAAAAAAATAAAATCATGTTTAATAGTTTGTTATAAAATTTTGCAAACAGGTAATTTTTCTCCTTCATTAATATGCGCTGATGAGGCGGCACTGGTGGGCACTGATAGACTGCACTGGTGGGCACTGATAGGCTGTACTGATGGGCACTGATAGGCACAGTTAAGGCGGCACTGATAGGAACAGATAAAGTGGCACTGATGGGTTCAGATAAGGCGGTACTAATGGACACAGACAAGGCGGCACTAATGGCCACTGATAAGATGGTACTTATGGGCCCTGATGGGTGGCACTGATGGGCACTGATAGGTACCACTGATAGATGGCACTGATGAGCACTGATAGGTGGCACTGATGGTCACTGATGGGCGGCACTGGGCACTGATGGGCACTGGTAGGTGACACTGATGGGCACTGATAGGTGGCACTGATGTGTAGCACTGTTGTTGAGGCACTGATAGTTGGCACTGTGGGCACTGATAGGTGGCACTGTGGACACTGATGGGTGGCACTGTGGGCACTGGTAGGCGGCACTGTTGCCTATTGCTAGGTGGCACTGGCAGGGGGCACAGGTGGGCACTGAGTATCTGGCGGCAGCTCGCCGTGATTGGGACTGATGTCCCTCTCACAGCCGCTGGTGACAGGCTATTTTTTCTCCTTGTGCTTTTGCGCGAGGAAAAAAAATAGCCGATTACCAGCTCTGTTGACATCACATGATCAGCTGTCATTGGCTGACAGCTGATCACGTGGTAAGGGGTCGGGATCGGGATCTTATAGACTCGCTGATCACAGAGCGTGCCACGTGCACCATGCAGGGGGTGCGCAGGCTGCTCGGGCACGGGAGGACATCAATAGACATACTCCCAGCAAAGCAGGTCCACGCTGTAGCCGTCATTCGGTGGATCTGAAGTAGTTAAACAATTTTTCAGTCCTCAGCGCCAAGGTCTGATCAGTTCAAGCAACCATCTCCAGCGTCTGAATTACATGGTGCAGGAATACCTAGGGGCAAGAGCAGACTTGAAGACCTTTCCAACAGAGCATCCACTGGGTTACTGGGTCTTGAGGATGGACCACTGGGCAGAACTTGCTCAATATGAAATTGAGCTACTAACCTGATCTGCATCCAGCGTGCTTTCTGAATGCACATTCAGTGCTGCTGGAGGATTTGTAATGGATCAAAGAGTACACCTGTGCACAGACTCTGTTGATAGGCTCACATTCATAAAAATGAATCAGTCTTGGATCAGCAGCTATCAAGCACCTGATGCTGATGTAACTGAATTTGCTATGGATGTGGGATCCCTTGAAGGCTGCCTATGCTGACTATCCTATTCCTCCTCAATCTTGATGATGCTAGCTTCCAACAATATTTTTGGTTTAGGGCACCACTACCACCACCCAAGGCCCAATTTTTCTGCCCCTGTTTAACAGGGGCATGTAATTACAACTTTTGATATAATATTTCACAACAGGGCCTGTTTCTGTGCCCAACAAGAGTAATGGACGGCTTACAGTGTTGTGGCACTACCACCACCGCCTAAGGCCCAATTTTTCTGCCTCTGTTTAACAGTGGCATGTAATTACAATTTTTGATCTAATATTTCACAGCAGGGCCCGTTCCTGCGCCCAACAAGAGTAACTGTGAGGGCTTACAGTGTTGTGGCACTACCACCACCACCCAAGGCCCAATTTTTCGGCCCCTGTTTAACCACTTCAGCCCAGGAAGGTTTTACCCCCTTCCTGACCAGAGCACTTTTTACAATTTGGCACTGCATTGCTTTAACTGGTAATTGCGCGGGCATGCAATGCTGTACCCAAACAAAATTTGTGTCTCTTTTTTCCCACAAATAGAGATTTATTTTTGTGCTATTTTATCAGCGGTTTTTATTTTTTGTGCTATAGACATAAAAAGAGTGATAATTTTGAAAAATAAACAATATTTTTTATTTTTTGCTATAATAAATATCCGCAAAAATGTTTTTAAAAAACAAATTTCTTCATCAGTTTAGGTCAGTATATATTCTTAAAAATATTTTTTGGTAAAAATAAATCGCAATAAGCATATATTGATTGGTTTGCGCAAAAGTTATAGCGTCTACAAATTATGGGAAAGATTTATGGCATTTTTATTATTTATTTTTTTACTAGTAATGGCGGTGATCTACTTTTTTTTTCTTTTGTGGTATTGAGACATTGTGACGGACAGATCAGACACTTTTGACACATTTTTGGGACCATTGACATTTATACAGCGATCAGTGCTATAAAAATGCACTGATTACTGTGTAAATGACACTGGTAGGAAAGGGGTTAACATTAGGGGCGATCAAAGGGTTAAATGTGCGTTCCCTCAGTGTGTTCTAACTGTATGGGGATAGGACTGAGTGGGAGAGGACATATTGCTGTACAGTGTTGTGGCACCACCACCACCATCCAAAGCCAAATTTTTCTTCCCCTGTTTAACAGGGGCATGTAATTACAATCTTTGGGGAATGTAATTACAATTGTAATTACAATGTTTGATATAATATTTCACAGCAGGTGAAATATTCCTACGCCCAACAAGAGTAATGCCGTGTACACACGGCCGGACTTGCCAACGGGCTAAACTCCATCGGCATTTCCAACGGAAATATTTAGAACACGTTCTATATCTGAGTCCTTCGGAAATGCAGACAGAAAAAGTCCGATGGGGCATACACACGGTCGGAATGTCCGACCGAAAGCTCCCATCTGACTTTTCCTGTCGGGAAGTCCGGCCGTGTGTACGCAGCATTATGCCCCGTACACACGGTCGGACATTCCGACAACAAAATCCTAGGATTTTTTCCGACAGATGTTGGCTCAAACTTGTCTTGCATACACACGGTCACACAAAGTTGTCGGAAAATCTGATCACTCTGAACGCGGTGACGTAAAACACGTATATCGGGACTATAAACGGGGCAGTAGCCAATAGATTTCATCTCTTTATTTATTCCGAACATGTGTGGCACTTTGTGCATCGGATCTGTGTACACACGATCGGAAATTCCGACAACGGATTTTGTTGTCGGAAAATTTTATAGCCTGCTCTCAAACTTTGTGTGTCGGAAAATCTGATGGAAAATGTGTGATGGAGCCTACACACGGTCGGAATTTCCAACAACAAGGTCCTATCACACATTTTCCGTCGGAAAATCCGACCGTGTGTACAGGGAATAAGAGTGTTCTGGTACCACCAACACCTAAGGCCCAATTTTCTGCAGAGTATATAGGGCAGGCCATATAGTATATATACTGCTGTTCGGAGTATATAGTGCCTGGGGGACCCCCACATCATTTTTTTTTTAAATCGGGTGCAGGGTTCCCCTAATATCCATACAAGACGTGAAAGGCCTGGTATGGATTTAGGGGGTGACATCCACACCTTTTTTTAAAAAATGTTTTTGGTATGTTTATCTGCAGGGATTCGACAATACTTTACAGCCGCGGTATGGATTTTGGGGGTGACATTCACGCCATTTTTTAAAAATATATTTTTGGTATTTTTATCTGCAGGGATTCGACAATAAATTACAGCCGCGAGGAGTTTTAAATTACATTTTTTCCTTTAGAAATGTCATTTTGCTGTGGTAAAGATGCGCTAATTTTCAGGCATACTAAGGACACCCCCAGGCACGATATTTAAAGTAATATTTCATTTTTATTGTTTCACTTTATAAGCATTGTGAAAATCACTGCTCCCAAAAAAATGTAAGTTTTTAAAATGGCCATAAAGAATTCATGAATGTATGCACATATCAGTAGTTGTTAGCTCTATGCGTTTTGGGGGGCCTTATAGCCACTCATCAGGAGCAAAACCATGGTGATCATCTATAAGTAAGAACAATCATATTTAATGGTCTAAAGAAATCATGAGGGTAAATACAAAAACATCCAATTGCTCCCTTTTTGTTCTCTGTTTCTTTTTTCCTTTCTTTCTCACACTTCCTTCTGTCACTTCTCTTTATCCTCTCTGACACATATTTGCACTACCTTTATTTCAATTTATCATTCATCACATTTTTTTACACAGATTCCCAAAAATGGGGTCACCCCATTCAGTCCACACCTGTGTCACTTCATACTTACCGGCCCACTCAGGGCACTGTTTGTGTGGGTTGTTGTCACCCTATTGCACCCCTCAGCTCCTGAGGGTGGCGTTTATGGCAGGTCTGTGATTTTCATGGCCACATCACCATTGCGCAGATGTACATGTAAGTGTGAGGTCAAACAAATTTATGGGGGGGTCTCTCTCATGTTTTTGTATTTACCCTCATGATTTCTTTAGACCATTAAATATGATTGTTCTTACTTATAGATGATCACCATCGTTTTGCTCCTGATGAGTGGCTATAAGGCCCCGAAACGCGTAGAGCTAACAACTACCGATATGTGTATACATTCATGAATTCTTTATGACCGTTCCTTTCAACCCAGTTCACCCTTCCTGTATCTTTTTTAGCGACGCTTTAATGCGCCAGTTATCTGTATAAGTATCATTTACAATGTATATAATCATGCATCAATTTGTTCCATGTATTTGTCTAATACTGTACAAACTCCATGTTGGAGTATCTATCCATGTGTAATGTTTGGTTCTAATGAATTATAATTGATATATAGCATAATGCAGAAATTAAATATAAAAAAAATGTGATGTACTGAACCAATTAAAAGCTGATTTTTATCAAATTCATTTTGTTGCTTCTGTGTGCTTCATGCAAAGTCCCGCCTTTTGCTCTCTTTTTTTACTATATTGAACCCGGATGGAGGAGGGGACTTGAATGGTCCCTGCTACCTCATTTTAAGTCCCAAAAACCCTCTTTTCTTTCCTTGTAAGTTTTTATGCATTGATACATGTTCCCTGGGGCAGGACCCAGGTCCCCAAACACTTTTTATGGCAATAACTTGCATATAAGCCTTTAAAATGAGCACTTTTGATTTTTCACGTTCGTGTCCCATAGACTTTAACGGTGTCCGCGTGTTTGAACACATTTTTAGCCTGTTCGCATATTCTGCTGCGAACCAAACTGGAGGGTGTTCCGCTCATCCCTACTGACAAGTTATCCAGTCCCTGCTGCAGAGAAACACCCCTATAACGGATATTACCACCTCCATGCTATACTGTGGGTATGGTAATATTTGGATGGTGAGCTGTTTTGGATTGTCACCAGACACATCGTTTGGTGTTGAGGCCAAAAAATGCCGTTTTAGTCTCATCTGATCTTAACACCTTTTTCCATGTTGCCTCAAAATTTTTAAGGTGTGTTTCAGGTGGTCAGATGAGACTAAAATACTAAAAAAGTACTGCAGGAGTAATCTCTGGGTTAAAGGTGAATACTGCAGCAAAAAGCTGGTTTTATTATTTTATCTTTTAAAAAGCAATTTATTTTTTAATATCTATATTTTAGAATTCTGCGTTAAAATCAGGACTTGGACAAAAGCACAAATCCTTTTACAACACACAATAGCTCTCACATATTTATTTATTTTTTTTTTTTCTTTTGTGTGTGATGATCGATTTTAAAGGATAAGTTCACTTTCTGGAACACGTTACATGTTCCACCTGGTTTTAAATAAATCTGTGTCCATGCGGGTAAAATGTTAATTTTAACGCACATCTCTATTGACATATATACCTACTTTCCTTTCACTGTCCCACTATTCCATTCAACTGCTGGGAGTGAAAACAGCCTCACCACTATTATTGTCATTATAAATTATTACTAATTTAACTTAAAAATTGCTTATTATATTATTATTGCTTAATATACTTATTATTATAAATGATAACTATTTTACCTCAGAGGTTACTAATATTTTCATCATAAATGATAAATGTTTAATCCAAGACTACAACTGTTTAACCTATATTACATTTTCCAGCCTAGCAACTGAACATAAACAAAGGGGGGGGGGGGTCCCTGGTGACATAATTGACCAAATATTGTCAAATTTTTTTTTTTTTTTTTTAAACTTACCAGTATTTATGTCACTTTTATTTTAGTATATCCTACAGGTTAGCCACTATACAATCAGGTTTAGGGCATCCCCCAAGCATGTTATATAAACAAATTGTGTACTTTTATTGTTTCACTTTGGTTTCATTAAAAAAGATGCTCCTTGCCAAATAGTATTTTTTTTTATTTTTTGTTTTGCATTGCTACATGTTCCCCCTGGCCTTGCCAACCTCCCAAATTCCATCTGTTTAACAATCTTTTGCTGTCTTTAATATTGATTGGACCCTGGGCAAACATTTTCTTGGGCCCTCCTTCATGCAATTTTGTTCTCCATCCGCTCTCAGACATACAAAAAATAGCAGTTTACTGAATCAGATCAGGCAGCAAATGAGATTGAGATTGGGCGCGATGACCGCCGGGCACCCGCGATTGCTTGTTACAGAACGAGAATGGGGATGTATGTGTAAACACACAAATCCCAGTTCTTTCATTGGAGTAGAGACAGATCATGTATTCATACTGAGTATGAACACCGATCTCTCTCTTCCCCTAATCAGTCCCATCCCCCCTACAGTTAGAAAACACCTAGGGAACACGGTTATACAATAAGTGCCAGTGTCATTTATACAATAATCAATGCATTTTTATAGCACTGTGTGAATGTCACTGGTCCCAAAAATGTGTCAAAAGTGTCCGATTTGTCTGCCGCAATATCGCAGTCCCAATAAATCCCAGATCACCGCCATTACTAGTAAAAAAAAAAATAATAATAATAAAAATGCCATAAATCTATCCCCTATTTTGTAGACGCTATAACTTTTGTGCAAACCAATCAATATAGGCTTATTGAGATTATTTTTACCAAAAATATGTAGAAGAGTACATAGTGGCCTAAACTGAGGAAAAATATATATTTTTTTTTAAATTGGGGATATTTATTATAGCAAAAAGTAAAAGATAGTGTTTTTTTTCAAAATTGACGCTTTACTTTTGTTTATAGCGCAAAAAATAAAAACCGCAGAGGTGATCAAATACCACCAAAAGAAAGCTTTACTTCTGGGGAAAAAAAGGACATCAATTTGCTTTGGGTACAGCATCGCACGACTGCACAATTGTCAGTTAAAGTGACGCAGTGCCATATCGCAAAAAATGGCCTGGTCATTGAGCAGCCAAATCTTCTGGGACTGAAGTGGTTAAAGGAGTAGCGCACTTTTTATAAAATGTATATATAACTAACAGGCAAGCTTTGCAGAAAAAAAGTTTGTTATAGACAGGACAACAATGAAAAGTGACAATGAAAAACCAAAAAGCCTTTAATAATAAGAACAATAGGCCAAAATAGGGGTTAATTGCCCAAAGTATTAACAATCGGAATTGAAGTACAGTTTACTAACTGACCCAAATCTCTCCCTATGCAGTTTGCATACCTCCCAGCTTTTGAACTTGAGAATGAGGGACACTTGAGGAAGGGAGAGATTAGCGACGCACTTAGCGCGGCGTGGTAAAATGTGGCTTTGGCCAACCTAACAGTGGGTGGGGCTTAAGGTGTGTGGGTAAACAAAACCCAGACATCAGTGTTCCCCACCATTAGCGCCCCCTTATCTGTCCTCCACCTGCAGTGCCCCCCTCATCTGTCTCCTGTCCCCCGCCATCAGTTCCCCTCGCCGTCAGTGTCCCACATCATCAGTGTCCCCCGCCATCAGTCTCCCCCTCATCTGTCCCGTCGCCATCAGTCTTCCACTCATCTGTCCCACGCCATCTGTCTCCCCCTCATCTGACCCCCGCCATCAGTCTCCCCCTCATCTGTCCCCCATCAGTGTCCCCCTCATCTGTCCCACACCATCTGTGTCCCCTCATCTGTTCCCCACCATCAGTCTCCACCTCATCTGTGCCCCACCATTAGTGTCCCCCTCATCTGTCCCCCACCATCAGTTTCCCCCTCATCTGTCCCCCACCATCAGTGTCCCCCTCATCTTTTTTCCACCATCAGTGTCCCCCTCATCTGTCCCCCACCATCAGTGTCCCCCTCATCTGTCCCCCACCATCCAGTGTCCCCCCTCATCTGTCCCACACCATCTGTGTCCGCTCATCTGTCCCCCACCATCAGTCTCCACCTCATCTGTGCCCCACCATCAGTTTCCCCCTCATGTGTCCCCCACCATCAGTTTCCCCCTCATGTGTCCCCCACCATCAGTTTCCCCCTCATGTGTCCCCCACCATCAGTTTCCCCCTCATCTGTCCTCCACCATCAGTGTCCCCCACCATCAGTGTCCCCCACCATCAGTGTCCCCCTTCTCTGACCCCTGAGATCAGTGTCCCTGCCATCAGTGTCCCCCTCATCTGCCCCCCCACCATTAGTGTCCCCCACCATCAGTGTCCCTGCCATCAGGGTCCCCCTCATCTGTCCCGGCCATCAGTGTCCCTCACCATCAGTGTCCCTGCCATCAATTTCCCCCTCATCTGTCCCACACCATCAGTATGCCCCTCATCTGTCCCCCACCATTAGTGTCCCCCTAATCACATACTGCTTCTCTGTTCCCTTCCAGCATTACAAACCTACCCAAGAGGCAGCCGGCTCCCAGCATGACAAGGAGAAGGCGGGCTGTCAGAGCGTCGCTCTGCATTCCCTCCTTTGGGGTCTTTCAGGGAATCAGAGTGGTCGGGAGACAATTGCCACCCAGTTTGCCCCTGCCATGACTTCTCCTCGTCTCCCCCTTCTGTCTGTGTGCAGGAAAGCATCACAGCTGAGGAGGAGGCGGGTTCAGCCGCAAGCCGCTGTGTATGTGAGGCAGCTAGCATCTCTCAGCGCCAGCTGCCTGTCACATTTACACAGCTATGATTGTGATGTGCGGGACTTGTTCTAGCACTTGGCTCTACTTGGATAGCACTTGCTTCAAGTCCCGGGACAGTCCCGGCAAATCCGGGACAGTTGGGAGGTATGAGTTTGTCAACTTTCCTTACAACAGTTTCCAGTTCACTGACAATATTGCTATGGGACAAGGAATCTCAAGCCTGCAGGATTCACCTCGAAACCCATAGTAGCAGCAAACCCAAACCTCATCCCTAATATGCAGCTGTAGCTGAATTCATCAACAGTACATCAGTTAGCATGTTCTTTCACGGCTTTAAACATTCTGAAAGCTGCCATTTACATGTTTATGTAGCTTATAATATAATTGTATTCAGCATTCCCATTTTTATTTATTTTTTATATCTTGCTGACACAAAAGATCCATTTTTTCTTGTTAATATTTTGTCCTCACTCCTTTGTAGCCCTGGCTAAACTAACTTACCCTTTTTGTAACAGTAATTAACCTCCTTCAAAAACCTTGATAAATGTGATTGTCTATGCCTATTCCTGCTGTATAACATACTGAAGTTCTAAGCAATATGCACAGTGATCAGTCAGGGATTGCTCACAAAGTCTTTTTGTACACGCTCCATAACCATTTGTGTCATACTCTTCCTGAAAAAAACATTACATCTTTGAAACAAATACCTTGTTGCCCATTAAAAATATCATAAAACATGACACATCTACCCTTCCCTGGGCTCCTCGGACTGTCACTAGGCCTTTCTTTTCATTCCACCAGACCTTGCTGGTGAAAGCTATAACACTGTTAGAGACAATGAAGACAAATTAAGATGGAGATATTTGTCTCACTGTCACTTTCTTACAATGTTGAATCTGAGAGTTGTGGCTGCATCAACAATGAAACAGGTTTACCTCTCGGTGGCTGCATACACTGCTTTTTTTATTACCTCTGATGTTTTCCTGAGAAAAACTTATTTTGGAATTATCAAACAGTGTATAATTATTTTATAGAGCATTTAGACTTATATAACAAGGCACATGTGTGAAAAGTCTCACAGAGAAGCCAACTCACTCGTTGCCATGATTATGTTGTATACAGTATGATCTTGAAAGTGCAATATACAGATGTACTGTGTGTATATTTATATATAAATATATGTATATATTACAATATATACAGTATACAGTATGTGTAGCGCTACCTCAGCAGAGGCTGCTTGGTAGCTTGGGTTCTCTGTTCTTCTGCCTCGACTCTGACAACAACTTCCAGGTTAGGTACCTTTCACAGGCAGTAGGGCTCTATTGCAGTCTGCCTGCTCAGCCGGGAATCTGTCTGCTAATCCATGCTAACCAGGCAGATGGCTGATCTGTGCCTGCTCCACTTATTCAGAGCAGACACAAACACAGCCTGCTCTCCTCTATGAGTGGTTGGATGTAAACGGACCGCCTGTCCATTTACACATGACAGGACAGATCCCCATCCGTCTGTTTTTAGCAGACAGGATTGGATTAAATGTTGGCGGATGCCAAAAGTAGAGATGGATGAACGGTTTGGCCAGAACATGAGTTGGGGACAAACAGTTGAATTATCAGCCGTTAACCGTTTGTTTGGCCCACCGAATGACCTCAATGCACTGCACCACCTCACAGTGCAATGGAAACCCTGATAGGCTGAAACAATGAAAGCTTTGCCCAATCTGGGTACAGAGCACTGTCAGAGCCATGCTTGGAGAAAGCAATGATGACTCTATCCAACCATGGCACATTGTTCTTAGTTCCGCCCCACACTATAAAAATAATCTCCCCATAGTGGCCACTTGCAATGTGATATTGGCATGGAGAGAGATAGAACAGTGTTATAGTGTGCTATTGTGATTCTATTGTGAGTGTAGAATATCAGTTTGTTTATTATTTAGCGTGAGTGTAGTTTGACCATTAATTTTTACTTTAGTGTGAGTTTATTTTGTCAGGGCAGGTTTCCTGCAGTATATTTCAGTATGTGTCTGCATGTTTAACACAGTATATTTCAGTGCGCTAGTGCGTGTTTAATATAGTATATTACAGTGCGTTAGTGGGCGTTTAACAAAGTATATTTCAATGTGTTACTGCACATTTAACGCTGTATATTTCAGTGTATTACTGCATGTTTAATGCTGTATATTTCAGGGCATAGATGCACATTTAACAAAGTATATTGCGTGGCATCAATTCCTCTGTTTAGTGATGTGGCCCATGCTATCAAGCCACAGCATGCAGAGGACGTGGTGGGCTGGCTTACTAAACCATTCTCATCCTCCTTATACTCCGTCTCCCAAGCAGAGACTAGCAAGAGTGGCTTATTCTGCCTCCTTGTTCACAACTACTCAGGTCATAGCCCAAGCATCAGGCTTGGAGGAGTCAGCTGAGGTATTTGAACACAGTGCCAGCCACTTGCGCCTTGACGATGCACAGCCATTAGTTGACTCAGATCTGGGTTCTGAGGTTGCGGAAGGTAGGAATAGGAGCTTACAGAGAGGGGAGAACACTGGTAAACAACAAATTGGCAGTCATGTTCTCCCAGCCACAGTGTATTACCAAGTTGTCTCCGGTGATAATGAGGATGGAGGGGATGATGATGAGGTCACTGATGCAACTTACGTGCCAGATATAGCAGAGGAGAAAAGTGAGGGTGAGGTAGCCATCATGGAAGAGTAGAGAGCAGCCATGTATGTGCACTGGGTGACCGCACCCTATTCCACCAGATTGTGGAGCTCTTATCTCCCAGCCCATTTCCAGGGGATTGCCAGGAGGGAGGGGCTGCCTCCAGTTTACCATTGAATCCCAACTTCCTTTCCCACTTAGCACAATATTTAACAGACTTCAGTTATTTGCTATGCATACATTTCTTATCTCCTTCTAATGGTGCATTAGGAACACAACAGCAGCATAAGGCACAAGACAATTTGCAAACTTTGCCTCAAGCACATCAAGCCTGGCAAAAACACCAGCCATTTGGGTACCTTATGCTTGACAAGACATTTAACATCCCACCACTTAGCCCGTTAGTAGGAATCATGTTCAGGGTTTACCCCCTGCTATACCTCATGACCTCTCAGCAGCTTCCACTAACATGGATGATGGTATAGTGCAGGGTGTCCCAGGTCCTTGCAGCACGTCTGCCAGTTGCACACCCCCAGCTGCTCCCTTCCGTGATTTTGCAGAATGTGCTGTACCACAATGGCAGGTTTCCAGTCGGTATTTCTTTTCACGTAAGGCCATTCCAGCTCTCTACCATCACTTGGAAGGCATAGTTGTGGCATTGTTGGACAAGGCACATCCTTCTGTAAGTAGTGGGTTGTGAGGCATAGTGGGTGGAAGTTATTGGGTGCCAGACACTTCTTGAATGAAAAAGAAATGTTTTTTTTTTCTTTTACAGTCTTTCTTTTGGGGCAGAAAGAGGGCTAGGGCCATGACACCCTTAAGCAGTTGCAATTTCAATTGGCAGACTCTGGGACTTTAAAAGGAGGACAGCTGTACAGGGAAAGCCCCCAGCAAGGCGCCACATCTGCACGTGCAGGATTGCTGTCTCTTATGGTAACAGTCTTTAACAGTTCCAAACACAAATCGTAACAGTCCTCTCAGCTTCACTACAACTTCTACTTGTAGTACTTCAGCCCTTTGAGCTCCTGGTTTCTCACTGGACCCTCTGATTCACTGACTCTGAATCCCTGGAGCTCCTCAAAGCTTTGCAGTGGTATCTCCCACAAGCGTCACCGACGCTTCCCTGCTAGGTTCTTAGCTTGGCACTCAAAATACTTCTCAAGCTTCACCCCTGTTAACCGGCTCAGTCCCTGGCTTGACACACAAGGCTGCTCTGCAAGCGTCACCTCCGCTGGTTGGGTCCCTGACTTGATCACTGCCTGAAGTTTCCCGATTATCCACTGTGCCCATTCGGTGAGAATGCTGCTTCGGTACTTGCTTCAGTTACTCACTGTGGTCCCTGGTAAAGGTGGTTGGTCCCTTAGCGGTGACAGCTTCCCTTCTACCTTCGACCAGGACAGGTTCTCCCACCTGCAGAACCGTCACTTCTGGTTGGGCTGCAAGCCACAGTCCCAACCATGCGCTGCCCTCTTACTTCTACCCAGTAAACAGACAGACATTGAAACTGGTAAAGGAGCAGAAGTGATAGAGTTCAATAAATCCACCACTTTCACCCAAAAAATAGCTATATATGGACAAATCCAGAAAATGTGTGTAAAGTCCCCCTGATTCGCTCCATATCGCCAACACTCTGAAGAGCACACAGAATTTATCTTTTTGAGTCTATGTGGTGTGATATATGCTCTATGTACCAATTTATATTGGATCATACGATCTCTCAAACATATCAAAGATCGCAAAGGGAAATCCCACACACCCCTCCAATCCTCCATATCTAAATCTGGTATATCTCGCACCCACCTAGCTCTAAGAACCTTTAATGGCAGGATAGAAATTAATATAAGACGAGAATACAATATCAAGGTAGGCTTATCCAGACACTCAGACCTAAGCATTGGTTTTAAAGTGGATTGTATAATCATTAAGCTATCCTGTGGAAACTGTGCAAGAAAAGTATGAAGAAGCTGGATATATCTGAATAGATGGGAACTTGGGACATTAAAAGTCAAAGTGTACAAAAGGTAGATAATTTCCGATCAGTAATCACTTGAGAAAGTAATTTAATATTATACTTAGTCCATGCAATAGGCTCTGGTGCTTTAAAAAATTGAGGAAGAGTGAGATTAAACCATAAAGGGGCACTTGGAGAAAAGACACCCTTAGGATAAAGCCTCCCAGGCTCGAATAGTGATGAGTATTGAAGGAGTCAACTGATATGGTGCCCTACGGCCCCTAAATAAAAGAACCTTACGAGCATTTATAGAGCCTACTACTGCTGCTTCCAACCGAGTAGAGGAGTTATATATATATCAAGATTCAGCCACCATGCGGCCGTAACCAACTGAGTGGCTCAATGAAGCACAAGAAGATAGATCTTTTGGGTGCTTATAGATTAAAAATATATGAACATGACTGTTTGATTCCGGTAAGGCTCCTTCCTTCAGACAATCAGAGTAAAGAGATGCCAGTACAGGTGCTAAAAGCTCTCCATTAACCTTATAAAATTCAATAGGAAGGCCATCCGGCCCCAGTGACTTCCCTAATGGAAAGGAACTGATGATCTAAAGGACCTCTTCCAATGTTATTGAGTGCAATAGCATCTCCCTCTCATCATCCACCAACCAGGCCAGTGCAATTCTGTTGGCTGAAAATCAGAACACAACTGAGATGTATACAGTGTCTGATAAAATTGCTGAAAAGTCTCCAGAATTTTAAGCTGTGTAGAGACCATGTCTCCAGAAGTGGTGCATATTTCCAATATCGGAATGCTCAGTTGTTCATGTTTAGCCATCATGGCCAAAAAAACTACCATTATGATCTCTCACTTCTGTTTATTTTGATATAAATCCAACCTTGTAACCTTCGCCATATGCAAATGTAGCACCCGCTTGCTATGGAGTAAAGCATTAAAGGATCTACAGCATATTGGCCTGTTATTTCCTCCACTACAAATTTCAAAGCATCTCTCCTTATTTGCCGAGCCTTATTAACCGCTTTAATAGAGGATATATACTGTCCCCTTGTGTAAGCCTTAAAAGCATCCCATGTTATTGCTGAAGTAGACGACCCTGTGTTAAACTCCCAATACTCTGTTAAAAGAGATGGAATTTTGTTAGCCATGCCTGGGTGTGAAATCCAGTGAGTTTCCAATCTTCATTGTGCTGCGTCTCGAAAATGATGCATGCGAAGTATAAGCATAAGCGGAGCATGGTCAGATAACCCACTCGGCAAGTATGTAACATCTACCATATCCACCAATATCGCCAAATTAACAAATGATAGATCTATACAAGAGGAGGTCCTATAAAAAGATGAAAAACAGGAGTATGCTTTAGTTGATGGATTTTTCCATCGTCAAGCTTCTACCAGATTTACCATCTTGGCCCAATTAATAAGTTCTCCCGAAAAATATTTGGGAGGGGTTGGTCTACCAAAACAGGATCGAGTATAGCATTAAAGTCTCCCATTATCAATAACTTAGCTGGACCATATAGAGAGATCTTTTCTATGAGACTATATAAAAGAGTCCCCACAAAGGGGGGTGGTATATACATACTAACAACTATATATCTCTGACCCCACAGAAGAAACAAAACCAACATGTATTTACCCCGGGGGTCAGAAAATATATCCTCCACCATACATGGCAATGATCTACTAATCAATATTGAAACCCCTCTAGAAAACGTGTAATATATAGCATGATATGCCTTCTGTACCCAAGGCTTCTTAAGGACCAAAAGCTTACTCCCCGTTAGATGAGTTTCTTGAAGTAGCACTATATGTGGAAGATAACCTTTCAAATATCTAAATAACAATGCTCTTTTAAACTTTGAGTTAGGACCACGAACATTCCATCACAGAATAGAAAAGACCTCTTGGTCACGTGACATCATCTAAAAGGTAAAAAATATGATACCCAAATAATGAATTACATTGCAAAATACATTGCAAAGCAATAAATCCTAGGAACAGCAAGCATTTAGAAAAAGAGATTTAAAAAAAAAATAAAAAAGACACAATGTGTATGAATAACACATCCCGGGCGTTAATAGGTGAGGTGGCGTGGAGAAGGCCTTATCCCAAAAACTATCAAAAACAGGCAACTATATCTACTTGTCCTATATACAAAAAAACTGAACTCACTTAAACAAAAAAAACACAACACACCCCCGCAGAACAATTTACTGCTACCGACCCAAACCTATTCAAGGGCAAAAAAGGGGAGGGGGAAGCTATAGTTGCTATTAAGGGTAACTAGGAGAAGTCTGAGGAAGCACATGTTAGAGCTCCTACTACAGGATAATAGATCACTTAGCGTCCTTCAAACCGAACAGAGGCGGCAGCCGGGGTATAAAAAAAATGTTTGTCCACGGTCTATAATACACAATCTGCTGGGAAACAAAAGGCTGAACAGGTCTGGTATGGATTTTAAGGGGAACCCCGTGCCAAAAAAAAAAAAAAAAACATTGTGGGGTCCCCCCAAAAATCCATACCAGACCCTTTTTCGAGCACGCAACCTGGCAGGCCGCAGGAAAAGAGGGGGGGACGAGAGTGCGGCCCCCCCCTCCTGAACCGTACCAGGCCACATGCCTTCAACATTGGGAGGGTGCTTTGGGGTAGCCCCCCAAAACACCTTGTCCCCATGTTGATGAAGACAAGGGCCTCATCCCCACAACCCTGGCCGGTGGTTGTGGGGGTCTGCGGGCGGGGGGCTTATCGGAATCTGGAAGCCCCCTTTAACAAGGGGACCCCCAGATCCCGCCCCCCCCCTGTGTGAAATGGTAAGGGGGTACTTACCCCTACCATTTCACTAAAAAATTGTCAAAAATGTTAAAAATGACAAGAGACAGTTTTTGACAATTCCTTTATTTAAATGCTTCTTCTTTCTCCTTCATCTTCTTCTGGTTCTTCTGGCTCTTTTGGTTCTTCCTCCGGCGTTCTCGTCCAGCATCTCCTCCGCGGCGTCTTCTATCTTCTTCTCCTCGGGCCGCTCCGCACCCATGGCATGGGGGGGGAGGCTCCCGCTCTTCTCTTCATCTTCTTCTCTTCTTCATCTTCTTCTTCTTCTTCTTCTCTTCTTCCTTCTTCTCTTCTTCATTTCTTCTCCGGGCCGCTCCGCAGCCATGATGGCATGGTGGGAGGCTCCCGCTGTGTGACGGCGTCTCTTCGTCTGACGGTTCTTAAATAACGGGGGGCGGGGCCATCCGGTGACCCCGCCCCCCTCTGACGCACGGTGACTTGACGGGACTTCCCTGTGACGTCACAGGGAATGCCACAGGGAAGTCCCGTCATGTCCCGTGCGTCAGAGGGGGGCGGGGTCACCGGGTGGCCCCGCCCCCGTTATTTAAGAACCGTCAGACGAAGAGACGCCGTCACACAGCGGGAGCCTCCCACCATGCCAGCATGGCTGCGGAGCGGCCCGGAGAAGAAATGAAGAAGAGAAGAAGGAAGAAGAGAAGAAGAAGAAGATGAAGAAGAAGATGAAGAAGAGAAGAAGATGAAGAGAAGAGCGGGAGCCTCCCCCCCCATGCCATGGGTGCTGAGCGGCCCGAGGAGAAGAAGATAGAAGACGCCGCGGAGGAGATGCGGGACGAGAACGCCGGAGGAAGAACCAGAAGAGCCAGAAGAACCAGAAGAAGAAGAAGATGAAGGAAGAAAGAAGAAGCATTTAAATAAAGGAATTGTCAAAAACTGTCTCTTGTCATTTTTAACATTTTTGACAGTTTTTTAGTGAAATGGTAGGGGTAAGTACCCCCTTACCATTTCACACAGGGGGGGGCCGGGATCTGGGGGTCCCCTTGTTAAAGGGGGCTTCCAGATTCCGATAAGCCCCCCGCCCGCAGACCCCCACAACCACCGGCCAGGGTTGTGGGGATGAGGCCCTTGTCTTCATCAACATGGGGACAAGGTGTTTTGGGGGGCTACCCCAAAGCACCCTCCCAATGTTGAGGGCATGTGGCCTGGTACGGTTCAGGAGGGGGGGGCCGCACTCTCTTCCCCCCCTCTTTTCCTGCGGCCTGCCAGGTTGCGTGCTCGGATAAGGGTCTGGTATGGATTTTTGGGGGGACCCCACGCCTTTTTTTTTTTTTTTTGGCGCGGGGTTCCCCTTAAAATCCATACCAGACCTGAAGGGTCTGGTATGGAATTTAGGGGGAACCCCACGTCAATTTTTTTAAAAAATTTTGGCTGGGGTTCCCCTTAATATCCATACCAGACCTGAAGGGCCTTGTATGGAATTTAGGGGGACTCCCACATCATTTTTTTTTTTTAATTTTGGTTCGGGGTTGCCCTGTGGGGAATTCCCATGCCGTTTTTATCAATGAACTTCTATGTGTATTGTCGGCAATGCAATAGCCGCGGTAGTTTTAAATGTGTTTTTTCCTTCAAAATGTCATTTTGCTGTCAGACTGTTCTAAACACGGGAAACATGCGCCCCTTTACAGGCATACTATAGACACCCCCCAGGTATGAAATTTAAAGGGATATTACACTTTTATTGTTTGACTTTAAGCATTATTAAAATCACTGCTCCTGAAAAAACGGCCGTTTTTAAAACTTTTTTTTGCATTGATTCATGTCCCCTGGGGCAGGACCCAGGTCCCCAAACACTTTTATTGACAATAACTTGCATATTAGCCTTTAAAATTATCACTTTTGATTATTCATGTTCGTGTTCCATAGACTTTAACGGTGTTCGCGTGTTCGAACGAATTTTTTTCCTGTTCGCATGTTCTGGTGCGAACCGAACAGGGGGGTGTTCGGCTCATCCCTAGATCTGAGAAACATCCGAAGTTATAAGATCCATTTGCCCCTTAAGAGTTTCTTTACATTCCATAATGGCTGCCAGAATGGCTGCAGCTAAAGAAGAATCCTCCACGGAGGAAGCTAACAGGTCATTAGACGATTGAGAAATAGCAGCCATTCCTGCTTTTGTTTTTGCTATCTTTACTTTATTTGTTTTTTTTGCAGGAGAAATGACTGCTGCAGAGGTAAACTCTAATATTGATTTACTTGATGTCACTGAACGAGTCTGAGGCTGAGACATCTATCCCCAGCCCCAGGCTGCCCACTTGTATCTTCAACTGTAGGATATTTAATTCAATACTGTTCAAAAAATGTTCCTATCATTTTTCAATAGCTGATATTCAATGGCTGGTATATTGCAATACTTTAATAATAATCCAGACTATTATATCATAATATTTGTAGAGTTCATAGACATACCTCAAGATGTAAGATGTAGCTCAAGATGTAACAGGAAATTCTTTACTCGCACCACTACTTACTTCAACGAGTCTGGAACTTCAACCAATCTGACCAATTGGCCACCTAAAAAAAAAAGGTATAGTTGCTCCACAGAAGTAAACAGTAGACAGTATCCAACAACTGTGGTCTCTAATCTGCGACTCTATTGCAGCAAGCAGGCATGCTTAAAACAGTGCAGGGGGCCGACCATCCAGGACCCAAGAGCCAGAGACCAAGGACTAGGAACTGGAAGCCCAAAGCGAAGAGTCAGGAGCTGGAAGCCAAAAAACAAGAGGGAGCCAGGAGCCAACAGCAGGATAACAGCAGGCAACAAAAAGCAGCAAAAAACATTAAGTTAGCAATAAGGTAGCTCTGTGAATGTTCTATGGGAGCCAGGAGAGCTAGGAGCCAGGAGCCAACAGCAGGACAACAAGCAGAAAGCAGCAAACAGCATGAAGCAATAAGTTAGTAAGTTAGTGAATTCGTTTTATAGCTGTCCTATGGGTGCCAGGGGGGCCACAAACCAAAAGCCAAGGACCAACAGCAGGCAGCAAGAAACAGTAAATTAATGAGGTAATTTGTGAGTTAATAAGTTAGCTCTATGGCTGTATTACTGTTCTGTATTACTATTCTGTATTAGTGTTCTGTAAGAGCCAGGAAAACCAGGAGCAATCAAAAAAAAAAAATCCAAAGCCAGATAGCCGGATAGCCAGCAGCCAGGACAAGCAACTGATTAGTTCTATGGCTATTCTGCTCACCACTACCTTCTTCTTGTTTGTACTTCCTTTTTAATACAAAACCTATCTGCACGTGTAGGCTTTCCTTGCATACTATGCCGCCCACTTTCCATGCACTTTTACTGTCTGAAGTCCAATCTGGCTGATTGGATTTTGGCTTTAATATATATATTTCCTGGTTTATGTATATTTACTTTAGATTTATTTTCATTTCGGCAGGCATATGTTCCTAGTCCGGTTTTGGCTATTCCTGTGTGCCCTGATTTGCCACCACCCCATTGGGAGAATACGCTCAAGATTTATGTGAAGTGGGAAATGCTTATCTGCTCCCATCTATTCTTCTTGTCGAGTCTTGCTATGCGACTTAGCATTTTTTGAAGCATGAGGTACCATCTATTTCAATGGCGCTATGTACTATCACAAAAAAGAACACATGACCTGTGAGTATTGTGTATTGCAAATGTTTGTTTCTCTCTGCCATTGTGAAATCAATTGCTGCATTAATATATATCTGGTTATTATTAAATATATATATTTTTTACTTATTCATATGTTCATATATATATATATATATCTCTTTCTAATAGCATGCTTATATCAGCATGCTTCCACTTAACCCCTAAGGAAGGAAATGAACACTATATCAATCTAACCTTTTGGCCTTTTTTCCGAAACATGTTGGGATTTGTTGCAACCACTATTTTTATTCGACTTTACAGTATGTCTAGAATTCTTGTGTGTCTCAACATCTAGCAGCTGTTATATTCTATTTGTAAGCGTTCCATTCAAATGTTTTTAGATGTTTATTGTCTACACTATTTTGTATTTACCTACCGAATAAAATTCATACATTTTTATACTTCTCTTGTATCTTTGTCCTCAACATCTTGTCAATTCTCTTACCTGCACTATCCCTTGGGGCATTTTCTCCAAGTTTCCTATGGCTATTCAGTGGCCATTCTGTGGCTCTTCTACAGAGCCTATGGAAGCCAGGAGCCATAAGCCAGGTGCCAGGTGCCAGCTACTAACAACCCCCTGGCTACCACAAGCAGTAGGGTCTTAGGACTTCTGAAGCCGTCCAGGGAACACAAATGTCAAGAGATCTCCGGAACAGCATCTAAGGGTCTCAACATTACAGATCACAGAAGCCAACAAGAATCAGGATATCAGGGGGTTTCAGGGAACTCTCAGGAGCAGCGTCTTGGTGTCACAGATCTCTGAAGCCGACCGGAACAGCAGAATGTCAGAGGCTCTTAGGAACGGCGTCTCAGCGTCACATTATGTCTAGGAACTCTCAGGAACAATGTCTCGGCATCACAGCCGACCAGGGCAACAAGCTGTCAGGAGCTCACAGGAACGGCGTCATGGTATCTCAGGCCTCTGAAGCCGGTCAGGACAACAGGATAACAGGAGCTCTCCACCATGCACCACTCAGACCCTCACATCCTCATCCGGTCATGCCTCTCCCTCTCAAGCTATTTTCATATCTAATACCAACAAGTACCTGGCCACCTAGTGGTGGAAGAGAAAAGTGCACCAAAGCCAAACTTAGGGAGAATTCAATGGATCTCTATCAATCAACCAGGATAACTACTCCTGGCAAGTAAATTTGTGAGAAGCTCCCTGCTAAGCTACAGGGTGCTACATACAATATCTCACAAAAGTGAGAACACCCCTCACATTTTTGTAAATACTTTATTATTTCTTTTCATGTGACAACACTGAAGTAATCACACTTTACTACAGTGTAAAGTAGTGAGTTTACAGCTTGTATAACAGTGTAAATTTGCTGTCCCTCAAAAAAACTCAACACACAGCCATTAATGTCTAAACCCCTGGCAACAAAACAGAGTACACTTCTAAGTGAAAATGTCCAAATTGGGCCCAATTAGCCATTTTCCCTCCCCTGTGTCATGTGACTCATTAGTGTTACAATTTCCCAGGTGGGAATGGGGAGCAGGTGTGTTAAATTTGGTGTTATCACTCTCAATCTCTCATACTGGTCACTGGAAGTTCAACTTGGCACCTCCTGGCAAAGAACTCTCTGAGGATCTGAAAAAAAGAGTTGTTGCTCTACATAAAGATGGCCTAGGCTACAAGAAGCTTGCCAAGACCCTGAAACTGAGCTGCAACACGGTGGCAAGAAGCTTGCCAAGACCCTGATGAAAACACGTGATCCCTGTGTAGGGGAGGGGCCAAGACAGAGCGAGAGGCAGTGAATCTGCCGTTTGATGAGACGCACACCATACCCTCACTGTTACAGCAACTGAATGCTTTACATAGAGCGGTGCACTGATGCACCTAACAATTGTGAGTACCCCATTTGGGGGAGTGCTTTTACTTTTTGAATACATTTTTAAAAAACGATAATACACTATATAGTTTTTTCTTGTCAACCATCTGTTTACATTGCAATGGAGCCTGGGATCCTGTGATCTGCATAGAACCATGGGTTGGTTCAAAAGCGTGATTTGCCTTTGTTTAGCGACTTAGTCACACGCTCTGAAGTGAGCATATTATATATATATATCCTAGGCTCCACCCCTTGTTTCTACCCCTCATTGAATTACATGGCATATTTTATATGAAAGCCACAGCAAAGTTTATTAATATTTATCTTTGTATATATTTAAGGATCAGGTGAAACTGCACTAAATTACTTGTGAAATGTACACACAGTATCTTTGAACATAACAGGGAACTGTGTTACTTTGTAAAATGCCTTTCATCCTCCAATCATAGACATGTTTTCCTTTACAGTGCTGTGTTATCTCGAAGACCTCTATGTGTGATCACTTGTATTTCATTTAATGTATAGGTAGAAGTTCAAAGTGCAACATAACCATGTAAGTGTAAGGTCTATAAATTATTGGCCCTTTTTCTCCCACCGACTTTCTTGAGATGAATACTTAGATTACATAGATTTGCATCAACCAGGGACCATCATCACATATATTAAGTTCAGCTCATTCCTGATCCACTGACCATAACCCTTTACTGTGAGAGGTTCTGCAACAAGAAGAGAAATGCCTGTCAGCGGTGCTATTAAAATATTTATACAGAGTGAAGTGTGTTACAAAATAAACAAGCACACTGGTATAATGTCAAATCTTTGAAGAGGGTACACACTTGAAAAGAATAAGCCTTTTTGCACAATTCAGGCAGCACCTATGTTCTGCTGAAAGAATTGGATGTCTTTAAGCTCCTGCCTATAAGTTTGTGAGGTTTTCAACTTTTTGAATGTTATGTTAGTGTACATGCGCTTATACTAACCACTTCTCTGTGTACAAGATGTTAGTTTTATTAAAAACGTATCCAAGGATTTTACATAATGCCAGTGCACTTTGTTTGTTTTGTGGTAAAGTTTCAAGATTTCCTAGTCTGGAGGGAGCTGCAAGGTCATGGATGGTAGACTTTACCCAGCAATTACTGAGATACAATATAAGTGCTTTTGGGACATTAGTGACTTCAACAGATAGTATCCCTTTTCACTTGAGTACTTGCGATTGTATCTAGTATAGACTGAGATGTGTGTTTGGAGGGAATAGAAGAAAACAGATGATAGTGTCAGACTGCCACCATTTATGATGATGTGACCACAATGATTGAGAAAATGGTGAAGCTCTTATGTCTGATGACTGCAAGTATAGTTATAATGGATGGCACTAAGAAGATGGGATAAAAGACCTCCAGAATTGTAGAGACATCAATGGCTAATGATGGATGATGCCTACAGAGACTGGGGCCTAGTTTTTGAGGCCCTGCTTAAAAGGACCATTGACCAGTGGTCAATGGGACATAATAAAGAACCTATTTTTATAAAGGTTTTCACAGAATTCTCCCATTTTTCTAATTAGATTCAGTTGGAAAAATTTGAGAATGTCTGGAGAAAGCTGTGTGAAAACATTATAAATAAACCCCTAATTGTGTGCTCTAAGTTATTGGTGTGGTTTTTAAAACTGTGAGAAAGAATATATCATGCGAGGAAGAAGTAAATATGCTGGGATAACGTGTACATGTTGCATTTTGGCTCACTTGGCATGACATTGGAAGATATCTGCAAGTAAAGATACACAGTCTTTAGGAAATGAAAAGTCATACAGTTAGGACATACATCTAACTGTATGGAGTTAAAGTGTTTCTAAACCTCAGACATGAAAAAAAATAAGCAAAGCATATCCTTCTATAGTGTGCAATGCAAAGCAGTTAGTGCTAATTCTCTCTGCTGTCCCCTTTCTCTGCTATCTGCACTAGTCACTTCTCTCTGAATGAATTGACACCAGACAATCTTGGGAGATACTCCTCCCCCAGCACGCAGTATGTGATTGACAGCCTCAGCTGTCCATGTTATCCTATGGCAGTGTGTAGAGGGGGGTAAGCTCATTCCCTCCACCCAGGTTTCAGATTACACTGAGCTCTGGGCTTTATGTTGTGCAGTGTATGACATCAGATCATTTCCCCCCTACCTTCTGGAGCTGAGAAAGAGTCATTGATCTGTGCATTTCAAAGGCTGATGGGAGAGAGGGGTGCAGATAAACAGGTAACTTATATACTTACTGTATAACTTATGTAGGAGGATTTGTTACATCTCTGTGTATCACATGAGGTCACTTCAGTGGGTAAATACAAGGGTTTACAACCACTTTAATATGTCTAGTAACAATAGTAGTTAGTATGTGAAGTTTTATTTTTGTATCTTGTTTATATATTTCTGCACATTTTATGCAGGCTAAACTGTCCAGCAGAAGTGGCAGTTACAGGGGTTGAGACATGTATAGTATCTGGGACAAACCATGCAAGATTGACAAGGGTGATTGTAAGTGTTGTGTTGTTTAACCACTTCACTACCAGGGCAGATATTTAGGTTTTCATAGATATCTTTGCTAGAAAATGACTTAAAAGCCCTAAACAATTAAATGTCTTTTGAAAGCAGTGACTGTGTACAATAAAATTATGGCAGGTGCATTGTTTTATGTCACACAATACATGAGCAAATTTTTATCATACACATATTTTCAGTAAATAAAATAAATAACAACTAGAAAAAAAAATGTGTACACAAACACAATATAATATCCAAATTTTGGTAAAATATAACATATAAGGGTGTATTGAGTATATACAGTAGATACTAAACATATCAAGCCCTAAAAGTGTGTGTGCTCATGAAATGGTAAAACATTTTGGTACCCAAAATTGTCCATTGGATGACAATTTAAAAGCCTTTATAAAACATCAGTTTAGAGTTAAAGTGGTTGTAAAGGTAAAGAAATATAATTACCAGCCAATCTCATCTCAAATCTTTTCAGGTGGGTCACATGTTCTCCGGGCGCTCTCATCTCCTGATTTAAGGGCTACAGCAGGAGGGGCCAAGATCCCACTCTGATGTCAGCCGGGGAGGTTACATGACCGCTGTGCTGACTGTTCAGCCCCTCCTGCTGTAGTCCTTAGATCGGGGGTGGAGAGGGGGGTGGAGAGCGGCCGGAGGTCATGTGACCGGCCATAAAAGATCTGACATAAGGTAGTTACAAGCATCTTTTTATACAAACATTTACACAATGTAGGATGGATTGATAAAACAGAGGGGCTGGCAGTAATATTTCTTTACCTTTACTGCCAGCTTCTAATAGCAGCAGGAGGGGGGCAGAGATGGCTCACACACACAGGAGCTGACAGGAAGGAAGGGAGGGGGAGAGCGGGAAAGAGAAGAGCAGTGGAATAACGGAGGCACCTAAACTGATCAGCAGCCACGATTACCATGGTCAGTATAGACAGGGGGACACAGGAACAGGCAGGATCAACCAGGATTTTTGTAGCATAGAGAGGGACAGATTAGAAAGCACAAACACTGTGCTGTTTAATCTGCTATAAGGGAACAGTATGTCTCTTATTTTTTTTTTAGGGTTACAACCTCTTTAACTATGGGTTACGACCCTAGAATTATTGCTCTTGCTCTGATGTTTGCAACAGTACTTCATATGTGTGGGACAGTTGGTGTTAACATACATGAGCACTCCATATGCACACATTTGCATTCACATGTGTGCACAGTGTGATGGGGTTGCTTTTCAAAACATTTTTTTATAATTTATCACTTTTTAAAAAAAATGTTTTATTTTATTGCTATCAAAAGGGGACAAACAAGCCACCTGCATTGGCAGGGGCAGGTGTCAGGTCCACTTTATGAAGACAACAAGGGTCCCCACCTCTGTCCTCCAATGCAGGTTATCAAGCACAGATCATGCTTGATAAGCTGCTTACCCACCCACAGTAGCTGGGAAATTAAAGCTCTGAAACCTGAAGTGACGAAATGCTTCTTGCTTTCAGGTGCATTCATTACAGACAAGATCAGGGAATGGATGTTCCCCCAATCTACTTCTAGCATTCTAAAGTAGTTTACTGCCACAAACTACTTCACCACTGTGAGTAGAGGTGATGGAGACAGGGGGGGTGTAAGGCACTTTAACAGTGCAGTAAATGTGATCCGGCAGCTCTAGAGTAGGGATGAACTCCATGTTCGGGTTGCACATAATTTAGACTTGAACATCAGGTGTTCACCCGTTCGCCAAAGAGCGAACATTATAGGGTGCTTCGTGGAAAATTTGAGCGCCGCAGAACACCCCATAATGAACTGCGAGATCGCAATGCATTGCTGTATGATGATTGGCCAAAGCATGTACCTTACCTGCATGCTTTGGCCAATCACAGCGTGCTCTGCAGTCTCGTGTGTATAAATATGGTATATATCTCACAAAGGTGAGTACACCCCTCACATATTTTATTCTATCATTTCATCGGACAACACTGAAGAAATTACACTTTGCTACACTAAAGTAGTGAGCGTACAGCTTGTATAACAGTGTAAATTTGCTGTCCCCTCAAAATAACTCAACACACAGCCATTAATGTCTAAACCAATGGCAACAAAAGTGAGTACACCGCTAAGTGAAATGTCCAAATTTGGCCCAAAGTGTCGATATTTTGTGTGGCCACCATTATTTTCCAGCACTGCCTTAACCCTCTTGGGCATGGAGTTCACCAGAGCTTCACAGGTTGCCACTGGAGTCCTCTTCCACTCCTCCATGGGGTCATCACGGAGCTGGTCAAATGCCATGGTCGACCATGTTAGAGACCTTGTGCTCCTCCACCTTCTGTTTGAAGATGCCCCACGGATGCTCAATAGGGTTAAGGTCTGGAAACATGCTTGGCCAGTCCATCACCTTTACCCTCAGCTTCTTTAGCAAGGCAGTGATTGTCTTGGAGGTGTGTTTGGGGTCTTTATCATGTTGGAATACTGCCCTGCGGCCCAGTCTCCAAAGGAAGGGGATCATGCTCTACATCAGCCACAGTACATGTTAGCATTCATGGTTCCCTCAATGAACTGTAGATCCCCAGTGCCGGCAGCACTCATGCTGCCCCAGACCATGACACTTCCACCACCATGCTTGACTGTAGGCAAGACACACTTGTCTTTGTACGTCTCACCTGGTTGCCGCCACACACGCTTGACAACATCTGAACCAAAGTTTATCTTGGTCTCATCAGACCACAGGACATGGTTCCAGTAATCCATGTCCTTAGTCTGCTTGTCTTCAGCAAACTGTTTGAGGGCTTTCTTGTGCATCATCTTTAGTAGAGGCTTCCTTCTGGGATGACAGCCATGCAGACCAATTTGATGCAGTGTGCGACATATGGTCTGAGCACTGACAGGCTGACCCCCCACCCCTTCAACCTCTGCAGCAATGCTGGCAGCACTCATATGTCTATTTCCCAAAGACAACCTCTGGATATGATGCTGAGCATGTGCACTCAACTTCTTTGGTCGACCCTGACATTTGACCATTTATACGACCGGTCTAAACTATGTGGCATGTTCACTAATGCCAGGAGCATGGCGGACAAGATGGGTGAACTAGAGATACTGTTGTACGAGGAGGATTTGGATTTTGTGGGAATTTCAGAGACCTGGTTCAACAGCTCTCATGATTGGCTGGCAAACATTAAAGGGTATATCCTTTACCGCAAGGATAGAGAGGGTAAAAAAGGGGGAGGGGTATGCCTATATAACAAGAATAATGTACAAGTGAATGTGAGAGATGATATCACTGAGGGAGCTAGGGAGGAGGTGGAATCCTTATGGGTAGAGCTCCAAAGGGTTGAAGCTAAGGGGAAAATAATACTGGGAGTATGCTATAGGCCCCCTAACGTGAGGGAGGAAGTGGAGACAGATCTCCTATCACAATTGGGATCAGCAGCAAAGATGGGAAGCGTTATCATAATAGGGGATTTTAATTATCCAGACATAGACTGGGCGGAGGGAACCGCGCATTCATTTAAGGCTCGCCAGTTCCTTAATGTCTTGCAGGACAATTTTATGGGTCAGATGGTAGACGCACCAACTAGAAATAAAACATTACTGGATCTACTGATTACCAACAATACAGACCTGATCACGGATGTGGAAATACGGGGCAATTTAGGTAACAGCGATCACAGGTCAATTCGTTTCAGTATAAATCACACAAATAGGAAACATAAAGGGAATACAAAGACACTGAATTTCAAAAGAGCTAACTTTCCTAAACTACAAACCTTGCTAAAAGGCATAAATTGGGATAAAATATTAGGAACAAAGAACATGGAGGAGAGATGGGTTTGCTTTAAGAGTATATTAAATAAGGGCATTAGCCAATGTATCCCATTGGGTAATACATTTAAAAGGGCGAACAAAAGTCCTGGATGGCTTAACTCCAATGTAAACATGCATATAAAAGCAAAGGAGAAGGCCTTCAAAAAATACAAGGTTGAGGGATCATCCTCAGCATTCAGACTTTATAAAGAATGCAACAAGAAATGTAAGGGTGCAATTAGGACGGCTAAGATAGAACATGAAAGACACATAGCGGAGGAGAGCAAAAAAAATCCCAAGAAATTCTTTAAGTATGTAAACAGTAAAAAAGGGAGGACTGACCATATTGGCCCCATAAAGAATGAGGAAGGACATCTGGTTACAAAGGATGGGGAGATGGTGAAGGTATTGAATTTATTCTTCTCCTCTGTCTTCACGAGTGAATCGGGGGGCTTCAGTAACCAAAACTGCAGTGTTTATCCTCATGACACATTACAGGAAGCACCTCCATGGTTAACAGAGGACATAATTAAAATTAGACTTGAGAAACTTAACATTAATAAATCACCGGGACCAGATGGCTTGCATCCGAGGGTACTTAGGGAACTCAGTCAAGTGATTGCCAGAATGTTGTTCCTAATTTTTACAGACAGTCTACTGACTGGAATGGTACCAGCTGATTGAAAAAAAGCCAATGTAGCACCAATATTTAAAAAGGGCCCAAAATACATCCCTGGGAATTACAGACCAGTTAGCCTAACATCAATAGTATGTAAACTCTTGGAGGGGATGATAAGGGACTATATACAAGATTTTAGTAATGAGAACGGTATCATTAGCAGTAATCAGCATGGATTCATGAAGAATCGTTCTTGCCAAACCAATCTACTAACCTTCTATGAGGAGGTGAGTTGCCATCTAGATAAAGGAAGGCCCATAGATGTGGTGTATCTGGATTTTGCAAAAGCATTTGACACAGTTCCCTATAAACGTTTACTGTACAAAATAAGGTCAGTTGGCATGGACCATAGGGTGAGTACATGGATTGAAAACTGGCTACAAGGGCGAGTTCAGAGGGTGGTGATAAATGGGGAGTACTCAAAATGGTCAGGGGTGGGTAGTGGGGTTCCCCGGGGTTCTGTGCTGGGACCAATCCTATTTAATTTGTTCATAAACGACCTGGAGGATGGGATAAACAGTTCAATCTCTGTATTTGCAGACGATACTAAGCTAAGCAGGGCAATAACTTCTCCGCAGGATGTGGAAACCTTGCAAAAAGATCTGGACAAATTAATGGGGTGGGCAACTACATGGCAGATGATGTTCAATGTAGAAAAATGTAAAATAATGCATTTGGGTGGCAAAAATATGAATGCTATCTATACACTGGGGGGAGAACCTCTGGAGGAATCTAGAATGGAAAAGGACCTGGGGGTCCTAGTAGATGATAGGCTCAGCAATGGCATGCAATGCCAAGCTGCTGCTAACAAAGCAAACAGAATATTGGCATACATTAAAAAGGGGATCAACTCCAGAGATAAAACGATAATTCTCCCACTCTACAAGACTCTGGTCCGGCCGCACCTAGAGTATGCTGTCCAGTTCTGGGCACCAGTCCTCAGGAAGGATGTACTGGAAATGGAGCGAGTACAAAGAAGGGCAACAAAGCTAGTTATGAGGAAAGGTTGCGAGCACTGAACTTATTCTCTCTGGAGAAGAGACGCTTGAGAGGGGATATGATTTCTATATACAAATACCGTACTGGTGACCCTACAATAGAAATAAAACTTTTTCGCAAAAGAGAGTTTAACAAGACTCTTGGCCACTCATTAAAATTAGAAGAAAAGAGGTTTAACCTTAAACTACGTAGAGGGTTCTTTACTGTAAGAGCGGCAAGGATGTGGAATTCCCTTCCACAGGCAGTGGTCTCAGCAGGGAGCATCAATAGTTTCAAGAAACTATTAGATAAGCACCTAAATGAACGCAACATACAGGGATATACAATGTAATACTGACACATATTCACACATAGGTTGGACTTGATGGACTTGTGTCTTTTTTCAACCTCGCCTACTATGTAACTATGTAACTATGTAACTATGGCGAGGCCTGTTCTGTGTGGAACCTGTCTTGTTATACCACTGTATGGTCTTAGCCACCATGCTGCAGCTCACTTTCAAGATCTTGGCAATCTTCTTATAGCCTAGGCCATCTTTATGTAGTGAAACAATTCTTTTTTCAGATCCTCAGAGAGTTCTTTGCCATGAGGTGCCATGTTGAACTTCCAGTGATGAGTATGAGAGAGTGAGACCGATAACACCAAATTTAACACACCTGCTCCCCATTCACACCTGACCTTGTAACACTAATGAGTCACATGACACATGGGAGGGAAAATGGGTAATTGGGCCCAATTTGGACATTTTCACTTAGGGGTGTACTCACTTGTGTTGCCAGAGGTTTAGACATTAATGGCTGTGTGTTGAGTTATTTTGAGGGGACAGCAATTTTTCACTGTTATACAGTTGTACACTCACCACTTTACATTGTAGCAAAGTGTAATTTCTTCAGTGCTGTCACATGAAAAGAATAAAATGAATAAACAATGAAATAAAATATTTACAAAAATGTGAGGGGTGTACTCACTTTTGTGAGATACTGTGTGTGTGTGTGTGTGTGTGTGTGTATATATATATATATATATATATACACACACACACACACACTGCATCCAGTGTATCCAGTGTAGCCTATATCTACAGTTCATTCTGTAGTTCACCTATTTCACTTCAGGTGGTGTACACAGTATCGAATAGAGTGTGTACAGTTTCTACTACTTTTCTGGTGGTGTACACAGTATCAAATAGAGTGTGTACAGTTTCTACTACACTTCTGGCAGTGTACACAGTACACAATACAGTGCAACTGTAGTACAGTTTGTAATACAGTGCAGGCAGTGTACACAGGATCTAATACAGTGTGTACAGTTTCTACTACACTTCTGGTGGTGTACACAATACAGTGCAGCCATGGTACAGTTTCTAATACAGTGCAGGCGGTGTACACAGTATCTAATACAGTGTATACAGTTTCTACTGCACTTCTGATGGTGTACATAGTACACAATACAGTGCAGCCATAGTACAGTTTCTAATACAGTGCAGGCGGTGTACACAGTATCTAATACAGTGTGTACAGTTTCTAATACACTTCAGGCGGTGTACACAGTATCTAATACAGTGTATACAGTTTCTACTGCACTTCTGGTGGTGTACACAGTATACAATACAGTGCAGCCATTGTAAAGTTGCTAATACACTGCAGGAGGTGTACACAATATATAATACAGATGTACAGTTTCTAATACACTTCAGGCGGTGTACACAGTATCTAATACAGTGTAGTGTGGTGTAGCAAAACAAAAAATACATCATGTCCGGAAGGTCACCAAGGAGAAGCAGACGCTCACAGGCCACTAAAAGAGGGCAAGTTCTCATCCAGCATCTCCTCCGCGGCGTCTTCTATCTTCTTCTCCTCGGGCCGCTCCGCACCCATGGCATGGGGGGAGGCTCCCATTCTTCTCTTCTTCTCTTCTTCATTTTCTTCTCCGGGCCGCTCCGCACCCATGCTGCCATGGAGGGAGGCTCCCGCTGTGTGACGGCGTCTCCTCGTCTGACGGTTCTTAAATAACGGGGGCGGGGCCACCGGTGACCCCGCCACCCTCTGACGCACGGTGACTTGACGGGACTTCCCTGTGACATCATGGGGAATGCCACAGGGAAGTCCCGTCATGTCCTGTGCGTCAGAGGGGGGCGGGGTCACCTGGTGGCCCCACCCCCCATTATTAAAGAACTGTCAGACGAGGAGATGCCGTCACACAGCGGGAGCCTCCCTCCATGCCAGCATGGATGCGGAGCGGCCCAGAGAAGAAAATGAAGAAGAGAAGAGAAGAAGGAAGAAGAGAAGAAGATGAAGAAGAAGATGAAGAGAAGAGCGGGAGCCTCCCCCCATGCCATGGGTGCGGAGCGGCCCGAGGAGAAGAAGATAGAAGACACCGCGGAGGAGATGCTGGACGAGAACGCCGGAGGAAGAACCAGAAGAACCAGAAGATGAAGGAAGATGGAAGAGAAGAAGCATTTAAATAAAGGAATTGTCAAAAACTGTTTCTTGTCATTTTTAACATTTTTGACAGTTTTTTTAGTGAAATGGTAGGGGTAAGTACCCCCTTACCATTTCACACAGGGGGGGCCAGGATCTGGGGGTTCCCATGTTAAAGGGGGCTTCCAGATTCCGATAAGCCCCCCACCCACAGACCCCCACAACCACCGGCCAGGGTTGTGGGGATGAGGCCCTTGTCCTCATCAACATGGGGACAAGGTGTTTTGGGGGGCTACCCCAAAGCACCCTCCTAATGTTGAGGGCATGTGGCCTGGTACGGTTCAGGAGGGGGGGCGCACTCTCGTCCCCCCCTCTTTTCCTACGGCCTGCCAGGTTGCGTGCTCGGATAAGGGTCTGGTATGGATTTTTGGGGGGTTCCCCTTAAAATCCATACCAGACCTGAAGGGTCTGGTATGGAATTTAGGGGGAACCCCACGTCATTTTTTTTTAAATTTTGGCCGGGGTTCCCCTTAATATCCATACCAGACCTGAAGGGCCTGGTATGGAATTTAGGTGGACTCACACATCATTTTTTTTTTTAATTTTGGTTCGGGGTTCCCCTATGGGGAATTCCCATGCCGTTTTTATCAATGAACTTCTATGTGTATTGTCGGCAATGCAATAGCTGCGAGTAGTTTTAAATGGGTTTTTTCCTTCGAAATGTCATTTTGCTGTCAGACTGTTCTAAACACGGGAAACATGTGCCCCTTTACAGGCATGCTATAGACACCCCCCAGCTATGAAATTTAAAGGGATATTACACTTTTATTGTTTGACTTTAAGCATTATTAAAATCACTGCTCCTGAAAAAACGGCCGTTTTTAAAACTTTTTTTTGCATTGATCCATGTCCCCTGGGGCAGGACCCGGGTCCCCAAACACTTTTTTATGACAATAACTTGCATATAAGCCTTTAAAATTAGCACTTTTGATTTCTCCCATAGACTTTTAAAGGGTGTTCCACGGCATTCGAATTTGCCGCGAACACCCCAAATTGTTCGCTGTTCGGCGAACTTGCGAACAGCCAATGTTCGAGTCGAACATGAGTTCGACTCGAAATCGAAGCTCATCCCTACTCATGGCTTCTGACAAGTGTTAATTTTGGCAGCAAATTTTGATTTAGTTTTAGCCTCAGTCTTAGGACTAAAATGGCATTTTAGTTTTATTCAAATTTTAGTCTTTTGCAAGTGTTTTAGTTTTAGTCATAGTCTTTGACTAAAATGCCATTTTAGTTTTAGTCCCATTTTAGTCATCATATTTTAGTCGACTAAAAGGACACAGCCCCCCACCCTCTGCACAATACATAGCCCCCCATAACACACATCCCCCCTGCACTTCCAAGAGACCCCCAGTCTCCTGGGACAGCACTGCCAGCGTTCTCTGAAGCTAAGAATAAATCACTGCCATACATTTCTCATACACCACTCCTCCTGTATCACTCTCATTGTAAATCAAAGTCTCTAAATACCTCAATAGTTACGTTCTTTCATTGACCCGGTCACATAACTGCTCTCCTCTGAAGTTTCATGGATGGTCATGTGACCGCTCTCCTCCAATCCAAAGCAAGACTCAGAGAAGAAGGAGGAGCAGGAGGAGGAGAGAGGCTGACAAGAAAGGAGCTATTGAGGTATTTAGAAGCTTTGTTTTACAATTAGAGTGACAAAGGAGGAGCGGTGTAGGAGAAAGGGCTGGCAGTGATTTTTTCCTAACTTTAGACTATGCTGGCAGTGCTGTCCAAGGGCCAGAAGAGGCGGGGCGGCCGGGCTGACACCCCCACAATGTGTGGCACCCAGGGTGGACCGCCCGATCCCCACCCTCCCTGTTGGTAAAAACAGATATTGGTGTATAAAATGCACGCACTGTGTTATATGCCGATTAATACAGTAGTTCACGAGGGTAAACATCCCTCCTTGCCATTTTCATCCCGTTTTCGTTTCTTAACAAAAACGGATTCCATTTTCGTTATTGGATGAAAATGTGCTGTACTTTTAGTTTATTTTTTGCCACTGTAAAAATGCCACTGAAGAAATCTTTGATGAAAGTGTTTTCGTTGATGAAATTATTACTGCTGTTGACCCATGATACCGTGGTCAATTTATGTGCCTTTGTAATCCAACTCTCTGCTGTGAGTCTCTCCCACTCTCTCTCTTCCTCTCTACCTGTTAGCTCAGTAGTTTGTGTGAGAGCTGATCTCCTTCCCACCCCTCCCCTGCTAAAGCTATTCCTGTAATCATTAAGTAATCTATTAAAATCACTTGCATCCCCTCTGTTTTAGGCAGATCTAAAGTACTGTGTGTCAATTTTTTAAGAATGACTTTCCTACTGTATATATACCTTCTTGCACAGCTCCACTGTGTGGTCACTTGGTCTCCCTCTGCTGGCCGTCAGAGGGAAATCTCAGCCAGGGAAGGAGAGCAGAGGGGGTTCAGGTGACCGCACAGTGGAGCTGTGTAAAAAGGTATTTAGGAATATAATCTTTAAAAAAATAGATACACAGTGCTTTATATCTGCCTAAAACAGAGGGAATTAAAGAGATATAAACTAGTGACTTAAAGCGGCATTCCAGTCTGTAATAAATTAAAAAAAAAAAATTAAAGTCAGGAGCTACAATTACTGTAGCTGCTGACTTTTAATATAAGGTCACTTACCTGTCCAGGGATCCCGCGATGTCGGCACTCCTAGCCAATTTGGAAATTGGCTTTTGGGTGCAGGTGCCGGCATCTGTAGTAGGGGAAACTGGAGGTGCCTGTTTACAACTTCACAGCCTGTTTCTTACTGCGCATGCACAAGTCACACTTTCTGAATGGTCTTGCTGTCTTCTGGGATCTCTGTGTGTTCTAGAAGGCAGCGGGGGGGGGGGAATAACTTAGATCGCCGTGTGGCAATCTTTCCAGGAAGGGGGAGCCGGTACCTGTCAAAACCAGGTACCCGCTCCCCTCCCAAACATTGCCAAATGTGGCAGTGGAGGGGGGGGTGCGAACAAGCTTTTGGGTGGAGCTCTACTTTAACAACCACTTTAATGTTAGTGGCATATTGCATCATATACTGTATCTCATTTTGTTTTTGCCTATAGTTCTTCTTTAACAAAAAGTAGGTCTACAGGCAGAAGAAAAAAGGTGAACACATTGCAAATGGAAACATCACTATAAGAAAATATAAAATATTCTCAAGGCAGCACTTTCAACATACAATGTTCAATATTATAAATCACTCAGTGAGAAAGTGATATTAACAATCCACCCTTAAGTGGATTAAATTCAAGTTAAATTAAAGCAAAAAAAAACCCAATCCTAATAAAATGTCTCTTTTAAACAGAATGACTGTGTAGATAGATTCACTTCCCAAATGCTTCTTAGGCTCTGTTTCCACTAGTGCGACTTGTCATGCGACTTTGGACACATAAAGTCACATGTCAAGTCACAGCCTATTGATTTCAATGGCACTGTTTCCATCTATGCGACTTAAAGTTGCAGCAACTTTGAAAAGGTTCCTGCACTACTTTGATGTGACTTTTGATGCGGCTTTGATCCAGAGACTGTAAAGTTGAATCAAAGCTGCACTCAATCACATAAAAGTCGCAATCCAAAGTTGCACCCTAAACCCTGTGACTTTGTGGTCACAATAGTGGAAACGTAGCCTTAATGTCCAAGGCAAAGGCGGGACTATACGGCGAACCGGAAGTGACATCAACATGCCGACCGGAAGAGACGTGGAGGCCCGAGGACCATGAATGGGGGAGACTTGAGAGAGAGTTCCTACATAGTGGAGTGGCGATATTATTTCAAATAGTGTGACAAGCTTTGATTCTTTTTATTGCAAATTTTACTTAAATAAAGAGTATGTGATGGAACTGCACTATGTGAGCTGTTTTTCTCTTTGAGCATGATTGGGCATTTGATCGGCTGCTGGTATCCGTATCTACATCATATCGTTGAGTATTGGGATGCCTGCCTTTACATGCACATGAACTTTAATAGCATCACAATCTTAGTCCGTAGGATTCAATATTGAGTTGGCCCACCCTTTGCAGCTATAACAGCTTCAACAAGGTTTAGGAGTGTCTATGGGAATGTTTGACCATTCTTTCAGAAGCACATTGTGATGTCAGGCACTGATGTTGAATGAGAAGGCTTGGTTCACAGTCTCTGCTCTAATTCATCCCAAAAGTGTTCTATCAGGTTGAGGTTAGGACTCTGTGTAGGCCAGTCAAGTTCAATCATTTGGTGGAGGCGGGATTATGGGCTAGGCCCCTTAGTTCCAGTAAAGGGAACTCTTAAGGCGTCAGCATACTAAGACATTTTGGAAAATGTTATGCCCCCAATTTTGTAGGAACAGTTTGGGCATGGTCCCTGCTCACCAGTGCAGTTTTTGGGGATGATCCCTTCCTGTTTCAACATGACTACGCACCAGTGCACAAAACAAGGTCCATAAAGACATGGATGAGTGAGTTTGGGGTGGAGGAACTTGACTGGTCTGAACAGAACCAACCACAGCCCGATAGAACACCTTTGCGATAAATTAGAGCAGAGACTTATAGCCAGGCCTTCTCATCCAATATCAGTGCCTGACCTCACAAATGTGTTTCTGGAAGAATGGTCAAACATTCCCATAGACACACTCCTAAACCTTGAGGACAGCCTTTCCAGAAGAGTTGAAACTGTTATAGCTGCAAAGGGTGGGCCAACTCAATATTGAACTCTACTAACCCGGACTAAGACTGAGATGCCATTAAAGTTCATGTACGTGTAAAGGCAGGCATCCCAATAGTTTTGGTAATATAGTATATATGAGGAGCCTTGAATTTCGAGTGATTACTGACTTGGTTAAATTGATGATAGGCAACTCCTATCCTCATATTGATTAGTGGTTCCAAATTAATAATAACTACTGCAGTAGGGAACAGACACAAAAGATACGCTCAGCATCTTTCCAAATTACTGTTCTGTTTTATTATGACGCAATTGAAGGTTTTTATGCACATGATTACGTAGGTATCACATTAATATTACAATTTTACGTTTATAGTAACAAGGGGGATTACATAGGCAGGCTAATTCTAATCAGGACTCAAAAGAGAGTAAACATGTACTGAAAACATTATTAGTGCCGTGTACACAGTGAGGGTAGTGTGCAATACATACAAAATAGAATACAATTATATACAGAACGTACAAATTTCCATTACAATTACCCTGAGCCTATTTTGACAATCAGTAAGATGATAGTAAGTGTTCTATCATAAGGAGTGGATGTCACTATGCACAATGTGGTAAAACGGTCTTGGAGATTAAGAAGCATTTGGTAGGTGGAATATATCTACACAGTCATTATATTTAAAAAACACATTTTATGGGGAGGGACCTTTTTTTTGTGGGCGGTTATGTGCCTGAGTTTAAATTTAATTTTGTACAATTAAAAAAACAAAACAATTTTCATCAAAAAAAGAGATATTTTATTAGGACTGTTTTTTTTTTTTTTTAACTTGAATGATTCACTTAAGGGTGGATTGTTAATATCACTTTCTCACTGGATGATTTATAATATTGAATAATGTATGTTAAAAGTGCTGCCTTGAGGAAGTTTTATATTTTCTTATACTGATGTTTTAATTGTATGGATATATGGTAGCAGCTTCTAAAATACTGGTTGTCATATAATAATTTTTTTCTTTCTAGAAGCGCGGTAGCATTGGTTGCAAAGACATTGAAAATGGAGTTGACGGACATGGCTTCACGTGCTGAGCACCACACATAGCAATTTTCTGTGAGTCCTCAGTCTCACTGCTCATGGCTGCATTTTTAAGCACTTGCTATGTACTTCCAACCAGCTACATTGCTGCCTTTTACATGATACCTGCTGTGTGGATTATTGGTTGTCCTTTTATTTTCTCTGCTTCCTCTCTTGTATACTTATGTTCGTTCCTACTAAAGCAGACATTTTATACTGTCTTCACCATTGACCCCCTTGAGTACAAGGAGTGACCGGTCCTGTTCTGAGACACTCTTTGGTCCTTCTTGAGTGGGTGCAATACATCTACATTTATAGAAGATTTCTTCCTGATGAAACTCATCGTGAAATGTGTTGAAGAAATCATTGACCAGCTTTACTAAATGATTAATCATTAAAAACATATAATATACTATATTAACAATGTATTATTAGACAAACCATGAAACAGCTTATTAGACGTGTTGGTGGTGTTGGTGTAGACGACCACCCAATCTTTTTTATATTGTCACATTAATCAGTAATACATGGCAAGATACGGAACAAATGCTCAAAAAAGAGCAGGGGTTTTTAAGGTGCTAATAACTGTCAATAACAGAATCAGGTAAAATTCAATTATTTTATTACATCAATTCATATTAAAAAATATAGAAAATATCAGAAGAGTGTATCTAAAAAGACAATTTAAAATACCTTAAAAAGGCATTGGATCATTTCATCTTGGATGTTTTCAAACATGATCTATAATAGATGGTAGTCGTGGAATAGTAATCCCAATGATCCCGACATGTCTCGCCAAATATTAGGCTTCTTCAGGGGATATATATTACCACAACTGAACACAGAGAGCATCTTACCATTATAAGTATTCAACAGGGGAAGAGAAAACCCACCCAAAGCGGGGTGAGGTAGAGATATGGTGGCTGCAGGAGGAGTAAATCGGAACAATATCAACTACAAATCATAAAAAAAAAATTATTTTAAAAACTAGGAAAGAAAATAAAGCATATATGTTTCTTCAAAATAGTAATTCCAATAGGGATTAGAAAGATGCTCATGGATAAGAGCTCACTTTATTACTAAAACCTGTTTGCTCTAAGCCTGTGCACGCCGCAGTTCCACGCCATGCCAATGAATTGTCGAGGCATGATCCTTATATGCTGAAGCCATGATGTGACACAGACACTGGGAACACCCAGCCCTATCATGCGATCATGTGATCCAGTGCAGCTGGCGCGTGCGCGTTCTGGCCAGACCGCCATGCACCAACCAAAGCACCTCCTGCCATTCGGCAAGGAGATGGACAATGCCCGCAGACAAAGGGCCCCCTAGCGGCCCAAGCCATAAACAACAGAACAACTCCATCCCCACCAGACGAGGTAATCAGGGCTCCCAAACAAACCCGCGCACCCACCTAGCCAGGACACCACAGGATGGTCTCACCTACCCCCTTTACGAACCACAAAGCGACACAACCACTGACTTCCACAGGATCCCTGGGCGGGGGGAAAACCAAGGGCAAAATCGAGAATAATAATAATATTAATAATAAATTAAGGGGACCAGACACATGGCTAAGGATGACAAAAAAGACAGAGCAGGGCATGATCGCAGAAGGAGAACTGGTGATCACCGGGATGCCCAACAGTGAATGTCTTGGGCATCCGTATGGCCAAAAACAATACTCTCAATACCATGCAAAGGTATGTCTCCCCCTGGAGATACTTAACACTTTTAGCTGAAAAATGCAATAAACGTACTTGTTGAAAGATGCAATAATACACAAGAAAAGAATCAAAATATGCCCCACATCAGTCCTGTACATTTGTTATTTATAAACGCATAGGCATTTTAATTCAATAAAATAATAACCATACACAATTTGCATGAGGATAAATTTATGAATCCCCTGGGATAAGGGTAATGACTGGGGTGTTAGGATTTTATAAATAATATTTAAAGCTTAGGGATTCATTCAGCCAGTGGCGGCTGGTGCTCAAAATTTTTTGGGTGGGGCGCAAACAGACTGAAAAATTCTGAAAAAAAAACATCAATTGCAGCCTCACTGTGCCCATCAAATGCAGCTACTGTGCCCATCACCTAATGCATAGAATACATTAAGGTGTAAAACCTTAATGCTTTACAACCACTTTTTTTCTAATAAGTTTTGGAATTGGGGATGTGGTGGTGCCCCAGTGGTCACCTATCAAACTTTCTTTTGTGACGGTGGACACTTTGTAAAGATTGGTTCAAATTAGCACACAAGGCTTGCATACTTTTCACAAACTATTTATTGCAATACTGTCTGTCTGACCCTAAATTTAAAATAGCATTTTTTTATTCCACTCTGCCAACCTGACTATGTGGCAGCACTCTAGATGACCTAGTTTGCCTATGCCCAGAAAATGTCCTGTGTTCTGATTACTGAGGAAAATCATAATGGGTAATTAGATCTGTTTTCAACTTGTCTATATGTTGCATTAGCATCTTTTTGACAAATTTATTGCAAACTTTAAGCTATTCATACAGTAAAACCGTGTTCTAGAACTCTTTTATTACATACAGTATAACAGAGTGACATGATTATATAAAATATAGTTTAGCTTTATACCAAATGTATACGACAGATGCACTTTGATGTAAAAAGGAATTGTCCAATCGTTGTTTAACATGAAAAGTGATTTTTTTGTTTAAAATACATTTTTGTGACAGCTCACACAATTACTTTCAGATAAATTGGTCACAAGCCAAATCATTTTGTATGACTGCAGCAGTCATTACACAGTTATCCAGTAGGATTTGGCTGAACTGGCAGGTAGTCATTACCGTTCCTCAAGGTTTTAAAAATGTACCATTCAATTTTTAGTTGTGCTTCAAAATACCTGACTTGACATCTTACACAATGAGCATACTGGAATTCTGCTGTGGAAAAATAAAATGTACTTGTTGATAGATATAATCAGAAAAAAAGAATAATTCTGTATTATCAAGATGTTGTTTGAGTAGACAAGCCTCCTGGTGTATTCTGTATTTTTGTGTCTCTAACCCTTTGGTTTGTCAGCTTCCAGATCAGTGGCCTGCTGCTCAGTCAATTGCCATGTGTCCTGACTTTGCAACATGACTTCTGTTGACCTCATGACTTATGATGTGAGATCAGGTTCTAAGTGTACAGGACCTTTTATTGAATCAGGTAGGACTTTCAAGCAGTGCATCAGAAACATGGAAGTCACAATTTATATTTATATCACTATATTTTCTATGCTTGTGCGCTAATGCAAATGCTTCAATGACACTTAATTAGACCATATAAGATATTGTGAAGGAATGTAATGAGCATAATGATAATCATAAAAATGCCCTTTTTCGTATTTGTATACATGTTTCTATGCAACTCCTTACTTATTATATAGTAAACAGCTTAGCTCTGCTTTGGAACCAAAGATGGCGACTACCTGCTGCCCCTGCACTGGAGGTATGAGGAAGTAAGGAGAAGAACCAGCAACAACCAAACAGCATCACGTTCCTGCATTCTTCCTGTATTTCAGCCAATAAGATGTATCTTTTAGACTGACCACATTTACATAATAGTGACGTATAATCTATTGTTCTTTGTGTATAAAATGTTGGGCACCGCCCTGCAATAAACAGAGACGAGTAAGTAATCAAACTGAGTCGATGTCAGTGTGATTTCTCCTGGCTTGCACGCACATCTACACTACATAATTAGGAACAGCAGCAGACATCTAATTTGAACCTGATTGCGGTTCTGATCCATCATAACTGGCGCTCAAACGTGGGACCCCCAGGCTTCGACCGAAGGGAGACTGCAACCCAGGGACTGAGTGGCTGGCCGGGACAGACCAAGAGGGCTTGCGCAACCCTGAGAGTACGGTAAGCATATTTATTCTTACCACTGTACAACTTGTTTCTGTCTGGTCTGGCTGGTCGGTCTTGTTGGCTCCCGAAGGTCATTCAGAGGTAGGTAACTTTTATTTGTTGCCTGGGGCTGTTTAACAAACCTGCCACTGGATCTCTGCTGACTGTGTATTATTTGTACAGTGTCTGTCATCCTGAAGGATTGTGACTCAGCAGACTGAAAGTACAGTTGCAATTGAGTGCCCTGACTCAGGTGAGCTGTTGGTCCCTGAGAAGATGGAACCACTTGAGTGTCCTGACTCGGGTGAGCTGTTGGCTCCTGAAAAGACAAAACCTTGCAACAAGCATCTAGGGATGGTGACTCGGGGTTGACAGCGTGAGAGACTCCTGAGGGTTTAGTTCAGCTGCTGAGGCTTTGCGGTGCAAGGGACGACAGGAGTAATGTTATGTCCTCTCCTAAATGTGTATGTGGATTAATGTTTGGTATCCATGAGGGTGGTTGGAGCTTACTATATAGACAGGAACAGCGAGGAGAGTGTGAGGGACAGGGAGAGAAGCCTGTTAGTTTTTTCCTTGCAGCTCTACGAGCCCCCACCCTTGGATTCCTGTGTAAAACAGAGAGCAGCGAAGGAGGGATATTAACCCATTAGTTGTCCGTACTCCCTCTGAAGCCATCAGCTGAGACTGCGGTAGGGAATGCTAGCATGTGATATTGTGAAGAGGATAGAAGGTAACAAAGCAGTTAAAAAGTTGTCCAAAGTAGCAAAAGTTTGTCATTTAAAAGACCGTGCTGGCAGACTGCAGCCAGAGGAGTGACGCACACTGATAAAGGAACAGAGAAGAATTCTGTGTGATAAAGGCAGAACTGCTAAAGCATTGCACAAAGAAAATTGGATCGAGGAAACAAGAAAGATGGCGATTGTATTTGGTATGTGTACCACAAAGTTGATAATGTGTCTGAACCACCACCCTATTAAAGAACCTGGAACAAAGGAGAGGAGGGACAACCCTGCCCTCCGCCTAATGCCCACTTTCTTCTCACCACTCCAGCCCAAGCACAACCCACTGTGACAACTTCCTGCAGGCAGCCATCTTAGTGCACCCAGGCCTTCACTTCCTGCCAAGCCCAGTGCACTTCCTGCAGGTAGCCATCTTAGTGCACCCATGGCTTCACTTCCTGCCCAGCCCAGTGCACTTCCTGCAGGCGGCCATCTTGGTACACTCGGAAGGCCCAACCACGGCCTATACCCAGTTCTCCCTGTTCTAAACCAGGATGATTCCTACCACACACCTGTCTTCCCCAATACGGAAGCGCCACATTCAAAGGCCGTATATATTAATGATGAAGAAGCGTCCGAGTGGGAAGACAGCAGGCAGCAAGGCCACCCGCTGATTTAACCCCCAATCCGGCTCCGGACTCACAGTTCCGAGAGGGTCTTAAGCGTATGCTGGCAACCGTAATAAACAGTGCCCCTCGTCAGCCCCTGCCCCAACACCAGTCTCTGTTACCAGAAGGAACACCGGTGATGTATGTCGCTTTTACCCCATCACAAGCAGCGACCATCTGTCTGACCCAGAGAAACAGCCAATGCCCTTCAACCGCAGGATAGTGCAGATACAAGAAACTTACTCGGCTGCCTGCAGAGACTTGATCAGCCTATGACAAATTAAAGCAGGACATGTCTTTTGGCCGGTCATGCAGATGGCCTTCAATGATGCTTGCCTGACAAGTGCCACTTCTACTGAGCAAAAGAGAAATTGGCGGATCAGACCACCACAATCCAAGATATTGCCCAAGATAAAGGGGAGTCTGTGGAGAAGTATCGTGCTAGACTCATACAGGCCTTTGATGATCTGGGCTTCTCTCACTATGAAAAGGCACACACACACACATGTTATCAACTGCTTTTGTCTCAGGGCTCAGGGAGAATACACAGGAAGTACTTGACCGAATCCCTGCGTGCCTATGGTCTACAGGACCGGAAGACATCGGTCACTTAAAGGTGCCACCAGTTTCAGTCAAGTTTAAAGAGGGCGCATCATTGCCCCAGAAACCACAATACCCTCTAAAGTTAGCCCAATCTGCAGCTATTTTGAAGCATGTCAAGGCCCTCATGTCAAATGGATCCCCGATACCCAGTACATCTCCATGCAATACACCTCAGGAAGTCTACTGTGCTACCTGGCACATCAAGGGTGCAAGGCCTCCAAGCCGAAACTTTAATATGTCATAACATCTGTCATTTTTCTCAGCCACTGTTTGTCCCATGGAACAAGACACCTCACTGAAGACAAGGTGAAAGTAATCTCTAACATCCCACTGCCACAAGGCCAGAAGCCCCTTCATGCCTTCCTTGGACTAATTTCCAATTGCAGAGCATGGATTCCAGAAGCCTCCCTACTGATGCAACCTTTGTATGATGCTCTGAAATCAGACCCCTTCCAGATGTCTCCCGAAGCAATATCAAACTTTGAGGCCCTCAAGCGCACCATCTCCGGCACTAGAGCTCCCAGCCTGCGAGAAAACGTTCAAGCTCTTTGTGTCCAAACATCTGGGACATGCTGCAGGTGTACTCAGCGAAGCACACGGCAACTGCCTACGCCCGATAGGATATTATTCCTGTCGGCTGGATGCGGTAGCAAGAGGAGGCCCATCATGTCTGCGAGCTGTCTTTGCTGCACAAGCCTTGCTTGACAAAACTTCGGACTTGGTCTTTGGACACTGCCTCGTTCTGCTTGCTCCCCATGACATTGCTGCTATATTCAACCAGATCCAGCCGAAACATCTGTCCACTGCCAGACACTTGAGACTCCTATGTTCCCTCCTTCTACCGGACAGCATTACTCTATTACATTGTCAAACACTGGACCCTACCACCCTTCTTCCACTTCCTGAGGGGGAATAGGAGGAGAAGGAGTCGAGTCCTGACTTGTCACCCCTTGACTGCTTCGAACGAATGCGGCTGGAAACCTTGCATCTCCCCACCGTGAGTGAAATACCCCTGCAGAATCCAGACCTAACAATTTTTATTTGCTGATGAACAAGGCAAATACCACACAGGATACGTGGTCACCACTGAAAACACGGTTCTACAAGCTGAAGCCTTACCACCGGTGATGTCTGCACAGGAGGCAGAGCTGCAAGCACTTACTACAGCATGTAAATTGGCAGAGGGAAAAAAGAGCCAACATTCATAAGGACTCAAGATATGCTTTCAGCATTGTCCATGATTTTGGTGTTATCTGGAAGGACAGAGGATTCCTGACGGCTGCAGGAACACCTGTGGAACACAGTTCAGCTATCAAGGACCTGACGGACGCCTTGCTTCTCCCAACCCAGGTGGCTATTCTGAAAGTAAAAGCACATGGCAAACTGAACCCGAAGGAAGCTTGAGGCAATTATCTAGCCAATTCAGCTGCCAAACAGACAGCCAGTGGTCCACGGGAAGTGTACAGCAGGGTGGTAGAAGAAGACCACCCAGGGGGGCGTGGCCTGGACGGGACCCGAGATGGCTGCTTGAGGAGAAAGCTCCCGCACAGTGAGGACGAAAAGAAGCCGAACCTGGGGTATTTGAGACTTGTCCCACGATGGGAAAGTCAAACAGGTGCACCTCCACACCCCGCACACAGAAATACCCCACACCGCAACTTAGCGGTAGTATCCCAGACATTTTCCGGACCTGCCAGTCCGCACTACTAGAGGCGTCACAGGCCTCATCACAGGCCGCGCACGCTATACAGGCCGCATCCCCGGACTCGATTAAGAGCGCCACGGACCCGCTAATGGACAGCGGCGACCACACCGATCCGCACCCAAGCCTGCTAGACCTCCAAAGAGACCTCCAGAAGGTTGCTCTGGATATCAAACACACCATGATGTCAGCAATCTCAGATCTCAAAGAAGATATTCATGCAATAACCCACCGGATAAATGATGTGGAGGAGAACGCCAGACTGCAGGCCTCAGCTATCAGGCAAGTACAAAAAACGTACGATCTTCACTTGCCTCACATGTTTGAGCTACACAGACAGGTGGAAGACTTAGACAACAGGGGACGCAGGCATAACATTCGGGTGAGGGGGGTCCCGGAAGAGATTGACCAGGCCGCACTTCCCCAAACAGTCAGCACCATTTTTAATGACTTGCTCGACCGCCCAGCAGACTCCCCCATAGAAATGGAGCATCTACACCGAGCCCTGCGCCCCCCCCCCCGAGACAACGAACCACCCAGAGACATTATCTGCTGCATCGTTAATTTCCCCCTTAAAGAGGAAATCCTCAGGAAGGCGAGAGAAAAAGGACGCATAACCTTTAATGGAACTGAGGTGAAATTTTTTCAGGACTTATCACAAATCACATTGCAGAATAGACGCACCCTACGCCCCCTACTGGATGTGCTTCGTTTTCGCAACATCCAATACAGATGGAAATTCCCCTTCTGTCTTTCTGCATCAACCAGAGGCCGCACAGCCTTGTTAAGAACCCCCGAAGACCTACCCAATTTTTGCGAGCAGCTGGAAATCCCACTGGTGGATATCCCTGACTGGCACTCATTCTATTTCCCCACGGAACCGTGGAAGCCAGTATCTACTAATTCTTCCCCTAAAGCTCAAAGGCATCACTCGAGACGTCGCAGGTTGGATCCTACCTCCCCTGGAGACTGCCTATCACGTCGAGACATGCCTGTACACAGCCCTGGGCGACATGACACCCCGCGACGAAATCTTCCGTTGGCATGATAACCGCCTGAACACTCTATCCACGCATACACGGGCAGCACTAACTTTCCTTTTTTTTTCCCAGCACCGATCTAGCCCTATTTCATAGAAATTGACTTTCAGGTACCGCACCCCACAGACGCCAATGAAGAACGTCGAAGCTTACAGGGACTTTTCACCTCTTACCTTCTACAGGAAGAAGAAGAAGCCTTACATGGACTTATGTTTAGGTAACCTATTCATCCTATTTCCAGGTATTGCTTACCAGCACACATACACATGCTGATGGAGATAACTCCTCTATCTCACTTTGGCCACCCTCTTGGAACGTGGATATCCACTCTCGTGGAGAACCCATAGGGTCATAGAGGATCACCAAACCAATCCCATCTACTTTGTATTTTACTAACCCAGACTAGGTGTACTCCAAGACACCCGTTTACAGATAAACCTAGCTAACTGGTCCACTTTACTCACGAGCCTGAAAGACCTGCTTCCAAAGCAACTTGTCTTTTGCTCTAGGAACCAATTAAAACCCTGTAGTGATAACATAACCTCTATTGGGTTAATATAAAGCTAATCCCCTAGTCAAGCCAGACTGTTCTTCTTCTCAAAGAATAACTATAATGGAGTCTTGGGGTACACTCATAAAATGTCTCATATAATGTTTTAGTGCGGTGCTGATGTACGCTACCCCTACTTACATAACGTAATTTAGACCTGCTGGAGAAGGAGTCTACATCGTGCTGCCCGGACTGTTACTGTTGCGGTTACAGTTACTGTTATTGTTAGGTTTAAATCTATGTTTATGTTTTTGCTTTCTCTCAGTTCAATTTGGTACAGGTAGCCCCTTTACCCTCAGTTAACATTGACCCAAGTCCCTATTCATTATTATAGTGCCTAAGATCCGTCCACCTTAGATACAGTGGCCTGCCCACATTCCATACCCCCTACTTAACTGCCATATGTTTTTTCATCTCCTGAAACCTAGACTACTATAATTTTTGTACACCCCACCCAGCCGAGAAATACCTCTCCACTTGTCCTCACTAGTGCAACAGATCTCGTGCCCGCTCAACCCTACGTACCCCACATAGCTGTCCGTACGGACTTGAGCTACCAACCCGGAATTATTACTAGGTGGATAGGCACGCCTACGACCACCTCCGGTAACTGACTCGCCCAGTTCATTAACTGGTGTCTTTTCCCGTCTCCCTCCCTTTTCCCCCCCCGCTTCTTCTGGTCTACTCCCTTTCCTCCCTCCCCCCTCGTTTCATACTACCCCCATCCAAACACCTCACCCCACCCCTTTATCTTTTTCCCTTCTCTTTTCTTTCCCTTTCTCTCCATTTCATACCTATTCTCTTTTTGTTTATTTTCTCAAGGGGCCGCCCCTCCGCCCTGCTCCCCGTCGTCGATCCTTGAGCTCCCCCGATCAGGCAAACAGTACTGGAGGACAGGCTAACATTCATTTAAACTTTTCTCATCACTCGCAACACTAACACAATGCAGAAGAGTGCCACCAGCAACTATCAACTCTCACTCAAATGCCTGTCACTCAATGTAAGAGGCCTAAACCTCCCTGAAAAGAGATCTCAAGTTCTCTCAGAACTCACGAAACACAAAGCTCACTTCCTGTTACTGCAAGAGACACATATCCGAACTAAAGCCATACCTAAACTGATGAACCATGTATACAAACAGGCCTTACACTCTACAAATCCATCTTCTAAGACAAAAGGAGTTTCTATACTTATCTCCAAACATGCAGACTTTCACTTATCTGACACACTGATTGACCAGGAAGGCAGATACATTTTCATCAAAGGCACGTACGCGTCCAAACCCATCACAATAGCGAATATATACTGCCCAAACGACCATCAAGTCTCTTTCCTCCGGAAAATCTGTGACTTACTCTCATCTTTCCAAATAGGCATTCTGATACTGGGAGGAGATTTCAATGTTCCACTGAACCCTTGCCTAGACACCTCTACTGGCACTTCCACACTCCCATTCTGAGCCTTAAAACAAATGAAACTCCAACTACAAAACCTCACCCTACACGACTCATGGCGCACTTTATATCCGACAGATAGAGATTACACGTACTTCTCTCCCCCACATCAGAAATATTCTAGAATTGATTATCTATTCCTATCCCAACCAGACCTCTCATATCTCTCACAAGCTACAATAGAAAACATGTTTCTATCTGACCACCACCCCATTACGATAACCCTTTCATTCCCAGAATCGCGAAAGACCACCAAAACTTGGAGATTGAACCCTTCTCTCCTAAAAGATCCTGAAACAACCCGGCAACTGAACGCCCAAATCCAACTGTACTTCCAGGAAAATTCAACCCCAGATGTCACTCCGGTGACGCTGTGGGAAGCACACAAGTGCGTTTTAAGAGGCAAACTCATAGCCCTAGCCACGGCGGAAAAAAAGAAACACCAAGAGCAGATCAAAGTCCTTACAGCAACAATCCACAGACTCGAAACAACTCATAAAAAGTCCATCTCTCAATCCACACTACAAGCTCTCTCACAGGCAAGAGCATCTTTGCTAGACGAACTGGGGAAGCGCACTAGGCGAAGATACATCCTAGGTCAAAAAGTGTTTTATGAACACGGCAATAAAAGCGGGAGACTTCTCGCTCGCACAATCCAGGCAGCTAAAACATCCTCCACTATACACCACCTCCGCACTGCAAAAGGCACACTTCTCTCCAAAAATGAGGAAATAGCCAAACACTTTGAGGAGTTTTACTCTAAGTTGTACAACTTACCTCAAAATCCACCAGACTCTCCTTCACATGACAGTTCCTCACAAATTCAAGAATTCTTGACCCAATATTGCCCCAAGCCAATATCAACACAAAAAGCTAAAGAATTAGAGCTCCCCATGACCATAGAAGAACTCAACCTTGCCATTAAACAAACGAAGGCGGGCAAAAGCCCAGGCCCTGATGGCCTACCCCTCATATACTACAAAACTTTCCTAGAGACACTAGCACCCAAAATGTTGTCGGCCTTTAATTTTCTTTCAAACCCACTCGCCACATCTGGACACATGTTAGAAGCCCAGATAGCAGTGATACCCAAAGCAGACAAAGACCCAATGATAGTTTCTAATTATAGACCCATATCACTGCTCAATGTAGACATTAAATTGTATGCCAAAATTATAGCCAATAGATTATTACCCCTGATTCCAGACCTAATTTTGCCCGATCAAGTAGGCTTTATCCCGGGCAGAGAGGCAAGAGACAATACCATTCGCACCCTGAACCTACACCACTGGCTCAATACATCCAATACCAAGGGATTTCTCTTATCCCTGGATGCTGAGAAGGCGTTCGACAGGGTGGCCTGGGACTACATGCAAGAGGTACTCAAAGGGATTGGCCTCCTACCACGCATGTTTGCACACATTAGTGCCCTATATACTACTCCAACAGCAAGAGTTAAAGCAAATGGCCTCCTGTCGAACGCCTTCCGTATCAGCAACGGTACCCGTCAAGGATGCCCTCTATCCCCCCTAATTTTTGTCCTGTCTCTTGAACCCCTTCTCAACAGAATAAGAGCCAACCCTGATATTCAGGGTATCCCCATAAACCGCAGGGAATTTAAGGTTGCCGCTTTTGCAGACGACATCCTATTATCACTGCAATCACCTCGCACATCCCTTCCCAATCTGTTGAAAGATATTAGCCACTTTGGAACATTGTCCAATTTTAAGATTAACTATTCTAAATCCCAGGCCCTTAATGTCTCTCTCCCACCATCAGAAGTTACTCACTGCCAAGCTTCGTTCCCATTTCAGTGGGAAAATGATTATATTACCTACCTAGGCATTAGAATCCCCCGGCATTTAACAGAGCTCTATGATCACAACTTTCTCAATGCCTTGACGAAAATCCAAACAGACCTTCAAAACTGGAATACCCTGAATGTTTCTTGGTTTGGTCGCTCGGCATTGATAAAGATGATAATCCTTCCCCGTCTTCTGTATCTCATGCAAATGATCCCAATCCACCTGCCCCCATCTTTCTTTTTGGCCTATAAAAAAGCCTGTTCAAAATTTATCTGGAGAAGCGGTCCCCCCCGCATCAAATATACGAAGCTAACATGCTCCAAAACGAAAGGGGGGATTGCTTTGCCAGATCTACATAAGTATTACTTAGCTTGCCATCTCTCTAGAGTGGTTAATTGGAAAACCCATAAACTAAGCAAACTATGGACCATTTTGGAAAATGCTTCTAGTACTATACCCTTGCACACCCTAACATGGGTTCCAATGCAACACTACCCCCACGCTGTTAAAGCACACCCGCTTATATACCCATCATTGCGAGCTTTCTCCACAGCAAAGAACTTATACCACATAGTCTCAACACCAGGACCGTTGACCCCTCTACGGGCCAACCCTGAATTTCCTCCTGGAGAATCAAACTCTTTCCTAACACAAGAGTGGCCACACGACGATATCTATGCTCGTCACTTTTTTGTTGACGGGAGGTTACGTACATATAACGAATTAAAATCCATCTCACGCACAAAAGAGTTCCCCTTTTGGTCTTACAGACAGCTAAGACACTTTTTCACATCGACCAACACAAACGACCTCTGGACAAGACCACTTACCCCATTCGAAACAATGTACTCTCAGTCCATTCCACAAGGACACTTAATTTCCATGATTTATTCCTTCCTCCAAGATGACTCGCTTCGCCCACAGACGGAAACCTCAAGACTATCCTGGGGGAAAGACCTGCAAATCAATTTTTCTGATGACGACTGGGAATCTATCCTTACATATGCTCATAAGGGGTCCATGAATGTAGCAATTCAAGAGAACGGGTACAAAATTGCCACAAAATGGTATAGAACTCCCGCTCGATTACATCACTTTTCGCCCTCCATCCCCAATATTTGCTGGAGATGCAATAAGGCAATAGGAAATATGCTACACATCTGGTGGGAATGCCCATTAATTCAACCATTTTGGAAAGAGGTACACTCTGTTATTACACAGGTAACAACCTATTCTTTAGACTTTAACCCGGCCCAATATCTCCTCCATCATTCAACCTTGTCCAAAAAAGTTTACCACAAATCACTTGCAATGCACATGGTAAACGCCGCTAGAATGTGTATTCCCGCGCACTGGCGCTCAATTAATCCCCCGACCATTACAGAATGGTTAACCAGGGTTGCAAGGATCGAGGAGATGGAAGAACTGATTAACATATCCCAAGACCGTATCCAAAAATTTACTGCCATATGGGCTTGTTGGTCCCATTTTAAAACCACTGATTACTATAAATCTTTCTTTTCGTCCTAAACACCCTCCCTTTTATAGCCCAATACCCATGACCTCCATGACCCGAGGGGGCGCTCGTGGGGCCTGGACTGAGGGGCGGTCCCCCCTCTCTCTCTCTCCATCTGCCTTCCTCGCCTTATCTATTATCTTTTCTTTTCTTCCCTTCTTCCCCTATACCTTCCCCCTAACCCCTGTCTCTTTGTTTTAACAATCCCACCCTACCCATCCTTTTATTTTTTATTTTCTGAATTTGGGGGCACGCTCCACGCATGATCGTCATAACGTGCAAAATCCCCCACTAACAGACACTCAAACTTGTATCCTTATATGTAATTTACGCAAGGAACAGGACGGACATTGGACCTTTCTGTACCAGAGACACTGGAACATTTTTATTACAGTATTAGCAACAATGGTACAGTTCTTTCTATCAAGTATGCCCCCTCTTGTGTGTATACTTCAATAATTACATATGCACTTTGTAAATTCAAACGTGATATAACAATAACCATTATGATGTATCATTGTCCAATGAGTGTACTGTATGATTCTTTTTGATACTCTTTTAATGTATTGTACTTGCTATCTTATTCCTTTTTCAATAAAATCTTTTTTTGTGGAAAAAAAAAAAAAAGAAGACCACCCAGTGCTTGCCCTACAGACTTTCCCAGTGGACAGAGTTAATCTAAAACAACTACAGGAAGCAACAAGTCCAGATGAGAAAGAAAGCTGGAAGCGGAGGAGAGCAACAAAAAGCCCTGCCTACTCCAGGAGTATGTACCCAGCCATGGTGCAATGGGCACATGGAGCTACCCACTTGTCAAAGACTCTTATGAACTCTCTTATCAACAAGTACTATGTAGCACCAGAAGTTACTCCACTGACCAACAACTTCTGCAGATCATGCACTATCTGCGCCAAATGTAACCCAGGATGCACAGAAAAGGCACCACAAAAGCACCTGGCAAAAGCCCTATACCCCTTCCAGAGGATAGAAACTGATCACATCCAAATGCCAAAAAGTGGCAGATTTGAATACACCCTAGTGGTGGTGGACATGACTGCCAGGACCACAGCTAAGAAACTGCTGAGTGAGATAGTATGTAGATTTGGGGTCCCAGAGGTGATAGAGACTGATCATGGCCCAGTCTTCACAGCAACCGTTACAAAAGAGATTTGGGCAGCACTGGGGGTTCAGTTGGCTCTACACACCCCATACAACCCTCAAAGTAGTGGGAAGGTAGAAAGGATGAATGGGACTCTAAAAAACAGGATGTTAAAGATGGCCCAAGAGACTAACATGAGTTTCCCTAATGAAATTTTGTTTGGTTCAGCCCCCAGACTTGGCTGTTACTTTCCACAACAGTTACAGTTGCAATCTGATGTGTTGACTAATTATGTAACCGCATTATCATGAGAATTAACCCGAATGCATGCCCAGGTGTTTTCTTCCATTCCAGATCCTGAAATAGATACAGGAACACACCAACTACTGCCTGGAGATTTGGTGCTGGTAAAGAAGTTTGTGAGGAAGCACTCGCTTGATCCAAGATATGATGGCCCATTCCAAGTTTTGCTGACTACAGCCACCTCAGTCAAATTGGCCGGGAAGAACACCAGGATACACGCTTCCCACTGCAAGAAAGCTCCAACCCCTGAGGACAAGATCCCGCCCACTTAATGATGACTATGTTGCATATCCTTTTTCTGTTTGGTCTGGGGGGGGAGGGCAGGAGGTAGCCATCACAAAAAATGATAACATAACTACATTTTGGTATAACTCTTTAAGCCTTTGATTACTGTGACATAGTACTTTGTCCGTTTGACCCTTCATGACAATGCCATTGGTACAGTGACATCCCTAATGGTAAAGATATATATGTGTGTGTCACAGACAGTTACTGGGGACAGAGTTGTGGTTCCTGGGGGGGGCAGTGGGTTGGAACACAGGGCCAGACTGGGGGTACTGACCACAGTGTGCATTAGACAAGAAAGATGAAAATGGAAAGTCCCTGATAAGCAGAATGACTTTGCGGAAGGCAGGTACAAAACCAGGTCCAGTCCCTTGGTGACATATACTGGATCTGCGGGGAGCTAAAAATCAGGACCAGATTGGAGGGAACCTGGACCGGTGAATGTGCCCTTGCAAAGGTCATTATGCCTCTCCATATCTTAACAGAAGATACCCCTGATACATACATTGACCCAACACCCAGTCAGAGGAGGAAGCGAGCAGCTCCCTCCGGAAGCTTTGACCCTCATGTTTACATAGATGCCATAGGGGTCCCAAGGGGGGTCCCTGATGAATTCAAAGCCAGGGACCAGGTAAAAGCTGGTTTTGAGTCTTTGATCCCCATAATAACTGTCAACAAGAATGTAGATTGGATTAACTACATATGCTATAACCAACAGACCAGTTAGCCCCCACTTCCTACATGACATTCCAGAACCGAATGGCCTTAGACATGGTGTTAGCTGAGAAAGGAGGTGTCTGTAAAATGATAGAAAAAACAGGAACCTGTTGCACCTACATTCCTGATAATACTGGCCCAAATGGTAAGGTTACTCTAGCTATAAAGAAATTTTAAGATCATTGGAGTTGAAGAAGAACTCAGGTATTACAGACCCATGGGATCAACATTTTAGCTGGATGAGTCAGTGGCAAAAGGTGCTCGCCCAGATAGGGGTAATGGTATTAATAATCCTGGTTCTTTTAGCCCCGATTGTATGCTGTATTCTACGTTTCGTAAAGAAGTTAATGAGCAAGGCTGTAGACAACAGCACACCTACATTTCTCCACCAAGAAGAGGAGCACCACCCTTATGATGTAAGAGGACAAACCCTTCACCCCTCTACAGTCACTCCCTGTCCATAATCTCACAATCCTATAGGGTTATAGGGATAGATAGTGCCTGACTGCCCTGCTCTAGCTGTATCGAGGGGGGTAGTGAACTAGTTGCTGCCCATTTCTGTATACAGCCTAAAAGAGTTGCTGAGGAGAATGGGCCAGGTGAGTAGGAACTTTAGCATGAGGGACAGAAAAGAGAAAATAAAATAACCATTTTAGGGGAGACTGTGAAGGAATGTAATGAACATAATGATAATAATAACAATGCCAATTTTCTTATGTGTATATATATATATGTTTCTATGCAACTCCTTACTTATTATATAGTAAACAACTTAGCTCTGCTTTGGAACCAAAGATGGCGACTACAACCTGCTGCCCCTGCACTGGAGGTATGAGGAAGTAAGGAGAAGAACCAGCAACAACCAAGCCTCCAGCATCAAGTTCCTGCATTCTTCCTGTATTTCAGCCAATAAGATGTACCTTTTAGACTGACCACATTTACATAGTAGTGACATATACCTGCACTGCCCTGCAATAAACAGATATGAGGAAATAATCGAACTGAGTGGATGTCAACGTGATTGCTCCCGGCGTGCACGCACATCTACACTACATAATTAGGAAAAGCAACAGACATCTAATTTGAACCTGATTGTGGTTCTGATCCATCACAATATAATCTCCCAACAAATTAATATTCTGTTATTCCCATTGCCTGTCAGAAGATAATAGGAGAGGTAGGGGTTAAAGTGTATTACTTTTCAGCAACAAAGAATGTTTTTGTGGGTTCTAGAGACTTTCTTTGACTTATTACTGAATTGTAGATCTGTCTAGAAGAAGATTGCTCCATGCAGTGTGGAAAAAGGTGATAAAAAGATGGCATGCATAGGGGGAGATTTACCTATACAGGCGCACTCCAAATCTGGTGCAGCTGTGCATGATAGGCAATCAGCTTCTAACTTCAGCTTGTTCAATTAAGTTTTGACAATAAAACCTGGAATCTGATTGGTTTCTCTGCAGAGCTGCCCCATATTTTGCACGCTCTAGTTTTAGTAAATCCCCCCATGGGTAGTATGTAGCATGTAGTTCAATGGCATGTTGGAGTGGTTGCATTGAGTAGTTAGATTTTCTCCCGAGAAGAAGTCCACTTGGTTTCAAGTGGAACTTGTGAAGTATCACATGTACAACGTGTATCATCAACCAGGGTGTTGTGCATGATTTGATACTGCCTGTAAGCTGAGATACAAATGCTACTATGATGTCAAATACTGTAGCAAAGACACTTCAGTCTGCTATGCTCTCCTGCTTAATAGACAGTTTGCGATAAAAACCATATGAAGTTCATATTTAAGTTCTCACACTGTATATGTGAGCTATTATTATTTCTGCCGTCTAGGCGGAGTGTCAAGTGTGAATTAAGAGAGGCAAGAGAGGTGCCATGCATGATAGATGTGGGCCTAGATGACCTATAGCAGCCTTGAATCTTTTGAGCAGGGGCATCTTTCCCCTGAGATGTGGGAGTCGAAAGGTAACACAAGGAGATATGCTCACTTGACAGAATAACAAGAGGCCCTGAATTTGGACATGGGATGCAATGCCCAGTTACCTGTCTACAGAAATGGAGCCTGAGATAATTTACATTTCCATGGACAGAAGTCACAACCTCAGTTACAGCTGTTATGCACCAGAGTCAAAGTCAGGCGGATCTTTAAAAATTTGATCTGTCTCAAGTCTATGAGCAATAATACAGTGATGTGAGAACGTGGGTCACAATCTCTACCAGCTAATTTTTCCTAGAAGCTGCAGGTGATATTCACCTAGCTAATATGTGCTATTGAAAGGGTTCGTCGTCAAAATTACTTACTCATAGTGGTTGGCAAAGCTCAGTTCCAGCCAAATCTCTTTTTTTTTTTTCATTTTGGATAGAATGGGGAAGCAGTAAAATCTTCTCTTCACTTTTCTTGTTACAACAGAACAATACATGGGGTTAATGGACAGGAAAACAACAGCGAAAACTAATGAGAGACATTCTACTGGTATATACAGTATCTCACAAAAGTAACTACACCCCTCACATTTCTGTAAATATTTTATTATATCTTTTCATGTGACAACACTGAAGAAATGACACTTTGCTACAATGTAATGTAGTGAAAGTACAGCTTGTATAACAGTGTAAATTTGCTGTCCCCTCAAATTAACTCAACACACAGCCATTAATGTCTAAACCGTTGGCAAAATAATGAGTATACCCCTAATTGAAAATGTACAAATTGGGCCCAAAGTGTCAATATTTTGTGTGGCCACCATTATTTTCCAACACTGCCTTAAAACAGAGTTACAATGTCAAATCATTTTTTTTATTAATTCTGAAGTTCATATAATGTTAATGTACCACTCACTTGTTTTTTGCAATACAGTTGCAATAAAAAGTATGTGAACCCTTTTGGAATGATATGGATTTCTGCACAAATTGGTCATAAAATGTGATCTGATCGTCAACTAAATCACAACAATAGACAATCACAGTCTGCTTAATCTAATAACACACAAAGAATTAAATGTTACCATGTTTTTATTGAACACACCATGTAAACATTCACAGTACAGGTGGAAAAAGTATGTGAACCCCTAGACTAATGAGATCTCCAAGAGCTAATTGGAGTGAGGTGTCAGCCAACTGGAGTCCAATCAATGAGATGAGATTGGAGGTGTTGGTTACAGCTGCCCTGCCCTATAAAAAACACACACCAGTTCTGGGTTTGCTTTTCACAAGAAGCATTGCCTGATGTGAATGATGCCTCGCACAAAAGAGCTCTCAGAAGACCTACAATTAAGAATTGTTGACTTGCATAAAGCTAGAAAGGGTTATAAAAGTATCTCCAAAAGCCTTGCTGTTCATCAGTCCACGGTAAGACAAATTGTCTATAATTGTCTATTGTAGAAAGTTCTGCACTGATGCTACTCTCCCTAGGAGTGGGCGTCCTGTAAAGATGACTGCAAGAGCACAGCGCAGACTGCTCAATAAGGTGAAGAAGAATCCTAGAGTGTCAGCTAAAGACTTACAAAAGTCTCTGGCATATGCCAACATCCCTGTTAGCGAATCTACGATGCGTAAAACACTAAACAAGAATGGATTTCATGGGAGGATACCACAGAGGAAGCCACTGCTGTCCAAAAAAACATTGCTGCATGTTTACTGTTTGCACAAGAGCACCTGGATGTTTCACAGCAGTACTGGCAAAATATTCTGTGGACAGATGAAACCAAAGTTGAGTTGTTTGGAAGAAACACACAACACTATGTGTAGAGAAAAAGAGGCACAGCACACCAACATCAAAACCTCATCCCAACTGTGAAGTATGGTGGTGGGGGCATCATGGTTTGGGGCTGCTTTGCTGTGTCAGGGCCTGGACGGATTGCTATCATCGAAGGAAAAATGAATTTCCTAAGTTTATCAAGACATTTTGCAGGAGAACTTAAGGCCATCTGTCCACCAGCTGAAGCTCAACAGAAGATGGGTGTTGCAACAGGACAACGACCCAAAGCATAGAAGTAAATCAACCACAAAATGGCTTAAACAGAAGAAAATACACCTTCTGGAGTGGCCCAGTCATAGTCCTGACCTCAACCCGATTGAGATGCTGTGGCATGACCTCAAGAAAGCGATTCACACCAGACATCCCAAGAATATAGATGAACTGAAACAGTTCTGTAAAGAGGAATGGTCAAGAATTACTCCTGACCATTGTGCATATCATTCTAAAAGGGTTCACATACTTTTTATTGCAACTGTATATCCCCCAATGTCTGGTTTCTTATAAAAAACAAACTTATATAATATGTTCTTGGCAATTGTCACCTTGCCTGTGGGCATGTGAAGCCCACAAGCAGACAGTTCCGGGATACGTTGATGCTGAGCTACCAGCATGCACCGCCCGTTCCCGCGCATGTGCATTATTTACAGTGCGCAGCTCTATAAGCTTCCGACGTTGCCATCACAACAGCCGGCGTCATCGGAAGTGTCCGCCCTGTTGTGATTGCAACAAAGATAAACAAAAGCACACAAAAAAGCATCATCGCGTCACTTCCGGTTTAGGAAGATTGCGATAATTAGCGGCGGCTAGCCACACTGACTCCTGGGAATATTGATTCCTAGCTCCCAGGAGACAATGCGCTGCCGGATATGATGGCGATACCCGTGGTATCAGACAGGAAACACCACATAAATAAAGGCTAAAAAGGTAACCCCTTGGCAAAGAAATATATATACTGTATATACTCGAGTATAAGTCGTTCCGAGTATAAGTCGAGGCCCTAATTTACCACAAAAAAAATGGGAAAAACGTATTGACCCGAGTATAAGACGAGGGTGAGAAATGCACGGCTACTGTAAGTGGAAAAGAGGGTCAACAATGCCCATTTGCAGCATCACTGTGCCCATTTGCAGCCATAGGTCCCCTGAACTTCAAACTCGGTAGTTAAGGGTTCCTAGATGCCCCCTAGCTGCAGCAAAAATTTGGGGTCTCTGAACCCAAAGGGTCCCGAAATGACATTGCTGCTGATGGACACAGTTGACCGAATTTGGGGCCCCGTATTTCGGGGCCACTTAGTGCTAAGAACCCCAAATTTGGTGTGCAAACCCAGTGGAACTAGCAGCATAAAATTTCCAAAGCTGGGCTTTCTAGCACCAAGCGGCCCCGAGATACAGGGCCCCAAATATCAGTTCAGAAAATGTCAAGCACTTTTCTGCAGCAGAGAATGACATTTTCTGAACCGGTTTGGGGCCCCGTATCTCAGGGCCACTTAGAGCTAGGAACCCCAGCTATATGCATATGTTATGGTACCAGGTCCAGTGGGTTTGCACACCAAATTTGGGGTTCCTAGCACCTAGTGGCCCTGAGATATGGGGCCCCAAAATCGGTTCAGAAAATGTCAAGCACTTTTCTGCAGCAGAGAATGACATTTTCCGAACCGATTTTGGGGCCCTGTATCACGGGGCCACTTAGTGCTAGGAACTTCAGCTTTGGATATGTTATGGAACCAGTTCCACTGGGTTTGCATACCACATTTGGGGTTCCTAGCATCAAGTGGCCCTGAGATATGGGGCCCCAAAGTCAGTTTGGAAAATGAAATTTTTTGCTGCAGAAAAGTGCTTGACTCGAGTATAAGTCGAGGGGGGCACTTTCAGCACAAAAAATGTGCTGAAAAATTCGACTTATACTGGAGTATATACGGTATATACATTTGGTAATGTATATAATGCCAGCATGTTATTAAGATGAACTTTGAAAATTGTGTGGAACTTTAACCCTCTTGGGCATGGAGTTCACCAAAGCTTCACAGGTTGCCACTGGAGTCCTCTTTCACTCCTCCATGACGGCATCATGAAGCTGGTGGATGTTAGAGACCTTGCACTCCTCCACCTTCCATTTGAGGATGCCCCACAGATGCTTAATTGGGTTTAGGTCTGGAGAGATGCTTGGCCAGTCCATCACCTTTACCCTCAGCTTCTTTAGCAAGGCAGTGGTTATCTTGGAGGTGTGTTTAGGGTCATTATCATGTTGGAATACTGCCCTGCGGCAATGTCTCCGAAGGGAGGGGATCATGCTTTGCTTCAGTATGTCACAGTACATGTTTGCATTCATGGTTCCCTCAATGAACTGTAGCTCCCCAGTGCCGGCAGCACTCATGCAGCCCCAGACCATGACACTCCCACCACCATGCTTGACTGTAGGCAAGACACACTTGTCTTTGTACTCCTAACCTGGTTGCCGCCACACAAGCTTAACACCATCTGAACCAAATACATTTATCTTGGTTTAATCAGACCACAGGACATGGTTCCAGTAATCTATGTTCTTAGTCTGCTTGTCTTCAGCAAACTGTTTGCAGGCTTTCTTGTGCATCATCTATAGAAGAGGCCTTGGCAATCTTGGCAATCTTCTAATAGCCTAGTCCATCTTTATGCAGCAATTCTTTTTTTCAGATCCTCAGAGAGTTCTTTGCCATGAGGTGCCATGTTGAATTTCCAGTGACCAGTATGAGAGAGTGAGAGCGATAACACAGTGTTCCCCACTTACACTTGAGACCTTATAACACTAACGAGTCACATGACACCAGGGAAGGAAAATGGCTAACTTGGACCCAATTTGGAAATTTTCACTTAGGTCTGTACTCACTTTTGTTGCCAGCGGTTTAGACATTATTGGCTGTGTATTGAGTTATTTTGAGGGGAAAGCAAATTTACACTGTTATACAAGCTGTACACTCACTACTTTACATTGTAGCAAAGTGTCATTTCTTCAAGATATAATAAAATATTTACAAAAATGTGAGGAGTGTACTCACTTTTGTGAGATACTGTATAATATATAAGTATATCCTATATGTCACAGACAGGATTTCAATGATACAGGTACGAGAGAGGCTGACTAACAGATTCAAGTCTACCAGCACAATGGAAGATTGTCACAGGAAGCCCAAGTCTGGATATGGGTAACAGCCGCACAACAACATCCATGCTCTATAAACTCATGTCACCAAATGTCAAAGACACTTACTAGAGCAAGGACAATTTCTGGTGGGGGGGGAATGAAGGGAGAACTTACTGTATTTTGTGCAGAGAAAACCAGCTGTGATATAGTATCACAGCCCACAATACCTCTGGCCACCACTAGAGAGACACTTCAGGCAGATGTTCCTTATGTGCAATCTGGTGCTCTCTAAGGGTTGGGTGGCCTGGCACTCTTTACCTGTCCCACTGCCCTGCATGCACCTTCACACCAGACACATGATTTAGGGTACCTTACCACCACCTGACAGTTTTTCACCAGACTGGTCTGCTAGGCATTGATACACAGGGATCTCTGCCTGGCAGATCTACTATCTTGGACACCTCAATGTTATAAATGTTCTATCTGTATGCAATCTTCAAACACACAGTGCAATTGCAAACAGAATGACAAGGAACTTGGATCAAGCATACAGACACTGTTAACACAATACAACAATATCTCTATGAATATGAGTCTTAGCTTAGTACACAGAAGGCACTTATTTATTGTGTAATTTAATAACCTAAAGACGGTCAGTGCATAAAAATATGTACAAAAATGAAGATTACAAAACAAAAAAAAAAAAAAATACATACAACATTTCTGCTTTTGGCTATAGAATAAAAGAGAAGAAATGTAGAAATAAAGTTCACAGTTTTGAGCAGCATTGTTAATCCTGTTGGTAAGAAGCACACCAAGAAAGCTTTGTATTCACCGTGTTAAGAACATGCTCTCAGATGATTCATTTCTCATGCTTCTCAATTTACTGAACTATGGATGTGGGTTAGATTCTGAACTCTTGGCCAATCAACTCTCCAACCAATCTTGCTGAAGAGGTTCTGCCTTTTGATGGTCTCAGCTGTCTCCGATTATGGAGTCAGGGATGTGATTTCTTACATCACTGCCTCAGCCTGGTCACGGTGGGGGTTATTTACTAAAGGCAAATCCACTTTGGACTACAAGTGCGCTGCAAGTGCAGTTGCTGTAGATCTGAGGGGGACATGAAAGGAAAGTAAAAAACAGCATTTTTGCTTGTACATGATTGGATGATAAAATCAGCAGAGCTTCCACTCATTTCAGATCTTCCCCTCAGATCTAAAGCGACTGCACTTCCAAGTGCACTTGTAGTGCAAAGTGGATTTGCCTTTAGTAAATCAACCCCACTGAGTCCACTCACTGCATAGCTGTTGCAAGCAGGCCCCATATAACTGTTTTGTTGATCTCTCAGTGAGCCTGTGTAACAGACACCTATAATTTTATATGTGCACGTAACCCACGATATGCACTTTATATAACCTTGAAATAACCTTTTTTATATCGCCTTGTGACCAATATTTAATGCATTATTAAAGCGGAGTTCTGCCGAAAAAATAAAAACAATTAAAAGTCAGCAGCTACAAATACTGCAGCTGCTGACTTTTAAACTAAGCACACTTACCTGTCCAGGGCGCCTGCGATGTCCTAACCCGAAGCCGACCTGTCCCTCGGCTATGGGTGGAGGTGCCAGCATCTTCAGTAAGGGAAACAGGAAGTGAAGCCTTGCGACTTCACAGCCTGGTTCCCTACTGTGAGAGTCGTGCTGCGTGTTCTGAGTGGTCCCTGCTTTCTTCTGGGACCTGTGTGCCTCCCAGAAGACAGCAGGGGGGACAGAGGAGGGGCCGGACATGGTGTAGATCGCCGCAGATACTGCAGTGATCTTTCGTCAGAAGTGGGAGCAAATACCTTTATTAGACAGGTATCTCCTCCCCCCCCCCGCCCCCTGAAAGGTGCCAAATGTGACACCGGAGGGGGGGAGGAATCCAGACAGCAGAAGTTCAATTTTCGGGTAGAACTCGAAATCTGATATTTAAAGCTGAACTCCAGGCAAAAAAAAAAGTTTTCCCTTGCAGTGGGGCTGTACCCGCATTGCAAGGATTAATGGCTTGTTTTTGCCTAGAGAAGAGATGAAAGGAGATTTATTTACCTGATCTCTGATCCTTCCCACACATGTTCTAGTGGTCTTAAATCCTGACCTCATCAAGCCAAGAGCAGGCTCCATAGACTTATTCTGAACAAGAGGATGCCAGGAACAGTCAACCACTGGATCATAGGTGTGCTGTTTGCCGGTGGAGTAGAGGATCAAGTGAGTTTAAGGCTTGCTCCTCTCCCCTGGACAAAACAAGGGTCAGCACAGCTAGGGAAAACATTTTTTGGGGCTAAGAAATAAGTATCAATGTAAACAGATGGGTGCCATCCATTTGAGATAGCACGGGTCCCTGCTGATTCTGCTGCTGAAAGATCTAGTGAGGAGACAGTTCTCCACCATTATCTGCATGTAAACCTGTCAGAAACTATGTGGCATCTAAATGTTAATTTTGGTTTGCACCCCTACTCTTTTCTTTCAAAAGCTATTGGGGACATCTGTCTATTATTGATTACTTGAAATAAAAATGGCTGTGATATCAGCTTCTATATGTAATGATGTAATGTCACATATCCACTATTTGTAATATCACCTCACTTCCATCTGCTTACTTTTACATCTCAACCATCTATAATATCACCCACTTTTTTCTTTAAATGTTTCTTCATTGAAAATTTTTATAGGGCAGATACAATATAAACACACATTTGTCAGAATGTATGATCACTGAAAACATTATACAGACCAATAGGATATACAAAAGACAATAACTCAGGCCTACCAAAAAACTATTAGGCCTCATATAAAAGAACAAACAAGAAACAGATATAGCCAGGGACTTAAAGCGGAACTTTGTTCCTGACAAGTTTCCTCCTTTCCATCCCACCCCTCCTCCGCTGCACAGTTATCAGAGCTTTTTTGCTCTTTTTTTGTTTAAGTACCTTTTTAACAGTATTGATTTCTTCTCGACCCCCTCCACTGTCATTCATCTATGCGAATGACGTCTGTGTCCTCTGGTGCCTCTTGGGATATGTGACGTGGATATCCCAAGAGACGAAGGGATACGAAGGGGGGTAGGATAAAGTTCCGCTTTAAATACATTTTGGCAATATGAAAATATTTTATGAAAGCTTTGGGTACCAATCTATCCAAGGCTTTCATTTCAGCAGGGTATTTACCTATAATAGATGCAAACATTAGGTCACATGCACAATGAACCTGTATTGTTTGTATTACTTCCCATATCGCAGTGGTTTTTGTGTCTTTCCAATGCCTAACGAATGTTAACCATGCTACTAAAAAGATACATACCACTAAATTCCTGAGTGAAGGATATATTACGTCTATGCCCCTCTTACCATAGTACATATAGTTGGCCAAAAGGAGGAAAAAGATGTTTGCACAATAATAATATATGGAATAAGGTTTCTGAAACACCACAATTCCTCCAACAATGGGAAGATGTTTGCGGTGCAATTTTAGAGATGCAGTGTGGGGTCAGGTACCACCGCAACATACATTTCTTGGTCAATACTCATAAGTTCACACTTCTAGTCGCTGTCAAGTTGGTAATCAAAGTTTCTGCCATTGTATACAAGAGTAAATAGAACTAAAATCTTTTTCCCATGCTTCAAAGGAGGATGCTTTAACAAACACAGTTATCTCATGTAGAAGTAATAAAACAAGGAGATACCTCTCATCTTTGTATGGGCTGATGTAAGATATTGTGCTGCTTGCCAGTGAATTATGGTTTTGATATCAGGGTTGCTGTGTAGAAAGTGCACTATTTGTAAATATCTATAATTTTCCTATTCATTAGATTAAAGTCAAATCGTAATGTGCAAAGAATTATAATATCACCCACTTTTATGTTTATGTTACAAATATGTGTGGCACTCATCTGAACTATGGTTTGTGAGACTGTCCCCTTTTATTCGGCATGACTCAAAATTAAAATTAAAATGTACTTGGGAACATACAGTATGTTTTTAAGGTACTAAATGGTTCCAATGTTCCCAACTCTCTTTGTTCTAGGGACAACCATAATAATAAATACTAAACAGAGGTTTCACCCCTCTTGCACTCCATCTAAAAAAATACATTGTATATTACCACTATTGTTATGAAATATTGCTTCCTTGTAGAAGATTTAGGGCCAAATGAGGTAAATCTGTAATTATATGGATGTAATTATATGGATTTTTGTCTCTAAATTTTTATACAGATGAGCTTGTTTTCTACATTTGAAAAGAACACATGAAATATAGTACTTAGTGTTTATTCAAAGACAATTTACTCTATCCATAATTTATCATAGCTAGACCTTGTTTCCATAAAACTTTTAACAGATTGCAAAAGCACTATGCTGCCTCTAACACTAAGAATAAAAAGCAGCCATTGTTTAAAAAAAAAATCTGATAATGTATAAGGTGAGATATTCTAGAATGATTTTCTAGCCTCCAGCAGAACTGCTGCAATTTTGCAAGAATGGATGACATTACATTGTCAGCATACCTGCCAACTTTCTGAGATGGGAATGAGGGACACCTATTAGTAAAAGTATGTATGTAAATTACACACCCCCTGTCTCTGCCCCTTAAAGGAAAATTGTACAAAAAAAGATTGGTTAAACACACGAGTGCTTTTTTACCACTACCATGCCTTTATATTGGTTTTTGGAATTTACAAATGCAGCAATTTAGAAATTGGATGAAAGTTTTAGCACTGTCAAACACTTTTTGATAGATAAATAGGGCTTTTTGTTATACAACTATATAGATTAGAACAAAATGAAGGACTAATGAGGAAGAAAGAGGGACAGAGGGACATTGTTCTGAATGAGTAACAGTCCCTTGAAATCAGGGACAGATGGGAGATATGTTGTCAGTAGGGATGAGCCGAACACCCCCCTGTTCGGTTCGCACCAGAACATGCGAACAGGAAAAAAGTTCGCTCGAACACGCGAACACCGTTAAAGTCTATGGGACACGAACATGAATAATCAAAAGTGCTAATTTTAAAGGCTTATATGCAAGTTATTGTCATAAAAAGTGTTTGGGGACCTGGGTCCTGCCCCAGAGGACATGGATCAATGCAAAAAAAAGTTTTAAAAACGGTCGTTTTTTTCAGGAGCAGTGATTTTAATAATACTTAAAGTCAAACAATAAAAGTGTAATATCCCTTTAAATTTCGTACCTGGGGGTGTCTATAGTATGCCTGTAAAGGGGCGCATGTTTCCCGTGTTTAGAACAGCCTGACTGCAAAATGACATTTCGAAGGAAAAAAAGCCATTTAAAACTACCCGCGGCTATTGCATTGCCGACAATACACATAGAAGTTCATTGATAAAAACGGCATGGGAATTCCCCACAGGGAAACCCCGAACCAAAATTAAAAAAAAAAAAAAATGAAGTGGGAGTCCCCCTAAATTCCATACCAGGCCCTTCAGGTCTAGTATGGATATTAAGGGGAACCCCGGCCAAAATTTTTTTTAAAAATGACGTGGGGTTCCCCCTAAATTTCATACCAGACCCTTCAGGTCTGGTATGGAATTTAAGGGGAACCCCGCGCCAAAAAAAAAAAAAAAAACGGCGTCGTGTTTCCCCAAAAATCCATACCAGACCCTTATCCGAGCACGCAACCTGGCAGGCCGCAGGAAAAGAGGGGGGGACGAGAGTGCGGCCCCCCCCCTCCTGAACCGTACCAGGCCACATGCCCTCAACATTGGGAGGGTGCTTTGGGGTAGCCCCCCAAAACACCTTGTCCCCATGTTGATGAGGACAAGGGCCTCATCCCCACAACCCTGGTCGGTGGTTGTGGGGGTCTGTGGGCGGGGGGCTTATCGGAATCTTCCTTCATCTTCTCCTTCTTCTGGTTCTTCTGGCTCTTCTGGTTCTTCCTCCGGCGTTCTCGTCCAGCATCTCCTCCGCGGCGTCTTCTATCTTCTTCTCCTCGGGCCGCTCCGCACCCATGGCATTGGGGTGAGGCTCCCACTCTTCTCTTCATCTTCTTCTTCATCCTCTTCTCTTCTTCCTTCTTCTCTTCTTCTCTTCTTCTCTTCTTAATTTTCTTCTCCGGGCAACTCCGCATCCATGCATGGAGGGAGGCTCCCGCTGTGTGACGGCGTCTCCTCATCTGACGGTTCTTAAATAACGGGGGGCGGGGCCACCCGGTGACCCCGCCCCCTCTGACGCACGGTGACTTGACGGGACTTCCCTGTCACGGGGAATGCCACAGGGAAGTCCCGTCATGTCCCGTGCGTCAGAGGGGGCGGGGTCACCGGGTGGCCCCGCCCCCCGTTATTTAAGAACCGTCAGATGAGGAGACACCGTCACACAGCGGGAGCCTCCCTCCATGCATGGATGCGGAGCGGCCCGGAGAAGAAAATTAAGAAGAGAAGAAGAGAAGAAGGAAGAAGAGAAGACGATGAAGAAGAAGATAAAGAGAAGAGCGGGAGCCTCCCCCCAATGCCATGGGTGCGGAGCGGCCCGAGGAGAAGAAGATAGAAGACGCCGTGGAGAAGATGCTGGACGAGAACGCCGGAGGAAGAACCAGAAGAGCCAGAAGAACCAGAAAAAGAAGAAGATGAAGGAAGATAGAAGAAGCATTTAAATAAAGGAATTGTCAAAAACTGTCTCTTGTCATTTTTAACTATTTTGACACTTTTTTAGTGAAATGGTAGGGGTAAGTACCCCCTTACCATTTCACACAGGGGGGGGCCGGGATCTGGGGGTCCCCTTGTTAAAGGGGGCTTCCAGATTCCGATAAGCCCCCCGCCCGCAGACCCCCACAACCACCGGCCACGGTTGTGGGGATGAGGCCCTTGTCCTCATCAACATGGGGACAAGGTGTTTTGGGGGGCTACCCCAAAGCACCCTCCCAATGTTGAGGGCATGTGGCCTGGTACGGTTCAGGAGGGGGGGGCTGCACTCTCGTCCCCCCCTCTTTTCCTGCAGCCTGCCAGGTTGCGTGCTCGGATAAGGGTCTGGTATGGATTTTTGGGGGAACCCCACACCTTTTTTTTTTTTTTTTTTGGCGCGGGGTTCCCCTTAAAATCCATACCAGACCTGAAGGGTCTGGTATGGAATTTAGGGGGAACCCCACGTCATTTTTTTTTTAAATTTTGGCCGGGGTTCCCCTTAATATCCATACCAGACCTGAAGGGCCTGGTATGGAATTTAGGGGGACTCCCACTTCATTTTTTTTTTTTTTTTATTTTGGTTCGGGGTTTCCCTGTGGGGAATTCCCATGCCGTTTTTATCAATGAACTTCTATGTGTATTGTCGGCAATGCAATAGCCGCGGGTAGTTTTAAATGAGTTTTTTCCTTCGAAATGTCATTTTGCTGTCAGGCTGTTCTAAACACGGGAAACATGCGCCCCTTTACAGGCATACTATAGACACCCCCCAGGTACGAAATTTAAAGGGATATTACACTTTTATTGTTTGACTTTAAGCATTATTAAAATCACTGCTCCTGAAAAAACGGCCGTTTTTAAAACTTTTTTTTGCATTGATCCATGTCCCCTGGGGCAGGACCCATGTCCCCAAACACTTTTTATGACAATAACTTGCATATAAGCCTTTAAAATTAGCACTTTTGATTTCTCCCATAGACTTTTAAAGGGTGTTCCGCGGCATTCGAATTTGCCGCGAATACCCCAAATTGTTCGGTGTTCGGCGAACTTGCGAACAGCCAATGTTCGAGTCGAACATGAGTTCGACTCGAACTCGAAGCTCATCCCTAGTTGTCAGTCCTTGTTGTAAATTGGGGTTCAGTACATGAACTGATATGTGGGAGCTGTATGATTATTTCATTTGTCTGAGGCCATGAAGAGGTAAGTTATAGATGCAATAGCAAGCTTTTCCATTCATTGGAAGTACTTATCACATAGTTTTATGTAAGACATTGGATCATCTTTGTGGCAGCTCATTTATTTTTTTAATTTAAAAAGGTAGGGGTAGAGAGTCCCAGGACCACACAGTTCAAGGGACAGCAGGAAAATTTCCTATGCCTTTCATTCATGGCAACAAATATGGCCATGTATGGCCTATCCTAATACATAGTTGCCAACAGTCCCGATTTTCCCGGGACAATCCCGATTTTGGGACCCTCGTCCCGATTGGAGGCTGTCCCGAATTGGGATTTCCATCAGGAAAATCGGGAATGTTGTTTTTTTAATTTTTGGATTACCTGGCTCCAGCAAAATGGCAGCCGGCGCCGCCGCTAGATCTTCCCCCTAGTGTTCAGTGGAGAGAGGAAGGGAGCTCGATCTGTGCAGCCAATGAATCGGCTTCTTTAGCTGCACGGATTGGCCCCTCCCCTCTCCACTGAACACATGGCGCCAGTGTCTTGCCGAGAAAGTTCCCCAGCTATTCAGCTTCGTTCGGCTATTTCTGCTGGCTCGTACTGCGCTAACGCTGAGCCTGTGCAGTACAGGGGGGTCGTTACTTGCCGAGGGGAACTTTCTCGGCAGAACACCGGCCGCTCTTGGAGTTCCTGGATGTGTGGTGGGGGGCGTTATGGGAGGGGAGGGTCTGCACTGGCACTGATGGAGGGGGTGGTCTGCACTGAGGGGGGCCTGCACTTATAGAGGGGGGTCTGCACTGAGGGGGGTCTGCACTAATAGAGGGGGGCTGCATTGAGGGGGTCTGCACTGATGGAGGGGGGGCTGCACTGAGGGGATCTGCACTGATGGAGGGGGTCTGCACTGAAGAGGTCTGCACTGATGGAGTGGGGTCTGCATTGACGGGGGTCTGCACTAATAGAGGGGGGGCTGCACTGAGGGGGTCTGCACTGATGGAGGGGGGTCTGCACTGATGGAGGGGGTCTGCACTGAGGGGGTCTGCACTGATGGAGGGGGTCTGCACTGATGGAGGGGGTCTGCACTGAGGGGGTCTGCACTGATAGAGGGGGTCTGCACTGATGGAGGGGGTCTGCACTGAGGGGGTCTGCACTGACGGGGTCTATACTGACTCTGCTGGGGACCCCTGATGCAAGGACAGACTCTGCTGGGGACCCCTGATGCAAGGACAGACTCTGCTGGGGGCACCTGATGCAAGGACGGACTCTGCTGGGGACCCCTGATGCAAAGACAGACTCTGCTGGGGACCCCTGATGCAAGGACGGACTCTGCTGGGGACCCCTGATGCAAGGACAGACTCTGCTGGGGACCCCTGATGCAAGGACGGACTCTGCTGGGGACCCCTGATGCAAGGACAGACTCTGCTAGGGGCACCTGTTGCAAGGACAGACTCTGCTGGTGGCACCTGATGCAAGGATGGACTCTGCTTGTGGCAGGAGACGTGGCAGGTGACACGCTCAGGGATCCCACTGATTCGGCATTATGGTGAGTTGAATGATTTAATTTTATATTACAATGTAATAATAGAAATAATTTGCTTCAATCATCCTGACACCATAACAATCATGGTGCCGGGATGATTGAAGCTTTAACACCAGGTGTTTGGAGTATCTTTATCTGCTGATTGTTAAACTTTCTAGAATACACATATTTCTATTGTTGCGTAGGATCTGGGGCTGCTGTCCCGTCATTCCCTCTCCATCCCTCATTCATCTCAGACTCTAACCACACCCCCTTTGAGCCACCTCAATTTAAGCCACGCCCACTATTTCACTTAAACCACACCTATTTTGCGCTGTGGCTTAGCTTTTTTATTGCTAAGACATGCCTACAAAGGAATGCCCCGCCCCCTAATTATTGTACGGCTCCGCCTACAGCCAAAAAAGTGTCCCACATATTTTTTTTGCAATGTTGGCAACTATGCTAATAATGTTAGCAATTTAAGGCTGGCCATACACGGTTTGATTCTCGATGGGCATGCTGAATGTACCAAGTTGATTGAGGTACAGCCAGCCTACCGGATTTGCTTACAATTATTGCAAGCGACAGCTATAGCCATTAGCAATAATCACTGTCTTCTCCCAGCGGAGATGGCTTTTCTGCCCTCCCCTGCCCCCTGCCGGGGTAAAACAATGGCCTGGCAGGAGGGATATCCACATCAACACTGTCTGTTTTGATGGGGAATCCTGTCCCTTCTTTCTGAGATTTACACTGTACTACCAGATAGCCTAACTTTACTACAACCAGATCTTATCTCTGCCCATAAATTGTGATTGGACAGTGAAGGGAAAGCAGCAGACTGATGTGCTTGTCTCTCTGTCCTGTTAGCCTGTAGCACAATAGCACTGCAGCATAACTGATTGGCTTATTGTGCTGCTTCTCCCTCTCCTAGTCTGGACTCTGCTGGAATTGCTAAAGCAAAGTTAAAGTGATATTAAAGGTTCTACTTACATGCTCTGTTCAATGGTTTTGCACAGAGCAGCTCCGATCCTCCTCTTCTGGCTCATCCATTTGTCAAGTGCCCACATAGCAAGCCGCTTGCTATGGGGGTACTCATGCATGCATGCTCATGCATGCAGGCCAATATCTCCTGCATCTGTGTCTAAGCCAATGAGGTGGAGAGAGACTTAAGAGAGCATCTACTGTTGTGCACATCCCTGGATCGAGATCAGGCTCAGGCAAGTATGAGAGATGGGGCTGAGGGGAGGGGCTGCATGCAGAAGGTTTTCACCTTAATGCAGAGAATGCATAAGACCCCTTTCACACTGGAGGCATTTTTCAGGCGCTTTAGCGATAAAAATAAAAGCCTGTAAAGTGCCTGAAAAAAGCCTCGGCTGCAATCCCAGTGAGAAAGCCCAAGTGCTTTCACACTGGGGTGCTGCTCTGGCAGGTTGTCAGAAAAAGTCCTGCAAGCAGATTCTTTGCAGCGCTGTAGGAGCGGTGAATACACCACTCCTAAAGCGCCCCTGCCCATTGAAATCAATGGGCAGCGCCACCGAACTGCCGGCAAAGCAGCGGTGCAGCGTTTTGCGGGTGGCTTTAACCCTTTTTCGGCCACTAGCGGGGGTTAAAAGTGCCCCGCTAGCGGCCAAAAAGTGCTGCAATAATGACAGTAAAAATAGTGCCGCTTTACTGCTGATGCCCAGGCACTGGCAGTGTGAAAGTGCCCTTTAGGTAAAAAACCTTCTGCCTTTAGAACCACTTTCAATTTAGATATCTAAATTACACATGTGGTGCCCCCCTTCCTGGTTAGATAGGAGTAACTCCAGTTCAGAGGTGGTCTGACTTTTCTTGAGGGCAGATCCATGGCCACAGTAGAATGTTACATAGCAAAGGGCACCAGTCACTTTAGTCTTTTTCAAGGTTTTATTGCTTTGGCTCACAGGGAGAGAGGGTCAGGGCTTCAAATACCCCCAGCACTTGGATTCCAGACTCTGCCACACTCTTCCTTCAACCAAGGGAGAACCAGGATCCTCTGAGGACATACCCAATCCCCTTCCAGCAGGACATTTTTCCCTGGCTCACCACCTTGGGTGCTGTACCCTCCTTGACCAGGCAGAGTAGTTTAACTGCTTGCCGACCGTCTCACGCAGATATACTGCGGCAGAAGGGCTCATACAGGCAAAACCACGTACCTGTACGTTCCCCTTTAAGAGGCGGGCAGCAAGCGCGTGCGCGCCGCCGGGGGCACGCGCGCCCGCTGCAAGCTCCGTGAGTCGGTTGCGGGTCCCGCAGACTCGATCGCTGCGGGGATACCCACGATCACCTCATGGGGAGGAGGAATGGGGAGATGCTAATGTAAACAAGCATCTCCCCTTTCTGCCTAGTGACAGTGTCACTGGATCTCTGCTCCCTGTCATTGGAGCAGAGATCAGTCACATGTCACACACAGCCATGCCCCTCACAGTTAGAAACACGCCCCTAGGACACACTTAACCCATACACTGTCACCTAGTGGTTAACCCCTTCACTGCCAGTGTCATTTACAAAGGAATCAGTGCATTTGTATAGCACTGATTGCTGTATAAATGACAATGGTCCCAAAAATGTGTCAAAAATGTCCGATGTGTCCAGCATAATGTCGCAGTCACAATAAAAATAGCTGATCGCCGCCATTTAAAAAAAAAAAAATATTAATAAAAATGCCATAAAACTATCCCCTATTTTGTAAACGCTATAACTTTTGCGCAAACCGATCAATAATGTCTTATTGCGATTTTTTTTTACCAAAAATGTGTAGAATATGTATCGGCCTAAACTGAGGAAAAAAATTTTTTTTTTTATACATTTTTAGGGGATATATATTATAGCAAAAAGTAAAAAAATAATGCATTTTAATCAAAATTGTCGCTTTTTTTTGTTTATAGCGCAAAAAATAAAAAGCGCAGAGGTGATCAAATGCCACCAAAAGAAAGCTCTATTTGTGGGAAAAAAAGGACGTCAATTTTGTTTGGGAGCCACGTCGCAGGACCGCGCAATTGTCAGTTAAAGCGACGCAGTGCCGAATTGCAAAAAGTGCTCTGGTCAGGAAGGGGGTAAATTCTTTCTGGGCTGAAGTGGTTAAGAAATTCTGTGCTAGGCCCAAACTAGCCCAAACAAGCTGCTGGCCTAGTCAGCACCAGGGATGAGCCGAACACCCCCCTGTTCGGTTCGCACCAGAACATGCGAACAGGAAAAAAATTCGTTCGAACACGCGAACACCGTTAAAGTCTATGGGACACGAACATGAATAATCAAAAGTGCTAATTTTAAAGGCTAATATGCAAGTTATTGTCATAAAAAGTGTTTGGGGACCTGGGTCCTGCCCCAGGGGACATGAATCAATGCAAAAAAAAGTTTTAAAAACGGCCGTTTTTTCAGGAGCAGTGATTTTAATAATGCTTAAAGTCAAACAATAAAAGTGTAATATCCCTTTAAATTTCATACCTGGGGGGTGTCTATAGTATGCCTGTAAAGGGGCGCATGTTTCCCGTGTTTAGAACAGTCTGACAGCAAAATGACATTTTGAAGGAAAAAACACATTTAAAACTACCGCGGCTATTGCATTGCTGACAATACACATAGAAGTTCATTGATAAAAACGGCATGGGAATTCCCCACAGGGCAACCCCGAACCAAAATAAAAAAAAAAAAATGATGTGGGAGTCCCCCTAAATTCCATACAAGGCCCTTCAGGTCTGGTATGGATATTAAGGGGAACCCCAGCCAAAATGTAAAAAAAAAATTGACGTGGGGTTCCCCCTAAATTCCATACCAGACCCTTATCCGAGCACGCAACCTGGAAGGCCGCAGGAAAAGAGGGGGGACGAGAGTGCGGCCCCCCCCCTCCTGAACCGTACCAGGCCACATGCCCTCAACATTGGGAGGGTGCTTTGGGGTAGCCCCCCAAAACACCTTGTCCCCATGTTGATGAAGACAAGGGCCTCATCCCCACAGCCCTGGCCGGTGGTTGTGGGGGTCTGCGGGCGGGGGGCTTATCGGAATCTGGAAGCCCCCTTTAACAAGGGGACCCCCAGATCCCGGCCCCCCCCTGAGTGAAATGGTAAGGGGGTACTTACCCCTACCATTTCACTAAAAAACTGTCAAAAATGTTAAAAATGACAAGAGACAGTTTTTGACAATTCCTTTATTTAAATGCTTCTTCTTTCTTCCTTCATCTTCTTCTGGTTCTTCTGGCTCTTTTGGTTCTTCCTCCGGCGTTCTCGTCCAGCATCTCCTCCGCGGCGTCTTCTATCTTCTTCTCCTCGGGCCGCTCCGCACCCATGGCATGGGGGGGGAGGCTCCCGCTCTTCTCTTCATCTTCTTCTCTTCTTCATCTTCTTCTTCATCTTCTTCTTCTTCTTCTTCTCTTCTTCCTTCTTCTCTTCTTCATTTCTTCTCCGGGCCGCTCCGCAGCCATGCTGGCATGGTGGGAGGCTCCCGCTGTGTGACGGCGTCTCTTCGTCTGACGGTTCTTAAATAACGGGGGGCGGGGCCACCCGGTGACCCCGCCCCCCTCTGACGCACGGGACATGACGGGACTTCCCTGTGGCATTCCCCGTGACGTCACAGGGAAGTCCCGTCAAGTCATCGTGCGTCAGAGGGGGGCGGGTCACCGGATGGCCCCGCCCCCCGTTATTTAAGAACCGTCAGACGAAGAGACGCCGTCACACAGCGGGAGCCTCCCACCATGCCAGCATGGCTGCGGAGCGGCCCGGAGAAGAAATGAAGAAGAGAAGAAGGAAGAAGGGATGAAGAAGAAGAAGAAGATGAAGAAGATGAAGAGAAGAGCGGGAGCCTCCCCCCTCATGCCATGGGTGCGGAGCGGCCCGAGGAGAAGAAGATAGAAGACGCCGCGGAGGAGATGCTGGACGAGAACGCCGGAGGAAGAACCAGAAGGGCCAGAAGAACCAGAAGATGAAGGAAGATAGAAGAAAGAAGAAGTATTTAAATAAAGGAATTGTCAAAAACTGTCTCTTGTCATTTTTAACATTTTTGACAGTTTTTTAGTGAAATGGTAGGGGTAAGTACCCCCTTACCATTTCACACAGGGGGGGGGCCGGGATCTGGGGGTCCCCTTGTTAAAGGGGGCTTCCAGATTCCGATAAGCCCCCCCGCCCGCAGACCCCCACAACCACCGGCCAGGGTTGTGGGGATGAGGCCCTTGTCTTCATCAACATGGGGACAAGGTGTTTTGGGGGGCTACCCCAAAGCACCCTCCCAATGTTGAGGGCATGTGGCCTGGTACGGTTCAGGAGGGGGGGGGCGCACTCTCGTCCCCCCCTCTTTTCCTGCGGCCTGCCAGGTTGCGTGCTCGGATAAGGGTCTGGTATGGATTTTTGGGGGGACCCCACGCTTTTTTTTTTTTTTTTTTTGGTGCGGTGTTCCCCTTAAAATCCATACCAGACCTGAAGGGTCTGGTATGGAATTTAGGGGGAACCCCACGTCAATTTTTTTTTTTTAATTTTGGCTGGGGTTCCCCTTAATATCCATACCAGACCTGAAGGGCCTTGTATGGAATTTAGGGGGACCCCCACATCATTTTTTTTATTTTTTATTTTGGTTCGGGGTTGCCCTGTGGGGAATTCCCATGCCGTTTTTATCAATAAACTTCTATGTGTATTGTCGGCAATGCAATAGCCGCGGGTAGTTTTAAATGTGTTTTTTTCTTCAAAATGTCATTTTGCTGTCAGACTGTTCTAAACACAGGAAACATGCGCCCCTTTACAGGCATACTATAGACACCCCCCAGGTACGAAATTTAAAGGGATATTACACTTTTATTGTTTGACTTTAAGCATTAATAAAATCACTGCTCCTGAAAAAACGTCAGTTTTTAAAACTTTTTTTGCATTGATCCATGTCCCCTGGGGCAGGACCCAGGTCCCCAAACACTTTTTATGACAATAACTTGCATATAAGCCTTTAAAATGAGCACTTTTGATTTCTCCCATAGACTTTTAAAGGGTGTTCCGCGGCATTCGAATTTGCCGCGAACACCCCAAATTGTTCGCTGTTCGGCGAACTTGAAACAGCCAATGTTCGAGTAGAACATGAGTTCGACTCGAACTCGAAGCTCATCCCTAGTCAGCACAAACTCCAAGCCACAGCGCATGGAGAAAGGGTGACATAGATATTTATACCTTAAAGTTGTTACAGCTTCACAGATATAAATTGGCCTGCATAAACTATTACCCATTAGAACTAAATTTAACAGTCACCTCTGTTTACAGCAAGTTGGCTATATACATTTCGTTTTTTTTAATGAATGAACACAAATCTGCATGAATTGTCATTTTTGTATCTGTCTGCAGTTCACCTTTAACATATCTATTATCATTATTTTACCTGTCAGTTATAAAGTAAATACACTTTTGGTAGAGTTGAGTTTAAAGCACACAATCTTTAACACTGCAGGCCATATCTGTATAGATATAACTTGAGAACTGACACATTTGACTTACTCTGCCATGCATACTGTAGGAGATTGAATATGACATCAAGCTTACTATGTTTGCAAAACGTATATCTTATAGCCTAAAGTAATAGATATGCTCCTAATGATGAGTTCTGGTGTGTCTGACAAGTAAGGTTTGTTGTTCATGCAAGATGCCCATAATAGAATTCTCTCTAGAAGGACAACAAAGATTTTAAGGTCTTCTTCTTATAATGCAGTGTATTTATGAATATTATTTGAAAACTGTTATAAAACACAATCAAGAAAATATAGAAAAGTGAGTAAAAGTAATACGAAATACATGATACACACTGATAACTAATATGCATACAATACTTGCTGAAAAGACAAGTTTGAATTAAAATACATAAAACACTATATGCAGTTCCCAAACATAGAACACATGCTTAAAGTGGAAGTAAACGCCAGGTACTGTAAATACCTCCTAATCCTGCACCGTTTAGGAGATATTTACATTACATGCAGCCAGTGACATCACTGGTGCATGCATTCTGGAAGAACGGCCACCCGTGCCATTCCTTCTGAGCCTGTGCAATGAACGGTGGCTCTCGCGCACATGAGCGGGAGTGACGTCATCGCTGCTCCGGCCAGTCACAGAGCCGGAGTCTGCGAACCCGGAAGCAAGATGGGTGAATATGGAAGCCCCTGCAGCGCTGACTTCTCGATGTGGGAGGGCTTAATTTTAAGGTAAGTTTAGCATAATGTGCTAGTATGTGAAGCATACTAGCACATTATGACATTACCTTGCAGATTCCCAAAAACTGCTTTAAAGTGATTTTGCTGCTAATATAGTGTAAAAAAAAAAAGAGGTAACCAGCAACCTTATGAAAAACTTTCCCAGACCTGTATACACTGTAAAGCAATGATTTACACCCTAAAAATGTCCCTACCTATTGAATATTCCTTTTGAATAAGATCATATGCCTTAGAGCACACTTCCCCCCAAACTATATGGAAAAGTATGAACCTCAGAGGTTGATTTACTAACATTGGAGAGTGCAAAATCTGGTGCAACTCTGCATAAAAACAATCAGCTTTCAGTTTTTTTTTGTTAAAGCTTAACTGAACAAGCTGAAGTTAGAAGCTAATTGGCTACCATGCACAGCTGCCCCAGATTTTGCACTCTTCAGTTTTAGTAAATCAACCCCTCACTCAACAGATCAAACAGCTAGTATTTTAAGACCAGCACATACCTCTGTAATCAACTCCTTCATTGTTAAAAGTCATTTCAAACTACGATTTAATATGATCCCATTCCACAATATGTCTACACATTTGGGATCAGCAAGTATTTCCAAAATCCAAAATGCTGGAGATGTCTTTGAGAATAGTGAGAAAAGATCACTAAAACTAGAAACAAAATCTGCTTCAACCCCTGGGAAATCTTATCTCATAAGACATCTTTCTTAATTTCTACAAAAAAATACTACCTTACCTGCTGACTGCTGCCAAAATGTTTTTCCAAAACATTAGAAATCACCAAACCCCCTTCAGTAGTTGCATGACTATCGCATGTTGGAAGAAATAACAAATATTAACAAACATGATTGTCAAATGGTTTACTCTATGGTCAGGATGGTTATTTGTCAAAGAATCAGAAGGTCCTAGTCCTGAATGTTTTCTTGCAAATGCTATTGGTTGAATACATTTGAAAATGTGCAAATATCACATCCATGTATTGCTACATACCATGCTTACTTCTTATTCATTGGGTCAAGATGGTCTTGTGAACTCCTTCAACCCGCCTTCTTCCGATGTTGTCTATCTGTGTCTACTCTGGCCTACTGATGATTTCTTCTGCACAACTATCCAAGAATCTTCAATGAATCATCATCACAACCAGGTTACCTGTAACTAGCATGCTGGTGAAGCAAACATTTATTTAAAGTGGATGTAAACCCACCAATCACCCTGTATAAACTAATGGCACAGTATTAATGTATATATACATGTGCAAGCCTCCTGTATGTATCCCTACCTTGCAAGTGTCACCCCTTCAGCATTAGGAACCCTGCAAAACTCTGGAATCGGTGGGTAGGTCTCTTTGCAGGTGCTCGGTGGGCAGAGTGGTGATGTCACAAGACTCCCTGCCCCCCTCTACACTCTTCTACTTTCCTCTTACTAACTCAGGAATGCACCACATGACTTTAGCATGCCCAATAATGCCGAGGTGTGGAGCAGCCAATCCTGGGAGAGCTGGAGAAGAAAGGAGGAAGGATGTGAAGCTGGAATCGTAGACACTTTCTCTGTTCATTCATGTGATAAAGAAATCAGATGTCAGTCACAGCAGTCGGGGAAGTGGCGACAAACTTATCTGTGTGTCCTTTTTTATCTTACTACAAAAAGACAAGAGGATTGCTCAGAGCTGGATTATTTCTTTGTGGCAAGACTAGGCACAGATGACTTGACATCCTCTATTGTACCAGGTAGAAGTCTTCATTCAAAAAAACATTTTCAGGTTTACATCCACTAAAACTCAGTAATGTAAACTTTTGTTTCATTAATCTGTTGATCTTTTCTTTTTATGTATTATGAAAACCTCAGAAACTTTAAATTGGTTGTAAATTCACTGAAGTGACAACCATCAGGTGATACCCAGAGATGAATCAAATCATCCTATATAAGCTCTCTCTTCTCTATATAAGATCAAAGTACACAGTTTAAAGGTCTTTTTTCAGCAGCAGTAGGCACGGAGCAGGGATCTAAAGTCACACACTGCACATCTACAACATAGAGCTCCATATCATCTAGAGCTAAGTGGAGGGAAGCTACACAGCTAAGGATGTCAGTTGCCTTCTGTGTACTGGAGAGGGGTGGGGCTGTCACCCAGAAATCTGTGCAGTTGGCTTAACCTATTAGAAGTGACGGATAGCAGAGGGAAGACAGAGAGATAGATGACACTCGGTGCATCGGATTGAGACAGGTACACACTATAGAGGGATATGCTTTCTTCATTTTTAATTTCGGAGGTTTACAGCAATTAAAGTAAGAAAGTAGAAAAAAAGTGGGCACCACAAGGAGGGTGTTTAATACTCACCTCTATGCTGTCCGTGGCACCGATCACTCCTGTATTGCAAAAAAAGAAGAATCTCTAAATCTGCCATTTCATAGAGGGTCAGATCCCTTGTCCCCACCACACACAGCGGTTCCTACTGCCAGCACCTACGTTAGCATAGGAAGCTCTAGAAACATAGGGGCTGTGGGAGGAACCACAGCATGCAACGGAGGACCAGGAATCCAACGCTCACAAAATGTAAGATTTAGAAGATTCCATCAGTAGCGGCTTTGCAATTCAGGACGGATCATTAACATAAAGACCAAGGGGGGTGAATGTTAAAAACCTTCTTTGCAGGGACCATGTTTTTTTTTTTTTTTAATTTGCTAATAACTTGATTAAGAAGGTATTTTCCATCCAAAACCACCAATATGAATAAAGTATTATAAAACAATAGACATGCTAACACACAACCAAACAAAAAGTTGTTGAAGTGAAATCTGAAAAAAAATGTGGTGATATAACAATCAAAAGTATATAATGCAAATTGCAGCTTACTGATAAGACAATGGCTTAGCCATTGAGAAAGCCAATCCGGATGCAATGCATCAGGCGGGTGGTGACGTCATCATGCTGACAGTGATGTCATCATGCTGGGTGGAGTTTGGATGCTGCTTTTGAAAACCAAGTTTGTCTTCACTTTGTGACATGCCTGTGATATCTTTTAACATGTAAGTACAATCTGAGTTTTTTAAAGTAAAAAAGGAATAGCAGTCTGCACTATTTGGTTCTTTATGCTTCTTTGTTGGTCCATCTACTCCTGGGAGACCGTTTGTCATTGATTTTTAGCACATGGAGAGAAGTGGGAGTCTAGTAAAGAAAGCATAATTGACCCATTATATTAGTGGGGTTCCCATTATCTAGTGAGAAGATACCCATAGGGTGTGGTGAAGGGCACTTTGGTGTTTACTAACGTTGAAGGAATTGCATGTACTGTGGCTTGGAAATCGTCTACTGATTGCACAAAGATTGGATGTTGTATGGGATACTCTATATGTTTGGACTACACATTTTATATATGTTTTTTATGTTTTTGATGCATAAGGTTTCACAGATTGTGATTTCATATACAGTATATTATCAAAAGTATTGGGACGCATGCCTTTCGCGCACATGAACTTTAATGGCATCCCAGTCTTAGTCTGTAGGGTTCAGTATTGAGTTGTCCCACCCTTTGCAGCAATAACATCTTCAACTCTTCTGGGAAGGCTGTCCACAAGGTTTAGGAGTGTGTCTATGGGAATGTTTGACCATTCTTCCAGAAGCGCATTTGTGAGGTCAGGCACTGATGTTGGATGAGAAGCCCTGGCTCGCAGTCTCCACTCTAATTCATCCCAAAGGTGTTCTATTGGGTTGAGGTTAGGACTCTGTGCAAGCCAGTCAAGTTCCTCCACCCCAAACTCACTCATTCATGTTTTTACGGACCTTGCTTTTTTGCACTGGTGAGCAGGGACCATCCGCAAACTGTTCCCACAAAGTTGGGAGCATGAAATTGTCCAAAATATCTTGGTATGCTGACGCTTTAAGAGTTCCCTTCACTGAAACTAAGGGTTCAAGCCCAACCCCTGAAAAACAACCCCACATCATAATCCCCCCTCCACCAAATGATTTGGACCAGTGTACAAAGCAAGGTCCATAAAGACATGGATGAGTGAGTTTGTGGTGGAGGAATTTAACTGACCTGCACAGAGTCCTGACCTCAACCAGATAGAACACCTTTGGGATAAATTAAAGCGGAGACTGCGAGCCAGGCCTTCTCGTCGACATCAGTGCCTGACCTCACAGATGCGCTTCTGGAAGAATGGTCAAACATTCCCATAGACACACTCCTAAACCTTGTGGACAGCCTTCCCAGAAGAGTTGAAGATGTTATTGCTGCAAAGGGTGGGCCAACTCAGTATTGAACCCTACGGACTAAGACTGAGATGCAATTAAAGTTCAGATATGTTGACATGTGCTAGCAGTATGTATGTGTGGTTGTGTTGAGAAGTGTTTTATAGCTGTTGTAGAGAGTATCCTGATAAATTTTGTTGTATGTATACAATGACAATAAAGTATATTATCTTATTATTTTATCTGTACATGTAAAGGCAGGTGTCCCAATACTTTTGGTAATATAGTGTATATTATTGTGAAGATATTTTAGAATTTAGATTTTTGCATATGTCACTTTATAAATTGTATATGTCACTTTAAGGAGAGATTGAAAGCGCTTTACTACTTGAATCTTTATATTTTTTTTATCATTATTTTCCTGATCTCTTTAAAAAAAGTCATTGGAATGCTGTATACGAATCCACGCTTATGAGCTGTAAATGTGAACAATAAAAGGACTATTATTGTTGGTTCTAACCTAAAGTGAAACTATGGGCAACATCAAAAATTGCTTATGGTGCAATTTGTCATTAGCATTAACGCAGCAATCGTTCTACGTCCCTTGTAATAATGTTTTATTACCTGTTGATCCTGCTAGCAAATGTGTTATTTTTCAGCTTCCTTTAAACACTTAAAAATCCAAAATGCAGCGCTTAGGTGAAACAAATTTAAGTCCTCATGCACATGGACGTTTTAAAAAACGAGCTGTAAAGCTAGGTTCGACACCTGGAAAAACCGGCGTAAAAAACGTGATTTTTACCGCGTTTTGCATTAGCGTTTTTGCGTGTTTTTCTGCGTTAGCGCTAAGAAGCGTTTTTTAATGAAAAACACATCTCTCAGCTATATACACTCCCAAATTTCCCACAATGCCACAGAAACCAAAGAAAATATGTTAATGAGCATGTGTGGGTGCCATTTTGGTAGGAGAGAGAGAGAGGAGAGAGTGTTTCAGAGTCTGTTAAGTTTTCAGTATTTTTATGAGAAATATGGATCCTGTCATGCAGAAGATCGATGAGGCAATCCTTCTGATTGTTTTCCGGAGGCAGCGGAGAATGAGACAGGAGGAGGAGAGAAACAGCAGACGTCGATTTTGGGTGCATCCAATGGTATCCAATCACTTTTCTACGGGGAACTTTGGCAATATTTATTCCCAACTGCGCTCATATCCAACAAAGTTCTTCAACTTTACAAGGATGTCAGTGCCGCTCTTTGATGACCTGTTGGAGAGGCTCAGGCCAAGGCTCACAAGGATGGACACTGTGATGCGTAGCTCTGTGTCACCGGAGGAACGGATGCTAGTGACACTCAGGTAAGTGAATACACATATGGGAGGAGGGGTTAGGGTTAGGGGTTAGGAGTTAGGGGTTAGGGTTAGGGTTAGGGGTTAGTGTTAGGGGTTAGGGTTAGGGGGTTGGGGTTAGGGTTAGGGGTTAGGGTTAGGGGTTAGGGTTAGGGGTTAGGGTTAGGGGTTAGGGTTTGGGGTTAGGGTTTGGGGTTAGGGTTAGGGGTTAGGGGTTAGGGTTAGGGGTTAGGGTTAGGGTTAGGGGTTAGGGTTAGGGGTTAGGGTTAGGAGTTAGGGTTAGGGGTTAGGGTTAGGAGTTAGGGTTAGGAGTTAGGGTTAGGGGTTAGGGTTAGGGTTAGGAGATAGGGTTAGGTTTAAGGGTAGGGTTAGGACTTATGTTTATGCTTTTCTCTTTCAATAACTAAATGTATTATGTTATCTTAGGTTCCTTGCCACGGGACAAAGTTATGCTTCCTTGCATCACTACTTCCTCCTTGGCCTCTCAACGGTCTCAAAAATAATAAAGGAAACATGTGTGGCAATATGGGAGGAATTGCATAACGTTGTAATGCCAGAGCCAACCGAAGACATCTGGGAATCAGTTGTGGACACTTTTTGGGAAAAAACTCAGTTCCCAAATTGCATAGGAGCCCTTGATGGGAAACACATCAGGGTGAAGAAGCCTCCCCACTCTGGATCGTCATATTTTAATTATAAAAAATATTTTTCAGTGGTCTTCCTGGCATTGTCCGATGCACACCTCAAATTTCTGTTTGTTGATGTGGGAGCATATGGAAGCCAAGGTGATGCCCGCATATTCCGCGAGTCGGCCTTCGGACGTCGTCTACATGAGGGACGACTCAATATTCCTCTACCCTGCACTGAAGAACCCAGCTTGCCATTAGTCATGGTGGCAGATGAGGCCTTTGGACTGGCTGAAAATCGAATGAGGCCATACAGTGGCACTGGTCTCAGCCGACAGCAAAAAATTTACAATTATCGGCTCAGACGTGCACGCCGCGTTGTTGAATGTGCATTCGGCGTGTGTACGGCCAAATGGCGAGTTTTGCTGACAAGTATGCAATTGGATGTTGACAACGCCATTAAAGTCGTCCTGGCATGCTGCGTTCTGCACAATTTTCTGCGGGACAGTGACAGAAATAATGTTGAACAGGAGCCCATTAGACAACTTCAGAGGGTTCAATTTATGGACTTGCGTTCAACTGCACGTGTCATGAGCATTCAAAACCAATTTGCAGAATTTTTTGAATCCCCTGATGGAGAGGTATCATGGCAGAATGATTATATCTAAAAAATATTTGCAATACATCTACCTTTGCTTTCTTTTGTTTTTTAAAATAAAGCATTTCAAAATTGAAGTTTGTTATTTTTTGGTCCATTTATCAACGATTGTTCTACAAGTCAATTTGACTCTGCCTTTGGGGTAAGCCTAGGCTAAGCCCAAAAAAGAGCAAGCTTACGCTTGTCCGAAGGCAGAGTACGATAGAGTCCTTTGCACTCTGCCTTCAGGGCAAGCAGAGTGCAAAGGAGTGCTGTTGTGCATCATATAAAAGACAAATTTAACACATTTATTTTCAATCAAAAAAAAAATTAAATAAAGGATTGGGATCACAACTGGTATTTCAAGAAAAAAAAGAATTTATTTTGGGATCACAACCGGTGATAGGTGGTGGTGGATGGTTGATTGCATTGGGGATGTGGGGATTGGGGACGGGGTAATGGTTGGGCCTGGCGATCACTACCAAAATCCTGCTGGTAGCGGGGTAGAGGGTATGGGGGCTGAAAATGGGAGGTGGAAGGTGGAAATTCACCATACGATTGCAGGTTATGGTATGAGGTCTGGGACGGCATAGGTGGTGGTTGGCGTTGAGGAGGGGGCTGATAGTGAGAGGGGGGTGCTAGCACTGCTGAGGTCCCAGGGGCCATTGGGGGATCATGAGAAACATTATATGGATCGCATGGAGGTGGCCCGCCACTTAATTTTGCATGTCTGTATTGCATTGCAATAGCGTACATGCGATCCATACAAAGTTTCTCTTGGTCTCCCCCAATGTCCTCCAGGATGTGGTAAAGGCTGCGGCAGAAGCAGGCGTGTGGGTTGTTGGTGTCTAAAAAGGCATCCATACTGCACCTCTCCTGCCGCACTTCCTGCAGCAGTGCTAGCACCCTGTCATCAGCCTCCGGATTATAGCCGCCCCTCGCCTGACGTCCACGCCCATGGCCACGAACACCGCCACGACCGCGCTACTCTCCACCTTGATGACTGGCAGGAGACGGTGTTTCAACAGCCCTCGATTCCTGCAAAAGAACAAAAATGTTTACATTGACATGTACATGGACAGACAGACAATGAGATAGACAGGCAGACCGAAGCAGTTACCTCAGCTGTGCCCTCAACACCTCCCTCGCTGATCGGTCGTGGAGATCCAGTGCTGGTCATAGGACTGCTTGGTCTCTGAACCTCAGCATCTTCCTCATCGACCTCTCGCAGTCTAAAATTAGAAGTTGTCCTGCAAACAATACAAATTGTATAAACGTAACTACTTTAGCCCGGACCATTCAGCTGGCCAAAGACCCAAGCACTTTTTGCGATTTGTCACAGCGTTGCTTTAACAATGGTGGTCGTGCAACGTGGCTCCCCAAAAAATTTACGTTCTTTTTTTCCACTCAAACAGACCTTTTTTTAGGTGGTATTTGTTCACCTCTGGGGTTTTTTGGGTTTTTTTTTCGAAGCTATAAAAAAAGAGTGTAAATTTCAGTTGTAAATTTTGAATTAAAATTTTTTTAAGTAATAAATATCCCACAAAAAATAAATAAATATAAAATTTTCTTTTTGGTTTAGGCCGATATGTATATACAGATTTCAGTTAATAAAGTTTTTTTTGCCAAAAGTTATAGCGTCTATGAAACAGGGGAGAGTTTTATGCCATTTTTCTTACAAATTTATTTTTTATTAGTAATGGGGGAGATCAGCGATTTTTAGCATGACTGCAACAATACGGCCGACACATTGGACAATTTGGACACATTTTTGGAAAAATTGTCATTTTTACAGCGTTCAGTGCGTTTAAAATTGCAATAAAATACTGTAAAAATTACACTGGCATTGACCTCTTCCTCTCCCTGAGACGATCGCCGGTGTGCCCGCGGACATTGACTCGCGGTCGGACTCATGGACCTCAAAATGGGAAAGCGCGCCGCCAATGCGGCAACTTAAAAGGGACGTACAGGTACGCCCATTTGTGCTGCCGTGCCATTCTGCCGACGTATATGTACATGTGGCGTTCGTAAAGTGGTTACAATAGCCATGGTACATACTGCCTGAAAAGCAATGTACATAGGCAAATATATGAAAAAAACTTACGGTCTGATATGGCTCTGCATATTTTGCCTTAGGAATTGCAGATTGCTGTGGTATACATGTTTTTTTTTGGTTGGCGCTGGTGCTCCGCTACGTGCCGCCTTGTCTTCATCCGTGAGGTCCCTCCTGACACACGTAGGGACTTCCAGTGGCGCTGCATAATTTTGCCTAAAATAACATGGAAAACAAAGGGTTAAATATGCAATCTTCATTTACATTACACACAAACAGATCATGCATTCAAGGAAAATAGACTTACTTATTTCCTTTCTTTCCGCATTTCTCAGTTGTTCCCAGCCAGGGGTAATGGCAGCACTTATGTCCTCCCAGGCTTTCACCTTCCGGATGTGGTCTCCATGCAGTGGATGTGCCACATCCCACAGTTCTGGATGGGCCTGTACCGCACTTATTAGCTCAGCTTGTGAGACTGCACTAGCCATCTTCAAGCCAATATAACCACAGTCACACGGCTGTGCAAAGGACTCTTGGGTAATATAATGTCCAGACAGGAACTTCCTGTTTTTACAGAGATTACAGTGTCCAATCATCTTTTTTTAACTAAAAAACGCCGGAGCTAAAAAACGCGAAAAAACGCCGCGGTCGCGTTTTTGCGCGTTTCGCGTTTTTACAGCTCTAGCGCCGCGGCTCGGAACGCACTGGTCCTGGGTTTTTTTTTTACAGCTTAAAAACGCCTAGGCCATTTGCAGCTCAAAAACGTCTAGGTGGGCATGAGGACTAAAAATAAATGTTTTTAAATTTGTTTCATCTAAGCGCTGCATTTTGGATTTTTATATTTGTGTTTGATGAAATCAACAAACTATGCTGGCTGGCTGCTTTTCTTGTACTTAGTTAGCGCAGATATTTGTTCACTTGGTTTTTCCTTTAAACACTTGCCGACCGCCGCACGCCGATATACGTTGTGATTTTTTTTACCAAAATAATGTAGAAGAATACATATCGGCCTAAACTGAGGAAAAAATTAGTTTTTTTATATATTTTTGGGGGATTTTTATTATAGCAAAAAGTTTAAAATATTGCTTTTTTTTCAAAATTGTTGCTCTTTTTTTGTTTATAAATCCTGTATAATAATAATAATAATAAATAGCGCAAATAATAAAAACCGCAGAGGTGATCAAATACCACCAAAAGAAAGCTCTGTTTGTGGGAAAAAAGGACATCAATTTTGTTCTGGTGTAACAAAAGCCCGACCGTGTAATTATAAGTTAAAGCGACGCAGTGCCGAATCGCAAAAAGTGCTCCGGTCAGGAAGGGGGTAAATCCTTCCGGGGCTGAAGTGGTTAACACACAAAGTTGTCCAGCAAGTTAGAGGGTTGAAACACACTATTTGACACTGAAAGGGGTGATTACATTGGCATACCTCCCAACTTTTGAACTTCAGAATGAGGGACACTTGAGGGAGGAAGCGACCCACAGCTCGCTACGTGCATTGTGGCAAAAGTGGGTGTGATCAAACTCTTAACAGTGGGAGGGGCTTAATGGACATGGTTAAACAAAACCCAGGTTTCCTTGTACCTCTAAAACAGGGATATGCAATTAGCGGACCTCCAGCTGTTGGAGAACTACAAGTCCCATGAGGTATAGCAAGACTGACAGCCACAAGCATGACACCCAGAGACAGAGGCATGATGGGACTTGTAGTTTTGCAACAGCTGGAGGTCTGCTAATTGCATATCCCTGCTCTAAAATATGCTTTGATTGCTGTGCCACAAGATAGAGTCTCACGGATACATACAAACCCCAGCACTATTATTAAAAAAAAAAGGGATAAGGCCGTGGCACAAAGCAAAGGTGCCTGCAAGACAGACAAATGGCAGTAGAGTGCAGGGATGGTATCAGCAATGGAGGAGATCAGCTGTAGTGCTTACCTTTCATTTTGATTTGAATGGATGATGACAAGTTCTCTTTACTGCCAGATACCCCTAGGTGCCTAAACCTCCTCTCAGATCTCCTGTAGGGGGCCCCAGAGCCCACACACTGGACAGATCCAATCTGCAGGGAGATAGAATATCTGCAATGAGAGATCCCACTAATACATACAGAGAGCTGAGGGGGAGGCCAGCCTGACACATTAGGGCTGCAGACACACAAACCTCCTCAGAAAGCAGCTGACATGCTGGGACCTGTAGTGAATGGCTCAGATACCCCACCAACCAATCAGAGCTCAGCCTCCTCTCACCATACACTCACCTCACATTCACCTCCAGTGTCCTCCCTGTGGATAGTACTAACAGAAGCTGCTCATGCTGTAAAGCACATATGGGGAGGGGCGGGGCTTAGATACAACATGCTAGAGGGGAGGGGCCACTGTGTTCTGTGTAAGGGAGGAATGGGGAAGTGTGGTGTGTGGGATGTGATAGGGAGGGGGAGGAGCACTCCATGTAATTAAGTACAATGGGAGCCACTCTTTCATTACACTGGTTGTTTGACAGAGGGGGCGGGTCTGAGTATAAGTCCCGCCCATACCAGACATCACAGCTTGGATTTGACAGGTGAAGTCTGTCATCGGAGCTGCACACTGTACAGTGCACATCCAGCTGGCTTGCCAATAGGGATGAGCTTCGAGTTTGACTCAAACTCATGTTCGACTCGAACATCGGCTGTTCGCAAGTTCGCTGAACATCAAACAATTTGGGGTGTTCGTGGCAAATTCGAATGCCGCAGAACACCCTTTAAAAGTCTATGGGAGAAATCAAAAGTGCTAATTTTAAAGGCTTATATGCAAGTAATTGTCATAAAAAGTGTTTGGGGACCTGGGACCTGCCCCAGGGGACATGGATCAATGCAAAAAAAGTTTTAAAAACGGACGTTTTTTCGGGAGCAGTGATTTTAATAATGCTTAAAGTGAAACAATAAAAGTGTAATATCCCTTTAAATTTCGTACCTGGGGGGTGTCTATAGTATGCCTGTAAAGGGGCGCATGTTTCCCGTGTTTAGAACAGTCTGACAGCAAAATGACATTTCAAAGGAAAAAAAGTCATTTAAAACTACTCACGGCTATTGCATTGCCGGTCCGACAATACACATAGAAGTTCATTGATAAAAACGGTATGGGAATTCCCCACAGGGGAACCCCGAACCAAAATTTAAAAAAAAAAATGACGTGGGGGTCTCCCTAAATTCCATACCAGGCCCTTCAGGTCTGGTATGGATATTAAGGGGAACCCCTGCCAATTTTTTTTTTAAAAATGGCGTGGGGTTCCCCCAAAAATCCATACCAGACCCTTATCCGAGCACGCAACCTGGCAGGCTGCAGGAAAAGAGGGGGGGATGAGAGAGCACCCACTCCCACTGTCTCCTGATTGGATTGGGCGCCGGACTCCCGCTTTAAGCATTATTAAAATCACTGCTCCCGAAAAAACGGCCGTTTTTAAAACTTTTTTTGCATTGATCCATGTCCCCTGGGGCAGGACCCAGGTCCCCAAACACTTTTTATGACAATAACTTGCATATAAGCCTTTAAAATTAGCACTTTTGATTATTCATGTTCGTGTCCCATAGACTTTAACGGTGTGCGCGTGTTCGAACGAACTTTTTTCCTGTTCGCATGTTCTGGTGCGAACCGAACAGGGGGGTGTTCGGCTCATCCCTACTTGCCAATCCCTGGCTGTTTACACTGCTGCAGTTCTTATCTAGCCACAAGTTGATATACAGTATAAGCAACATAATTATGTACAGCGGGATAGCGGGATAAACATCTGAATGCGGGAAAGTCTCACCCAATCTAGGACGGTTGGGAGGTATGCATTGGTCACTTTTTATTCACATAGTAACATCATTGATTTCAAAAGGGAAAAAAAAAAAACATGTTTTTTGTAACCGCTTAAAAAATGTTAGCTGGTGTTTGGCTTTAAATGTTGGTTATAAATTCCATCTAAGGCCCCTTTCACACGGGCTGTCTGATCAGGTTTGCCTGTCAATTTTTCAGTCAGATCTGATTAAACCTTCCAGTTTCTGCTGACACCCGCTGCCATCCAATATGATCCTGTCCGTCAAAAACAGATGGATGGTAGTCCTATTCCCCATCAGTCTGGCGGATCATGTCAGGTCGCAACAGACAGGAGGTCCGTTGCCATCCAATAGAGGAGAGCAGGACTGTGCCCATGTCTGCTCTGCATAGAGGAGCAGACACAGACCTGTTATCCGCCTGCTCAGTGGGGTTTAGCGGAGAGATTCCCCACTGAGCATGTGGATTCCTTAGTAGAGGTGCCCATGATAAAGGGGCCTACATCCACTAGTCCATCTAATTCTCATCTCTCCATAGGTTGACAATGCTGCTTTCCAAGGGTAATTAAGCTGCTCCTCAATAGAACTGAGAGTAGACATGCTAAGACCGGAAGTGTATTACTAGTTGGATCATCAGGTGAAAAAAAAGTAAATAAAACCTAAAAAAAGAAAGCTGTAGGCACCACATCTAAGGAATAGTAAACTGCAATTCATTTTGTATTCTTAGATTTAGACACATTAATGGGCAGATCATGCATAGGTGGTTAAAATATCTTCTGCAGTCAGCAGCAAGAAATGTTAATTACAAGCTGAAAATGGCAGATCTTTACATCCACATGGTAGCCAGATTATAGATGCAACTTTCTTGATACTTTTCATACAAAGCTCCCTCGACTTCTAATTATAGCTGCAAGGGTAGACAAGGATTGAAGAATCACTCACAGACCTGCAGCAATGTGCTAATTAAGGGTCAGTGCCTCAGTATGTCAATACTTGTGCAATGCTGGTGGTCAATTAAAGAGCGAAACAAAGGTAAGGATGGCAACCATGGAGCACACACTTTCAAGAACAAATCAGCAATGACTGCCCACATATTTCTATTCTGATATATTCCTGCTGATTTGTCAGCTGCCCTTAAAGAGGAATTTAAATAATTTAACTAGTATTAAAAATACTCCCTTCCCCCTTCCAACACCTATGTTAGCTAATTTGTGTAAAATAATAAATACTCCCTCCCCCTTCCAACACCTATGTTAGCTAACTTGTGTAAAGATTTGTTTACTTACCTGTTTTTATGCACCTCTCCAGTCACATAATCCCCTGTGTCAGCCAGTGGCCAGAGCAGTACTGATATTAGAAATCATGAAGCCATAGTTGCCAACATTGAAAAAAAAATGTTAGGGACACTTTTTTGGCCGTAGGCGGAGTCTTGTTTTAATTAGGGGGCGGGGCATGCATTTGTGGGTGTGACAAAAGGAAAAAGTAATGCAAAAAAATGCGGCGCGCGAAGCGTGGTCGTGGTTGGGCGAAATAGTGGGCGTATCTTAAATCCCTCCACCGGCCGCATGGCTAGAACCCCTGCCCCTTTCCATAACAGACTGGCAGCGGGGCGGGGGGTAGGTGGGGTGAGGCGGAGCGGGACGGTGGGTGGGCGGCACCGCAGAAGCTCCGTCTAGCCCCCCCAGCCGTCTTCCTGATCTTCTTTAAAATGGCGGCCAGTGGAGACAATGTCTCCGCCGGCCGCTGACCTCTAGCGGCAGCGGCGGCGAAAATCTGTGAAGAACCAGATTTCTCGGGACATTTTACCGGGACACAAAAAATTTGGGAATGGAGTCCAAATCCCGGGAAATCCGGGACAGTTGGCAACTATGTGAAGCCCCATACAGCCTTCTTGATGAGGCCTCCCAAACCACGCTTACATCCCCTCCCACCCACCCCATCCCCCCAGGGTGCAGCAGAACAATGGCACTGAAATTATTTGCATACCCGGTGAAAATTACAAAAGTCTCTCCTCTACTCCCAACTCTTGGGCCTCTCTTTTAACATGATGGGGCCCAGGGAAGTAATTTAAGCCCTGGTAAGCATGTAGGAGCAGGGTGTGGTATAATAGAATCCAATTATTAATTGACAAAAGTTAACAGTAAAGCCCTGGGTTGATTAAGCCTGGGCCCAGTGCAATAGGACCAGTTGTACTGCCTTATCCGTGGCCCTGGGCTAGAGCGCTTGATAATGGCTAGTAAAACCTGGAGTGGTGACATCACCCATAGGCTTACTATGGCCCATCTGTTTTCAGTGCTCCATCCTCTCCCTTGAAGCTACCGCTAGCTGAGAACAGGGGAACTAATCACATAAAAGACAAAAACAGAACATTCCATAGCTCAACTCACCAACCAGTCTGCCAACTGGATAAAATAATAGTGCAGCACTATAAATGCAACCAGCAGGCTGACACATTGCTCATGACGTAAAATAATTGAAAGTCTCCTTTAATGAAGAAAAAAGGGTTGACAGAAAGCAGTCTCCTCTGCGGTGGTAAGGGTGCTCATAAATGTTCATAAGGTGCAACGCAATCCGTGATTCCACCACCAGCTAGCCAAAATGCTCACTTCAGTTAATGGACCCCTGAGCTAACAGATGGGTCAAACAGGCATTTACCACTCTCTGGTCATGGATGGAAGCTTGGATAGGTAGATGGATGAGGTAGGCAATCACACCACTTTAAAAGACCGCACTCTGTTGTTCTCAATTTTCAGCCATGGAGCCACCGGAGGCATGCTGTCACAATGACCGCCGGGCACCCGCGATCGCTCCACACAGAGACAGAACGGAGATCTGTCTAAGTAAACAGACAAATCTCCATGCTGTCAGGGGAGAGGAGACTGATCTTTTGTTTATACTAAGTATGAACAATGATCAGTCTCCTCACCCAGGCAGTTCCATCCCCCCAAAGTTAGAATCACTCCCTAGGACACACAGTTAACCCCTTGATCGCCCCCTGCTGTTAACCCCCTCTCTGCCAGTGTCATTTATACAGTAATCAGTGCATTTTTATAGCACTGATTGCTGTATAAATGTTAATGGTCCCAAAAAAAGTGTCAAAAGTGCCTGATCTGTCCCCCACAATGTCACAGTCCCGATAAAAATCGCAGATCACCGCCATTACTAGTAAAAAAAAAAATGTATAATAAAAATGCCATAAATATAGCCCCTATTTTGTAGACGCTATAACTTTTGCGCAAACCAATCAATATACCCTTATTGTGATTTTTTTACCAAAAATATGTAGAAGTATACATATTGACATAAAATGAGGAAGAAATTAAAAAAAAAAAAAAACATTTGGGGGATTTGTTTATTGTTTGTTTATTATAGCAAAAAGTAAAATTTTTTTTTTTTTCATAAAAATCGCAGAGATGATCAATTACCACCAAAAGAAAGCTCTATTTGTGGTGAAAAAAGGACATCAATTTTGTTTTTGTACAAAGTCGCACGCCCGCGCAATTGTCAGTTAAAACGACGCAGTGCCGAATCGCAAAAAATGGCCTGGTCATTAAGGGGGCAAATCTTCCGGGGCTGAAGTGGTTAACTTTGAACGTCATGCACTAGTACACCCACTTAAAATGAGTGGAGCACACAAACATTAATATAGCTAGATATTTTTTTTTATATATTTCTTTACTTAAAGTGAGTCCCTTGCGAATCCGAGACAATAGATGAACCATAGCAGGGAGTATATTACTGTAATGCATGGCTAATTTTAATAAAGTATACTAGGCAGCACAGGCAACGTACAGGCACAGTAACCAATGAAAAGTTAATGAGGCATCCAGCCAGACGCAGTTCTATTTAATTTATAACCTAAGGTGCTTTGATGTTTTGAAGAAAGCACTTCCTCCCCTGCTAATTCTAATATAGGCTTACCTGCTCAGACATCAGAGACTTTCATTGCAAGTAAAAACTGAGCATGAAGCAAATTAATGGTCATTATTAATTTAACCCCCTAATGTTTGAGTGCCTTGAAAGAAGCGCAAAAAGACCCACGAGGCTTGTCACTGAAATATTTTAAGATATACATATTTAGTTGACTCTTGATAGTAAATGTTAAGGTTTTCCATGGAGAAAGCAACATTAAAGAGGATCTTTCACTTTGCAGCAAGAGTACAAGGTTGATTAAAAAAAAAAAAAGTATTTAGACATCCATAGTGATAATAAAGAAAAATTATTTTTACTGCATTACAGGATGAAATAGTACAGGAGTGGGGCCTAATGCATATTGGCTGCCTTATATAACAAAAAACAACTGAAACAAACTGATTTCACGCATATTATAGAGAGATCTCAATATTTGGGCTAACATTGCATCTAATATATGGATTCAATTTGGATAAGGTTACAACTGGGCTTGAAGTACCATGAAGCACATCTTCTTATACAGTAAGCTTCTGCTTATAGGAGGCAGACTCGAAGAGAAGGCTTTTCCCTGTACAGTTACTGACCTCAGGTTTTTCCCCGTTATCAGACAGAATGCAGACATCGCATATAAAGAAATACAGACATCGCATATAAAGTTAGTAAGTTGGCTAAGAAGAATTTTTATTGTAAAAAAGGTGGTGCTGGCAAATTGGGGTTCTTTTGAGTGTAAAAATTTGTGTGTCTATAGGTTCTAGACATGTGCACCGTCAATAAATTTGTTTCGTTTAGTTCTGTTCTGTTTCGTATTAGAATTAATTCGTATTTCGTAATTCTTGTCCGAAAATTCGTACGAAATACAAATTTTCGTTAGGTTCGTTAACTTTTCGTAACAATTACGAATGTTCATTATGATGAATTTATCATTATGAGGGGCTCCCAGCATCTCTGTGCTGTGCTGACTTTCTGGGTTTTTAACTTTTAGGTTTGTTCACTTTTCGTAACAATTACGAATGTTTGTTAGGAATTTGGATCCAAAATTCGTAAACGAAATTTTGTATTTCGTACAAAATTCGGAAGCATAGGAATTCGTATTTCAGACCCTCCCGAATGTACGAATTTATGGAAATTCGTACGAATTTTCGATTTGTACGAAACTAATCGCACATGTCTAAATTAGGTTCCAATGAATTGGTATATATGTACAATTTAACAACCACCATATACAGTTTTTGCCACTATTAAAAGTTTTACACCAACAATAATTCACTACAGTAAAATGAAACAAAAAACAACATAATAATAATATATGGCATCAGGACTGAAATTAGCAAAAACATTTGGCCATATCTAGCAAGTTTCCTCAGTATGCCCCCAACTGTCAGTTTGTATAGCTCAAAGTCATATTTTCTCATGTTTTGTGGGTCCCTGCAATGATTAGATCCCTCCATTGGCTAAAAACATATGCTCTCACTTTAACTAGCTTGCATGACACACAGCCCCTGAAATGAAGTGCTATCACCCATGCCACACAGTCCCTGAAATGTAATGCTTATCACCCATACCCTACCCATGCCATCTGATTGTTTGTGACTGTAACAGCCCCTCTCTTCACTTTAGCTATATTGTGCCCAGTTAGTTAAAAATTCTTAAACTTAGCTTGCACCTATATTCTAAACTTATACAATGGAGCACACGCTGCTCTTAACCACTTGCCTACAGGGCACTTACACCCCCTTCCTGCCCAAGCCATTTTTCAGCTTTCAGCGCTGTCGCACTTTGAATGACAACTGTCATGCTACACTGTACCCAAACACATTTTTTATCATTTTCTTCACACAAAGAGAGCTTTCTTTTGGTGGTATTCAATCACTGCTGGGTTTTTTATTTTTTACAAAAAAAAGACCAAAAATGTTGAAAAAAAAAATGATTTTTTGCTTTGTTTCTGTCAGTAAATTTTGTAACTAAGTAATTTTTCTCCTTCACTGATGTGCGCTGATGAGGCGGCACTGATGGGCACTGTTAGGCTGAACTGGTGGGCATTGATTAGGTGGCACTTATGGACACTGATGAGGCGGCACTGATTAGGTGGCACTGATGAGGAGGCACTAATATGCCGCACTTATGGGCACTGATGAGCACTGATAGGTAGCACTGATGGGCACTGTTAGGTGGCACTCACGGGCACTAATAGGCGGCACTGATGAGCACTGATAGGTAGCACTGATGGGCACTGTTAGGTGGCACTGACAGGCACTAATAGGCAGCACTGGTGGGCACTAATAGGAGGTGCTGGTGGGCACTGATAGGTGGCATGGATAGGCGGTACTGATGGGCACTGATAGACATTAATGAGTGGCACTGATAGGCGACACTGATGGGCATTGATCAACAGCAGTGATAGGCATTGATGGGCAGCACTGACTGGCATTGCTAATGGGCACTGATTGGTAGCACTTGTGGGCAGTGATGGGCACTGATTGCTGCCACTGATGGACACTGATTGCTGGCACTGGTGGGCAATGGTGGGCACTAATTGGTGACACTGTTGGCCCTATATTGTAATCAGGGCACTGTTGATCAGTGCCCTGATTATGGCACATTTGACGGTGGGCAGGCGCCAACTGGTTAAAGAGGAAGTAAACTCAGCACCTCAAATGCTCCTTCTTAATAAATCCAGTGTAATAAAGCTTTCCATAACATTCTGCATCATTATTTCCCCCCTAAGGATGTTTCTTACTTTTTTCCAGTTGATTTATAGTTCCTACTTCCTGGTTGCAGCCAGCGCCATCTTAGCTACTGTCTTCTTCCACTCTTACTGTGTTTCTGTTTGTCTCTGCAGTAACCTTGCACATGCTCAGTAATGTTGTAGCCAAGCCTCATTTTCATTCCTGATTTAATATAGCAATATTGTCCCACATATTGAAGCATAGAGAGGTGAGCAAGCTATGCAACACATATTTAGTGATCGTTTAATATGTTTTTGACACAATCTACTTGATGAAGCTTATCTCCTTGCTCCTGTGTCCCATGCAACGTGCTGATGTTTACAGTCCTGTGACGTTGCAAGTCACATGGGGTGTTTCAGAAACTTGTGAATAGCACTGTAATCTCACAAGATCTTGGAGCTGTGCCGCAGATGCATATGAATGAATGGACAGACAGCACAAGGAGCGTGCCGTGAATAGGGCAAAATATGCGCATGTGCTGCTGACGTCATGAAAATGAAAAAGGCAGATTACAAGCAAATGGAGCAGGTTAGAACTCATTCATACAAAGCAATTTGAACAGTGCTCATCACTGATTTAAATGGGGAAAAGTTATCTGGGTGAGTTTACAACTACTTTAACTGCTTCCAGACCACCCCACGTACATTTACTGTGTCAGGGCAGCCACTCTGTGCCAGATCATGTGCCTAGTATGTGATCTGACACTTCCGGGTCTGGTGTGCGCGCCGCCGGTGACCTGCTCCGCTTGTCATTGGACAGAGTGGGAGCAAATCAGCAGGTCCAGCAGACTCAATGTCCACTGGGGCCCGCCAATCATTCGGGACACAAGCAGAATGGCAGTCTGCCTATGTAAACAAGACAGACCACCGTTCTGTCAGAGGGGAAGTTACTGATCCTGTGTTTCTGCTAAGCAGGAACACGGATCTTTGCCTTCCCCTAGTCAAAGCACCTCCCCCACAGTTAGTACGCACAGACTAGGCATACATTTAACCCTTTGATCACCCCTGATGTAAACCCCTTCCCTGCCAGTGTCATTAGTACAATGACAGTGCATATGTTTTGACACTGATCACTGTATTAGTGATTAGTGATTAGTTATTGCATTCCCGCTATAAGTAAAAAAATATATATATACCATAGTTTGTAGACGCTATAACTTTTGTGCAAACAATCAATATACGCTTATTGGGACTTTTTTAACAAAAATATGTAGCAGAAAGAGATGGTCCGAACAACCCCCTGTTCAGTTTGCGGCAGAACTTTCGAACATCGCACATGTTCGAAACCAGAATAACGAACCCCCTTGAAGTCTATGGGTCCCGACTGGAAAAATCAGTGGCCATTTTGAAGGCTTATATACAAGTAATTGGGCATACAATGGTTATGGGGGTCTGGATACTGCCCTGGGGGATATGTATCAATAAAAAAAAGTTTTTAAAAAAGATCATTTTTAAATGAGCAGTCTAACAAAATGTAATGAAGATGTGGAAATGTGTACGTGGATGCACTTTATAATCAATGGAAAGTGGTGTTTGGTGCACCTTAACTTGAGTACTCACTTCACAGACACACTCCACTGACACACCACAATACACTGCAGTAAAATAACACTGACACACTGCAATATACTGTGGTAAACATGCACTAAAGCACTGAAATATACTGCACTGAAATATACTGCGTTAAACGTACACTAATGCACTGAAATATACTGCGCACAACCTGCAGTAACACACTGAAATTAACCTCGTTAAACGTGCAGTAACACACTGAAATATACTGCGTTAAACATGCAGTAATGCACCGAAATATACTGGTGTTAAACGTGCAGTAATGCACTGAAGTTTACAGCGTTAAACGTGCACTAACGCACTGAAATATACTGCGTTAAACGTGCAATAATGCACTGAAATATACTGCAGGAAACCTGCCCTAACAAAATAAACTGACAAGTTAACATCGTGGGTTGCTGACCCACCACTGCGTAAACGTGCAGTAATGCACTCACATATACTGCGTTAAACATGCAGTAACGCACTGAAATGTACTGCGTTAAACATGCAGTTACGCACTGAAATATACTTTGTTAAACGTCCAGTAATGCACTGAAATGTATTGCTATAAACGTGGATTAATACACTGAAATATACTGCGTTAAACGTGCAGTAATGCACTGAAATATACTGCAGGAAACCTGCCCTAACAAAATAAACTGACAAGTCAACATTGTGGGTTACTGACCCACCATCCCAGAGCATCAGAGTGGACGGAGCCAGCGCTGGGGAAAGCAAGCGGCTGTGGAGGGAGCATAAGCCACATACGCTGATGCTTCCTCTATAGCACCAACTACTATCCCATGCAAAGTGCATTTGGCATCACTCCACTTGGGACGGTAACCTTTCTAACAGCCTAGGGATGCCAGTAAAAGCGGAAAGACAAAAAGGTCAGTTTATTAAACATCACATAGTTTTGCAATAGGCATATTAGCACTTTCAAAAAAGGGTTATTAGGCTGCTTTCACACTGATTTGCGGGTGCAGCGCAGTGCCCCTGCAACTGCACTGAGCCATTGACTTCTATCATATCCTGCAGGTTTGATAAGCTTCCTGAAAGCACACTAAAACTCCTGAATGCAGGAGTTTTGGTGTGCTTTCAGAAACTGCACCCACCTACAGGGTATAATAGAAGTCTATGACACAGCACAGCTAACCCCCAGGACAGCCGGAGCACATCAGTGTGAAAGCAGCCTTAAAGGGTGCTCAGGACAATAGGGCTTATTTACTTTCGTTGTTTGGGGTAGCTGTAAAACCCCATAGTTAAGATGTGTTTTTACCATGCGCCCCCAACCACTGGTGCAGCATCAGAGGTTGCAATTGCAACCCTGCCCCATGCTTCAGGGGGTCAATGTGACCTTCCTGTTTTATGCTTGAAAAGAAGGTGCGGTGGGAACAACATATACAAGAACTGATTCTCTCCAAAATGTTCATTATGCTATTCAAAATAAAAATTTCAAAATTCTGGACCATTTGATCTCATTGTGGTCTGTGACCAGTTACCTAATAACTTAAGTGGCACTCGCTCTCTCCATCTCCACTACATTGCACAGCAGAGTTCAGGAGGGATGAGGATGGCTCAGAGCCTCTGCTCATACAAGCGAAGAGAGGTTAATGAGCTGCCTGCTGACAGCTCACATTCAGTATTCCAGCTCCGGAGCTGAAAGTGATCTGTGGAAGTTTTCTATACAGAAAACTGCCAAGATCTCTTTGTTAAATAGCTGCAGAACCCACTCCAGTTTCTATTTCACTGTGAAATAGAAACTGCTGTGGGGCGCGCGCATGCGCGAGAGCTCCGTCATGGCTGCTTGAGCCGAGAGCTCCGCTCCACCCCGGACCACCGAGCCGCACACCAGCCGCCTCAGCCCTACAGCGGGCTAAACATTAACACTCCCGAGTAGGGGAACGTCCCGGGAACCAGAAGGAATGTCTGGACCCCCGGCGAGACGCGATCTCGGCCCCCAATTCTCCTCAGTCAGCGCGGACGGGAGTCCCAAGATGGCCGCCGTCACGGACGGACCGACACAGCAGGCAGGCATCCACTCCAGGACCCAGGAGCACAGGCCAGTACTTTCTCCCCCGACCCTGTCATATGCTCAGGCAACACAGGGACCCCCCCAAACACCCCATGTACACCTGCAAGGCCATACGAAGCCCCAGGCCGCAGCAAAGGCCTCCACTGAGACTCTGAGCCTCACACAACAGGAGCTATGCTCTCAGGCCCTCCCTGCACAGGCCCATCCTCCATCTTCACTCTCCCAGCAACCAAGCTTCTCAGTAGCTGACCTCACAACAATGCAGGCAGACATGTTTGCCAAATTCTCATTCCTGCTAGAGAAAGGTCTGGCTAATACAGCAAATCAGATGACCAGCACTATTAAAGCGGACCTGTCCAATTTGGGCGCCAGAATTGAAGCCATTGAGGACAAAGTGGAATGCACAGCCGCGAGAACCAACCAAAACTCTGCACACCTCATGACCATTCAGGATCAATTAGATGTTGCCCTTTCTAGGATCGACGAGCTCGAAAATCGGTCCAGAAGGTATAACTTTCGGATCAGAGGCCTTCCCGAAACTTTTTCGGACATCCCCTCCACGGTTCAGGACATTATTGCAGCCCTTATTCCTAACATACCCCCCCAACGTCTTGAACTAGACAGAGCACACAGGTCTCTCGGTCCCCCTAGACAAGATGGATCCCCAAGGGACATAATTGTCAAGCCGCACTTTTTCGGGGTTAAGGAAGAGGTCATGCGGCAATCCCGACAAAACCCGAAGCTACTACACCAGGGTCACCAGATCCAGATTTTCGCTGACCTCGCCCCCACGACTATCCAAAGACGGAGGACGCTAAAACCCCTCCTCACGGTACTCTCTCAACGGGATATCAAATACCGCTGGACCTTCCCCTTTGCAGTTAAATTCACTATTCAGGGTAAGACCCATTCCTTTGCAAGCCTTCAGGAAGGTGAAAGACTGTTCCTCGCACTCAGGCTTATCTCCCAGGAAGCACCAATGGATTTTTCATCTTCTTCCTCGGGCTCCACTAAACATCCTCCTCCAGGCAGCCCTGTATCTCCACTCTGGCTAAAGGGACCTTCCAAGAAGAGCAAGGACGGGAGACCGCCCTAAGGACACCTTCTCGTACCTTATCCCTTCAGTCTCGGCAGAGGCATCTTTGGGCCGACTTTTCCCCTCCTGTTGATGGAGCAAGTGCTCCAAATCCTCTCAAGTCTTATGGACATGACAATCCACACATCCAGGTTCTTATCGAACTTCACGGCCTCACACGACGTTTTCTACGTCCAAAAGTTGCTTTGTTAACGGAGATTTGAAACAAATACTTACCACTCGTTGCTTCACCTTCTCTACCTCACGAACCAGCTAACATTTTCAGAGGAAGTAGTCTTCCACAGAGTATCTGCTCTTATAGGAAGTACCCGGTTTCTTGAAGACAAACCTCCGGTTCACTGGACTAGATTTCAATAGGATGTGTCATATCTTAGTCCAGGTTACAGTCTAGGTTTAATTCAAATACCCATCGCTCGTACCCCCTTTCAGGGGGTTTTACGGTTAGCTGGGCCATGAAGGCCTTCCTTTTTGAAAGATTATCCCCCTGGCATTCTCCCCCTCATAGTTAGATAGGGGGGGGAGGATTTTTCTGATTGTCCAGGAGATGGGATCCTCAAGGAATTTGTTTTTTTATTCCTGCCTGGGTTGTTTATTGTTTCAGGCCCTTACAGCCCAGTTCCTAGGGCTGTCCATACAATTTTTATGTTTTACGTTATGGTGTGCATATGTTTAGTTTTAAATTTGATATAACAAGGGTCCGGGGTGGAACCCTTGTGCCTCCACTCGATCCCAAAGAACCTTTTGAGTCCTTTGGTGTCGGAATTTCAGACGGCCCTCTGGGCACTCTGAAGTTGTTATTGGGGCTATAGCGATTTGCGATTCGCATAACTCCAAGGGTACACTCCAAGTACCCATGTCGTTTTGTTTGTTTTTACCTGTTAGTAAGTCTCTTAACTTTTTTTTCCCCATCTCTTTCCTTCTCTTTCTTCTAGCCATCCAAGGGGGGGTTTCCCCCTGCGCCCCGGAGTCGGTCCTCCACGCAACCAGGCCTAAATCCGGTATGAGAAGACTCCCAAGGGTAAGTGACTGGTTGGTTTCTGGCTTCTACCTCCTCTGCTCCGATGGCTGACCTGAATGCGAAGAGTAATGACCTCAAAATAGGTTCTCATAATGTCCAGGGCCTAAACTCTCCCAGGAAAAGGAGACTGGCACTGGATCATTATAAATCCCTAAGACTCGATGTGGTGCTTCTGCAGGAGACGCACTTTCCCATCCGGTACACCCCCAAGTTCATACATGCACACTTTCCATCATTTTACCTAGCGAATGCCCCTAACAAAACGAAGGGGGTGGCTATTCTCTTCTCTAAAAATTGCAAATTTACACATCTCTCTGATTTTAGGGATCCGGAGGGCAGATTTATTTTGGTGAAGGGTACCCTGGAAGGGGTTTTATATTCCTTCGTCTCCTACTACGCCCCAAACAAGGGCCAAGCGTCTTTCTTCAAGGACATGTTCTCATCAGTGGAACCGCTCCTGGAAGGCAAAGTCATCCTGGGAGGGGACTCAAATGTTGCGTTTGACCAGGGTCTAGACAAAACTAAGCCCCCTAAAGACCAACTCACACGACCATCCAAACTCAGTACTAGGATCGCCAAGATGGTTCACGCTCAGGGTCTGGTGGATGCATGGAGAGAAATGAACCCCAACAAAAGGGACTTCACGCACTTTTCTGCTCCCCACCAGTCCTACGCGAGAATTGACCACATCCTCACCCAGACTGCCCTCATTCCCCTGTTCACCAGGGTGGCAATACTAGACACCGCATGGTCAGATCACTCATTGGTTCTCCTTACTTTGAGAAATGTTCTGTCTGGGAGAGGAGGTTTCTACTGGCGACTAAATGAGTCCCTTCTGGCTGACCCTAGTATAACACAAGAAATAGCAAAATCTATTAAAGAATACTTCCTCTTTAATGATGTGGAGAACATATCCCCCGAAACCTTATGGGCAGCCCACAAGGCAACTATACGAGGAGTTATAATTAGGCTAGCGACCAAATTTAAGAAGGAGCGTTTAATCGACATACTTAGACTCGAAAAATCCTTCCTTCAACTAAAAGCGGAACACAAAAATAACCCGTCTAGAACCCTCCTAAGCAAACTCGATGCCACTAGACTTGAACTGAATCTCACTTTAACGGCTAAAGCAGAGAAAAATCTTAGATGGGGAGGAGCCAAATTTTACTGCCACAAGGATAGATTCGGCTCAATGTTGGCAGCTAAGCTCTCCCCTAAATTTCGTTCTCTCTCCTTTCCCAAACTGAGGATAGCAGGCCAACCCCCAACAGCTAATCCGGCCAGTATTATGTCTGCTTTTCACGGCTTTTATACTAATCTTTACAACCCTTCCCAATCGGATAAAGGGCCCTTAGATAATGAGTTTATAAAGAATCTCCCACTTCCCTCACTATCCAGAGAGTGTAAAGACTTAATGGAGGCTCCTATCACGGAGGCCGAAATTAAAGAAGTTATTAAAGGTTTAAAATCTGGTTCCGCCCCTGGACCAGACGGTCTCTCAGTCCCCTACTACAAGGAATATGGCGCTATCCTAGCCCCGTACATGGCGAAGTTCTTTAACTCTAAAAAGACGGGATCTCACCTTGAAACCCAACTAAATACAGCATTTATCTCAGTGATTCCCAAACCCAACAAAAATCATGAGGAAGTTGAGAACTACAGGCCCATATCTTTAATTAACAATGACCTCAAAACTCTTACTAAAATTCTTGCCAACCGCCTTTCCTCCTTCATCAATCTCTATGTACACAAGGATCAGGTTGGTTTTATTCCTGGTAGGCAAGGACCCGACCAAATTAGGAGAGCAATTGATATAGTATCCATTCTACAGTCCAACTGGGAAGGGGGACCGAAACAAGAAGGAATGATCCTCTCGCTGGATCTCCATAAAGCTTTCGATTCGATAGAATGGCCTTACCTTTTCTCCATTTTGGAGAAATGGGGATTTGGTCCCAACTTTTTAGGGACTCTAAAAGCCCTATACTCCTCCCCTCAAGCGGTGATTCGCCTGCAAGGTCAATACTCTAAACCCCTAACCATTGCAAGAGGCACTAGGCAGGGATGCCCTCTTTCCCCCCTAATTTTCGCTATCGCGATCGAAACGCTAGCAATAGCAATAAGAGCAGATCCCAACATTCAAGGGGTCGCCTGTGGTGACCAGGTCCACAAATGTGGATTGTTTGCGGACGATATGCTCCTCTTTATCACATCACCGACCACCTCCCTTCCAAACCTGTGCAAACTCCTGAAAGACTTCTCTAAGGTCTCTGGACTGAAGGTCAATTATGCCAAATCTTCAGCCTTGAACATCTCCCTTAACCCATCCATTTTGGCATCCCTGCAAAGTGCCTTTGAATTCAAATGGAGTGACTCATACATTGACTATCTGGGGATAAGGCTCACTGCTAAAACGGAACTCCTTTATCCAACTAACTTTCCTCACACATACCGCAAACTGGAGGCAGACTTATCCAAATGGGCTAAAGGGGGCTTATCCTGGTTAGGAAAGATCCATGCAGTCAAGATGACTTTACTCCCTAGAATCCTCTACCTTTTCAGAGCCATCCCAATAAGCATCAATAAAGAGCACTTGAAAGCATTTCAAAGGAAAATAATAAAATTCATTTGGGGGGGGAAGGGGTACAGACTACAGCTATTTTGGTATTACCAATCAGCCAGGCTAGCTCAGGTCTCGTCGGTTTATGCGAAGACTGAAAGACCGGACTGGATACAGATTGAGAGACAGGCAGTACCCTCCTTCACTATCGACTTCCTCCTATGGGTCCCCCCAAAAAAACGTCCACCCATTTTATCCCCTATCCTCTCACAATCCTTTCAATTATGGGACTCTCTGAGAAACCATCAATCCATAACCTCATGCAAACACCCCCTGGCTCACATCTTCAACAACCCCGACTTTCCCCCGGGAACTGACATCAAAGCGTTCCGCTGGTGGTTGGACAAGGGGATGTACCGGATAGGACATTACTTTACACCAATGGGGCCCATCACCAGAGCCTTCTGTGTGAATCAACTAAAGATGCCAAACTCCGAATTCTTTCGTTTCCAACAGATCAGACACTTCCTCACTCAGTTGGGTAAAAACAATCCCTCAAACAACGCATTCACCCCTTATGAAATATGGTGTGGACAGGCTACGGAGCAGAGGGGAGGAATCTCCACCATCTATCAGTCACTCTCAGGTCAGTCCACCAAGACCTCATACATGACAGCTTGGGAGTCAGACCTTTCCTTGGAGTGGGACCTGGAGAAGTGGAGGGTCTCCTTTAATAGGGCTTATAAGAGCATCTTAAACATTTCGCTGGTGGAGTCCAGCGTGAAGCTTATCACACGCTGGTACCTACCACCGGAAAGACTGGCCAAAATGTTCCCCTCCACGGACCCCAGATGCTTTAGGGGCTGTCAACTTAGGGGATCCCTGGCCCATATCTTTTGGGAATGTCCAAGATTGAGACCTTTCTGGAGCAGAATTTTTCACATGATCAAAAAGGTTACTGGAGTCCAGATCCCGAGGTCCCCCGCAGCTGCCTTATTGAACGACCACTTACCTAAGACCCCCAGGCAGGCCCGTAAATTGATTCATTTCATTTTGCTAGGAGCGAAGTTATCTATTGCTAAGGCCTGGAAGCGGCCCAGGGTTTCATTTAAAGCGGCTATCCGCAAAATCTCTTGGATCATGGCCCAAGAAAAGCTAGCCAGTACCCTGCTCAACACCACACAGAAATTCGAAGCCGTTTGGGAACCGTGGGCTGATTTCATAGGCATTTCCCTAATTCCAGGGGTCCAACCATGAGGCGTGGGCCTGTTTCGGGGTAGGGGGGGTTCCCTCCAGTGGATTGGCTCTCGACTTCTCTTTTCTCTCTCTCTCTTTTCCCCCCTTCTCATCTCTACCTCTCCTTATTCCCCCTTTTTCTTATTTCTCTGATTGACTTAACAAGATGATGCTTTGCCTGTTTAATTCATGCTGTAGCAGGGTCCCTCGGGGGTCGTACTCCCAAGGGGAGCACTCGAAGTAGGCTTCCCTGCCCTGATAGAGACTTTTTATACTTTAGAAGTGAGGGTTGGGGAGTGATCGGAGAGCTCCGATCAGGCACAGTGTGTTCCCAATCGGGGTGCTGTCGGTCTCTCCTCCCTCCCCTTCCCCCAACCAGTCCATATCTCCGGGTTACAAGGTTCGCGCTAACAAAAGTTGGTATAGGAAGGCTCTACTGTACCGTATTTCCAGAGACATGCTTATATCTACAGTCATAAGTTTGATTTGTTACCCCAAGGGGGCTCACATTTGTCTGATGTATAATCCTGCATTTAATGCTGATGACCTGTAAACCCCTTTTTTTTCGCTGAAAATTCAATAAAATACTTTGAAATTAGAAACTGCTGTGGGTGGCACAGATAGTTCTAAACCATTTATTTGCGTAGTAAATTTGGTGTGTGCCATTCCAGACAGTTTTTGGTGCAGAAATCTTAGTTAATTCCCAAGTATATGTTTACCGGGTTTTCTTACTGAGACTGTTTAAAATTATTTTCTCAAAAGCGTAAAGCAATCCCATATATTGTTATGGAAGCTACAAACAATTCAATACATTCAGAAAATAGTTTTAGAAAATCCTTTAAAATAGAAATTGTGGCTTCCTATTACAATAGTCTGAAGGTATTGACCGTGTCAGTTCAAGCAGATTAGAGTCTTTCTTATCATAATCTGCAAGGTCACTGGAGGAAACAAAGTCAATGTATGTGTTCTCTCATTCAAACAGATGGCTGAACTACAGATTAAAAATCACAGACTCTTTTTGTTATGATGCAGGATCTTGGAATTTAACAGACTTTCAAACAAATCCTATGGGCATGTTATCAGAGAAAAATTATATCTAAGCTGAAGACCAGTACTGTAGATTCAACCATGGGGATATACAGTATGATTGATGTTCACTTCTAAAACATCTTGACATATTTGAATACTGTAAAATTCAATGACAAGGCATTTACAATTTCCCAGAGATTATTGATCCAACATGTAGATAGGAATCTTGATTGAAGGAGCTAACACTTCTGGGAAAACCATTTATATTGCAGCATGTTGAATCAATTGGGGGTCATCTGTAATCCCGCTAGTACGGATAGGCAGTGTTATATTTGACATGACATAGTAAAGTAATATTGTAGGAATGTGGAAAACCCCATTGTATTTCAAGACATGTAGTGATAGGTGTAAGATATTCCTTCTGGAGGGCTATATTTGTGCCCCAATGGCATGCCCTGACTGATGGTTTTGATGCTCCTATTCTGTAGATGGCATCCTTTCCACACCTTGCAAAAGCTCACAAAGACTGATAAGACTGAACATGCTGTATATAAGTTAAAATAGATTTATTTATTATTTTAGGCTGTATCTATGTTATAAATTTTAATTTGACCACGCTCACATAAAATAATTATTTGACTGGCTCTATCTATTCTTAAAGTGACCCCATCATCTTGAAGGCCAAAAAAATCTTTAAAAAAAGATTAACACTCCATTGTCTAGTGTGTGAAAAATTGAATATTAATATTTACATTCATCTTTATGAGATACTAAAGCCAGTGCTCTGTGCCGCTCTGACAGATAATGTCTCCCACTGTGTATTGTGGTTCCTTCTAATGGTCGCTAAGTTACTACAATGTTCTGTACTGACTCAGCAGTCAGCGAGGGAAACCACAGAATGCAGGGGGGGGGGGAGTCACTATCCAACACATTTGGGAGTGTAAAACAGTGGTGCTGGATTCTCATGACTGTTGAGGCGCAATAGTCCTAGGTACAAATTAATGTAACACCATGCTATCAAATCCCCCACCACCCTTTCCCTTTTACCCCCTTAAATAAAACACTTACAACCATTAGGTTGGAAAGGGCAAGGCCACAGCTTTATTAAATTCCAACATGTAACATGTGAACACATTTAACCATTTAACTAGTGCCAGTCACAGTCGTACTGTGAGCACTCAATACCAAAAGGGGGAGGTGGGGCCTGTCCTTACTATAAGTGCTGGACAGAAAAGCCTAGTTCCAATTATTTCATCAATGGCATAGCCCATTACATACCATAACCTGGGAAAAAAGGGGCGGGAGGGTGGGCAGCTCTTCCATCCACTTCTGCTTCCGAAAGACCCAGAATACCATGGGGCACACGTTCCCTGAGTTCAGGCCCATCCCCTGTGTTGCCACCAATCATCACCGTCTACCTCTTTGCATTTTGACATGCTCCCATCAGTCAAGGCTCTCTTTCCCTAGTGGGGGGGGGGTTCAAGAGGCCTTCATGACGAATATAAAGACTTACTGTACCACTCACTGGACCTGAGCACATTAGTCTTCTTCTTGTACAGGTTGTTCATGTGTTATATGACAGGTTCACTCTAAAGTAGAACTAAATCCAAACTTAAATGTTTTGTAGGGCTTTAATAAAGTGACACGAAACTCACATGTTTAAATATAAGTAGAATGTACCTTCTAATCAGTTTTCCTTTGTTTCATCTCTCATGTGCAAACCTTTGTTCTCCATACCCCTCCTGTGAGTGTGAATGTAGCCAACCTTTCCTTCTCACCCCCCGAGATGGACTACACATCTACATGCACACACCTTCAGTTCTATGTGAATTGTAGTATGCATGGAGTGGAGCTTGTGACCAGAGATAATTGCACTGCTTGTTCTACACCAGTAGCAGTGTAGTTCATCAGTGGAGGATAGAATCTGGAAAATAAGGGTAAGGCTCCTTTCACATCAGCGGACCAATAGCGGTCTGCCTGTCCTTTTTTCAGGCGGACCCGATCGGACCACATATTGTTCTCTATAGAGCGGTGGGTGTGTCTGCTGACACCTGCCGACATCCGATCCGATCTGGTCTGCTTAAAACAGATGGATGGGGATTCGTTCACCATCCGTTCCGCGAATTGGATGACAGATAGATGGAAACGGACAGGCAGTCCCATAGAGAACAGCGGGCTGTGTGCAGAGCGGACACAGATCTGTCATCTGCCTGCTAAGTGGAGATCAGCGGAGAGATCACCTGCTGAGCAGGCGGATTCACTTGATGGATTCCGCTCTGTCTGAAAGGGGGCCTAAAAGACTTTATGAAAAAAAAAGCAGAACCATGATACACTTTATTTTAGAACAATAGTTTAATGTCACTTTAAGGTAGGCTGGGCTGATATGTTTTATATTTTCAAATCAGCTTTGCCTGAGATCTAGTTGAAAAATGCACACATTGCAGCAACTGGCAAACAGTTTACTATACAGAAACATGCAAAACAGCCACAAATGCATAGCCCTACCATCACATAGTGTGCCACCATCCATCTCATCATTCGGCTTTTCTGTTCAGATCAATGTGATTTTGTGTTGCCGTCACATAGTTACCAGCATATCAGGGGACACCTTTTTTTTTTTCATTGTGTGCTAAGCAAGCCATTGTAGGCAGAGAATGTACTTTAATTATGAACAGGGAGTTCATAATGAGTTAAAATGCTTATACAAGAGGTGCATTGTTGACCTACTGAAAGTTATATTCTAACATACTGTATTTACAGGAAGATTTATCATGAAAAGGACAGAAACACAGCCAAGAATGTATAGTTCATTATTAAAATTATTTATGTATTTGTATAGCAGTGCCCCATTGGAAGAAACACTATATTACCAAAAGTATTGGGACACTTGCCTTTACATGCACATGAAATTTAATGGCATCCCAGTCTTAATCCGTAGGGTTCAATATTGAATTGGCCCACCCTTTGCAGCAATAACATCTTCAACTCTTCTGGAAGGCTGTCCACAAGGTTTAGGAGTGTGTCTATGGGAGTGTTTGACCTTTCTTTCAGGGACAAGGGCTTCTTCTCCAGAACCCTGGCCAGGTGGTTATGGGGGTGCAGGGGATGACTTATTGGAATCTGGAAGCCTCCTTTACCAAGGGGGGCCACAGATCCCCCAAGTGAATGAGTAGGAGTACATGGTACCCCTACTCATTCCCAAAAAAAGGAATAGTGTAAATAAACACACAACACGGTTTTTCACAGGTCCTTTATTAAGAAAAATATGTCCTCAATGTAGATCCATTGTCAATCATGCCATCCAGCAATGTAGGTCCACATCAATCATAATAAATGATAGCTGCCAACCTGCATGAGAAAAAAAGCCCACCAAACATGACCACTGCGGTTGCTTGTCAGTGCTGAGTCACTAGAGTCAAGTAAAGAAAGGGGTGGGGTCATCTGGTGACACCCCCTTATGACATCATTGACCAGGCATCTATGTGAAATGATGTCATAAGTGGCCCCTTTGTTTACTTCAGTGGCATGTCTGACTGATAGCTCTGCTTTCTCTGCTCCTAAAGTAGACAAAGTTTACTTTAGCTGTGGGGAGAACTGGCAATGTCATTAGGTCATATCTAGGAACAATATAAATATAAGGGGCCGAATGAGACAGAATCATTTGCTCATCCCTACTTAAGAGAGACAGATTCTGATTTCACAGCTTGTATTGTCAGTAGTCTTCTGAATGAGGGATTTTGCCTCAGTCACAGTAGTTTCACTTTTGTTTGAAATTGTAATAAATTGCTAGCATTAAATCATGCTCCAAGCTCAATCTCTCTCTAATGCGGCCTAAGTTTGTTTTTCCTAATAGTTAGGCTCCTATCATTTCATCTTTTAGAGCACCAAACTCATAGCTAATGACCAACTCTCTCAAAACTGCTACAAATTGTACTGCAAATTTGCCATTATGCTATTAACCACATTTACTTTTACGGCGAAAATAAGTTCTTTGCTGCAGTGAGCTTTTTCATGGGTGTCATCTGCTGCTGGTGCAAACACGAATCTAAGCAGTAAAAGACATTATAGGCTAACTGGAGTTCAGAAGAAAATCTGCAGGCTGATGTAGAGTCACGCATTATCTACGGACTATCATTTTATATGAGTCACATGTTTATAGAGGACTTTTGTCTAATTTATATTCAGAGGTTTACTAGCCCTTGGACTTTATTGTCTTTAAGCTAGACATTTTGGTTGTTTGTATTAGCGCTACACTCATTTTGTTTTTTCTATATGTTGGGAGGTATGCCTTTAATCTGGGAGACAATTATAGAGTCCTTGATTAAAGGATAAGTTCTCCTTCGCGAACATGTTACGTGCTCTACCTGTTTTTAGGGTGGAGCATGTAAAATGTTCCTGCTCCTGTAGCGGCTTGGCGATCTGAGCTCTCTGTGTGACAGCAGTACAGGGAGAAGTTCCCAGTACCAGCTGTCACTTTTTGAAAAGAATGGGGCTGTGCAGGGCTCTGCCCATACAGTTGCATCATTCATGCGCAGAGTTATGTGAATGAATAAACTACATGTACCAACTTTGCAGATGTTGGCTTGTAGTTCTCAATGAACTACCCTTGCACTGTTGAGCGCTCTGGTAGTTCATTGATTCTTTCGAAGTACGGATGGAAAGCTTACACTGACAGTCTGCAGGAGCCCATCATGGCACCAGGGATCTGGTGATTGCTGGTGCAATGCTTTCCAGACTCCTAAAAAAAAAAAAAAAGTAAATGAACATTTTTTACCCGCAAAAAAATGTGCATTTATTATTATTTTTTTAAGGTGAACTTATCCTTCAGGCATCTATAATACACATGCAGGTTTCTGAGTATATCATAACTGGAACAGGAACAAACTCTTACATGGTATAGAGATACATGTAACAGCTATAAATAGTGACACCTACAGGTCAGAGGTATAAACACCACACACATATCCCATTACTCCATACTTTTATTATCTACACAAAACAGTTTGCCACAGCACAAGAGTCAGTTTGAAGATTAAAAAGGTACATGTTGTGAACATTAATAAAAAAAAAGTATATAAGCATTGTTAAAACGCTAACAGATGTTCAATTATGTAATAAAACTGATAGCCATAATTTTCTCTTCACACCTGGTCAGGATTATGAGAAGTAACTAAACCCAGATTCTCACTGTATGGTCAATGACCCTACATTTCTATCAATGTCAATGGTATTATTTAATATTACTAACTAATGCTAAAGTTATTACACATAATAAAATACAGTTTTTCCTGCTGTTTTTTGTATATTCAATGCACTTAGTCATCGCATGTTGTAATGGAGGTTTTGGATACCAAGTAATGTCACTTCATTCATTTTATTAATGGGAACCGATTTGTTCAATTTCAAACAATGCTTGTTAATTTCTGTAATTGAACTTACACTGTTTTTTTGGAAAGCTGAATGGGTGAGGTCAGCAATTAGGGTTAAACATATACAGCTTCTAATAATGAGATCCAGCCTGAAAATGGAAAAGAATCTTAGAAATAGAAAGTAAAGAATAAATATATTAGAATAAAACATGATACAAATGGTAATTATAATGGAGGTCAGCTTGTTCTGTTTTATGGTTTCTTGGATGAGTGAACAGCTGTTTTGTTGAGAACTCATGAATTAGGTTTGTCTTGCCATAGGATGATGTTATGTTCTGAAAGGAAAAGACGACATCCTATGCTTCTCACATAGGGACAATAAATTACCTTGTTAACTATGATGTATGCTATAGCACTATGTTAACTCGTTTGCATCTCATTAAGAACAGGATGAAACAGAACAACCATTGTATTAGGATATATTTTTTTTACGAATATATCACATGAGTGGGGGCCGAGTACCAATGTCTGTGTCAAAGGATGCAGCAGAGGGACTCGGGAACGAGGATGCATGGTTGCCCCCCATGGAAAGCAGCTGCCAAAGAGGAGGGGCCTGGAGCGCTGACGGGGGAGCCCAGAAGGGATCGGGGCTGCTCTGTGCAAGAGCATTGCACAGAGCATGTAAGTATAACATGTTTGTTATTTTAATAAAAAACAACAACAAAGGTTTAGAAATACGTTAATATACAATTTACTGTAGTTATTATTTATTAGTAGTTTTGCACTAACATATGAAGATATTTTGAATCCTCTTGTTGTGCGTCTAAAGCCAAATAAAAATAGTCACCATGTCATGCACCCTATTACACTCAGTACTCTGCAGCATACATCCCATTGCACTTACTTCATGGCATCTGTCACGAACCCCCGTATTTAAGAAGAGTCTGTTCACCGTATAGGCTTCCTTTGTCCGGTACCAGTACAATCCAAGATCCCTTAGCTCACCCAGTCATTTGTCGGGACATTAGTGTAGGGTAAAAAACATCAGACTGTTTATTCAAACACAGGCACAAATATACAGATATACACTCAGGACATCCTCCCTGCTTTGCATAATGACACAGGGCAGGGTAAACTACATTCAGTAACAAGAGACACACAGATGTATTCAACTTTCCAGCAGTAGACCATCTTATCAGCAGGGAGGGCTGTTGGAGGAATTCCCCCCTCCCTCCACCATGGCCCCAGTCTACATGCTAGAAACATATATACATCCCATAATAGGTTGCTCCCAAGGCAGACAAACAATAGAACAATGGGATACAGCCACACCTCAAACAATCTAGTAAAAAGTCTACAACAGTTTACGAGACCAAGCTCATAAATATTCCAGCAGTTGGAAAGGTGGAATTTATCGTCATATTTTCTTGAGGGATATTGTTCAGAAATATTACTGTTCATTCTTTCAACACAAACCACACATATAAGACCCTGGATAACATGGGTAACACAAAATGCTGAGTCCTGTGTGGTTGTAGAGTGGGTCTGATTAGTGCAGAATAGACTGGGGTTCTCAGTCACCCTGTGCCCCTAATAGACACAGGGTTACTTACACATAGGAGGGGCCAGGGGAGCTGGACATAGAGTTTCTAGAGCTCTCTAAAGTAACCTGGGTTCTACAAGCCCCCCGCCCAAAGTGACATCTCCCCTTTCAGTAGGAGACTAAAACAGAAGGAGACCCCAAACTGGTTGACTTCAAAGTTAGTCTGTAGTTCCAATCCCCCAATGCCCGTACCCACACAGTACCCCAAACACATTGTCCCAAACAGAGCGTTGCACACCCAGCCAACCTCTGCCTCTGTCGTAGATCATACCCGCTGCTGGGGAGAAGTGCGGACTGGTCCTTCCTCCTGGAGTCATTTCAACCACTGGAGAGAAGACTGGACTCACTCCATTATGCTGTTGGGGATCTGGGCCGACTGCCCAGCATCCCTGGGGTATACACTTGGAGACTGTTGTACCATCCATTTTTACTAGTTGAAAATCCCCCAGTGCTTGCAAAGCATGGTGACATCCTCCTATTTCAGTGCCGCACAATTTTCTGGGGTTGTGTCAGTGGAGACCGAAGTCCCATCCACTTTCACAGGAACTCCATCTTCTGTTAGTTGAGGGCAGATGCCAGCAGCACTCTGTCCTGTTGCCAACCCTTCTGCTGGGTTGCTGTCAGTGGAGACCACAGTCCCATCCACCAATATCAGCTCAAGCTGCAGTTGTGAGGTGCCGATTGCATTCCCTCCCTGGAGCTCCTGCGGAGTTCATTGTTGTGGGCAGAGGTCAACAGCGCAATGCTCTGAAGCCAGCTTTTCTGCTGAAGGCTCACCGGGTTGTTCCTCCTCAGCAGAAAAGTCTATGAAATCTCCAGTCTCTGGAACTGGTGTTTGGGGAAAGAGGTTCACCATCTCTTGTTCGTAGAACAAAGAAGATGTAACTGGTGCTGGGCAGAGGCTAGCAGAGCTCTGCCCTGTTGTTAGCACTTTGGTTTGAATTTCAGTAAATGTTACATCCTTCAATAAGAAGTTAATTAAATCCATACTTTCTGTGATCTGTGGCTGGGGAATGAGGACCACTTCCTCTTCTCCCGAGGCCTTGAACCACAAATGGGAAAATGAGCCAGCTACTCCATCTCCCGTACCCTTACTCGGCTACTGGATGAACGTATTCCTCCATCCAAGCTCGTCCTGTGCAAAAACAGATTTGTCTAGAGGAGTTTGATTATTGCAGATTGGACTGGGGTTCTCGGTCACCCTGTGCCCGTAATAGACACAGGATTACTTACACATGGGGGGGCAGGGGGAGCTGGACAAGGAGTTTCTAGAGCTCTCTAAGGTAAGCTGGGTTCCACAAGCCCCCGCCCAAAGTAACTCCTGTCACAGCATCAGACTCCCCAATCTACTCAGTATGCAGCTGCATACCTCCCAAATATTATGCATATAGCACTTTTCAGCATCCATTCTGTTACATTTAGCACACACTGCAACATGCATCCCATTATTTTCAAGGGTCTTCTCAGTATACCTTATCGAGCCTATTACAAAGTACTGAGTGTAAAAGGGCGCATGCCATGGTGACTTTTTTTTATTTGGCTTTAGACCCACAACAATAGGATTCATAATATCTTCATATAGTTAGTGGAAAACTCATTTAACACCATTAAGATTAAGCCGCATTTTGTAAAATGCTGCAGCATGCACCCTGTTGTGCTTACACCATAGCATTGTTTGTGATTTAATGTTTATTATGAGTACATTTCCATGTCTACCTAATGTACCATTTGTCATTCTTTCTAATCAGCATTAAAATGCTTGTAAACCTCAGACATTAAATATGAACAAAGCAAATTCCTCTAAAGTGTGTATGCGTCTCAATTAAGAGCACTAAGTGTCAATTCTGTGCTTTTTTCCTCTGTTATCAGCACGAGTCCCTTCTGACAGGTTTTCCGGACACAATAGAAAAATGGTGACAGTGGAGGGATCTCCAGCTGATTGACAGCCTCATCTCTGTTCATGTGTGCTGTGTGAAGGGGGGGGGGGGGTGTTCCTTCCCTCCAATCAGCTCTCAGAGCTCTCCTCATTGAGCTTTGCAGAGTGTAATTTCAGCTCTCCGACCCCTTATTTTTCTGACAGCTCAGACAAGCTTATAAATTCTGGACTTTGAATGGATGTGGAGGAGAGAAGACTGCTTATAAACAGATACGACTTATGTAGGAGGATTTGTTTTATCTCTGTGTATCACCTGAGGCCAGTCACGTTGCTGGGTATATGAAAGGGTTTACAACCACTTTAAAGTAGAACTATAGGCTAAACTTTTTGTTTTCATCTTGGATAGTGTGACAGGGTGAGAGTGTATCACTTTTTAACCCCTTAACCTTCAGAAGATTTACCCCCCCTTCGTGACCAGGCCATTTTTTGCGTTGCGGCACTACGTTACTTTAACTGACAATTGCATGGTCGTGCAACGCTGTACCCAAATAAAATTTATATAATTTTTTTTCCACAAATAGAGCTTTCTTTTGGTGGTATTTGATCACCGCTGCATTTTTTAGGTAAATCTGAAGACAAAAATCTGCAGAAAATCTAATAGTGTGTATGGGGCTTCAGTTATATTTGTCTGTTTCTACTTCATAATTAAAGTATATTTTGAAAATCAAAAAAAATCTGGTTTAGCCAAATATAAGGAATATCATAAATAAAGCATTTTAACTCGTGAGTGAGGGAATTCCTACTACTTTGCTTTGAAGAGTGAATTTGCTTAAGTAAGGAACTGTGCTTGTAGTGATCTGAAAATAGTTTACTTTTCTATTCTGGAGACTGTATAAAAGTTTAGACATGCATGTCACCTGAATGCTGTGCTGTTCCTGACCTTATTAGCAGTGCTTAATGTCCTGTTGCCCAAACCTTTGGCACTTTTTATGTGGCCCTCAGGGCCCCTGCAGACATATTGTCCTATCATTCCGTGTACACACGGGTGGACTTTTCGACTGGACTGGTCCGAAGGGACAAATCCGTTGGACAATCCGACCATGTGTGGGCTTCATCGGACCTGCAGCGGACTTTTTTGGGTGAAAATCAGACGGACTTTAGATGTGAAACATGTTTCAAATCTTTCCGACGGCCTCTAGTCCGGTCAAAAAATCCGCTTGTCTGTATGCTAGTCCGACGGACGAAAACCTACGCTAGGGCAGCTATTGGCTACTGGCTATCAACTTCCTTATTTTAGTCCGGTCGTACGTCATCACGTACGAATCCGTCGGACTTTGGTGTGATCGTGTGTAGGCAACTCCGTTCGTTCGAAAGTCCGTCGGAAGTCCGTCAAAAGTCCGTTAAAAGTCAGTTGAAAAGACCGTCGGATCTTTGATGCTGAAAAGTCCACCCATTTGTACACGGCATTATAGAATAGAGTTTTTGTAATATGTCTCCAGTTGATGGCTGTCTCTGGAAGCATTTCCTCAGTTTCCAACAACTTCTATAGCATGTTCACAGTCTCTGATCATTTCCCGCAACATGTTTGCAGTCTGACGACCGTTTTTGTAATATGTCCACAATCTCTGATCATCTCTTGTTTTATATCTGTAGTCTCTGACCATCTCTTGTAACATGCTCACAGTCTCTTACATCTATTGGATTATATCTGCAATCTTTGATTATCTCTTGTATTATATCTGCAGTATCTGACCATCTCTTGCATTACATCTGCAGTCTCTGACCATCTCTTCTATTACGTCTACATTCTCTGACCATCTCTTGTGTGATCCACAGTCTCTGACCATCTCTTGCATCTTTATTATTGTTAATATAGAGGATTTATAGGTGCAGACATGTGTATCATGTCTGCAATCAGCTCTTTGGTGATGCTGGGGGCTGCACTTTTGGCCTCCCTATATTTAGTAAGTTGGCCACCACTAGTTTAAACTGAAGTCAGATCATTTTACCTATATGTATCCACACTGTCCTAAGCAGGAGTGACTGTTTAAATGTACTTTTCTGAGTGGTGAAGATCCCAAGCCGATTTATAGTTTGTTTGTACTTATTTGGTCTTTCCCAAGCTCAGTATGAGAAGCCACAGTAATACTTGGTTATGCTCCCTTTGGCCAATCACTAGGAGGTTTATTGTCAGTGGGCATGGTGGAGGAAGACATAAATATTTGGGGGCTGATGTTGTGAGTCTCTCTTTCTCCCTGGCTTCAACCTAGGGTTTTTGTATGTGTCTGTTGTTTAGCTAGGCCTATGGTTTGGGAGACCTTCACTTGTGCTGAAAGTGTGAAGGAAACTTGCCTGTCCATTGTGGTCCTGTTGTTGTATGAGCAGAGAGAGACAAAGAACTGAGATGGCAGATCTCTGTTCTGATTAAGGGAAGGGATGGCTTTTGTGCTCCTGAAAAGCAGGGAATACAATCCATCACTTCCCTTAGTACACATAAACACTGGCTAGGCACACAGTTAATCCTTTGATCGCTCCCTAGATGTTTAATCCTTTCCCAGCCAGTGTCATTACTACAGTGACAGTGTATATTTTTAGCACTGATCACTGTCATAGTGTCACTGGTTCCCACAAAGTGTCAAAAGTGTCAGTTAGTGTACGACTGTCCGCTGTAATATCGCAGTCCCACTATAAGTCGCTGATCGCCGGCATTACTTGTATAAAAAGAAAATTTTAAAAAAATCCAGTATATATACCACAGTTTGTAGACGCTATAACTATTGCGCAAACCAATCAATACACGTTTATTGGAATTTTTTACCAAAAGTATGTAGCATAATACATATTGGCCTAAATTTATGAAGAAATTAGATTTTTTTAAATTTTTGTATTGGATATGTTTTTTAACAGAAAGTAAAAAATATAGTTTCTTGTTCACACATCATGGGACACAGAGCCTTTGATAATTACTAAGTGGGTTAGATCACCATCAGGTGATTGGACACTGGCAACCCTAATTCCTCCCCTATATAACCTCTCCCATATGGAGAGTACCTCAGTTTTTTCGCAAGTGTCTAAGGTGGTTGGTCACGTTGAAGATGTGCTAAGAAGAGAGCTCTGTTTGATGGTCTCTGTGGGGGCCTAGGAGCTATACAACCGGATCCATACCTCGGGCCAATAAATACGCCTAAGATGGATGGTACCCGGGCCTCGTGAAAGAAGAAGAAACAAGGTTTTGCCTGTAATTTCTCTCTTTGAGGACTGGGCTCTGGGATCCAGCACTTTGGGATACAAATTAAAAGTTGCACAAAGGTTTTCTGGCACAGTCTTCTACAGGTCCAGGGAAGAGGATCTTGTAAGTAGGAACCCAGAACCCTGAAGGTTGGCACAAGATTACCCGCCGTGATGGGTGAAGCTTGGATCTGTCTGTTCTCAGCAGTTTCCTGCAGCGGGGATAAAGTAAGTGAAGACAATCCTAGGTATTTACCTTAAGGATTATCTTCTATGAGTAGTTTTCATGTCTTACCTGGTTTCCGCCACTAGAGGGAGTAAGAGACATACCTGGTGTTTACTTACATGCCTTCCAGGATACACGCTCAGTGAAGCTGGTCTGTGAAGCCGCTCACCTTCTCCGCTGCAGGCTCTGCCACATAAACTACGTGGGGATCCTACGTAGTCTTGGACCTTGGAGTCCCACGTAGTCCTCCGGAGGTCTCCTTTTTCCCCCCTCGCCCCCAGCCGCCACCTTGATGGTCCTACGCGTGCTCAGGGGGAGCACTTTTACGTCGGATTCACCGGGGAAGGAGGGGGGCATGGTTGCGGACTCCGTGCACATGCAGTGTGCACAGCGCATCAGTGCACAGGCAATGTTTAAAGCCCAGGACAGAGGAGACCTTGTAAATGGTGGGACACAGAGCAGTGGGCAGTAAGCATCTCAGTGGATTTGGATCCAGGCATACCTAAGACACCTACTCAGCATCAGGTTGTGCAGACTAAGCTAATGATTATATTGTAAGACTAAGGCACAACAGTGATTGCATCTATACTAGTACCTCTGCTTTTGCAGCTCAGGACTATGTCTCCCTGTAAGAGGGCTTCAGGGGCAGGTAAAAGAGGCACTAAGAAGTCACCGCCTAGATCTAGGGGTTCTAGACATGCCTGCAGGTTTCCATCCCCCCTGAAAGACTGGAGGCAGCCTCACAGGATGAGTCATTGCACCTGTCAGGCTTTGTAGCCTCTCTCAATATTGCAGCCCCTGTGTATGTCATTGAAGACACTATTAAAGCTGCATTGGATGGTTTAGAAGCAAGGATTGCTATTTTAATCACAACTTCCCCAAAGAGTAGCAGAAAACGGGATAGATCCCCTGCCTCTGCTCTAGGTTCCTTATCAGATGAGCAATCTGATAATGATGAAGTATCCCTATCCGGGGATGGGGATCAGAAGCTATCAGATGATTCAGGGGATGAGGAGAAGCTCTCTTCTTCATCTTAGGCCCTCAATGTGCAGGTGCAATATTATACTGAGTTGGTGCGTGCCACATACAAATTGCCCTCTGCTGAGGCTGCCATATCCTCTGTTTCTTCCTGGGGATCCCAGAAATCCCCACAGGCTGTGTATATCTTCCCAATTAATCCCTTGCTGGAGAAATTGTTGTATGAGGACTGGGTTCATCCAGATAAGCTATTTTCTCCTCCTAAGAAGTTTTCCCTTCTTTATCCGGTAGAGAAAAAATTCACCAAGAAACGGGGGGTGCCAGCAATTGATGCAGCTGTTTCCTGTGTGAATAAAAGCCTGACCTGCCCTGTGGACAATGCTCAGGGGTTCAAAGATCCAACTGACAAAAAGCTGGAATCTTTATTCAAAGCCTCCTTTTCTATGGCTGGCGCTGTGGTCCAACCTGCAGTCGCAACAGTTGGCATGTGCCAATTCCTAAAGTAACAAATGAAGCAAGTGGTTAACCACCTCCCCACTGAACAGGTCAAGGTTTATGCAGACCTTCCTAAGTCCTTATGTTTTGTGGTTAATGCCATTATAGATTCTGTTCAGCAAGCATTACCTTACTCTCCTGCTGACACACATGCGCAGGTCCCTTTGGCTTAAGCATTGGCAGCTGAGGCTTCATGCAAAATATTTTTGACTGGGTTACCGTTTTATGGGGAACGCTTGTTTGGGGATGATTTGGACAAATATAGCCAGAGGATTACCGGGGCAAGAACACTTTGTTGCCAGTTAAGAGGAAGAATAAACGTCCCTTATTTAGATGTTCTCTTTCCCCAGCCCCTGGAGCCTTGACCTCCAGGCAGTGGTGGCTGCCTCCCCAGTCCAATACTAGGGGAAAGGTCCAAGGCCAGGCTCAAGGGCAGAAAAAGTCTTGGGGTCCAAGATCTGTTAAGCAGAACCCCAAATCCTCCTTATGAAGAGGTGCCCCAGCTCAACTGAGTGGGGGGAAGGCTGCTGCAGCTTGCAGACGCCTGGCGGGACAAATGGGTAACCTCCACGGTGTCTCTGGGCTACAAACTGGACTTTCGGGAGCTTCCGCCATCCCGCTTTCTAAGGTCAAGAGTCTCCAAAGATCCAGAAAAAAGGAGGCCCTTGCTTCTGGCCTTAGAATGGCTGTTATCCGAAGGGGTGATTATAGATGCAGCCCCAGAAGAGCAAGGCTCGGGGTTCTACTCAAACCTCTTTACAGTTCCAAAACCAAACGGGGACGTCAGACCTATTCTAGATCTAAAAGACATGAATCATTTCCTAAACATTTGTTCTTTCCACATGGAGTCAATCCACTCAGTGGTTTCCACCCTTCAGAGAGGAGAATTACTGGCATCGATAGACATCAAAGATGCATATTTACATGTGCCAATTTTCCCAGCTCACCAAAGGTTTCTAAGGTTTGCGGTGGAGCAGCGCCACTTCCTATTTGTGGCTCTACCTTTCGGTCTTGCTACCGCACCTCAGGTGTTTACGAAGGTTCTACCTGGCCCCTGGCAAAGCTAAGGGCTCGAGGCATAGCAGTAACAGCTTATCTGGACGATTTGCTACTCGTAGAACAGTCCGTAGCATGCTTAGACCTAGTATTTAGAGTACCTAGGCTGGGTCCTCAATCTAGAAAAATCCTGCTTACAGCCCCTAAAAAGGCTGGATTATTTGGGCATGGTCATAGACACAGTCCAAAGCAGAGTATTCTTACCTAAGTCAAAAGCCAAAGCCATAAAGGATTTGTTCCAAGTAGTCAAAACAAGGAAAAACATTTTCATTCGACTATGTATAAGGTTATTAGGGAAAATGGTAGTCTCATTCGAGGCTGTTCCTTACGCCCAGTTTTACTCAAGACCTTTACAGAGCAGCATCCTATCTGCCTGGAACAAGAGAGTTCAAGCCTTGGATCTTTCAATGTGCCTGTCACCATGGGTACGCCAGAGCCTCAATTGGTGGTTACTAACCGAGAATCTACTGAAAGGAAAATCCTTTGTTACAGTTACTTGGAAGGTCGTAACCACAGATGCCAGCCTTGTAGGATGGGGAGCAGTTCTGGAAGAAGCCTCTTCCCAGGGAAGATGGTCTAGAGCCGAAGGGCTCTTGCCCATCAACATTCTGTAGATTCGGGAAATTTATCTGGCCCTCGGGGCCTGGACTTACAGGTTGCAAGGCTGTCCTGTCTGGATACAGTCAGACAACGCTACAGTGGTGGCCTATATCAATCATCAAGGGGGCACCAGGAGTCTGGTTGCCCAGAAGGAGGTGAATCACATTTTTGCTTGGGCAGAAAAGCATGTTCCCTGCATGTCTGCGGTCTTCATTACAGGGGTAGAAAATTGGCAGGCGGATTTCCTGAGCCGCCAGCAGCTGTGTCCAAGAGAATGGCCTCTACACCCCAACATATTTCGGGCCATATGTCAGATATGGGGTACCCCGGATGTAGACCTGTTTGCTTCCAGGTTCAACGAGAAACTGGACAATTTTGTGTCAAGAACAAGGGATCCGCTGGCACAAGGGTCAGATGCCTTAGCAATTCCGTGGGATCACTACTTTCTGATATATGTGTTCCCTCCAGTTCCGCTTCTTCCGCGATTCCTTCAGAGGGTCAAAAGGGAAGGGAAGCCGGTAATTCTGGTGGCCCTGGCTTGGCCCAGGTGACCTTGGTATGCAGAGATCGTAAACATGCCTGGGGGAAGACCTTGGGTTCTTCCGCTATGCCCAGATCTACTCTCACAGGGCCCAATATTCCATCCTGCCTTACGAAGTCTGAATTTGACGGTTTGGCTGTTGAGACCCACATCCTGAAGAGCCGTGGGCTCTTGGGTCCAGTCCTATCCATGCTGGTTATTGCTAGGAAGCCGGCCTCCAGGCTCATCTATTACAGCATCTGGAAGGCATATGTTTCCTGGTGTGAATCCAGGGGGTGGCTAGAAGGTATGCCATTTACAGGTTTCTTGCCTTTCTTCAATTAGGTGTAGAAATGAGGCTGGCCTTAAGCACTATCAAGGGCCAGATCTCGGCCTTGACGGTATTTTTTCAAAGACCGCTTGCCTCTCATTCCCTGATCCGGGCCTTTGTTCAAGGGGCACTACGCTTGAATCCGCCGGTTAAGCCTCCCTTGTGCCGTGCCTGTGGGATTTAAATTTGGTTTTGTCTGTTTTACGGAAACAACCTTTTAACCATTGCATCATGCTCTTTTGGTTCTTTTGACAAAGAAATTGTTTTTTCTTGTAGCCATATCCTCAGCCAGGATGGTATCGGAACTAGCAGCTCTTTCATGTAAGGAGCCATATTTGATTTTTCACAAAGACAGGGTGGTGTTGTGTCCTCACCCGACCTTTTTGCCTAAAGTGGTTTCAGGATTCCATCTGAATGAAGATGTTGTCCTGCCGTATTTTTTTCCAGATCCGCAGTCCGCGGAGGAGAAGTTGTTACACTCTTTAGATGTTGGAGGAGCAGTCAAAATCTATCTGCAGGCAACGGCTCAGATACAAAAGACTGATTGTCTATTTATACTGTCAGAAGGCCCCAAAAAGGGCCAGGCAGCGTTGAAGTCCACTATCTTCAGATGGATGCGACAGGCTATTATTCAGGCTTATGGTTTAAAGAAGAAAATTCCTCCTTTTCAGATTAAAGCGCACTCAACTAGAGCAGTTAGTGCTTCTTGGGCAGTGCATCACCAGGCCTCCATGGCTCAGATCTGCAAGGCTGCAACTTGGTCTTCAGTCCATACATTCACTAGATTCTATCAGGTGGATGTAAGAGGGCATGAGGATGCTGCCTTCAGGCGCAGTGTGCTGCAGGCAGCAGTATAGGTCCTAACATCCGATGGCGGTCTGTGTTTCTGATCCGTGTCTCCCTCCCCTCAAATTTGGGCATTGCACTGGGACATCCCGCTTAATAATTATCAAAGGCTCTGTGTCCCGCGATGTACTGTATGAACAAGAAAATAGGATTTTTAAAACAGCTTACCTGTAAAATCCTTTTCTTGGGAGTACATCACGTGACACAGAGCTTCCGCCCCTCTTCGGGATTATACGTTATGATACTTATTGCTTTGCTACAAAACTGAGGTACTCTCCATATGGGAGGGGTTATATAGGGGAGGAACTCGCCTTGTAATTAGGGTTGCCAGTGTCCAATCACCTGATGGTGACTATCTAACCCACTTACAGTAGTAATTATCAAAGGCTTTGTGTCCCATGATGTACTCCCAAGAAAAGGATTTCACATGTAAGCTGTTTTAAAAATACTATTTTTTTTTTAAATTGTCGTGTTTCTTTTGTTTATAGCTCAAAAAATAAAAAACACAGTGGTGATCAAATACCACCAAGAGAAAGCTCTATTTGTGGGAAAAAAATTATATACATTTTATTTGGGTACGGCATTGCATGACCGCACAAATGTCAGTTAAAATAACACAGTGCCGTATCGTAAAAAAATGACCTGGTCATAAAGGGGGTAAAGTGAATAATACACATGCAGATTTATGAGTATATCATATCAGGAAAAAACTCATACAGAGTATAGAGTGTATTTTATATATAACAATTATAAATAGTGACAATTACAGAACAGAGGTATAAACACCACACACAGCGTAAAATACACTACCCTTTGAAATCAATAAAAAATTGCATCAAAAACACACTGCGGTTGCAATTTTGGTGCATGTTTTAAAGTATAACTATAGGCAAAACTTTTTTTTTCCATTTTGGATAGATTAAGTGAGGGTTATAACCCCTGTCAGATTTTTTTCATCATCTGTGTCCCATTGCGGAGCCTTCCCTTCACTTCCTGTCCCATAGCTAAACAGGAAGTGAGAGGAAATTGCTACAAATTAAGGGAATTCCTTGTGGACTCCCAGATCAGCAGAACTAGTGTCCTCATTGGAAGATTTCCCCCCTATTACTTTTCTGGGGACAACCCAAAAATTGGGATTTTCTTTTATTTTCACTTTCACTGATAATGGTAAATGATAAATAGAGAGGGGAAATCTCCTTAATGGGGGCACAGACAGATATAAAAACTGACAGGGGTTCTAAACCCTCTCCCATCTACCCAATACTAAAAAAAAAGTTTTAACTTTAGTTATACTTTAATGCCGTGTACACACAAGCGGATTTTCCGTCGGAAAAAGCTTGGATGGTTTTTCCGATGGAATCCCGCTCAAGCTTGCCTTGCATACACAAGGTCACACAAAAGTTCTCTGAACTTTTGACCGTCAAGAACACGGTGACGTACAACACTACGACGAGCCAAGAAAATGAAGTTCAATGCTTCCGAGCATTATTATTATTATTATACAGGATTTATATAGCGCCAACAGATTGCGCAGCGCTTTACAACATGAGGGCAGACAGTACACTTACAATACAAATCAATACAGGAGGGATCAGAGGGCCTTGCTCGTTAGAGCTTACAATCTAGAAGGGAGGGTCAAGTGGAAACAAAAAGGTAATAACTGTGGGGGATGAGCTGATGGAAAAAATGAAAATACAGTTGTTAAGTGTGGGTAGGGTAGGCTTCTCTGAAGAGAAGAGTTTTCAGGGATCGTCTAAAAGCTAAAAGAGTAGGAGATAAGCGGACAGATTGGAGTAGGGCATTCCATAGGATTGGAGAGGCTTTGGAAAAGTCCTGGAGGCGAGCATGGGAGGAGGTGATGAGGGAGCTAGAGAGCAGGAGGTCTTGAGAGGAACGAAGAGAAAGAGTAGGTTGGTATTTAGAGACTAAGCTAGTGATATAGCTGGGGGCGAAATTGTGGATGGCTTTGTACGTAGTTGTTAGAATTTTGAATTTAATTCTTTGGCTGAGCAGAAGCCAAAGCGGAGCATGCGTCGAACTGTTTCCGAGCATTCATAGGAATTCTGCGCGTCGGAATTTGTACAGACGATCGTATTTTTGGATAGGAACTTTTCCCGATCTAAAAATAGAGAACATGCTCTCAATCTTTTGCTGGCTGGAATTCCGCCAGCAAAAGACCGATGGAGCATACACATGGCCGCATTTTCCGACAAAAAGCTCTCATCGGAGTTTTGCTGGCAGGATTTCCGATCGTGTGTACGCGGCATTAATCATAGTTTTGGTGCATGTTTTAAGTCACATGGCCATGTTTACCAGGTGTAAGCTGAGCGTCAGGCAACCAGAAAATGCACCAAAAATGCATACATTAAAAATGCATTTTTCTTCAGCAGAGCAGTGTGAAAGGGCCCTAATACTTAAATTAATCTGTCAGGGTTCAGCCCTGTGACCAGTTCCTGTCTATGCATTTTTTCCACCATCAAATTTTTACTTGATCATACCACCTGTTACCCTGAATCTGAGGGCTTTAGCTCTTTCCGCAACTTAGCCTTGGATGTTCAATGTCTGAAAGTATTGCCAATTTCCCTGACATCAAATATTTCCAAATCACAGACAAGGAATAAGCATTTCCGATCCACATCCCTATTCCAGGTCAATGACCTTCCGATAAGACCCCTTTCACACTGAGGCACTCAAAAACTGCCCATAAAACGTTGGGTGTTTTTGCGGCGTTAGCGGTGCACATTTTTTAAGGTCATTTGACAACGTGACCTTAAAAAAAAAAAAAAAAAGGAGCCATTTTGTGGCGCTTTTGTGGCACTTTTGTGGCGCATTCATTTCAATGAACAGGGGCATTTTTGAGGCGCTTTTTAAAGCGCTCCAAACATGCCCCAAAGATGCTGCTTGCAGGACTTTTTGCACCTCCCCAGTGTGAAAGCATCCATTGAAATGAATAGGAAGCCATTTTCAGGCGATATTTAGGCCCTGATTACAACTGCCAGTGAACCAGCATTCTCAAAAGCAGGATTGAGTTATGGAAACCTACATATTTTCTTAGTACGCTTTCTTTAATCAAACCCCTTCAGTCATTGTTGGTGCTTTTATGTGACTTCTGTGAGTTCGTGGTGGTTTTTGAGTCAGCTGTTAATTGTACAAGATGATGGCAGCCATGTTATGCTTTTAGTGTATTGATTGCACAGTGCATCGGAACAAAATTAGATCTTGGTGGTGCTGACTTTGAATGATTTTATCACGTCATGAAACATTTGATGACAGCCTTGTTATGTTGTCACTGAGATGTGTGTACATTCCCTTTAAACGATTTTAAATGATTTAGGATCTCACCAAGTATTAACAAGGTATATAAATAACAAAATGCTACAGCTGTTGATCTCATTAGAAAAAAAAAATCTGCTTTTATAGCGCTAGAAAAGCAACACATCCATAAGATCAGTAATCTAGATTAAGCTTCAGTCAAAAAAAAAAAAAAAATCCAAGCTCAGGTTGGTAGATGATGAAAAGTTGTTGAAGAAAATTACTTATGGCTAAATTGAAAGTTGATGGATTACCTCCACCTGCTAAAGATAAAACATGGTCCCTGGTATCTTCGCTCAGGATTCCTACACCTATCAATTACTTCTAGTTTGTATCTTACTCCACACAAAGTACATGTATCAACATCTGAAAAACGTGCACTAGAAAGCACTTCATCATGATGTAGACAGCATCTAGTACTAAAAATATCAATTGATTAAAAGAAAAGAATAAACATTTATTTAATATAAAAATAAGAAGCTCTGACCTTCCAAGATACCTAGGGGGTTGATTTACTAAGGGCGATTGCACTTTTCCCTAGCTCTTAGTGAATTATAAAAGTTAAATATATGTAGCGCTAGAAGCATCAAATTATAAAATAAGAGTGTTAAAACAGATTCTTTGTTCAAGAGAAATACTGGAATCACCCACGGTGCAGACAAAGATACAATAAGGTGAACATGAGATTATCCTCCACCAAACATCAACACACCGGTCCTCTTACCTAAGAAAATGGACCACTGAATTACAGGTGGTCAAACAAGCATGATATATCCACAGCGCCACGGAACCACTTCCATTGGATCATAGAAGGCTGGATCTTGTAGTCCCACTCAATGGTAATTCATAGGTACATGCATAGGATACAACAAAGCAACTCCTCGTGGTGTAGTATTTAAAACCAAAGTAAATTTATATCTTATAAAAAGCCAGGGTACTCACATTTTGAGAAATAAAAATGGGCATATCAAAAGTTGCAATTTGTCATGGATAGCAGATGTTTCCAACCACAAAGATGGCCGCAGTCAGCAAGTTACAGTATTGTGACGTCAGAGCTCCACACTACGTGGCGTTTCGTCCAATAGGAACATTGTCAGGGGCATTCCTCATGGATGAAATGAACACCATTAGTCTATGGGACACGAACATGAATAATCAAAAGTGCTAATTTTAAAGGCTTATATGCATGGTATTGTCATAAAAAGTGTTTGGGGACCCGGGTGCTGCCCCAGGGGACATGGATCAATGCAAAAAAAGGGGTTTTTTATAGGACATGATGGGACTGTGACGGGGCATGATGGGACTGTGACGTCACAAGGGGCGGGATCACCGGGTGACATCACCCGGTGACCCCGCCCCATGCCTATATAAGTCGTTGTGCAGCTCGCACACAGCATTACAGCGGGAGAGAGCGTTGTGTCAACATCGGAAGAAGAGAAGAGGGAACAAGACGACAGAGAAGACTGGGCCACCGCTAGCAAAAGAGCGGCAAAAGAGCAGAAGATAGCGGAGGAGCCCGGCACGAGAACCAGAGAGCGGGAGAAGAACCGGACGCCGGAAGAAAAGGCTGGAGAGGGGGAGAAGAGGCCAGAGAGAGTGGAGAAGTCAGAAGAAGACCCCCGAAGTCAAAAGAAGACCCCCGGAGCTGCCTAATAAATTAATTTATATACCTGTCTAGTGTGTTTTTTTTATTGACACTTTTTCCCCCAGGTGAATGGGTAGGGGTACGATGTACCCCATACTCATTCACATAGGGTGGAGGGCTGGGATCTGGGGGCCCCCTTATTAAAGGCCCACAGACCCCGACAACCAACTGCCAAGATTGTCGGGTAGAGGCCATTGTCCTCATCAACATGGGGACAAGGTGCTTGGGGGCGCCGCAGGGTGCCCCCCTGCCCCAAAGCGCCCACCCCCCATGTTGAGGGCATGCGGCCTGGTACGGTTAAGGAGGGGGGGGCGCTCGCTCATACCCACCCCCTTTTCTGACCGGCCGGGCTGCGTGCTCGGATAAGGGTCTGGTATGGATTTTGGGGGACCCCCCACACCATTTTTTCGGTTCCCCTTAAAATCCATACCAGACCTAAGGGGCTGGTATGCCCCTGGGGGGGAAGCCATGCCGTTTTTTTATTTAAAATTTGGCGCGATGTTTATTCTTTTGCAGTTACAGGTAAAGGAGAGATTTATAGTTTTTTTTTACCCCAGATATCTCCATAAAGAGGACCTATCATCCTTATTTCTTTTACAAGGGATATTTACATTCCTTGTAATAGGAATAAAAGTGATCACAAAAAAATTAAAGAGAAAGTATAAAAATAATGAATAAAATAAAAAACAATATATTTTTTTTAAAGTGCCCCCATCCCCCCCTGCTAGCGCACAGAAGCGAAGGCATACGTAAGTCACGCATGCATATGTACCGTGTTCGCACCACACATGTGAGGTTTTGCTGTTAACATTAGAGCAAGAGCAATAATTCAAGTACTAGACCTCCCCTGTAACTCTAAACAGGTAACCTGTAAAAAATTTTGAAACTATGGAAACTTTTAAATACCGTAGTTTGTTGCAATTCCACGAGTGTGTATAATTTTAAAGCGTGACATGTTAGGTATCTATTTACTCAGCGCAACATCTTAACAAATAAAAGGTATATATTGTGTTTATTGGGTTTTTTTTTTACTCATTAAAGTGTATTTTTTCCCAAGAAATTGCATTTGTGACATAAAAAATTGCAACAATCACTATTTTATTCCCTAATATATATATATATATATATATATATATATATATATATATATATATATATATATATATATATATATATATATATATATATATATATAATGTTTGGGGGTTATAAGTAATTTTCTAGCAAAAATACTGATTTTATTTTTTTTTTGTATTTCTGTAAATGTATTAGTTATTATGTCTGCAATTGCTTTAATGTTCACTTTGTATTTACAGTATCTCACAAAAGTAAATACACCCCTCACATTTTTGTAAATATTTTATTCTATCTTTTCATGTCACAACACTGAAGAAATGACACGTTGCTACAATGTAGTAAGTGTACAGCTTGTATAACAGTGTAAATTTGCTGTCCCCTTAAAATAACTCAACACACAGTCATTAATGTCTAAACTGCTGGCAACAAAAGTGAGCACACCCCTAAGTGAAAATGTCCAAATTGGGCCCAAAATATCAATATTTTGTGTGGCCACCATTTTTTTCCAGCACTGCCTTAACTATCTTGGGCATGGAGCCCATCAGAGCTTCACATGTTGCCACTGGAGTCCTCTTTCACGACGACATCACAAAGCTGGTGGATGTTAGAGACCTTGCGCTCCTCCACTTTCCGTTTGAGGATGCCCCACAGATGCTCAATAGGGTTTAGGTCTGGAGACATGCTTAGCTAGTCCATCACCTTTATCCTCAGCTTTATTAGCAAGGCAGTGGTCATCTTTGAGGTGTGTTTGGGGTCATTATCATGTTGGAATACTACCCTGTGGCCCAGTCTCCGAAGGGAGGGGATCATGCTCTGCTTCACAGTACATGTTGGCATTCATTGTTTCCTCAATGAACTGTAGCTCCCCAGTGCCGGCAGCACTAATGCAGCCCGCGACCATGACACTCCCACCACCATGCTTGACTGTAGGCAAGACACACTTGTCTTTGTACTCCTCACCTCGTTGCCACCACACACGCTTGACACCATCTGAACCAAATACATTTATCTTGGTCTCATCAGACCACAAGCCATGGTAACAGTAATCCATGTCCTTAATCTGCTTGTCTTCAGCAAACTTTGTGGGCATTCTTGTGCATCATCTTGAGAAGAGGCTTCTTTCTGGGACAAAAGCCATGCAGACCAATTTGATGCAGTGTGCGGGTTATTGTCTGAGCACTGACAGGCTGACCCCCCCACCCCTTAAACCTCTGCGGCAATGCTGACCGCACTCATAAGCCTATTTCCCAAAGACAACCTCTGGATATGATGTTGAGCACATGCACTCAACTTCTTTGGTTGACCATGACGAGGCCTGTTCTGAGTGGAACCTGTCCTGTTAAACCACTGTACGGTCTTGGCCACTGTGCTGCAGCTCAGTTTCAGGGTCTTCACAATCTTCTTAAAGCCTAGGCCATCTTTATGTAGAGCAACAATTCTTTTTTTTAAATCCTTATAGAGTTCTTTGCCATGAGGTGCCATGTTGAACTTCCAGTGACCAGTATGAGGGAGTGAGCGATAACACCAAATTTTACACATCTGCTCCCCATTCACACCTGAGACCTTGTAACACTAATGCCCCGTACACACAGTTGTTTTTTCTGATGGAAAATTTTCGATGGGCGCCTGTTGTCGGAAATTCCGACCGTGTGTAGGCTTCATTGGACATTTTCCATCGGAATTTCCATCACACAAAATTTGAGATCTGGATCTCAAAAAACAAAAAGTGTAATATATTTCAGCTTACCAATCATTAGATGTGGTGGATGCATTTGTTTCCTTTTTTTAGGCTTTCTTTTTTCTTTTATTTTCACCAGGTGATCCAGTTAATAATACTTTTTCTGTATAGGCTGTTCACACTGATCTGACACAAAAGTTTATGACTTCTGATTCAACTTTGCCCTGTGACTTCATGTCTGCCAAAATAAAAAAAAAAACAAATGTATGCCCCCACAAGACCATACCAGACCTTTCGGTCTGATATGAATTTTGAGTGGAAACCCCACACCAAAAAAAAAACGTGTGGGGTCTACCCCAAGATCCATACCAGAACCTTGTCTGAGTATGCAGCCTGGCAGGTCAGAAAGGGTAGGGGATGAGCGAGGGGCCCCTACCTCCTGGTCCATACCAGGCCACATTCCCTCAACATGGGGGGTGGGTGCTCTGTGCCCCCCACCCCAAAGCACCTTGTCCCCATGTTGATGGGGACAAGGGCCTCTTTCCGACAACCCTGGGCAGTTGTTGTGGGGGTCTGCTGGCAGGGGGAATATCGGAATCTGGAAGCCCCCAGATCCCGCCCCCCTATGTGAAGGAGTATGGGGTACATTGTACCTCTACCCATTCACCCCAAAAAAAGAAAGTGCAGTGTAAATAAAAACGAGACAGTTTTGACAAGTCCTTTATTAAAAATTAAAAATGTCCTCTGTCGTAGCTCATCTTTTTTCTCTGGTTCTGCCCCAGATGTGTCTTTCCTCCAGTCTTCTCCCTCTGCTGCTGTCTTCTCCCTTCAGTGATGTGTCCTTCCTGCCATCTTCTCCCTTCACTGCTGTCTTCTCCACCACTGCTGTCTGGTATGGTTTTGGGGGGGACTCCACGCCATTTTATTTCAGTTTTGGCGTGGGGTTTCCCCTCAAGATCCTCAGAGCACAAGTCGCATGCTACAAGTTGATTCAGTTAAGATGATGATCCCGACTTCCATTCAAATCAATGGGTTGAAACCATGCCCAAGTTGGACCAAAGTAGTGCAGGAGGCATTTACAAAGTCGGACCGACGCAAGTTGGACCAGTTAAGACAGCTCTCATAGGGAACCATTGATTTTGACATGTCATGTGACTTGTGCTCTGGAAGTCGGACCAGTGTGAACCAGCCCTTAGGGTGTCTCCATCAATTCTGGATATATGAGTAACTGAGCCACCCTTGGATAGCAGAATTGTCAATCTGGGGAGAGGGTGGTATTTTATGCACTGGTAGATTCAGATGGACTTGACTAACAAATTAAAGCTAAATTCCAGCTAACCCTTTTTAAGCAGTTACAGCAACAGTTTTTTTTCCTTTTGGGATAAAAGTTTTACAGGAAAACAAAACTGAAAAAACACATGCAGCTACCAAATGTTAAAACTGGTCATATATTCAATTTTTGGTTTTGAGTTTAACACCACTTTAATTATGACCAGGATAATGTCTGAGCCTTGGTGACTCGAACAAGAACTTTAATTTACAGTCTGAGTAAATGGACTACTTGATGAAACAAATGTGAAATGTGTCTTCTTCACAGTGATTTAGTAGTTCTGCCAATGTTACTAGTTACAAAAGTAGCTTCTAATGTTGCTCGGGTGATAAGTGAATATATCTGACCTAGGGTACCTTTGCTTTTTACATTCAGAGTTTTGTGCACAAATCTAAAAGAAATAAGTTTATTACCTCAGAAGGCTTTTTCATTTGATCAGTGTGTGTGCATGCATTTTTTTCAGGACAGTTTAAAGCAGTAGTAAACTGCATAAAAAAAACCAAAAAACACAGGCACTGGGCAGTTTAGGTCATAATGTGCTAGTATGCATCACATACTAGCACATTATGACAGACTTGCCTGAAAACGATTGCTGAAGTCACTTCCATCTTCACCCAGTCTTTCTTCTGAGTTCACGGGCTTCAGCAATATGAATGGCCAAGCCGGCGATGACATCACTCCTGCGCATGCGTGCGGGAGTCACTACTTAGGGCATGGGCATGCCGTTCCTTTAGATGCATGCACTGGTGGCATCACTGGCTGCATCTAAAGTAAATATCTCCTAGACGGTGCACACTTGGGAGATATTTACTGTACCTATTGGTAAGCCTTATTATAGGCTTACCTATAGGTAAAATTCATACAAGGGGAGTTTACTCCTACTTTAAACTATAAAGGCAACATTGCAAAAAAAATACTTGCATACATACATACATACATACATACAAAAGTCACATTTTTAATTCTATATTTGACTATTTTCCGGCTATGTTTTTGTCTGAGTTTTGTGCCATGATGGGCCTCTTTAGAAATGTGCAAATTAAAGTGGTTGTAAAGGCTAAAGGTTTTTCTTTTTTACCTTATTGAGTTTTCTGCATTAAGGGTCAGTTCACACCATAGAAACGCAGTCCGGATGCATTCCAGATTCTTTAAAGGCATGCACGTTTTTGATGCAGTCCAGTAATTTGTTTTCCCCCTCTTTTTTCTTAACCTTAAATAAGGACATGTTTGTTCCAGTGCATTTTTGGTGCATTTAAGTGTGTTTCGGTGTGCTCCAGTTTGTTTTTGATGCATTTTTCTAGTATAGTCCAGTGTAGGAAAAATGCAGCATGTTCTACTTTTTGTTTTTCCTGGAACGCACTGGAACTGCAAGCACAGGTATGAGCTATGCCATTGAAAACCATATAACCTACTTTCCATGTGTTTTTGATGCAGAAAAAAAATGCACTGGACTGCGTGTGGCAGTTTCCAACCCGCCTCCTGCAAATACTTACCTAACCCCAATCTTGATTCAGAGCTGTGCCCACAAACGCTGCAGCATTGATATCTCTTTCTCCTCCTCCCTGGAGCCATTGGCTTCTGCTGCTGTCAATCAAATCCAGGGAGGGGGGAGGGCTGAGCCACACGAGGTGTGTCAATAGACGTGGATTGGGATCAAGCTAGAGTTGCCACCTCATCCCTTTAAACCCGAACACATATTAATTACACAGGTTATGTGGCTGATTAAGGTGGTAATTAAACTCACTTGGTGCCTTATCTGCATTTAATTAGCCTCAGAACCTGTGTAATTCATACGTGTTCGGGTTTAAAGGGATGAGGTGGCAACCCTAGATCAAGCCCGAATGAGTGCCACCCAATTGGCTTGCTAGGCGTACACTCACAGAAGACAGGAGGACTCCAACCAGGTGTCTCACCACCACACCTACTCACACCACCACACCTTAGTAAAAGCACCTCTCCCACAGTACACAAACACTGGCTAGGAGCAGCTTCGAGCAAACTCGCAGCCCCTTCAACCAGGTGTCTCACCACCACTCCTACTTAGGTGTGGTGGTGTGAGTAGGAGTAGTGGTGATGGTGAGACACCTGGTTGGAGGGCTGTGAGTTTTCTGGAAGCTGACAAATAACCCAACTGGTGATCGTACTAACACTGGGGAACAGACAGATCCAAAACTTCACATCAACATTGTATATGCATCAACATAAACAGGTTTGATCAGCTTCTGTGGATACCCTGAGGGTACTATCCATGGCTTATTTTCACCAACGGTTCCCATGAGAAGGTTGGATGAGCTAAGATAACCTGCACCTAATGTGAGGGGTAATAAAGCTCACAGATGCGAATATGGAACTTGAAAAGTCTTTGGATCTGGTAAGAAGATAATTTGTCTGAGCACTGGGTGTTGCACTGCATTGGAAGGACTTCAATTTAAAGTTCAATTAATATATTTAGTCGTGTTTTCACATGACAGTGCAACACTTTTTTTATATATAAAAATATCCCACAGTTTGTAAACGCTATAACCTTTGAGGAAATTAATCAATATACGCTTATTGGGATTTTTTTTACCAAAAATATGTATCAGAATACATATTGGGCTAAATTGATGAAGAAATTTGATTTGATTTTTTTTTTTATTGGATATTTATAGCAGAAAGTAAAAAATATAGTTTTTTTTTTTCAAAATTGTCAGCCTTTTTTTGTTTATAGCGCAAAAAATAAAAACCACAGGGGTGATCAAATACCTTCAAAAAAGCTCTATTTGTCTGGGGAAAAAAAGGACATACGTTTTTATTTGGGTATAGTGTCGCACGACCATGCAATTGTCAGTTAAAGTAATACAGTGTCCTATCATAAAAAATGGCCTAGTCTTGAAGGGGGCTACATTTTCTGGAGCTGAAGTGGTTAATAGACTAGTTCCCATGATTGTCAGCGCCATCTAGTGCCCAAAATGCAGTATATTTTGTCATTCAAGTATTTAAAAGAAAACTATACTGCATTTTGGACACTAGATGGAGCTGACAATCATAGGAATTAATCTATCACAGAAATTACAGCCAAAATTCATGTAGCCTGCATAAATGTTTGTGATATTGGTTCAACAAATATTTTTATAAATAGACCCTTTAGACTAAAGTCTACTAAAGATGCAACCTTTGTGCTCCTGCAGTAAACCCGAGGGAGAGCATTTTTTTATCCCCCCCCCCCATCCATCCCCATCCATCCCCATCCATCCCCATCACATGTTGAGAAAAAGCTCCTAATGTCTTTGGATGAGTGCACTACATTAACTGCCTGGATGTTTGTAAATCCATAATAGAATAACAGAATGTACACTTAGTGGGGAGTTTTTTTTTTCTGTTTCTAGTTTAACACACTGATGATTTAGAGAGCTGTGTCACCGTTGACTGGAAAATATAATGCAAGCCATAAACATTCACTTATATTACCACTGGGTGGACATTGTATTACAGCCAATGTTTATGTTCAGCATTTCAGCTTTTAAAAACTCCCCTGGCATTCAATTCTTTAAAGGAAATCGCAGCAATTTGTAATGGAGATTGCAGCTGTGTGTTTCCAGGTGGTCAAGGATAAAGATTATGAACTGCATTGAAGTTTTGAGAATAACAATAGGGGAACTCTGGCATCACCAAAAGCAGGGGATGTTGGCAAAGCTGCTTAGAAAGAAAAGCATGACAAACATATCAAAGAACTTGTTAATGCTGTAAAATTAACTTCAGAAAGAGAAAATTCTTAACTCTCGTTCTAGTTTTAGTATCTGCTGTTCACAGCTTGAAACTTTGAAGAATGAGTTAAAGAGTTGCTATAAATGTTAAATTGTCTTTTATGGTAATTTTCATGACAGGTAATTGACAATAAAAAAAACACTGTTACTCCTTCCAAGTTCCATATCACTATTGCATACCTCCGAACACTTTGAGATGGGAATGAGGGACACCTACAAGCAAACGTATGTAGGCATAGGACACACCCCCGTCACACCTCCTTAAAGGAGACTTAACTAAAAGAAAGGTTAATTAAATCCACAAGGGCTTTTTTTTACCACTACTATTCCTTTAGATATTGGATGAAAGGTTTAGCACTGGGAAACACTTTTTGAAAGATAAAACGTGCATTTTATATACATCTATATAGATCAGACCAAAATGGGGGACAAATGAGGAGGAAAGAGGGACAGAGGAGCATCAGAGGACAAAGGAACTTCAAATCAGGGACAGTCTCTTGAAATCAGGGACAGTTAGGAGCTATGCTATTGCATAGCTCCCAACTTTCTGAGATGGGAACGAGGGACACCTATTAGCAAAAGTATGTACGCATAGGGCACACCCCCCCGTCACGCCCCGTGAAAGGAGAATTATACAAAAAAATGATAAGTTAAACCCACAAGTGCTTTTTTTTAACCACTACTATTCCTTTATATTGGCTTTTGGAATTTACAAATGCAGCAATTTAGAAATTGGATGAAAGGTTTAGCACTGGGAAACACTTTTTGATAGATAAATAGTGCATTTTATATACAACTACATAGATCAGACCAAAATTAGGGACAGATGAGGAGGAAAGAGGGACAGAGGGACATTGCTCCAAATCAGGGACAGTCCCTCCAAATCAAGGACAGTTGGGAGCTATGCTATTGTCTCTTGTAATGACATGGTGATTGACAGCCGAAGGTGACACAGGAGATGGACACTCCCAAATGTGTCTGTTTAAGAAGACACAGCAGCCCTATGTTCAGCAGCAGGAGAGGTACATTTTCCCATGCTTCTTTACAATTATGCAATTTTTACAGGTTCCCCTTTCACAAAAAAATACATTTTTTACCTGCAAAAAGATTTGCATGTATTATTTTTTTTACTCTGCAGCCTGTAAGGCATTGCACACACAATCAGCAGACCATGGGTGCAATGCCAGGATCTTGCAGTCTCTGCGCATACTTACTGTCTGCCCGTACCTTAGATACTGGCAGACATGGCAGGAAGAATCAATGAATAAATGAAGAGGACCCTCCCCCACAGTTCATTGAGAACTACAAGCCGGTGGCTGCCAGGGCCAATGGTAGAATTAGTTAATTCATTTGCAGAACTCTGTGAGTGAATGATGTTCCTGTATGGGCAGAGCCTCACATGGCCACACTGTTTCTAAATTCTGACAGCTGGTGCAGAGAGAAGATCCACCACCTGCTGTTATGGTTGGGAATTGGGGGGAAAGGAGGCAAGAGCTGGAACATGTTACACGTTCCACTCTAAATACAGATGGAACATGTAACATGTTCCAAAGGTGAACTTAGCCTTTAAAGTAGCTTTGAGTAAACATTAGAGTTGTTAAACTGAAAGTAAAATTATAATGGTTTAGGGCAACCTTTTTCAACCAGGGTGCCTTGAGGTTTCTTCAGGGTGCCTTGGCAAAATGCCCAAAAATTGACCAAAAATTGTATACAAATCAACAGGTGGATGAAGCCTGCCTTTTTACTTACCCTAAGTAACTAAGTTTATTGTGCACCATTACAACCTTCTAGCTGCTGCGTGCTTACAACCAATGGTGTCATCACTCGATAAGGAGGGTGTCAGTCGCCTGCATAGCATCCTTGTTTGATCCTCCCCGGCCCCTCTCCATCAGCGGTGGGGTCCCATTAGCAGAGTGATGGAGAAAAACTGAGGGAGAAGTGAAACAACAGAATACTAGTTAGTACCAGTTTGCAAAAGTGTATTTGCTTTGGAAGAATAAATCTAACGTTGGGTGTCCTACTTGGACTTGTGGATGTTGCTGCATTATGTAAAACTATTAGAATAGTTTTTACATTTTAGAATGTTGCGCCTCAAGATTGTCCATAATTTTAAAGGGTGCCTGGACTGAAAAGGAGGTTGAGAAATGCTGGATTAGGGTCAGATTTATTATAACTGTGTTTATGTTTGTAGGTTTTAAAAGTAAGTTGTAAGTTTTGAAATAATATATTAGGATTATTTTACTATTTATTTCTGTGAAATGTTGTATTCTACAATTCAATGCTCTCCCCTGTGTCATATGGAATTGTGAGTTTTCTAAAGTTTGCTTTTTAGAATGTGGTTTGTAGCAAGAGATATACAAATAAACTGTCCCTGAATATCTCTTACTCCACTGCGCCAAAGAAAAGTGCAAAGCTATATAAAAGATGTGTAAATGAATACAAAATGTGTGTACATACACAGTGTACAGTGAAAAAAGCTGCCACTTAAATAAATACGTAAACTGATCAGAATCCCAAAACTATACCTCTCACACGTGTACAGATAGAGATAGCGGCGCTAATATAAATTGTGTAAAATAATGGGTCAGAGCAGCATAATGCCTATGACCCTCTACATATACATAAAAATATTATTAATAGTGTCATGAAAAATATTATTTTTATCATGAAAAGAAATTTCTTTAACACCCAGTGAAAAGTGTCACTATAAATAATAAATTACAAGAAATGAATGATCAAGCTCAACAGTTATTTTTTCAATCTTCTTGTGTGAAAAATCTTCTACTCTTCCACCACACCACAGTGATAGTGACACCACTCCCTCTGAAGAGCGCACTCACCAGATTGTATAGCCTCCCACTCTCATGTTCGGCAAAACAGCAATTGAACCACACCTGGGTTGCATGTGATGAACCGTGAATCCAATCAAGCCAGCTCCATATGTGAAAAAATGAATAAAGTGCTCCACATAGCCTGATACCATTTTGACAGATTTATTAAAATCACTTCAAACACACTTCAATGGTTACACTCACTTTTAAACTGAAACATAAAAAGCCTTTAAAAAAATCCACAGCAAGCAACAGGATCAGTGATCCAACGGTGCACCGCGGTCACAGCGGACCTGAAGTGTAAACTGGTGTATCTCTCACCCAACCATCTAAGGCCTAGCCATCCGATCGGTGTAGTCCTCCTCAGACAGCGGCATCTAATGTCAGTGCGATGGAATGCTGTGTAACCATGCCCTTGGCACAAGAGGTGGGCAGAGACTGTGGGCATGCACAAGAGAGAGACGGTCCGAGACTGCAGACATGGCACAAGAGGTGAGCAGAGACTGTGGGCATGGCACCAGAGGTGGGCAGAGACTGGACATGGCACAAGAGCTGGGCAGAGGCTGTGGGCATGGCACAAGAGGTGGGCAGAGACGGTGGGCATGGCACAAGAGGTGGGAAGAGTCTATGGGCATGGAACAAAGTATCCACCCCCCCCAGCACAAGTCCTATCTCCTTTTAAAATGCCCCCTAGGACATACAGTATTTTCTTAGCCCCCCTCCTGCCCCCAAATCACTGCCGATATTTATTTCCAGCTAGTTTCCCGTCACCTCCTGCTGTGTCTTCCCCCCCCCCCCCGCAAGTGTCATCTATATTGTGTGTACTCACAGACTTCAGATCAGCATGCTCGGCGATGTCTCTCCTCCCCGGCTCCTCCTGTTTGTGTACAGGAATACATCACAGCCGAGGAGGAGGAGACTCTGTTAAAGGTGGCCGGTGGGCGGGGAGAGATGCCAGGTGCTGCCATTCAGAGTGGAGATTGTGGTGTGTGGGACACTAAACACCCCGCATAAGCAGCGGGTTGGTGACTCTGGTGCCCACACTAGCATGCTCCTGCCGGGCAAGTGACTGGAGCCAAGTGCCGGACCGTGTTCCGACACTTGGCTCTGCTCCAGGATTCGCCGGGACTCCAGGATTTACCGCCACCTTGGCGCCCTCTGGCAGCTGCCTTATGGTGGTGCTGGCCCTGGCTTTGGGTAACAAAAAGTCAGGCTTTATTCCCCCATTGGCTTGTACACAATTTATGGGCAATTTTTAGGCATTTTGCCAAGGTACTCCTGAAGCACTCAGAAGACACCCTGGTTAAAAAAGGCTGGCTTAAGGTATTGAATAGGGATGAGCCGAACACCCCCCTGTTCGGTTCGCACCAGAACTTGTGAACAGGCAAAAAATTTGTTCAAACACGCGAACACCGTTAAAGTCTATGGGACACGAACATGAATAATCAAAACGGCTAATTGTAAAGGCTTATATGCAAGGTATTGTCATAAAAAGTGTTTGGGGACCTGGGTCCTGCCCCAGGGGACATGGATCAATGCAAAAAAAGTTTTAAAAATGGCTGTCAAAGGGGGGCGGGGTCACCCGTTACGTAACCCCGCCCCCTTCTGATGTGACGGGGAATGTCACAGGAAAGTCCCCGTCAAGTCCCCCCTAGGGCGCGCACTCGAGAGCATCCGTGACCGCCGGGTCCAGAGGACCCGGCGCATCACAGATCCCGGTAAATGGCCGCTGATCGCGGCCATTTACCATGTGATCGCTCCGTCAAATGACGGAGCGATCACATGTAAACAAACCGGCGTCATCTGATGACGCCGGTTCCTCTCCTCCCCCTCTCCTCCCCTCCTGTGTACCGATCGGTACACAGTGACCGGAGAGGCGGATGGATGGCTGCAGCGTTGTGGGCTGCATCTGTAGTGCCCACAGCGCTGCACAGAGACATCCAGCCATCCATCCATCCATGCTCAGCCATCCCTCACTACTCTGCATGCCGTGCAATACTCTGCAATTCCCTCTGCAATGCCCCACAATACTCTGCCATACCCTGCAATACTCTGCCATACCCTGGAATACCCCACAATACTCTGCAATACCCCTGCAATACTCTGCCATACCCTGCAATACCCCGCAATACTCTGCCATACCCTGCAATACCCCGCAATACTCTGCCATACCCTGGAATACCCCGCAATACTCTGCCATACCCTGGAATACCCCGCAATACCCTGGAATACCCCGCAATACTCTGCCATACCCCAAAATACCCCGTTATACTCTGCCATACCCCAAAATACCCCGCAATACTCTGCCATACCCTGCAATACCCCGCAATACTCTGCCATACCCTGCAATACCCCGCAATACTCTGCCATACCCTGCAATACCCCGCAATACTCTGCCATACCCCAAAATACCCCGCAATACTCTGCCATACCCCAAAATACCCCGCAATACTCTGCCATACCCTGCAATACCCTGAAATACCCCGCAATACTCTGCCATACCCTGCAATACTTTGCCATACCCCGCAATACTCTGCCATACCCTGCAATACTCTGCCATACCCTGGAATACCCCGCAATACTCTGCCATACCCTGTAATACCCCGCAATACTCTGCCATACCCTGCAATACCCCGTAATACTCTGCCATACCCTGGAATACCCCACAATACTCTGCCATACCCTGCAATACCCCACAATACTCTGCCATACCCTGCAATACCCCGCAATACTCTGCCATACCCTGGAATACCCTGAAATACCCTGAAATATCCCGCAATACCCAGCCATACTCTGCAATACTCAGTGATACCCAGTCATACTCTGCCATACTCTGCCATACCCAGCCATGCTCTGCAATACCCCGCAAAAATCTGCAATACTCTGCCATAACCCGCAATACTCTGCCATACCCAGCCATACTCTGCAATACCCCGCAATACCCAGCCATACTCTGCAATACTCGGTGATACCCAGCCATACTCTGCCATACTCTGCCATACCCAGCCATACTCGGCCATACCCAGCCATACTCTGCCATACCCAGCCATACTCTGCCATACCCAGTCATACTCGGCGATACTCTGCAATACCCAGCCATGCTCAGCCATACCCAGCCATGCTCAGCCATACCCAGTCTCTGTATGTGGCCAGGCTGTGGAAGTCTCACATGTGGTATCCCCGTACTCAGGAGGAGTAGGAGAATCTATTTTGGGGGGTCATTTTTGGTATATACATGCTTTGTGTTAGAAATATTGTATAAATGGACAACTTTGTGTTAAAAAAAAAAGCATTTTAACCACTTCCCGCCTTCCGTCATACAACGTCCTTGTGCGGGGGTTTCTGAATGATGGGTGCAGCTACAGGCATCATTCAGATATCATCTTTTTCAGCCGGCGATTCCCTACACCATAAGAATGATCATAGCGGCTGTTACACTGCTTGATCGTTCTTATTTTTTTTTATTTTAGGAACAGCCTAGAGGTGAGATGTGGGGTCTTATTGACCCCATATCTCACTGTAAAGAGGACCTGTCATGCCATATTCCTATTACAAGGGATGTTTACATTCCTTGTAATAGGAATAAAAGTGATCAAAAATTTTTTTTTGGGGGAAAAAAGTGTCAAACTAAAATAAATAAAGTAAAATGAACAATAAAAAAAAATAAAAATTTTTTAAAGCGCCCCTGTCCATGTGCTCGCATGCAGAAGCGAACGCATACGTAAGTCCCGCCCACATATGAAAACGGTGTTCAAACCACACATGTGAGGTATCACTGCGATCGGTAGAGCGAGAGCAATAATTTTGGCCCTAAACCTCCTCTGTAACTCAAAATTTGTAACCAGTAAAAAATTTTAAAGCGTCGCCTATGGGGATTTTTATATGGCGAAGTTTGGCGCCATTCCACAAGCGTGTGCAATTTTGAAAGGTGACATGTTAGGTATCTATTAACTCGACGTAACTTCATCTTTCATATTATGCAAAAACATTGGGCTATCCTTACTGTTTTGTTTTTTTTATAGCAAAAAACTGTTTTTTTTCCAAAAAAAACGCGTTCGAAAAATTGCTGCGCAAATATCGTGCGAGATAAAAAGCTGCAATGACCGCTATTGTATTCTCTAGGGTCTTTGCTAAAAAAACATATATAATGTTTTGGGGTTCTATGTAATTTTCTAGCAAATAAATTATGATTTTTACATGTAGGAGAGAAATGTCAGAATTGGCCTGGGTGCTCCAGAACACCTGAAGGTGCTCCCTGCATGTTGGGCGTCTGTATGTGGCCATGCTGTGTAAAAGTCTCACACATGTGGTATCACCGTACTCAGGAGTAATAGCAGAATGTGTTTTGGGGTGTAATTTGTGGTATGCATATGCTGTGTGTGAGAAATAACCTGCTAATATGACAATTTTGTGAAAAAAAAAAAAGAAAAAAAAAAAACTTGATTTTGCAAAGAATTGTGGGAAAAAATGACAACTTCAAAAAACTCATCATGCATCTTTCTAAATACCTTGGAATGTCTTCTTTCCCAAAAGGGGTCATTTGGGGGGTATTTGTACTTTTCTGGCATGTGCGGGTCTCAAGAAATGAGATAGGCCGTCAGTACTTCAGGTGTGATCAATTTTCAGATATTGGTACCATAGCTTGTGGACGCTATATTTTTCACAAAGACCAAATAATATACACTAATTTGGGTTATTTTTACCAAAGATATGTAGCGGTATAAATTTTGGCCAAAATATATGAAGAAAAATTACTAATTTTCAAAATTTTATAACAGAAACGAAGAAAAATTGATTTTTTTACAGATTTTTCGGTCTTTTTTCTTTTATAGCGCAAAAAATAAAGAACCCAGCGGTGATTAAATACCACCAAAAGAAAGCTCTATTTGTGTGAAAAAAAGGACAAAAAATTCATATAGATACAGTGTTGCATGACTGAGTAATTGTCATTCAAAATGTGAGAGCACCAAAAGCTGAAAATTGGTCTGGTTATTAAGGGGGTTTAAGTGCCCAGTGGTCAAGTGGTTAAAATCCATACCAATGGATTATCAATCCATTATCAATTATCAGTTAATATCAATTAACTTTTATGTGTATTGTCGGACCGACAATTCATTAATAGCCGCGAGTAGTTTTAAATGACTTTTTTTCCTTTAAAATGTCATTTTGCTGTCAGACTGTTCTAAACACGGGAAACATGCACCCCTTTACAGGCATACTGTATATGACAATAACTTGCATATAAGCCTTTAAAATTAGCACTTTTGATTTCTCCCATAGACTTTTAAATGGTGTTCTGCGGCATTCAAATTTGCCGCGAACACCCCAAATTGTTCGCTGTTCGAACTGGCGAACAGCCAATGTTCGAGTCGAACATGAGTTTGACTCATGGGCGGCACAGTGGTGTAGTGGTAGCACTCTCACCTAGCAGTAAAAAGGGTCACTGGTTCGAATCCCAACCATGACACTACCTGCTTGGAGTTTGCATGTTCTCCCTGTGCCTGCGTGGGTTTCCTCCGGGTACTCCGGTTTCCTCCCACACTCCAAAGACATGCTGGTAGGTTAATTAGATCCTGTCTAAATTGTCCCTAGTATGTATGAATGTGAGTTAGGGACCTTAGATTGTAAGCTCCTCGAGGGTAGGGACTGATGTGAATGTACAATGTATATGTAAAGCGCTGCGTAAATTGACAGCGCTATATAAGTACCTAAAATAAAATAATAAAAATAAAAATAATAAAATACTCGAACTCAAAGCTCATCCCTAGTATTGAACAATGTAAACAACAGGCTTTTTCACCAAATATATTAAGATAAGCCTAATATAAATGTACAGAAGCCTAGATCTCCCCCTGTTGATGCAAGCTGGTGTTTATTAATATGCAATATTGCATGTATATCTCACTAAGATATTAAAAAAAAAAAAAAAAAAAAATATATATATATATATATATATATATATATATACTGTATTTCTATATTTAGAACTGGACATACTATGATATATAACTGTATATTTATCTAAACAATATAGTGTTCCTACATTTTTTACAAAGGGAACTGAATTCTTGGAATCAGCTTTAACCCCTTCCCAACCAGCCACTGCAGTTATACTGCGGCAGGTTGGCACAGCTGCGAGAGACGTTGTAGCTGTATGTTGGCTCTTTAAGACGCTGTAGCAGGCACGCGCACCCATAGCATGTCCCTGGGGTCAATGCACATGCCAGACGGGCGCGATGCCCGCCTGGCACCCGCGATTGCTCGTGACAGAGCGAGAACTGGGATCTGTGTATGTAAACACACAAATCCCGGTTAGGGATGAGCTTCGAGTTCGAGTTGAACTCATGTTCAACTAGAACATCGGCTGTTCGCCAGTTCGCCGAACAGCAAACAATTTGGGGTGTTCGCGGCAAATTCGAAAGCCGCGGAACACCCTTTAAAAGTCTATGGGAGAATTCAAAACACACAGGGACTTCCCTGTGGCATTCCCCGTGACGTCAGAGGGGGGCAGGGTCACCGGGTGGCCCCACCCTCCGTTATTAAAAAAACGTCAGAAGAGGAGAAGCGTCACACAGCGGAATCCTCCCATCATTGTGGATGCAGAGTGGCCCGAGAAGAAGGGAAGAAGGGCTGCGGAGGAAGATGCCGGACGAGAACACCGGAGGAAGAACCAGAAGAACCAGAAGAAGAAGAAGATGAGGGAAGAAACTGAAGAAAGATAGAAGATAGAAGATAGAAGAAAGAAGATAGATGAAAGAAGAAGCATTTAAATAAAGGAATTGTCAAAAACTGTCTCTTGTCATTTTTAACACTTTTGACAGTTTTTTTGTGAAATGGTAGGGGTACTTTTGTACCCCCTTTCCATTTCACACAGGGAGGAGGGCCGGGATCTGGGGGTCCCCTTTTTAAAGGGGGCTTCCAGATTCCGATAAGGCCACCGCCCGCAGACCCCCACAACCACCGGGCAAGGGTTGTGGGGATGAGGCCCTGTCCCCATCAACATGGGGACAAGGTTTTTGGGGGGCTACCCCAAAGCACCCTCCCAATGTTGAGGGCATGTGGCCTGGTACGGTTCAGGAGTGGGGGCGCTCTCTCATTCCCCCTCTTTTCCTGCGGCCTGCCAGGTTGCGTGCTCGGATAAGGGTCTGGTATGGATTTTTGGGGGGACCCCACACCATTTTTTTTTAAACTTTGGCCGGGGTTCCCCTTAGTATCCATACCAAACCTGAAGGGCCTGGTATGAAATTTAGGGGGACCCCCACATCATTTTTTTTTTTTTTCCCCTGTGGGGAATTCCCATGCCGTTTTTATCAATGAACTTTTATGTGTATTGTCGGACCGACAATTTATTAATAGCCGCGAGTAGTTTTAAATGACTTTTTTCCTTTGAAATGTCATTTTGCTGTCAGACTGTTCTAAACACAGGAAACATGCGCTCCTTTACAGCCATACTATAGACACCCCCAGGTACAAAATTTAAAGGAATATTACACTTTTATTGTTTCACTTTAAGCATTATTAAAATCACTGCTCCTGGAAAAATGGCCGTTTTTAAAACTTTTTTTGCATTGATCCATGTCCCCTGGAGCAGGACCCAGGTCCCCAAACACTTTTTATGACAATACCATGCATATAAGCCTTTAAAATTAGCACTTTTGATTATTCATGTTCGTGTCCCATAGACTTTAACGGTGTTCATGTGTTTGAACAAATTTTTTGCCTGTTCGCATGTTCTGGTGCAAACCGAACAGGGGGGTGTTCGGCTCATCCCTAATCCCAGTTCTGTCAGGGGAGAGGAGACAGATCATGTGTTCCTACTAAATAGTAACAACGATCTCTCTCCTCCTCTAGTCAGCCACATTCCCCCCACAGTTAGAAACACAACTAGGGAACACAGTTAACCCCTTGATCGCCCCCTAGTGTTAACCCCTTCCCTGCCAGTGACATTTATACAGCAATCATTGGCTATTTTTAGCTCCGATCACTGTATAAATGTCACTGGTCCTAAAAAAGTGTCCGATCTGTTGGTCGCAATGTTGAAGTCCTGATAAAAATTGCAGATGGCCACCATCACTAGTAAAAAAAAAATAATAAAAATGGCATACACCTATCCCCTATTTTGTAGACGCTATAACGTTTGGGCAAAACAAACAATATACGCTTATTGCACTTTTTTTTTATTTTTTTTTACCAAAAATATACAGAAGAATATATATCGGCTAAGCTGATGAAGAAATTTATTTTTTTAAATTGTTTTGGGGGTTATTTATTATATTTAAAAAAGCATAAAATATTGTGTTTTATTTTTAAAATTGTTGCTGTTTTTTTGTTTATAGCGCAAAAAATAAAAACCGCAGAGGTGATCAAATACCCCCAAAAGATCTATTTATGGGGAAAAAAAGGACATAAATTTTGTTTGGGTAAAACGTTGTACGACCACGTAATTGTCTGTTAAAGCGACATATCGCAAAAATGGCCTGAAATGGTTAAGCAAAATGTGTTTGAAAACACAATCTAATTTTAAAGTGGAGGGCCACCCTGAAAAAAAAAATTACACCAAAAATCCTAAGAAAAATAAAAAAAAAAAACATTTGAAAATTTTTTTTTACCTAAACCCTTGTTGCTAGGCAGTCTTCCTAATCTGCCTCTTCCTTTTCCGTGGCATCTTCTGCTCCTCGGTGAGCACCCCCGTTGTCTTCTGGGAACTGTGTGTGTTCCCAGCACACCACAGGGCCATTCACAGAGCGCTTGCGCGTGCGCAGTAGGAAACTGGCAGTGAAGCCACAAGGCTCCACTGCCTGTTTCCCTTACCTAGGATGGTGGTGCCGGGACAAGAGACGAGGGACAGGTCGGCCTCGGGCGGCCGACATCGTGGGCAACCAGGACAGGGAAGTACTTATTTAAAGTCAGCAGCTACAGTGTTTGTAGCTGATGACTTTTATTTTTTTTTTTTTACGGCTGGAATCCCGCTTTAAGAAACCTAACTATGATGCTTTGTTAACCCCAATGTTTTCACCAAGGTTAAGCAGGCTCTAGGTGATTCCATTTTTTAATTACCAGATGGTTGAATGAAAAAAAATGGACCCACACAATTTCCCCACCCCAACAGGCTGGTTGTACAAAATTCAATCAGTAGAATTTTTGTGAAGTGAAAACTCTCACATTCTCTAATGCCTGTACAACAATGCACAAAACCAATGAAAAAAAAAATCTAATTGATATTAGTAAAAACTTTTGTTCATATGATTTCTGGAGAACACTAAACAGAAATAGTTTTTGACATTATAATAGAATATCTAGAAAGTGTGAAATTGACCTTCTATTTAGAGATATGAAATGTATTTAAAATGTTCTAAGTTAAAGAGATAATCTCTTTCCTCTCACAAGGGGACAAGTCTTATGCTGCGTACACACGGTTCGATTTTCCAACGGGAACTGTTGGATGTGAGCTTGTTGTTGGAAAGTCCGACCGTGTGTATGCTCCATCGAACAACATGGTCCGTCGACCAACAAATGTTTGATAGCAGGTTTTCAAATTTTCGGCCAATAAAACAAGGACAAGGCATCAGTCCTTACATGAGATCATCCATATTTTGGTAGAATTTTTAGAGGAGGTGCTCTGACACAAATAGAGCTTTCTTTTGGTGGTATTTGATCACCGCTGTTTTTTTTTTTTAATTATTTTTTGCGCTATAAATTAAAAAAAGACTGAAAATTTTGAAAAAAAATCAAACAATATTTTTTACTTTCTGCTATAAAGCATATCCAATAAAAAAAATGTAAAAATCAAATTTCTTCATAAATTTTTCGCCAAAATGTATTCTGCTACATTTATTTGATTTAAAAAATCCAAATAAGTGTATAGCGCCTACAATCTATGGTATATATACTGGAATTTTAATTTTGTTATATTTTTTATACTACTAATGGCGGTGATCAATGACTTATAATGGGTCTGCGATATTGCGGCAGACAATCTGACACTAACTGACGTTGGGGGGGACTGACTAACTGCCACTGACATCATCAGTGCCATTATTACAGTGTTCAGTGCTACACTGTCTGTCACTATACTAATGACACTGACTGGTTAACATCTAGGAATATCAAGAGGTTAAATATGCGCCTAACAAGGTGTAAAGTGTGCTGCTTTTTACTAATGATCTCTCAATTTCTCATCCCTGTTGTGCAGAGATGAGAAATTGACAGATCGCTCCCTGTACAGAGCTCTGTGTTGAATTTCAACACAGAGCTCTGGGCTGTGAATGTACACAGCCAAATAGCACTTCCCGGCCATGAATAATTGGCTAGGACTTGCTGACAGGCTCCTGCTGTGTGTAATCAGGGGCATGCATGTGAGCGCCATAAACCCAGACAAAGGGGGCGATATGCCAGTACATCACTTTGCCTGCAGCGACCGCCCATCCACAGTACATTGTGGGCAGGTGGTAAGTGGTTAATAAACAAGTATGGCCCCCCCCCAGACAATCAGTCTAGAACAGTAGAGAGGCTGATTTACTTTACTAACTTACTAAATTAGTTAAAAATCGTCAAATAAGAAATAGTGAGAATATTCACTTCAATTTTCCAGGTATGTGAAAAGCAAAAAATCCTGATCACTTTGAATACCAATCATGTGCAGATGCTTTACACATGATTAAAGTGAATATATTTGAGTAAAAACTCTTTAATTCCTTTAGTTAACCAGTCAATTAGTCTTAAACAGCAAATCCTCCTTTGCCTAATGCTTTAAGTCGACAAGTTCAGGGCTACAAGTTAACATGTTGAGGTCTGCAAATCATTAAACAGCCTATGACTGTAAACAGAAAAAGATTGACTATTTTCTGTAGAACGTCCTTATGAAGAGCCCACCACTCCATAGGTGTTATTAATTATTCCTGTATAATCTGCTGCCTTTATTTAGCAGCCATAATTTATATTACCAAATTCTCTGCATCACAAACTCCCAAACAGGTTTTATGTATCAATCTGTTGTTGCATTAAAAAGCTTCTAAAAACGTTACTAAACCTAAAAACACTTTTTACCTTAATGCATTGTTTGCATTAAAGTGATTGGAAAGTCTATTTTTTTTTTTTAATAACAAACATGTTATACTTACCTGCTCTGTGCAGTTGGTTTTGCACAGAGCAGCCCAGATCCTCCTCTTCTCAGGTTCCTCTTCTGTGCTCCTGGCCCCTCCCTCCTATCGAGTGCCCCCACAGTCAGCAGCTTCCTATGGGGGCACTGGAGACAAGTCACAGCTCCATGTGTCCATTCTGACATGGAGCCACGACCCGGCCCTATCCCCTCTCTCCTGTGATTGGCTAAATTACTTTGACAGCCACAGTAGCCAATGGCGCTGCTGCTGTGTCTCAGCCAATCAGGAGGAGTGCCCTGGAAGGCTTAGACAATCGTGGATATCGCTGGAGAAAGATGGGGCTCAGGTAAGTAATTAGGGGGGCTGAGGGGGGGTTGCTACACACAAAAGGTTTTTTATCTCAATGTATAGAATGCAATAGGATAAAAAACCTTCTGCCTTTACAACTCCTTTAAGATAAAAAAATGTTTTTAGTTTCTCTGTGCTGCCCTTCCCTGTGTGAAGGGGAAGAGAGGGAAGAAGAGATCAGCACTGTACATGGCTGCATCTTTTCTCCCCTTACTTCCTCTTTACATAGCATTCCAGCAGCAGCAGGAGCCATTGGCTCTTGCTGCTGTCAATTAGATGCAGTGAGGAGGAAGTGGGGGACAGATCTAAGTCCCACTGTGTAAGGCTATGGAGCGCGGCTATGTAGATACAGAGGTCAGGCACGCCCAGACTACGATCTCCCCATAGCCAGCAGGTCCCTCAAAAGAAGAGGAGGAGCCAAGATCACTGGCTGGGACCCCAGAAGAGGAGGATCGGGGCCACTCTGTGCAATATCACTGCACAGAGCAGGTAAGTATACCATGTTTGTTATTTATTTATTTATTTTTTTAATTTTGAGTTTAGTAACACTTTAATGTTAAAAGTGTTGGATGCGATGATTGTAGCCGCATTTGTGCATGTGCAACACATTTTTTTCACTAACATTCATATTTTCAGGACATGCTTTTGGGGTGTACTCCCTTCTTTTAAGGTTCAAACAGTACTGACAAAACTTTTAAATTTTGCTAAAACTTTGTATATCAGTACTGCTTGGACATTAGAAAAAGGAGGTACACCCCAAAACCTTGCCCAGAAAATGTGATTTGATTCTCCAAACATGTTTTTCTACCACTTGAAATATAAATTGTTAATAAATCGAATCAATCAGCTTAACATAATAACATACAAATAAGGAACGTGAAAAATAAAATAATTATTGTGGTGCAACCAAAAAAGTTCAAAGAGCTTCTTTGGAGTAAAAAGCGATCCAAAACAGTCCACTCCCAAATCCTTAATTGGAAGACTTCTTTGTATGAATGCTAGCCGCCATTTTCAAGCACTAAGGCAGGGGTGTCCAACCTTTTGACCTGCCTGGGCCACATTGAAAGAAGAAGACTTGGGCCACACATGAAATACACTAACAATAATGACATCTGATCAGCAAAAAAAGTCAGGCAGATCACAAGTTAACGCTCACTGATATAAAGTACCTATCGAGAAATAAAACTTCATTTTTTTTAAAGTATTTTTTATTATAAAAGTAAAAGAAGGCAACATAAAGTTAGTGTGATATTTGACACTGTTTTGGTGAGCAGTTCCTACTGCTGCTCTGCTCTACAGCCCCATTCACTATAATGACAGGGCGCCGGTGGCCGCACCTATTCACAGCTCTCCGCACAGCCAACGATTACCTGCAGCTGTGCAGAGAGACAAAGTGCCTTTAGCACTGATCACTGCAAGTAATTGCTGGCTGTGCAGAGAGTCACGAATAGGTGCGACCACCAGTGAACTGTCATAGTGTACATGGCTGGCAGCTACACCGATCCCCTAAGAGCCTCTGAGAGCCGCAGGAGGAACTTCTGATACAGTTGGCACCGGCCTTAATCGTCCCCAGCACCCCCCTTGATCTGACCACGCAGCATTTACTTACATTTCGTCCCTGCATTCCTTGCTACCGGTGCTTTTGCAATCATGGAAGCCCCAGCATCCCTCCAGACATGCATTTATCTAGCTTGTCAATGCAGTCTGCCTTGGCTGCTATGCTTGCATGACATTCCCAGCGTCCTTACAGATGTGCATGGGCCGGGCTTGTCTATGTCCGCTGCCATGGCTGCTGTGCTTGCATGCTAAACTCTCTGGGGTTGCGGGTTGAACACCTCTGCAGTAAGGACTCTTACCTATTATTAAGAACAAGATATTGCCAGCCAAAATAAAAATGCCTCCTCAATCTATTGGCATGCCATCAAAACATTACAATTTATTCACAATATCCAATAGTAAAAAATCACTAAGGTAAGAAGCTCGAAAACAAGCTCCAACAACCTGAAAACTTGAATGTTAGTGCAAAAAAAATAACAAAAGTCTTGTACAATGTCTACTAATTTGTCCAACTTAACTTCTTCAGATCCGCGATATAGCCAAATGAGGGCTACAGCGTGGATCTGCTTTTCCAGGAGTATGTCTATTGATGTCCTCCTCTTTGCAGGCCCGCCACGTCCCCCTGAAGGGCGCGAGTGGCGTGCGCCGTGATCACCCGAGTCAATGAGACTCGGGTGATCATAGATCCAAGTAAGGGGCCGATCACCACATGATCAGCTGTCAGCCAATAACAGCTGATCACGTGATGTAAACAGAAGATCAGTAATTGTTTTTTTTTTCTCACTCTGGCAGTAGCTTCTGTTTGAAAGGGCATCGGTGCCGAAGAGGAAGAGCCTCATATGTGCCCACCAGTACTGCCTGCCAGTGCTACCTGCCAGTACCACGAATCAGTGCCCACAGTGCCACAAATCAGTGCCCACAGTACATAAGTGTCAGCAATCAGTGCCACCTATCAGTGCCCACAAGTGCCACCTATCAATGCCCACCAGTGGTGCCTCATCAGAGCCACCTAGCAGTGCTGACTATCATTGTCACTTACCAGTTCCGATCAGAGCCCATCACTGCCACCCGTCAGTGCCACCTATCAGTGCCACCTATTAGTAAAATTCAGTGCCACCTATCAATGCCCTTCAGTGCCGCCCATCAGTGCCACCCTTCAGTGCCACCTCTCAGTGCTACCCAATGCCATCTATCAGTGCCCACCAGTGCCACCTCATCAGAGCCCACCAGTGTCACCTATTAGTGCTCATCTGTGTCACCTTATCAGTGCCCATCTGTGTCACCTTATCAGTGCGCATCAATGCAGCCTATTGGTGCCCATCAGTGCAGCCTGTCTGTGCCCACCAGTGCAGCCTATCAGTGCCCATTAGTGTAGCCTATTAGTGCCCATCAGTGTAGCCTCATCAGCGTACATCAATGAAGGAGAAAAATTACCTGTTTGCAAAATTTATTAACAAAATATAAAATGGTTTTGTATTTTTTTAAAAACAATTCTGTCTTTTTTAATTTTTTTAACAAAAAATAAAAAACCCAGAGGTGATCAAATACCACCAAAAGAAAGCTCTATTTGTGGGAAAAAAATGTTAAAAATTTTATTTGGGTACAGTGTTTTATGACCGCACAATTGTCATTCAAAGAGTGACAGCGCTAGAAGCTGAAAATTGGTCTGGACAGGAGGGGGATTTAGGTGCCCAATAAGCAAGTGATTAAAGAAGTCCTTTCCTTTGACAATGTTTATAGGAAATGCTACCAGACTATTAAATTCTTCAGTCTTTATATAACTCATAATCAGTGTACAAAACCTCTGCTATACTGGGACCCAGGTATTCTCTTAGGCTGGCCATACACGGAGCAAATTTCTTTCCCCCATCGACACAGACAATGTTGATGCAGGAATCCCTCCTGCCGGGCCATTGTCTTCTCCGGGCAGGGGGGGAGGCTGTCCCTGCTACGAGAAGACAGTGATTATTGCTAACAGCTAAAACAGCTGCTAGCAATAATTACATGTAAAACCTGGCATGCTGGTTGTACCCGATTTTATCTATCGATCAACTTGGTACATTCAGCCTGCCCATACATCGTTCAAATCTTGGCTGGTTCCTGCTGAACCGGCCAAGATTCGAACAGTATATGGCCTACCTTACTATGCCTTTTAAAAAGCATAGAAATTGTGCGCCAAGCTGTCAAATCACAGCCACCACATCTAAGACATTTCTGATTTTCATGTAACCATCAAGTCTCAATAATCTCCTCATACATCAGCTTCCAGGGGTAGGGGTAGAGATGGAGGTGAGGTCTTCACTGTTGACTGTGTTTACATACTCAGGGATTGAAATGTTCAATTTAACCCCTAAACACTGCAGCCCCGCAGCCGTTTAAGAGGAGCTAAATGCTGGGCTTTCAGATCTTGTGAAAGCTGTGATTGGCGGTCACATTGGAGACATGATTGAAAGCTCCAAATCTCAAGCATGCATCGGGAGCTGCCCATGACATCTTGATTACTAAGTTCAATGGGCACTCCATTTCCCATGGACCCATATAAAATTGCAGCGGCACAATGCTCAAAACACTATTTTCAGTCTATAATTTTTGGCGGTCAAAATTTTGGTGCTACACTACTTACATAGTGCCAAGCTGGACCAATACAAATAATTCCTGGAGTTCAGCTTTAAAAAGAGAGCAGAAATTACTGCCCAGAAAAGATTACTGCTCCAGGGATGTAAACATCGTGAGAGGCCACCACTACCACTGAAAGGTAAGTATGCACTGGGATAATTAAGGGTGGGGGGGTTCCAGATTGTTTTTTGTGCAAAAAGTTTAGTTACACTCTAAAAAGAAAAATCAGTACTATTTTTTTTGAATGAGATCATCAAATTCCAAAATGTGCATACCGTGCTTGTGTTAGCTTAGAATAAGTTACTTTTAATCATTTGAAGAACTGCTCTTAGCTTCTGACAACTCTACCCTTCAAAGTTTTGTACATACACATGGTAATTTAAAATCCAGCCAACTTCAGGTCAAGTGAAAGCAACTTCTTTGTTTGAGAATTAATTAATGACTAATCCAGTTAGTCCAGAATGTGCAGATATGGTATATTCCTGCTGGAGATTAAACTTAATTTGGTAACAGATAAATTAAAGTATCTGTCCAGACATATCATCCCCACCCGGTGCTGCTGCTGCAGATAAACATATATTTGCTCAATATTTTAGATAAACACAAAAACCATAACAAGTTATTTCTGTTTTCTGTTTTGTTAAATTGACTCTATTATTCAATAGCAACATTTCTGGTTTATATGGTAATCCTTCAATACATTTTCCCAAAAGTTTAACAATCTGGAGTGTTTAGAGTTCAAGAGTAGAGCTACAAGAAAAACATTTTTTCATTTTTGATAGAGTAAGGGAGGGTTATATCTCTGTTGTGTTTTATTATTTTTTGCCATCTGTGTCCTATTAGGTTGATTTACCTTCAATTGTATCAAAGCCAAAACAGGAAATGAGAGGAAATCCTGTATTGTCACTAGAACAGATGTCCCCATTCCCTCTATTACTGTGCTGGTCGCTATTAATATTATTAATGCGAACTGGCACACACAGATGAGCGATAGCGCTAATCAGCGCATGTGCCTGTGCAATGATATGCGTATGACGTGACAGATGCTGGCACCCACTGGCCTATAAAAACCTGCTGCTTTGAGCACTGGATTGCTGGATTATCGTTAGCTTCACTTTGTTCCCTGTGATTCTGTGTATCCTTGGAGCTCCTGTTACAGACCTGAATTACCCCTGATGACGTCAGTTGTGACAAAATGGCCGTAGGGTCACAACGTAAACACGCATCGCGCATGCGCGATTTTAATTTAAAACAGCGGTGGAGTTTTTTTGCTGTTTCCCTGCTTGTTTTGTTTGGGCATTGTATATGCGATTTTAATGCAGTGTATCTGCTATTTTATCTGCTATTTTATCTGCCTTTTTTTAAATAAATGGAACTTGATTCTCTGCACTATGGGAGTTCCTTTTTCTTTTATATGATTCACCCTTGCTGGAGTGTCTGCTGCTGGAACCATCTTGTGACCATATTCTCCTGAGTGCTTCTGGCTGTTGCTCATAAGCCATCGCAAAGGGAGGTCGGAGGAACTACAGATTCAACCCTAGCAGGACATCAACGGTGATCTTCTAAGCCTGTTTTGACCCCCCTGAGTTTCTGGTAAGTCTCCAGTTCTTCTCTCCTGGTGGTGGGCGTCACTTTCAAGTGGATCATTGGATTTGGATCCTTTATTCTTTATCCTACACCCTCTTTGGACATTTTTTTGGACTTTATCACTTTATTTGAGCATTTTTTTAATACATATATTTAGTTTTTATGAACACTTATTTTTCACTGATGAGTATTTTTTATACTGGTGGCTAATCATTCTAGATTGTTCACATTATCTTATTAGCACATTGTCACTCATATTGTTGTAATATTATCACTTTTATTTAATGTTATTATCACTGGTTAGTATAACAATTTATTTAGATTCATGTCCAGCGCTGCACTGTTTATTATTTGTACCAACCTGAATTGCCTTGACCTGCTTATTCTGACCCCTGGCTTGTACTCTGACTTCACTCCTGCTTGCTCCACTGTGTTTGATCCTGGCTTGGCTCTCCTACTCTGCTACTGATTGTTCCAGTTCTGTTACCTGAATCTGCTTCTTACTGATCTTACTGTGTGTGACCCCTGGCCTGGCTCCTGGTCTCTGCTGCCAAATACGTCTGGTACTACCCAAGCACACCTGCTCTACAGTGCATCCCCCTTGTTCCAGCCACTTCACGGTGATCAACACTTCAGACCACAGTAACTGGCAAACCGTGCTTCTTTGGGCACTGCATTCCTTGTACCACCTTCAGGGGTGCGCTGCACTTAGCCGCAAGGGGAGCCCTCTCAGCAGCTTGGCCTCCAACTTGACACGTGACATAGTGGCACTGGCTGGGAAGGGGTTAACATGTGGGGGCAATCAAAGGGTTAACCGTATGCCTAACAATGTGTATTTTGTGCTGATTTCTACTAAATATCTGTTTGTTCCTTCTCCCTGCTCCCAAGTAAGTATAAAGGGAGGTGAGGTGGCGATACAACAAGGGGACATATTCTTTTTACCATATTAAAGAAGATGCATTAAGATAAAAGATGTCCTGACTTTAGAACCACTTAACCTCCCTGGCAGTATTTCCAAGTGTGGCTTAGGGTTAAATTTCAGTACCATTAGCGGTAACCCCGAGCCACACTCGGGATTGCATTGCAGAATCCTGGTGCAGTATACTTACCTTGTCCCCAGCATCCTGCGATGTCCCCCCACTTTGTCTGCAGGCTGTTTCCTCCACTCGATGTCCTGTGTGCCAGGCTCCTTTCCCTGCGAGCGTTGTGACGCATGGGGGAGGAGCCCGGCGGGAAATTCAAAGAGTACACAAAACATAACACATACAGTACACTGTAATCTTACAGATTACATTACTGTATCAAATCATTTCACATCCCTTTTGTCCCTAGTGCTTTGTCCAGTGCCCTGCATGCAATTTTATTTTATATATACTGTTTTTTCTGCATGGAAACTTGAGATTATTCATGGCGACCAAAAAGCGTCCCTTTACATCAAAAGTGGTTTTAGACCAGCTAGAAAATAGTGATAGTAAATTAGAACACTTGCAGAATTGAGCGATAGCGAATCAAGCGGCCATAAATGTTATTATTATTATATTATTATTTTTTATATTTATTTATAATTATTTATTATATTATAATTTATGATTTTGTGTTTCAAACTTTGTCATACCCGGGATGTCTACTAAACTATTATTTGGACAGATTTAAGTGTGTTATTACTAAGAATTACAGGCCTACCATAAAAAACGCCAAATTTCTGTGCAAAACAATTTATCGATTTGAGACGCAAAAATCTGACATAGTCATACTGCTGCCGGTACCATGTGATTGCTGTGACCAATCACTGCAGACCACATGACAGTTGTAAACAATAAATCGCTTCCTTTCATGCCATTCTTTGTATACAATTGTGCTGCTAGCTGTAATTAGTCACAGTGATCAAATGGTACAGACAGGGCCAATCACAGCCCGTTTTTACCACGTGATTAGCTGTGAATCAGCTAATCACAACAATGCACAGTGTCTACACACTGTCATTCCATAGAAATATTTGCTTATAGCAGTAAGCAATCATAGTATGTACGAAAAAAAAAATCCTGATCACTTCCCCGGAGAGGTTAAATGTTACTATGGTAACACAGGTGGTTATTTACTAACGGAAAATCCACTTTGCACTGCAAGGAAAATAAAAAACAGCATTTTAGCTTGCACATGATTGGATGATAAAATCATTAGAGCTTCCACTCATTTCAGATATACCCCTTAGATAGGAGCGACTGTACTACTAAGTGTACTTTCAGTACAAAGTGGATTACCCCCACTGTATTGCTCTGGTCACAGTATGTAAATGTAGCGGTGTGTTGCCACTAGTTACTAATATCCACCAAATCACCCCGCTGCCAGACCTTCATATATCACCTCAGAGACGATGAATAGTCAGTTGCTTTGTTTTGTTGCTGCTACTAGGCAAGGGGCCTAGTAGTTTAATAGCATGTGTTGAACGGTGGACCACTGTTCTCAGTCAGCCCAGCTTGCAAATCCAGCGCTCTCGGCCCGCATCAATTTGACACTATTCCCCGCAGTCTCTCCTCTGATCCAGGACTCCTCATCAATGACCGTGTAATGATGAAGACTTCACCAATGACCGTGTAAAGGTGAAGTTCCTTCATAGACTTCCTGGCATGCCTCCACATCTAGCCCTCCACTGTGGTACACTCACCGACCTTTCTCTGCCCCGAGTCCATGATCGAGAACTTAACCGGACCGTACGTTACGACAGCTTTACCTGCCCCTCTGCTCCAGGAATTCCTCATCAATGATCATGTAATGATGAATACTTCACCAATGACCGTGTAAAGGTGAAGTTCCCTCACAGTTCACCCCGGGCCTCCTCCTGCAATCGGCGCACCTCCCCCCCAAATGGGGATGCCCTCCTGCTGCTGTCTAGTACTTCATTCTCCACTTCTCCCGGTCGACAACTGCTCCCAATGGCCTGTTACCTCATCTTATATAGGAGGCCCGTCCCCGGCCAATTCCAGTTGGGTATTGGTCAGGGCTCCCACATGATCTGCCTGTCACTCCTCAAGTTCTAGGCCCTGCCCCTCTTCCAGAACATTCTCCCTGGAAGCAGGGGAGGTGCCTCAGCACTGAAGCACAGGTGGTCACACCCACTGCTACACTAACCACTCCCTGCCCCCAGATCAAAACAAACAGGCCCAGGTTGCAGCATAGGCTTGCCTAAATTTACCTGCACTAGTAGTTCTCCTAAAAAAAAAATGTAAAAAGAAGAAAAAAAGAGAATATATATATATAAATATATATAATATATATTTTTTTACATGGTGTAATACTGTCAGAAATGGTTTTAATATAAAAGATAAAAGGTACACTTACAAACGTAGGAATAAAAAAAGCATTAACAGCCAGCCGGCTTGCGAACGCCGGTTCGCTTCAAAGATCACACGCGATGACGTCAGCACGTCCTGTCCATCCGACGCGCATTTCATCATATAATGACGTCGTCTGGGGCAGGCTTTTTTTTTTATATTTCTGGTTGACACCCTGTACTTATCCGAGAGTCTCCACAACATCCTAGTGGTTTATAGACATGTGCACACTGAAATATTTCGTTTCGGAATTTCGCTTTCGTCCGAAAAATACATTTATTTAGTTGCTCCCGAAATTCGTTTTTATTTATTTTGTTTTTCATTAAAAATTGCATTAGTCCGAAAATCCAAATTAATTAAGGTTGAATCTGCCATTGAAGGCTTATGGTGTCTGTCAAAAGTTCAAAGAAGATTCGACGGAGCAGCGAAACTGTACGTGTACATTTCTGGTCGAATTTTCCACCTACAAGCTAGCTGTAGTAGAATTCTAACGTTGTATGACTAGTAATAATTATATTTATTAATTATTTTACTAGTCAACCATTATTAGAATTTTTCTTTAGCCTATGGGCGGATGCATTTGACCGGAAATGTATGATTGCAGCGTTGTACAGTTTAGCTGCTCCATCGAATCTTCTTAGAACTTTCGACAGACACCATAAGCCAAAGATTTGACGTTTGTATGTTTTTCGTTGCTTTGTCAAATCTTCGTCGTTCATGTTGAATGGTCTACTCTACCCCCAACAGTCAGCCAACTTTCACATTCGTTTCTCAATCTCCAAGTGCAATGGCGGGCACGGCATCCAACGTTGTGTCAGATATTGATATGGCATTATAATATAGAATCTATAATAATAAATCCCCCCCACAACACGGGCAGCCTCTGAGGCTATCACAACCCTAGCAACACTAGTATCACTAACATTTTCACAATACTAACACAATAGAAGCAGATTATTACGAAAACGTTAAGTTGAACTGTAGCTTGCTTCTCTATTGTTCTGCTGCTGTGCTTATGTTTAATTGCTAAATAATTCAGGTTCTCTGACAAACGGACCAGCTAAGATTGACTGTCTTCTGAAATGATTCAGTGTGTGTGTCTCTCTCTGCTAGCAAATCTTAAGTGAAAGTAAGTTGGCTGTACGTGTGTATTTAGTTCTAGCTATTTTACTGCCCCTCCTCTTTGGTTACAATTGGCCAATAACATATAATATCATCATCATTATTTTTATTTTACTTCCCCCACCCAATTCCAGCAGCGATCTTTTCTCTCTATGTCAAATATTTTCTCTCTATGTCGAATAATCTTGGACTAATAGAGTTAAGGTTAGGCACATTCGATCACAGGTTCGATAGACACAGATTGTTATTGTCAGCGTCATGTCAAATCTCCTATCTATATCGAACTGTTGTCACAACGAAAATGAAAATAAAGCATTTGTTTATGTTGGATCTTTCGGTTTTCACGTTCTGCACTTTCGTTATCATTAGTTAAAACGATAACGAAAATACCTGAAATTCGGACGAAAATGCATTCGGAAGAAAACGAATGCACATGTCTAGTGGTTTATCGGTCCTGGCTTGGTGCCCTCTAAGCTGTATATCCCGGATCTCTTATGACAAGGCCCTGGCCGGGTGTTTAGCCGCAAGCTGTCTTTTGCTTGCCTTCCGTTAAGCGTGCATTTCTTACGGTGATTAGCACTCAATGGTGATGGAAGATTACACTTTTTATCACAATTTATCACAATAATTTAGCTGAATATTTGGACTTTGCTTGAGATTTGACTTTTCATTAAGGTTTATTTTTATTTGTTGATACTCTGTTTCCACATTCTTTTTTTTATTCTGATCATTTGAACAATTTATTTGTGTTGTCACCTGCAATTTTAAGCAATTCTTCACATATGATTTTTATATTCACATATGTGTTTACATCCAATTTAATTCAATTTACTTAGCACTGGTTTACCAGTAGTGATTTCACTGTTTAGCGCAGCTATTTTTTCCTTATCTGACGTTATATCTATGTATCCCATATATTAGTTGCTGCTTTATGTTCATTTTTAGCTTAACTTAATTTGTTTAGAGTGCTGTATTTTCCCTTTTCCAATATTTTTACATACTGTCACCAGTCAGTGTCCCTGGTCACCGTCACACTACAAATTTTTTTCTTTGTTTTCCAAACAATTACAACTTCAAAAAAATGCACCATGTCTATTACTTAATACCTCAGACTATCTACTTTCTAAAAAGGTAATTTGAGAGATATTTGTACTGGCATTTTCGGGTCTGAAGAAATAAGATATACTGTCAGTACAGCAGGATTGATTGGTTTTCAGACATTTATACTCTATAACTTTTCTATAGACCAAATAATATACACTGATTTATTTTAACCAAAGAAACATAGCATAAAAACTTTAATTTCAAATAAAGAACTTTGAAGCAAAATAGGGTTCAGTGCCCATCAATGCAGACTCACCATTGCCCATCAATGCAGCCTCATCATTGCCCATCAATGCAGCCTGATCATTGCCCATTAATGCAGCCTGATCAGTGCCCACCAATGCAGTCTGATCAGTGCACATCTGCAGCCTCACCATTGTCCATCAATGCTGCCTGATAAGTGCCCATCTACACCCTCAACCTTGCAGCTTCACCATTGCCAATTAATGCAGCCTGATCAGTGCACGGAGAAAAGAGATGCCGTATTACACAGAGCGGGGATCTCCTGTTTACTCAGCGGCTACTGTAATGTGAAGTCCTGCCTCCTGGACTGGCTCCTATGATAGATAGAACGCTGGTCCAATGCCGGGACGTGTGACATTTATCATAGGAGCCGGTCCAGGAGGCGGGACTTCGTATTACAGAGACCGTAGAGTAAACAGGAAATCCCCGCTCTGTGTAATCCGGCAGCGCTCGCTTGCTCCCACCCCACCCATCCCCTCCGAGGCAGCCCAGGTAAAATATCGGCACATAACACACACACATGATTTGCCCTGTATTTTAGGGGGGAAAAGTGTGTGTTATATGCCGATAAATATGGTATTTATTTGCAAAATTTTATATCAGAAACAAAAAGAAACGTGTTTTTTTTTTCCAAAAAATGTTGCCCTTTTATCATTTATTTAGCAAGTTATAAAAAAACGCGTTGGTGATTAAATACCACCAAAAGAAAGCTCTGTGTGGAAAAAATGATAAAAATGTCATATGGGTACAGTGTTGCATGACCACACAATTGTCATTCAAAGTGCGACAGCGCTGAAAGCTGAAAATTGGCCTGTGCAGGAAGGGGGTAAACATGCCTGGTATTTAAGTAGTTAAAGTTCAGCCTGGACGACAACCATGGCTTCCTTCACATATACAGTGGAGTGAATGAGCATAGCCACCCTTGTACAGGAAATGTGTTATTTGCAGAATCACCAAGTAAAAAGAAAAAAAAAAGAAAAGAATGCAGACATCTCATCAGGCCTAAAAATGTAAAGCAAAGTACAGGAGCACTGGAATGCACTAGTAAAACAAAGACAAGATTACCATATCTTTTACTGGCTAGTTTGGGAAGTAGACAAAAAACCATAGCACAGTTTTCTATATTGAAATTAATCCTTTACAACACTATTTCTTTAGAAATGCTTCTGGAGAAGAAAAACAATGTTGTCTGTATGCCCTCCAGTGAACCACATGCAATGTTACCTCGCCGTCACAGCCAATCGCTAGTTCTTCAACTTAACTACTTCATGCCATTATTAGGAATGACAGGCATGAAGCCGATCACAGCAGGAATTTAGTATCAACCCAATATATCAACATAAATTAGATACATTTAGATGGCTGATCTGTGTTTGCTGTTCAATAATTTAACATTTGTTCATTTTTGCTATTTTATTTCAAAGGGAACGGTATAGTAGTATTCAAATAAATGCTTTAGGCTTTTCATATTGTAATATGCATATTTTTTAAAGACATGCTCCAGTAAGTATCTGAAAATGAATCCAAAGCGTGTGACTCTGAACTTACATTATATATGCAGAATACATTTGTCAATATAGCACTGCGAAGATGAAGGAAAAATTAACATAATGCCCTCTCCAGTTATCATTGCTGGAAAGTTTGCAGACTCTAAAACATTCAATTATTTATGTCTAAGTAGGTTTTCCTGTTATGTTCAGACGGCACACCTTCATTCCTGAATAGAATACACACAGGGGGTTTATAATTTGAAAATGGTAAGAATAGGCTTAGTGTTGCAGAATAGGCTCCTGTGCTTGGGGGGGAATGGTAGATCATGTGCCTGTTATTTTGTGCTTTCTTCTACAGTCCTGGTGTATGCTAGGTTAATAGGTTTGATAATTTCATCCAAAGTTTTGTAAAGACTAGGAGTTCACACACAGGGGCAGTGAAAAACAAACAGTATATCCATGTTTTTACCACCCCTCGACCACCTACTTCCAAAATATCTTGACAGCTACTCACATCCACACATATTGCCGGGGCTGTAAAGGTATGTTTGACGGGCAGTGCCTGTTGCCAAATGCACCCATTGAAGTCAATTGAATCCAATTGTAATTGTGTTCCAACCATTGGGCATATGATTGCGGAGTGGTATTGCAATGCAAAATCTCACTTTGGTTCAGAAATGAAACAGTCATTCAAGAGGCAGCAGTACCACCTTTTGAATGCCTGCAAATTGCCATTCAACTGTCTCTAAAAAGCAATTGCTTTTCAGAGGGCATCACATACCTGATAGACTGAAAAGATGAAGTTGGCTTTCTTGTATCTCCAGCCCAGGCACCACTGAGAGTGGAACAGATAGTGCCAAGAGACAAGAGGAACACGTGTGCTGGTAGACAATGATAGCAGAACCTTGGGCCGGTGATGCAGAGTTAGAAGACCAGGCTGAGCATTAGGTCAGGAATTACGGAAGTGCCGGATGAACCAGTTGGGTCAAGGAGGAACTCTGAATGAATCGCTAGAGGTAGGGCTTGACAGTGCTCCCATTTAGTTTATGGCAGGCATACACAGTGATGGTTGTAGCAGATAATAGGCGGTCGCTAATGGTGTTGAGCATAAGTGTGGTCACAGGTATAGTCGAAATCAGCAGCATGCGAGCAGCGAGGTATAGAGGCATAAGCAGAATAAGAATTTTAAACAGAGCCGTGGTCAGGAACCGGAGATTAGAAGTAAGAGCAAAATCCAGGATCAGTTCAGAAATAAGCAGGGATGGTAACAGAAGACAAATGCAGGACACGAGCAAGGCACAGGAAATAGCTGAAGACCAGTCAGCACTGACAGTGAATAAGGGCATCCTTTAAATAGGCTGTCTAATGCCAACGGAGACAGTGGACGTGTTCCCGCTTCAGCGCATATTCCCGCCTACATGCGCGCGCCTGGTTAAAGTTCTAAAAGCAATACCATGCGCATGCACATGTCTCCAAACCAGCCATCTAACAGGATTCCCTGACATGGAGGCGATCAATTCCACCACTAAGATGAAAGAGGCCTAAGGAATAGATACAAATTCATACATCTTTTGGTTTCCTACTTAATATCTTGGTAAAAATGGTCATCAGGACAAATAAAGAGAGTGAATCTGCCTGAAGGGACACAGATAGAAGTAAAACCTGACATTTTTAATTGTTCCCTACTCTATTCCAAACTAAAAAGAAAATTGTTGTATAGATATACACAGGTTGATTTATTAAAGGCAAACAAGCTTGCATTTTTGCTTGCATATGATTGGATGATGGAAGTCAGCAGAGCTTCATCTCAGCATGCCCCCTGCTGACCCATGCAGTGTTCAACCACAGCGCGGGTCAGCAGGGGGCATGCTGGGGTGAAGCTCTGCTGACTTCCATCATCCAATCATATGCAAACAAAAATGTCAGCCAGCGTCAGCCAAAGATTTATGGCTGAGATCTACTGATCGGCTGTGTCCAATCACAGAACAGAATCCTGTGTATACAAACACACAGGACTCTACACAGAGCAGTGATCTGGCTTTTTTTTCCCTTTGCAAAGCAGGGAGTAAATACAGTCAGATCGCTTAGTAAAAGCAGCATATATTAAATACATTACACTTATTAAGCATACGATTAACCCCTTAATTTCCCTATGATATCATGCGTCCAGCCCCCTAATCTACATGCGGGGTGCCAGACGCGTGATTCCAATGTTTTGTTTTTTTTTAATCACGTGATTAAAGCCACTAACCGAGCCCACCCAATTGTGTGACAATAGCGAACGAACATTCGCTATTATCACACTGATTCTGCTCCTGGCCAATCAGGAAGTGGGTCGTGAGACCCGTATCCCAATTGGCCATAAGGAGAAAGGATCCTATTGGCCTAGGAGGAGGAGACGCATGGCCCCCTTGATGCCGACGAGGAGGCACAGGGGAGGCCGCCTCTCGGAGGGAAGCGCTGCCCGCGCCATAGATGGGGTAAGTGCTAGGCGGCTGGTAACCCCCCAAAAAAAATACAACCAGCCGCCACTGGTCATTAGTACTATATATATATATATATCATAGTATTGTTTTCTAGCTGATCACTGTGTTAGTGTCACTATTCATGTCAGTGTTAGTTAGTGTACCTCCCAGCGAAGGTCTGTTAGTGCCAGATCGCCCACTGCGCTATTACAGTCTCACTATAGGTCACTGATCACCACAATTACCAGTATAGTGTCATAGCTACGTAAATTCCAGTATTTATAACATTGTTTGTAGACGCTATAACGTTCACACAAACCAATAAATATAAACTTATTGGGATTTTTGGGGGGGGATTTTTTACTTTTTTATTGGATATGTTTTATAACAGAAAGTAAAAAATATTGGGTTTTTTTTTTAAGTGTTTGGTCTTTTTTGCATATACATAATGGAAAATAAAACACCCAGTGATGATAAAAAAACACCAAAAGAAAGCTGTATTTGTGTAAAAAAAATAAATAAATGTCATTTGGGTACAGTGTTGCATGACTGAACAATTGCCAGTTAAAGTAGAGCGGTGCTGAATAGAAAAAAATGCTCTGGTCATGAAGGTGGTAAAACCTTCCAGAGGTCAAGTGATTAATGGCATGCAGTTCCCCCGTGCCATCATGTATCTCTAAGGTCTAAATGTTACATGCAGTGTAGTGCCATTCATTTTAAATATCTATGTCTGTTGATTAAATGGCATCCCAATGCATTTCTATAATACATGTGCAATACAGCTCCTCACAATACATATTGTAAATTTAAAAAGCAGGAACCATTCACATGAATAGGAACTTAAAGTAGTTCTGAAGGCTGAAGGTTCTTTACATTCGAAGGTAAAAAACTTTCTCTGTGCAGCAGACCCCCCAGACCCCCCCCCCAACACTTACCTGAGGTCCCTCTTGATCCGGCAATGTGCACAAGTGCATCATCTCTCCGGGAACTCTCCCTCCACATTAGCTGAGATGGTAGCAGGAGCCATTGGCTCCTGCTGCTGTCAATTACCTCCAGTGAACCAATGAGGGGAGAGAGGGGACGGGGCAGAGCAGCGGCTTGGGAGCGCACCTGCTTTGGTGCCCCCATTACGAGTTGCTTGCATTGAGGGCACTTGACAGGACAGAGAGCCCCGAGAAGAGGAGGATCGGGGCTGCTCTGTGCAAAACCACTGCACAGAGCAGTTTAAGTATGACATGTTTGTTATTTAACCACTTGCTTACTGGGCACTTAAACCCCCTTCTCGCCCAGACCAATTTTCAGCTATCAGCGCTCTCACACTTTGAATGACAATTGCGCGGTCATACAACACTGTACCCAAATTAAATTTTTATCATTTTTTTCACACAAATAGAGCTTTCTTTTGGTAATATTTAATCACTGCTGTTTTTTTGTTTTGTTAAAAAAAATGAAAAAATGGCAAAAATTATGAAAAATAACAAAACAAAACAGTTTATTATTTTGTTATAGAATTTTGCTAAATAACTTTTCTCCTTCATTGATTTACGCTGATGAGGCTTCACTGATGGGCATTGATAGGCTGCACTGATGGGCACTGATAGGCTGCACTGATGGGCACTGATGAGGCAGCACTGGTAGGCACTAATAGGTGGCACTGGTGGGCACTGAGAGGTGGCACTGATGAGTGGCAGCGATGGGCACTGATGGGTGGCAGCGATGGGCACTGATAGGGATGTGCACTGGTAGGTGACACTGGGCACTGATTGGCACCACTGGTGGGCATTGATAGGTGGCACTGATTGGTGGCACTGATATGCACTGGTGGGCACTGATTGATGGCACTGATATGCACTGGTGGGCATTGGCAGGTGGCACTGGTGGGCACAGATGAGGTGGCTGTGGCTCTTACTCTTCGGGACCGATGTCCCTTTCACAGAATCCGGTAATCGGCTTTTTTTTCTCCTCATGCTGTCAGCGTGAGGAGAAAAAAAAACGATTGCCGATCTTCTGTTTACATCACGTGATCAGCTGTCATTGGCTGACAGCTGATCAGGTGGTAAGGGGCTGGGATCGTTGGGTCGGGGATCACATAGCGCGCCGCACGCGCCCCCCAGGTGGCACACAGGCAGCTCATGCATGGGAGGACGTCATATAATGGCGTCCCGGTAATGTAGGTCCGCGCTGTAGCCATATTTCCACTATAGCTTGGATTCGAGGAGGTTTAAAAAAAAAATTCCTTTATTTATCACTTTAAGTTTATTGTACACAAAAAAATCATGCCACAATTGCAAGGAAGCAAAACTTGCATTTTTGACAGTTTTAGGAAACCATAGTCGTCTGCATCTTAAAATGGAAACGTTTTTGCAAAAGTTTCCTTTAAATACCAGTAAAGTGGAAGTGAACACTTAATAAAATCACTAACTCCTACAAGCTGATAGAGGTCTGCAGTGATGTCAGGTAGGAAAACTGAGGATGGCAAAATTTGTAGATGTCAAAATCATTCAATGCTGCAAGATCAACAAAAGGTTCAAACCCTGTTATAGGGAGAAAAATGTTTTATGGAAATGTCATGTACATAACGATGATGTATGTGGTGCTGCTGTAAAGGACTGAAGTTTTGTGCTTGCAGAAAGTGCTCAATATTTCAGCTGTTTGGCATATGACATAATCAGTACTAAATCTATGGACTTTGTATTTTGGCTAGCACAGGTTCAATAACTCCACTGGGCCTCTTTTTTGTTGGAGTTTGAAAGAAACAAATAAACTGCGGCACGTTCACTCATTTCAGCAGAGTCCTTTTTTTTTTTGGAGGAAAATAGCTTTAGTATAGAATGAAGAATTATGAATAGGTCAACTTCATTTCCCTCCACGGAAACAACAAAATCGAATACGTCCTGCTGGTTAATACGTCAATTTAATAAATTACAATGAGTGTTTCCATGAGAACGTGTTGCTGTGTACTGCAATCCCCTTGTTGCATTAATGAAACATTGAATTTTAGTTACTGCTACCTTTTAATAAACTAAACTTTCTCATCTTTTCCATATAAAAAAGCTCCAGAAACATCAGTATTTTTCACGGCCAGTCTGGCTGACATAAAATAAAAAACTTTTTTGTAATTTTCTTCACTGGGATTTATGGCTGTATTGTCTAATAATTCACTGTTTGTTATGGATGATTCAACAAGATTTAAAATAAAAATTATACCGTATATACAAGTATAGCATGCAGGCAGGCCATTATAATTTTATGGGGTTGATTTACTAAAGACAAATAGACTGTGCACTTTGCAAAGTGCAGTTGCTCCAGATGTTAGTAAATGAGCAGAAGCTCTGTTGACTTCCATCATGTGCAAGAAATAATGACCTTCTTTTTATTTTCCTTCCACGTGATTGGATACTCTTTGCAAAATGAGGCTTTACCTCATTTACTAAGCTCTGGAGCAACTGCACTTGCTGAGTGCACAGTCTATTTGCACAGTCTATTTGCCTTTAGTAAATCAACCCCTATATGTTTTACATATTTTAGTGAATTTATACTGAAGTGTTAAAATGGACATCACATTTTGTTTTCAAAATGTGCAAAATATTATTTACTTGATATCACAGAATAAATGTACATGTATACTGCGGGGGCCTATTTATAAATAAAATAAAACTTTTTTAAATGTTTGATTTTACAGTGCAGCTGGAGGTTCAGCCATGCACACAAGATTTTCCATAGACTGTACACCAGTGGTTCTCAACTTCCGTCCTCGGGACCCACTAACAGGCCAGGTTTGCAAGATAACTGAACTACATCACAGGTGATATAATTTGCTGCTCAGTGATTGCAGTATTCTAGTCTGCATCTCCCCAAGGTAATACTTAAAATCTGCCCTGTTAGTGGGTCCTGAGGACAGGAGTTGAGAACCACTGCTGTACACAGTGCTAAGGTCTTCCCATATTGTTTCCCACTGATGGTTGCATGTTCTTAGCCTATAGTGCTGGGCCATTTTCTCTATTGGTAAATGTTCTTTAAAGTAGAACTAAAGGCAATATTTTTTTCCATTTGGATAGAGTAAAGGAGGGTTATAACCTCTGTGTCCCATTGGGAAAATTTCCCTTCTCTTCCTGTCCCATAGCCAAAACAGGAAATAAGAGGAAATCCCTCCAAAGCGAGGGAATCTCTGGTTGGCGCTAAGGTCTCCAGAACTGGTGCACATAGCAGCTCAGAAACTCCTCTTCTTGGGTCCCCACTGGCAATATTGACTCCTCCTCTTCTGTGTCTGCCCCATAGCAAGCCACTTACTATGGAAGCAGGCATGTGGGCTCACTCCTGAGTCGGGCTGTTTGTTTCCATAGACGCACACAGTGTGGCTCAGTCTGCCCCCCTGTTCTCTGAACACTAGATTTGAATGACAGCAGCAGGAGACAATGGCTCTCATTGTTCTCAGTAAAGACTGTGAGATATGGAAGAGGGGAGAGAAGACCTGCAACACTGGATCAATATGGGAGTCAGGTAAGTGTTAAAGCGGGGTTCCACCCAAATTTTGAACAATATCTGTATGTATTCTCTTCCTTGCCTAGATGCTGACATGCTGTTTAAAAAAATTTAAATCGCCGTAATTACCTTTCATTTTTCTATTCTTCTTTGCACTTCCTGGTTCTCCTCCCGTGGGAGTAGGCATGTTTCTAGCCTCTCCCAGACTCCTGGGAGCTAGTCTCAGGGTTCCCAGGATGCCACTGAGCATGTGCGGGAACGAGTGGTGAATGCTGGGAGCACAGCATTCACCGCATCCAGGAAATAAATGCTTGTGGGCTTCAAATGCCCACAGTGAAGATGGAAACTGCCTGCAATAAATAAAATAAGTTATTCTTTCCGACGAAATCTGACACAGGCGGACATATTACACACAATATGTGAGTATGTAATGCTGAGAAGAAAAGTTTGTGAATGAACTAAAAAAAAAAAAAAACGATAGATAGGTGGACCCCCGCTTTAAGGAGGTGGAAAAGACAGTGGAAGATTTTTTTATGTTAATGCAGAGGGTGCTTTAGGATGAAAAAAATTTAGACTCTAAAAACACTTTTGGGGTCAATTCACAAGAGTTAAATAACGGTAAAAAAATGCAGTAAAATAACGCTTGTGGTAAATCAGTTGTGAAAGTGCAATTCAAGAATTTTGCGTTTAATCTGAATGCAGTATTTGTTCGATTTAGCAGTAATTACTTAATTTTTTAATGCGGTAAGTTACCGCAATCAGCTGGTTGCTAATGAATGGACCGGAAAGTCGGCCGCTGGGCTCTTAACAACGCATGACTTATCAGCTGTCAGCAGGGAATGTAAAAAAAAACATACTGACAATTAAAATTCTGAAAAAAAAACAGCATGGGATCCCCCCAGTCCATACCAGGCTCTTCGGGTCTAGTATGGATTTTTAAGGGGAACCCTACGCCAAAACATGGGGACAAGGTGCTTTGTCCCCCCCCTTTCCTGACCTGCCAGGCTGCATGCTTGGATAAGGGTCTGGTATGGATTTTGCCATTTAAAAAAAAAAATGTGGTTCCCCTTAAAATCCATACCAGACCTGAAGGGCCTGGTAGGAACTGAGGAACTGGGGGTTGGGGGACCCCACGCTGTTTTTTTTCTTCAAAATTTTTAATTGTCAGCATTTTTTTTACATTCATGATGAGTCATTCGTTAAGGACGCACCGGCCGGCTTCCCAGCCCATTTTTCAGCAACTTTGACAAAATATTGCACGTGATACCACCAGCAAAACCCTGGTGGTAAATATCACATTTTTCATTTCACGGTAAAGTTTTTGTTTTTTTAATGAATTGGACTTAATTTACCGCATGCAATCGTTAATGCAAATTAGGCACATGACTGCATTATTGCATGCGGTAAACTTTAGTGAATTGACCCCTTGGACTCTTATGGTCAAATGTTCTCATGACTTTTTTTCTCTTAGGATAATGTTGGGGAATGGTGCATGTCACCCAATGAAAGGCAACAAACAAACTAACATTAAACACATATTTCAAGCATAATGGGTATTATTCATTTTGTTTGTGTAAATGATAAGACCTTCGCAAAGTGACTTTTAAAAAAAAAAAGCCCCGTAAGGTAATTGTTTTAAACTTGCTGCCCTTGTGTAACCTCACTGCCCCAATAAGAAATTAATAGGAAAGTGTACCCCTTCCTCATTTGAGCACTTGGGTCACATGCGATTCTAATCTCATAATTTGCTGCAGCTTGAAAGTAGTATTACTGCTGAATCTTGCCTGGTGACCATAGTCAACTAAAGGTGGACAATTTATGCTCACATTTCTTAAGTGGGGGTTTGCTGCCACTTTGCTGGAAGAGATCTAATAAAGCAGTCCATACATTAAAGTGGTAGTGAAACTTATTTTTTTTTTACTTACAGGTAAGTTTATAATAAAGCTTAGCTGTAGGTTAAATTAATATCTCCTAAACGTGTGCCGTTTAGGAGATATTCTAGTGAGCAGCAGCCCGGTTCATGTGCTCTGATGAATTGACATACCCGTATATACTCGAGTATAAGTCGAATTTTTCAGCACATTTTTTTGTGCTGAAAGTGCCCCCCTCGACTTATACTCGAGTCAAGCACTTTTCTGCAGCAAAAAATTTCATTTTCCAAACCGAATTTGGGGCCCTGTATCTCAGGGCCACTTGGTGATAGGAACCCCAAATTTGGTGTGCAAACCCAGTGGAACTGGTACCACAACATATACAAAGCTGCAGTTCCTAGCACTAAGTGGACCCGAGATACGGGGCCCCAAAATCGGTTCAGAAAATGTCATTCTCTGATGCAGAAAAGTGCTTGACATTTTCTGAACCGATTTCGGGGCCCCATATCTCAGGGCCACTTAGTGCTAGGAACCCCAAGTTTGGTGTGCAAACCCAGTGGAACTGGTGCCATAACATATCCAAAGCTGGGGTTCCTAGCACCAAGTGGCCCTGAGATACGGGGCCCCAAACCCGGTTTGGAAAATGTCATTCTCTGCTGCAGAAAAGTGCTTGACATTTTCTGAACTGATGTTTGGGGCCCTGTATCTCGGGGCCACTTGGTGCTAGAAACCCCAGCTTTGGAAATGTTATGGTGCTAGTTCCGCTGGGTTCGCACACTAAATTTGGGGTTCTTAGCACTAAGTGGCCCCGAGATACGGGGCCCCAAATTCGGTCAACTGTGTCCATCTGCAGCAATGTAATTTCGGGACCCTTTGGGTTCAGAGACCCCAAATTTTGACTGCAGCTAGGGGGCATCTAGGAACCCTTAACTACCGAGTTTAAAGTGCGGGGACCTATGGCTGCAAATGGGCACAGTGAGGCATGCAAATGGGCACAGTGATGCTGCAAATGGGCATTGTTGACCCTCTTTTCCACTTACAGTAGCTGTGCATTTCTCACCCTCGTCTTATACTCGGGTCAATAAGATTTTCCCATTTTTTTGTGGTAAATTAGGGCCTCGACTTATACTCGGAATGACTTATACTCGAGTATATACGGTACATGTTCTGTTCCTTCATAGCTTAGTGCAGTGGCTGTGACTCCCACGCATGCGATGTCATCGCAGCTAGGCCATTCAAGCGGCGGTATCAAGCCATTCAGGCATCTTTTCAAGGTAAGTCTTTCATAATATACTAGCATTCAATGCATACTAGCACATTATGTCTTTACCTTGCTACTACTTTAATAAATAATTTGATTTCCCCGCTTTCAGAACACACTGATCAGTGCTGCTGGCCATAGCAGGCGTCACTGATTGCTTTGGAAAAACCCGACAAGCTGGTTGTAAAGAAGTCAATCAGTAGACTGACTTATGTACAACCAGGGTGCCCATACATAGATTGAAATTACGCTGGTCCCTGCTGAACCGATCGAATTTCAGTCCATGCATGGCAGGCTTAAGCGGTCATTTGGATTACTTTACCATTTGGTAGCATGCATTGGTCAGTTTACCTGAACATATAGTGACAGGACTTGCTCAAGTGTCAGGAAAGCACCATTGCAATGCAGTTTCTTTAAGGCTCGGTTCACATATGTCTGGGCACAAATTCAATGCCATTTTTCAAAGGAATCCAGTGCGGTTTCGTTCACTGTTTCAGGTGCGATTTAGGAATGAATTTGAAAAGTGTATGGCACTTGAAATCTCACCTGAACCAGACCTAAAATCATACAGGACTCTTGAAAAACAGACTGTGGCTGTCCCAGACATATGTGAACCGACTCCATAGAAAGCCGGTTCGGTTCGCATGTCATGCGAATTGGATGCAGTTCAAAATGTGACCAATTCTCATATATGTGAACCAAGCCTAAGGGATTACTTATTTTTACCAGCTATATTTTAAGATTGAAAGAAGGATTGGGAGGAGGGTCTCAATAGAGAGCCCTCAAAATATGGACAGTGTATGTCCGGTACCTCATCCTGGAAAATATACTACACAAACAACCCTGAATTGGAAGGACTTTGACAATAAGATAAAAAAGTATCAAACGATTTATTTATACAAATTTAAAATATTAATATATACAGTACGCATGTACCACAAACATGAAAAACAACAAGCTATGTAATGCTCCTCTTTGTGTTGATTCTCATCGACCCCACTGCAGTAGAGGGATAAGAGATTTGCTGCAGTTTCGATGCAGTTGTGCTTCACAGGGCATAGCCGGCTTCTTCAGGAAAATTGCAGCCGAACACTAAAATAGTAAATATTGTAAACATCAATTTCAATCTCTATTACTCAATAAATGTAATGGCTCAATTTTTGTTGCCACACACCTCAGAGTTCATATAAATTGAGTTGCAATTCATGGTCCTCCTACAGCCAGTTGCAGCCAAACCTCCGGTAACATGGGATAGTCCTCACATAATTCTTTAGGGATATTAAGCTCCCATTCACAATTGCAAGTGAATGTCTGAAAGAATATCATATAGAGATCCTCATACCATGTGTAGCTGATAAGATGCAGCAAAATATATCTAAACAACATTATATGTAAAATTAATTAGGTGAGAGGATAATATAATGTGGGACCCTTTAACATCACAAACTACACTCCTACTCCCCAGTTTGAGAAATACATCTACTAAGGTTACTCTTACTGCATATGATTGTTAGCAGTAGCAGGGAGATTACCCACAATCCTTGTCACGCCCCACTATAAAAGGTAAAACATGTCCCAGAATATAATGCACCTATAAGTGCATCCAATAACAGACACTTACCCAAAATTTTATGATATGGGATCCACTAGCCACATAGTAGATGAGATCAGATGTGAGAAGTATAGCCTGAGGTGGCAAAGAGGAAAGCCCCAGTGTGACATTCCCTAGGGCCAGAATGACTGCTCAGCCCCCTATGTAATGAGGAATTCTAAATAGGGTTAGGGGTGGGGCCAACCCATGAACATGCTGGGATTCCAGCAAGCATCTCCAGCTGGGAGAATCAAGTTTGGTGCCATTGCGCCATAAGGAACGCCCCACGCATGGGCGGGCATTGCGTCATCGGCAGTGGGCGGCATCGCGGTCACAGCATCAGAGACCTCACAGCTGGAGGAATCAAGTTTGGCGGCATTTCACTATGAATGACATACTATGCATGCGCAGGCACCGCATCATCAGTGGTGGGCCACCTCACGGTCATAGCGTCAGAGAGCTCACAGCTAATAAGTGCACTACAGGGGCAAGGCCCACACCACCCGCCCGCCAACCAATCAAAAACATTGGCGGCCGTGGAATACCTCCGGGTTCTGCCCCCTCACCCCTGGCCAAAACATCCTGTGCCACAAGGAAAGAGGAGGGATCAGCCCCAGGAGCTAAAACAAACCCATCAAGGCTAGCCCATGATGTAGCCCAGACAAGGGATTTTCCAGCATTCAACCCAAAGTGGATCTCCACTCACCGCCCACACGTGTACACCCACAAATTCAGGAGGGAAGAATCAGGAATTTGGCCTGCACCAAAGCACTCCCATGTGTGAAAATATGTATGAGTGAAAATATGTATCCTGGAAGGTTTTACCCCCTTCCTGACCAGGCCATTTTTTTACGGCACTGCGTCGCTTTAACTGACAATTGTGTGGTCATGCGACGTAGTACCCAAACAAAATTGGTGTCCTTTTTTCCCCATAAATAGAGATTTCTTTTAGTGGTATTTGATCACCTCTGCGATTTTTTTATTTTTTTGTGCTATAAACAAAAAAAAGAAAATTTTGAAAAAACTATATTTTTTACACTTTGTTATAATAAATATCCAAAAAAAAAAAATGTCTTCATCAGTTTAGGCCAATACATATTCTTCTACATATTTTTGGTAAAAAAAAACACAATAAGCGTATATTGATTGGTTTGCGCAAAAGTTATAGCGTCTACAAAATAGGAGATAGATTTATGGCGTTTTTATTATAAATTTTGTTTTTTACTAGTAATGGTGGTGATCAGCGATTTTTAGAGGGACTGACATAGTGGCGGACAGATCTGACACTTTTGACACTTTTTTGAGACCAGTGACATTATTGCATTGGTCAGAGCTAAAAATAGTCACTGATCACTGTAAAAATGACACTGGCAGGGAAGGGGTTAACTCTAGGGGCCGATCAAGGGGTTAAGTGTGTCCTAGGGAGGTGTTTCTAACTGTGGGGGAGTGGACTGACTGGGAGTAGAGAGAAATCGCTGTTCCTGATCACTAGGAACAGAAATCTCTCTCTACTTCTCTGTCAGAACCGGGATCCGTTTTGTTTACACTGGCATATCCCTGTTCTGGCTCTCTGTGGAGTGATCATGGGTGGCCGGTTGACGTTGCTCCGGCAACGAAACGTGGGCGCAAGTTCTATAGCCATTGCACGGGGCACCGTACCGGTACAGGGAGAGGAGACTAAAGAGGACCGAGGTTTTCCAACTTCACCACCTCAGACTAGAGATTTACTGATGGAGAGGGTCCTAGGCCCCACAATGTCAATTTAAGTGGTACTTGTTACTGGAAATATAATAACGTTTTGGAAATGTATGAACCCTGCATTGATGTTGATTATGTTGACCCCCCCCCTTTCTTTTGAATGTTTCTATGTAGGTTGTACCTATTGTCTTCGTCCATGTTGGGCATTATTAAAAACTCATATTTGAAAAAAAAAAGAAAATGTTTGCACACTTAGCTGATAGGGATGAGCCGAACACCCCCCCCCCCCTCCTGTTCGGTTCGCACCAGAACTTGCAAACAGGCAAAAAATTTGGACGAACACTCAAACAGCGTTAAAGTCTATGGGACACGAACATGAAAAATCAAAATTGCTCATTTTAAAGGCTTATATGCATGGTATTGTTATAAAAAGTGTTTGGGGACCCTGGTCCTGCCCCAGGGGACATGTATCAATGCAAAAAAAGTTTGAAAAACTGATGTTTTTATAGGAGCAGTGATTTTAATAATGCTTAAAGTAAAACAATAAAAATGAAATATTCCTTTTAAATATCATGCCTGTCCTTAGTATGCCTGTAAAGTAGCGCATTTTTCCAGTGTTTATAACAGTACCACAGCAAAATTAAATTTCTAAAGCAAAAATTGTCATTCAAAACTGCTTGCAGCTGTAATGAATTGTCAGGTCCCGGCAATATAGATAAAAATCATTGAAAAAAACGGCATGGGTCCCTCCCCCCCAGTCCATTACCAGGCCCTTTGGGTCTGGTATGGATATTAAGGGGAACCCCGCACCCACATTTTAATAAAAAATTGCGTGGGGGTCCCCCCAAAATCCATATTGTTCACTGTTTGGCAAACGCTCGAACACCCGATGTTTGAGTCAAACTTACGTTCGACTCGAACATCGGGCTCATCCCTATTAGCTGATAGTAAATTAAAAAAAACTTGAAACCTTAAGCTAAGAAACAACTAGTAAGTGGTCTTTTGGGCTACTAACAGACCAATAGATTCCTCCATCCACACAAAGTAGATGGAGGAATCCCTCCTGCTGCTGTCAGAAAACACTGATTAGTGGTTTCAGACAATTGGCAAAAGTTTTCCCAGCATGTCTGTTCAACAGACATCATTCTAACATTTGACTTCTGTGGAACAGGGAGGGTCACACACAGACTGAAATTCGACAGGTCCCTGTTGAACCTGACAAAATTCAGTCTGTCTATGCCCAGTTTAAGGCTTAGCAGGATAATATACAGATTACTCTTTTGGGGTTTGTTTTCACTAGCGTCACCATGTGAACCTCTGAAGAGTTATCAACACCGAATTGCTGAGGGCTAGGGATGGTCTTGATGCTCGAGTCGAACGTAAGTTCGACTTGAACATCGGTTGTTTGTTCACAAATCAACGGAACATGTGGAGCGTTTGCGGCAAATTCAAGCACCGCAGAGAGCTCCCCTTAATGCACTGCGAGATTGCATGCTTTGGCCAATCAAAATGCGATCTGCTGTGAGAGCCATGATTGGCCAATCATGGCTCAGCGGGCTAAGTCTATGCCCCACACTATATAAGGCTGCTTCCTCGGCGGCCATGTATAGTTCGATAATAACGTGGAGAGGAGAACTTGAGCTAGATTAGGCAGGTTAGTTAATGGTGTGCAGGCAGTTTAGTGTATGCGTATATATATATATATATATATATATAAATGCACTTCTGGAAGGATGGTCAAACATTCCCATAGACACACTCCTAAACCTTGTGGACAGCCTTCCCAGAAGAGTTGAACCTGTTATAGCTGCAAAGGGTTGGCCAAATCAATATTGCCGTTAAAGTTCCTGGAAGCCTTATTTTTATGGGGAAAATTAAAGAAATGAAAGGCGCATAGGGAGAGCATTGTTTGTAGTGAGTCTGACAACTCTTAAGTTTATGTTGTGATAGCAATAAAGAAAAAACTATATTTAGTACTATGAAGCAGGAAGCAGAGCTTGCTTATGTGATCAGTAAATATGGCTGCCTTCATATACATACTGTATATAGTTACAAACTCTTCGTAGACACAAGATACCTTAAAGATTATTTACATCAAGCTAATATATTTTACTGTATGTATATCTTTAAAAAATGGAAAAAACTCTTTATTCTTTTTAAAGTTCATAAAAGAATAGATGACAAGAGCTGTTGTTCCCTTTAAATCGTTCTGAAGACATTGATCTTCTCATCTATTAAAGTCTTGTTTTCCAGTCCTCTTTTATCTGTTTCACAAACACACATTCTTAGATGGACAGTGTCATGGTTAGTCGTCCCTCCTGAGACCCTGGTGTTTTGTGGAATAAAATGAAGTGCATAAATATTTTCCATGGATTCTCTCTGGTAGCTGTTGACTTCAGATGTTGGGTATAGAAGTGTAATAATTTGTAGCAGTTATTTTTCAGTCTAGCAGCTAAGGAATTAGGGGAAATTGCATGAGAGAATCTGTTTCCTCTAATGGCTTTCATGAAAATAGCACTCCTCAGATTCTGCTGCTGCTGCTGCTCACGCGGCTTTTTCATAATGAAGAATGGACAGCTGCAGCAGCCTGTGTTGGACTCCTAAAGTGCAAAGTAATTTAATACCAACCACCTTTCATAAAAGCCATCTAAATTTTCTACAAATCCAAATTCAATTACCTGAGCAGGAACTAATCAGTGACTATACAAGTGTTTTGTTAGTACCTGGGAAACTGCTCAAAGCGTAAAATCCATGTCCTTTTTATATATCTCCATCCTACGGGGAAGCCTGGAAATATAATGAAAACCTTGACATGAAAGTCTTCGGCTCAACATTCTATCGGCTTCATATCTTCCTCAGCGCACATGTTAAAAGAACGGTGGGACTATTGCAGAAATGGAAGCTGGGGTGGCCCAGGGAGTACGAATAATAACACGTTATCACTCAGCGGAGGCAGAGGAACTAGCATGGAATGGAACACAATAGGAATGAAGGCATCTGTTGAATTGTGTTACTGTGCATATGGAAATGTTCCCCTTGTCATTCAGCTTCCTAGTTTCAGTGCATCTCCTTGTTGATAAGACCTTTAAAGGCTGGCATTTAAGGCTCCATCAGCTTTAAAGTCATGCCTCAACTTGACAAGAAGGCAAAATGAATGCAGATCACCAGACTTATTATTTTATTTAGGGACTTTTTTACTTAGTAACACTATAATATAAAGAAGTATAATAAGTGTTAAGTGACATAGCAACTTGTTTTCTCATGTAAATTCTAAGCTTTCCTAACTATTTGTTAGATTATTATTTACATATGGGACTAGTAGCTTCAAAAAATGTTGGTGCCTTTTTCTCAGTAGTACAATTACATTACATTACAATCACATTTCACAATCACTTACCTATCTGTTACCACTAAGCTAATTCTAACACAATAAATAGTTTTATCAAAATGTGATGCCGTGTACACACGGGTGGACTTTTCGACTAGACTGGTCTGACGGAAGGAATCCGTCGGACAATCCGACCATGTGTGGGCTTCATCGGACCCGCAGCGGACTTTTTCGGTAGAAGATCAGACGGACTTTAGATTTGGAACATGTTTCAAATCTTTCCGCCGGAACTTTGTCGGACCCAGTTCCTATCGAGAAATCCGCTCTTCTGTATGCTAGTCCGACGGACGAAAACCAACGCTAAGGCAGCTATTGGCTACTGGCTATTACCTTCGCCCGTGTATATGCGGCATAACTCACCTTTTATTACTCAGCAGCATCTAACCCTGTGGTTTTGATAATTATTTTTGGGGCTACTGCAGGAAAAATTCACTGAATATTTTTGTGTCAAATTATTATTGTATAAAAGTAGGACTATTACTATTATTATTATTTTTTTTCTATTATATTATAACAAAGCAGGTATTCCATGATAATGTGGATCTTATGCCACGTACACACGATCGGATTTTCCGACAACAAAGGTTGGATGTGAGCTTGTTGGCGGAAAGTCCGACAACAAATGTTCGATGGAGCATACACACGGTCGGACTTTCCACCAACAAGCTCACATCCAACATTTGTTGTCAGAAAATCCAATCATGTGTACAAATGTTGGCTAGCAGGTTCTCAAATTTTCAGCCAACAAATTTCTGTTGTCAGACTTTCTGATCGTGTGTACACAAGTCCGTCACACAAAAGTCCACGCATGCTCGGAATCAAGGACGAGCCGGAAGTGCTCGGTCTTGTAAAACTAGTTTTCATAATGGAGATATCACATACGTCTTGTATGTCACTACGTTTGTAATTGTTGGCCAACATTTGTGTGACTGTGTGTATGCAAGACAAGTTGGAGCCAACACCCTTCCAACAAAAGTCCACTGTTTTGTTGTCAGAAAGTCCGATCGTATGTACGGGGCATTAGACTGCGGAATGATGACATGATCTCAACTGTTTTGATTTGGAGGGGCTGTCCCTCTTTTGGAACAAAGTTCCTCTGTCCCTCTTTCCTCATTTGTCTGCCATTTTGGTCTATTGTATAGACCTCGCTAAAAAATGTACTATTTAACTACAAAATATGTTTTTCTGCGCTAAACCTTTTAGCCAATTTTTAAATTGTTGCATTTGAAAAATTTAAAACCAATGAAAACAAATAGTAGTGATAAAAGAGATACTGGTGGTATTACCAATCATTTTTTTGTATTTATTCTCCATGTAACTGGTGTATGGCAGGAGGGTGTCCTTTGCCTATCAAATTTTTTTGAATATGTGTCCCTTTTTACAATTTAAGAAAGTTGGGAGGTATGTGATGTTTGTACATGAATATCTTTGAAGCGTTGGGGTTTAAAGGCAAATCCTCTGTGCACTACAAGTACACATGGAAGTGCACTTGAAAGTGCAGTTGCTGCAGATCTGAGGGGGACATGCAAGAAAAATAAATAACAGCATTTTTGCTTGTACATGATTGGATGATAGAAATCAGCAGAGCTTCCCCTCATTTCAGATCTTCCCTTCAGGTCTACAGCGACTGCACTTCCAAGTGCACTTGCAGTGCACTTGTAGTGCACAGTGGATTTGCCTTTAGTAAATAAACCCCATTGTCTGTTAAATATCACTTCAACTATTGACACAAGAGGATTGATTTACTAAAGGCAAATAGAACATTCACTTTGCAATGGAAATGTACTTTACAGAGAAATTTTCTAGAGAACTTAGTGAATGAGCTGAAACTCTGCTAAATTCCATCATCAACGTATGTGCAAGCAAAATTTTATTTATTTTTTAAGTTTTTTCTTACACATGATTGAGTATCATTTGCAAAGTGAATTTTCACCATATTTACTAATCTCTACAGTGGGTTGAACAAAATGAAAACTTGACACAAAGTGTGGTGCTGGGATCTATCCCGCTAAGCTATTGTATTCTGACAGCGGAGATCCACCCCCCTCTTCCCGGTCAGAATACACACATCAGTGCTGCAGCTATTGGCTGAAAGCATTAATCGAATGATGGTTTTCTAGTACAACCGTTTTAAGGTGAAAAACCTTCTGTAGTGCTGCAGCCCCCCGTTTTACTTACCTGAACGCTGTTATCCCCTGACCGGCAACGAGCACACCATCTCTAGCTGGTGTCTCATGTCCTGATTGGATAGATTGATAGCAGCGCAGCCCTTGGCTCCCGCTGCTGTCAATCAAATCCAATGATGTGGTCCTGGGGGGCGGGGCTGAGTCCTGCATTCTCTGTGAATGGACACAGATGCATGACTCAAGAGAGCACCCGCATGGTGTCCACCAAGAAGGACACTTCTTCAACGTGGACTCTCGATGCGGGGAGGAGCTACCAGTGCCACTGAGGGACCCCAGAAGAGGAGGACTGGGCCACTCTGTGCAAAAACAAACTGCACAGTGGAGGTAAGTATAATATGTTTGTTATTTAAAAAAAAAAAGATTTACAATCCCTTTAATGTAGAAAAATGTAAAATAATGCATTTGGGTGGCAAAAATATGAATGTAATCTATTCACTAGGGGGTGAATCTCTGGGGGAATCCAGGATGGAAAAGGACCTGGGGGTCCTGGTAGATGATAGGCTCAGCAATGGCATGCAATGCCAAGCTGCTGCTAACAAAGCAAACAGAATATTGGCATGCATTAAAAAGGGGATTAACTCCAGGGATAAAGCGATAATTCTCCCGCTCTACAAGACTCTGGTCTGGCCGCACTTAGAGTATGCTGTCCAGTTCTGGGCACCAGTCCTCAGGAAGGATGTACTGGAAATGGAGCGAGTACAAAGAAGGGCAACAAAGCTAATAAAGGGTCTGGAGGATATTGGTTATGAAGAAAAGTTGTGAGCACTGAACTTATTCTCTCCAGAGAAGAGACGCTTGAGAGGGGATATTATTTCAATTTACAAATATCATACTGGTGACCCCACAATATGGATAAAACTTTTTCGCTGAAGGGCGTTTAACAAGACATGTGCCCACTCATTAAAATTATAAGAAAAGAGGTTTACCCTTAAACTACATAGAGGGTTCTTTACTGTAAGAGCGGCAAGGATGTGGAATTCCCTTCCACATGTGGTGGTTTCAGCAGGGAGCATCAATAGTTTCAAGAAACTATTAGATAAGCACCTGAACGATTGCAACATACAGGGATATACAAGATAATAATGACATATAATCACACACATAGGTTGGACTTGATGGACTTGTGTCTTTTTTCAACCTCACCTACTATGTAACTATCTAACTATATAACAAATAGTGCAGTTTTGTATCTATGAATGCATAATTAAACTTGACTTTTTGAATGCAAACTGTTTAAGTACCCGATCTTGACTCTTGCACTCTTTGTACATCAGAATTCGAGTTGGGAGAGGGCGGAGCAGCACAAAGAGCCAGTCAATTGTGTTACAGTGCAAAGAACATGAAAGGAGGAGAGGGCAGAGTGACAAAGAGATGAGCTCACCAGTCTGCTGCTTCTCCATTCACTGTTTAGTCACAGGGTGATGATGGGGAGAAAGAGACCTGTCAGGGTACCTGATCTACAGCAGAGAAGAATTGGGTCTTCTCCCCTGCTAGACAGAGTTTTGCTGTGTGGCAGGGCTGTGTAAATCTCAGAACTGGTGGGACAGAAATACAAATCATTTGGCAGTGCCGTTGCTTCAGTGAGTGTGCCGTGAAGTCATCGCGGCTCCGGCCAATAACAGTGCCAGAGCCCGCGATACCCGGAAGTAACTCCAAGAGCGATGTCGGCTGCCAGAGCAGTGTACGAGGATGGCTGCAGGGGCTTCGATCTCAGGTAAGTAATTCATAATGAGTTAGTATGCTATGCATACTAGCTCATTATGCCTTTGTCTTGAAGGTTTTTTTTTGTCCTAGGGTTTACAACCACTTTAACAAAGTCAGTATAATGAGGATTGATTAGTTTAGATCTGCAATTTGCACTTGCTGCCATGCCCCATTAGGGCTACATTTACTCTACCTGCAGTAAGGAATGATAGTATTGACTTGTGAAAGAACATTTGTATACAAGTAAATGTGGAAAAGGCTATATTATTCAGTTATACGATATTAAAATAATAAATACCCTTGCATATTGTATGATTTGCTTCTGTGGCCCTTATGAAGTGATTCCACTCTCCCTGTTAGGTTGTTTAATTTATTGTACATTATGAAGCATACAACAGGGGGCATGGAAGTACCCTTAGGTGGTCCACAATACGTAGCCTCCCTGGCGGTTTTCCCGAATGTGGCTCGGGGTTACATTTCAGCACCATTAGCGGTAACCCCGAGCCACACTCGGGATTGCATCGCAGGATCCTGGTGTGGCTTTACTTACCTTGTCCCCGGGATCCTGCGATGTCCCCCGCAGTGTCCGCGGGCTCCGTCCTCCCCCGAAGCCTCTCCTTGCCAGGCTCCGTTCCCTGCGAGCGTTGCGACGCACGGGGGCGGAGGCTGGCGGCAAATTCAAAAAAATGTAAAAATCATAACACATACAGTACTGTAATCTTACAGATTACAGTACTGTATGAAATGATTTCACATCCCCTTTGTCCCCAGTGCTTTGGCCCATGCCCTGCATGCAGTTTTATATTGCATATACTGTTCTTTCTGCCTGGAAACTGGAGATTGTCCATAGCAACCAAAAAGTGTCCCTTTACGTCAAAAATGACTTTAGACCAGCTAGAAAACAGCGATAGTAAATTAGAACACTTGCAGAATTGAGCGATAGTGAATCGTGTGGAAATGTATTTTATTACTATTTATTTTTATTTTTTTTAATTATTATTATTTTTTAATTATATTATAATTTATGTTTTTGTGTTTCAAACTTTATCATACCCGGGATATCTACTAGACTCTTGTTTGGACAGATTTAAGTGTGTTATTGTTAAGAATTACAGACCTACAATATAAAACGCCAAATTTCCATGCAAAATAATTGTACCGCTTTCAGCACCTAAAATCCGAAATAATCATACCGCCAGGGAGGTTAAAAGAAAAGTATGCCCAAAATTCTTTTGGCCATACTTCTCTTGTGGGTCACAGGAGTGCACGCACTTGTGCTTTCCTGTGACCCAGAATCATCTGACAGCAGGCTGACATCTCAGAGCCCTTCCAGACTCTGGATGTATCCCAAAATAATGTCAGGATCCACTCAGATGCCTTAGAGAAAGCTGGCTCAGCTTCTAGCATGCTGCTGAGAGCCTGAACTGGTCCCTCCTGTCCCTGCTCCTGCCCGGTGCTCTAGTGAATGCAGGAGGAGCAGAACAGATAGCCGGTGACTGACAATAACCGCTCTCTCCTAAGTAAAGATTAAGAACTGAGTGATGAGCGGGGGCAGCTTGTAGCATGTATGTTTACTTTTTTTTAATATTCCTGCACTTCTCCTTTAAAACTACATGACAGGTATAAATTGTGAACAGAGGTAGGATCAATTGTGGGGAGATCTTACTGTTCTTACTGCCATGGTCTTCAACAAATACAAGAAGCTAGAGAGTAATACAGCCCGCCAGACCTCACCTATAATGGAAATATCCGTTTTTGGTGATCTGACCTTTTAAGTAATTTAGGGCAATACAATTAATGTAAAAGCAATCTTAGTATATTGGTTTTAGAAATGTAGCCACTTTCTACTAATCAACGTAAAATAGGACAGGGTGAACAGCGCGATAAAAATCTTACATTTAGATTAGCAGTATTCCCATGAAATTCATTTCATTTTCTTAATACAAAAACATTGCAGGTGGCACAGAACAAGTATTAGACCTGTATGGCTAAGACTCTTTTATTCAGAAATGCTGTTACCAGAATCCTAGGAAGCAATTAGATTACAGACGGCCATGTCTGGACAGGAAGAACTAATCTACATTAATTCTAATTGGCAGTGTTCTGAACTATGCTGTTCTGCTCCATTGCTTAGGGTAAAGAAGCATGCTACCGCGTCATAGAGCTGTGTGCATTAATAGACCAAAGGATGACTAGCAGGTTAAATGATTGTAGTAAGCACACTGTACGATGTCCTCTCCTTCTCAAACCAAGTTGCTTTTCAATTGCAGCTCATTAAGCTCAGTAGTTGTTATTTAAATAAAGTTTGATTAATTGATTGATGACAATCTGCAGCCATTGTGTTGCAAACTGCGAAAGACAGATACTGATATAAATATCCCTAACACCCTCTCCTTTCTATTACATCCAGATTACTTCTGATTGTACTGACTTTGCTTAAGACAGTATATGATTAATTCATTTTTTAGACCAGCAATCTTTTACATCTGTAAGCAGAACAAATAAAATAAATGAATAAATGAAATTATAATAATGCAACAAGGCTGCAACATCTGTTATTACAATGCTGATAGATCCTGAACTTTTCCTGATGGATGGGAACAAAACATTATTTCCTTCATTCCCTATGCATATCTAAGATATGGAAGTAATAGCATTGAAATTACTTTGCTGATATGCTAACCAGTTTCTCATTTTAGTAGGAAATGAAATCCGATATATAGTAACAATATATAACCCTGCTTGAGCTGCAATACACTGCATGCTAGTTTTTTTTTCCAGATTTTTATCTCATATATTCTCTATACACTACAAGTTAAAGCAGAATTAAACCCTGTGATCTGCCGAGAATGGTGCTATTTTAACTTTTATTTAGACATGCAGTTATCATGGTGCTACACACATGACCATCTTTAAAACCAGCCATATGGGTACTTGAAAGAGAGTTGACATAAGCATGCTGGCAACTGTGACAATCATCACCAAAGGCAGAAAACTGGCCTGGGTTTGCTGCAGGATCTGCAAATTCAGCTTGAAATCTAATTTTTCTGTGAATTACTAACAAGGGATACTTTTAAACTGTAAACATTTACTCAGGGGGTCAGATTTCTAGGTACCCCCTTACTCTAAAGAAAAAACAAGGATAGGGGTACCTCTTAGCTCTTTTTTCTTAGCTCTTTGGACCTTGCTTCTGGTCTTTTCGGTGGCATCCCTGACAGACTCATCCATGTATATTTTTATATATATATACCTATTTCTGCCCCCTTTGACTATTAGTAACACCTATTGAGGTATTGTTGCATCGCGCCTTTTTTACTTGTTCAGTTCCTTACTCTAAAGAGGCTTCTAGATTTCATTAAGTCCCCTCCTACAGAACTCCTGCATCCACTGGGCCAAGAATGTAGGGATAAGGCCCTTGTCCCCATCAACATGGGGGCAAGGTGCCTTGCAGTGGAGGGATTTGTGCCCTTTTTTTTGTATGGTTTATGAGTTGAGGGAGCACACCTTTGCTGCCCCCCCTTTCCTGGCCAACCTGGTTGCATGCCTGCATAAGGGTTTCATATGGATTTTGAGTGGGACCCTATGCAAAAACCAAAAAAAATGGGTGTAACCCCTTCAAAATCCACTCCAGACCCTTATTTGGATAAGGGGTTTATAAAGATTTTAAGTGAGAGGTGATGGCTTCCTCCCCAATATTCATACCAGGCACTTATCCAGGCATGCAGCTTGGCTTTCCGGGAAAGCATGTGCCCCCCTCTCCTGAACCATAAGAGGCCACAATCCCTTAACATTGGGAGAGTGCCTTACCAGGGTTCCATCTTGTCAGATTGTTGATAGGATCAACAGCCTCATTACTACATCCCTGGTCCTTAAGATTTGGGTGTCTGCAAGCTGGGGGTTAATTTATTAAAAATGTTGAAGTCCACTTTCAAATAAAGAGATGCCAAGATATCTGCTATATAGTACCGCTTGCTACTTATTCACTAAAAAAGTAAATAAGAAATAACACCCACACTATGTAACAAGTTTTTTTTAGCTCCTAAAAAAATAAAAAAAATGTCATACAATGTAAATCCAAAGGCAATCATGTTGTCATACATTATAAATCTGTTGTCAAAAAGATTAGTGATATCCTGGCACTATTCGTGCGTGGCGGTCAAGAGGCACTTTATGGAAGTCTAACTTTAGTGCTCAACAGCCACATCAGTGGTCATCTCTCCTTCTACATACCCACTATATACGGTTTCTCTGTTGGATCCTGCATTAAGGTCTAGTGCTGTGCATCTATTGTCACCTGGACTGTTCACTGCCCTCCATGGCATTTAGACCGCCATGCCGCTAAACGTGTATTGCTGAGTGTTTGAACTTGCTAAGATACCTGTGTGATCGGTCTAATGCTATACATGACTTTGCCTTTACTTTACTGCACTTAGTTGCTTTTGCTTGACTGGCTACCTTCATGACTGATTTTTCCTCAGCATGAACTCTGCCAAGCTACTGATTTATTAGTATTGCCTTCCATTCTGTAATTATTCTTCACCTCATCCTTGCTTGCTTCCCTGACAGTTATCTGTGTATTATACCTGGTTGTCCTGCTTTTTATGAGAATACTGTGCAGACTATTCTTATTACCTTTTTTTCGATAGATTAGCCCTACCTATACTTGCAGTATTACTCACAGGACATTGAGGTGGAGTGATTATACAGCCCTATTTGTTGTTACTTCACCCATGTGGGCTCTCATGCTTGAATGGACTGTATGAATGTGACTATGACGTCTAGACGCACTTTCTGGTATATAGACAATGTTGTCTCTTTTATGGGGATGGAAGGTGATTTCTGTTTTTGCGTATGTTAAATTTTTGAATTACTTAATAAAATATTTTGATATTTTTCTGTAATTGCTTTCTGCAGTACATTCATTTTTGCTCATTAGGTCTTGTATACCCTTAAAACTCTTCTATATAGTCCTTTTGGCAGTTTCTTTCTATTCTGCCTACTTCTTTTAAGAGTTATGCCCTGTACACATGGTCGGATTTTCCGACGGAAAATGTGTGATAGGACCTTGTTGTCGGAAGTTCCAACCGTGTGTAGGCTCCATCACACATTTTCCATCGAATTTTCTGACACCCAAAGTTTGAGAGCTTGCTATAGAATTTTCCGACAACAAAATCCGTTGTCGGAAATTCCGATCGTGTGTACACAAATCCGACGGACAAAGTGCCACGCATGCTCAGAATAAATAAAGAGATGAAAGCTATTGGCCACTGCCCCGTTTATAGTCCCGACGTACGTGTTTTACGTCACCGCGTTTAGAACGATTGGATTTTCTGACAACTTTGTGTGACCGTGTGTATGCAAGACAAGTTTGAGCCAACATCCGTCGGAAAAAATCCTAGGATTTTGTTGTCGGAATGTTCGAACAAAGTCCGACCGTGTGTACGGGGCATTAGTGATACCCTGACAACCTGCCAACACAAGCAAGATGATCTGCTCAATGACGACCACAGTGATGCTCCCCAGTCGCTACTCGCAAATGACAGCTTCCCATTGGGTCACTGAATGTAAACAAACTGGTCAGTGATGCTGACTAAAGTCATTGATCAAATATGGTCATAAGCATACTTGGTCAATGACATTACCCTAATTACCTACTGGCTTTTTTTTACAATTTGAAACAAGCCAGCAGGTGGCTTGTAAGCTGTTATTTAGGGCAGTATGGTGCTCTGCAGCATGTCCATTCCAAAAACATCCTTCTCTCTTTGCTGCACCTCCTTCAATCACAAAAAGCCAGGTATTCATTAACGACTTGCCGACCGCCCCCATAGCACATTTACTGCTACAGGGCGGCCACATTGCACAGGATCATAGATATATATATATATATATATATATATATATATATATATATATATATATATATATATATATATATCAAACAAATATAAAGAGATTTCCTAGCTCAATGAGCTTGGAAATCTCTTTATTTTTTTTTGACATACGTTGCCCTTCAAGTGATCCCTGCTACAAAGATCAGTCATAGGTGGGGGGCAGTGGCCACTTTTTTGTCACGTACGTATATATATATATATATATATATATATATATATATATATATATATACACACACTTCTGAGTATTGGGTGCAAGGGCGCACCGCTGGTGGCTCGCTACCACTGTGATTTTTACACAGCGGGAGCTGATCATCGGGTCCCGCAGACCAGATTTCCACCAGCACCCACTAATCACTCGGTACACAGGCATAACGACAGTCTGCCTTTGTAAACAAGGCAGGTTGCCGTTCTGTCAGTACAGAAGGCATGGATTCTATGTTTCTGTAAAGCAAGAACACAGATCCATGCCCTCCACTGGTAAAAGCACCTCCCCCACTACACTGAATCACCAGCTATGCACACATTTAACCCCTTGATCGCCCCTGATGTTAACCCCTTTCCTGCCAGTGTCATCAGTACACTCACTGTGCATATTTTTAGCACTGATCACTGTAATAATGTCACTGGTCCCCAAAAAAGTGTCAAAAGTGTCACTTAGGTATCGCTAATCGCTGCCATTACTAGTAAAATAAATAAATAACAATTCTATAAATATATAACATAGTTTGTAAATGCTGTAACTTTTGCACAAACAAATCAATATACACTTATTGGGATTTTTTTTACCAAAAATATGTAGCAGAATACATGTTGGCCTAAACTGATGAAGAAATTCAATTTAAAAAAAAAAAAAATATTGGATGTGTTTTAGAGCAATAAGTAAAAAAAAAATATTTTTTTTTTTCACAATTTTTGGTAATTTTTTGTTTATAGCACAAACAATAAAAAGAACAGAGTTCATAAAATACTACCAAAAGAAAGCTCTATTTGTGGGGAAAAAAGGACATAAATTTTATTTAGGTATAGCGTCGCACGACCACGCAATTGTCAGTTAAAGTAACAGTGCCGTATCGCAAAAAAATGGCATGGTCAGGAAGGGGGTAAATATTCCAGAGGTGAAGTGGTTAAAAAGCGTGCAAAAGGTTTACAGATTGGACAATCTGCAGAGCAAGCAATCTACTGTAATCTGTGGCTTGTAGCCGAAACTGAAAGTTTCAGTGTCGGACATTTTGTGCTGACTGTAGTGTATGAGGAAATGCAAGTATAAATTATACATAAAAAAGCAGTGGCCACACATTGCATGCCCTTACCAGTAATTAATGTTCATTTATTTTTACAATGCAAATTTTTTTGGCCTACGGTAAGTTCAGTTTTAACGATTTAATACAATTTGTTGATCATTTCTGACTTTCTTTTGGAAACTGTTAAATTGATGATTTTAGTTCCACTTTAAGCCATTCACACCCTGACAGATATTGTTGATCATAACTGGCACAAAAAGTAAAACATAATGAGCTCAATAAGTGGTCTGTTCAAGGGTGTGATTGCCAACATTTGGAACTCAAAGCAAAGCCGTTACAGGGCTCCTGTTCCACCAAATGCCATCCATTTCTTTTCATCAGGAGTGAATACAGTTTTAATTTCTAAATATATGTTTATGTATATGGGATTTGTTTCTGTAATTTTTAATACAGCAGGCTATTCTAATATTTCTCTCAAGACCTCTGCATGTCTTCACTGCCTTGACCAGCCCATACTCCATGGGCATTTGTCACCTGTAAGGTCTTTTCAAATACAAAGCAGAGATAAAGGGACAGCATAGGTACTTGAGTAAATATACAACTTGTCATTCCTTGTTTTGTGTTCCCTTTCTTGTGACCTTTGGACATTTTTGGCTAAATTTAGCAAGAGAACTGTTGGGAAAAAAGATGCAGGTGACTGTGAGTGGTGTCCAAAAACTCTTTATAGTCCAAGAAAAGTGAACCATCTCTTCTTTCTCATTTTTTTTATTTTTTTTAGTTTATATACTTGAAAAGAAACTCTCACCTTCCCAGGTGGTGATTGCTGTTATAGACAAAGGGCAGGGTCTCCTGGTGACATCATTGACCATTTTGAATATATATGGGCATGACCATATTTGGTCATTAAAGTCACTGTATCCCAGTGATGTTATTGACCATATATAGTCATGTCCATTTATAATTATTTACATAATCTGGGAGATCCATCTCCTTTGTTTGTAACAGCTGTCATACACCGGATCTGTAATTTGGTGGGATTGAAGCAAACAAAAAAGGAGTGTGTTTGCAGGAGGCTTTTTTTTTACCTTCAGCAGATGTCAGTATAGTGACTGACCTGGATTGACACCACAAAACAACTTGATTGATAATAGATGTACATTGTGGGGCATGTCTTTTTTATTTACAGGACATGTCAAAAACTTCCTCTGTACCCCTTACTTATTCACATAGGGGGCATTATTTAAGTGTCGTATTGTTCCCCAACAAACAGAATTTAGAAACATTTGTTTTGCTTTCATACATGTTCAGCAGTGAGACCCCCCAGACGATGTCCAAGGAGATGAAACGCATCGGGTAGGACCCCACTGCCGCCATTTTACCTTACAGCGCTGTTTTTAACAATGTACATGTGAGTGTATTTCCTAGTTTCTTAATAAATTTGGCACATATTTTTTATAGATTTACACTATGTGGCCTTTCCTTTTTCCTTTTCACCCATTGTAACTACCATCTGCTTTTGACATCACCCCGAGGGACGTACCGATCTACGGTTCATCCCAAGACCTCCATCTTTCCCCCTCTTCTGGATCTCCCACAGCTGTTCACCACCTAAGCCTGTTTGACCTAACCAAGCGTATGTTTCTTTGGGTCCAATTAATCCGATAAGCCTTCTCATTGTCGGTGGTGGTGTTCCCTTCACTCCAGATGTCACGTACACATTGATATGTTTCACATATGAAGTCACACATCTACTTATGGACTATTATTCTTCATATTTTTTATGAGTTAATTATCCATGGGGGACTTTTGTCTATTTTATTTTTAGAGGTTCACCAGTCTATGGACTTCATTGTCTTTATGCTAGACATTCTATGGTTGTTTATATTAGCGCTACACTTATTTTGTTTCTCTCTATATGCACATATCCTACTGGCCGTGTTAGCTGCTAACTTCTCTTTTTAGGGCAGCGCAGAATTACCTGTTATATTTTCCTACATGTTCAGCAGTGCCCAGCCCGCATGCAATTGGTTTGAATGCCATTGACTACAATGAGGTTCAGATTCGGCACTCAAACTTTAGTTGTGTTTACTAAACCTTCCCCTAACCAAACCTAGGTATCTTTGGCTCAATATTAACAGCAAGTCCACTCCTGTCCTACCTCTCCAGGGCCAGCCTGACCAAAGCATTGTGATGTAGGACTTACTTCCCACCTACTACTTCCATGTGTAGAACTTCTGCCTCTCCCTGGCCCTACATGGGTCAGTTTGGTCAGTTTTTGTTCATTCACCCATATGGTTGAACAAAACAAATGACCCAATTCCACCATCCACACATTTAAGGTGGATAGAGGAATCCTCCCCACTGTGTTGCTGTCTTCTGACAGTGGGGGGGACTTCCTTGCCGTCAGAATACACAGCTCAGCACTGCAGACTATAGCCTGCAGCACTGATTTAGCAGCTCTTTTCCAAAAGGGAAGTTGAACAGAAGTCGATTGGTAGATTGACTTCTGTTCAACCACAGTGGCCATACATGGATTGAAATTCATCTGGTCCTTGCTGAACCATTATGATCAGGCCCAGATTTACTCCCTTTGCCGCCCCAAGGCCGGGTCCTTCAATGCCGCCCCCCCACACACACACACACACACCACCATTCTTGTCCTTTATTGATGACTGCTACAATAGATCAGTTAAAAACATATCTCCACACACGAGAACACTGAAAATAACTGACTTTAATTGTACAGACTAAAAATACTTCAGGGTTAGCACGCGAAGGATAAGGATTTTTTGCGGGCAATTTTTCAGGGCAATGGCTGGTGTTAGTGCTTCATCATCCCCGGCACCATGGTTGTTATGGTGTCAGGATGAATGAAACACATTATTTCTATCATTACATTGTAATGTAAAATGAAATAGTTCAACTCACCATAATGCAGAACCATTGGGAGCCCTGAGCGTGTCACTTACCACTATGCCTGCCACCAGATGGGGATGTCACTTGCCACGCTGCCACCAGATGGGGATGTCACTAGCCACGCTGCCTGCCACCAGATTGAGATGTCACTAGCCACGCTGCCTGCCACCAGATGGAGATGTCACTTGCCATGCTGCCACCAGATGGGGATGTCACTTGCCACTCTGCCACCAGATGGGGATGTCACTAGCCACGCTGCCTGCCCTCAGATTGAGATGTCACTAGCCACGCTGCCTGCCACCAGATGGAGATGTCACTAGCCACGCTGCCTGCCACCAGATTGAGATGTCACTAGCCAGGCTGCCTGCCACCAGATGGAGATGTCACTTGCCACGCTGCCTGCCACCAGATGGAGATGTCACTTGCCACCAGATGGAGATGTCACTAGCCACGCTGCCTGCCACCAGATTGAGATGTCACTAGCCATGCTGCCTGCCACCAGATGGAGATGTCACTTGCCACGCTGCCTGCCACCAGATGGGGATGTCACTTGCCACTATGTCTGCCACCAGATGGGGATGTCACTTGCCACGCTGCCACCAGATGGAGATGTCACTAGCCAAGCTGCCTGCCACCAGATTGAGATGTCACGTGCCACGCTGCCTGCCACCAGATGGAGATGTCACTTGCCACGCTGCCACCAGATGGGGATGTCACTTGCCACACTGCCACCAGATGGAGATGTCACTTGCCACGCTGCCACACTATGGAGATGTCACTTGCCACACTATGGAGATGTCACTTGCCACACTATGGAGATGTCACTTGCCACACTATGGAGATGTCACTTGTCACGCTGCCTGGCTGCCAGCAGATGGAGGATGGTGGAACAGCGGTGTGGGCAATGAGAGATGTCATCTCTCTCCCCCGCTGCCGCACCGCTGACATTACTCCTCGATATTTTCAAAAATGGCGCCGGGCAGCGTAATCACGCTACTGCACATGCACCGCCCAGCCGAGCACTTACGAGCTTTCCCGAGCTCGGCCGGCTTCGGAACGGCGCATGCGCAGTAGTGTGCGGCTCGCGGCCATCATTTCTAAGGGCACCGGTGCCCTTAATCGACTCAACGGGCAGCCTGAAGGGGGGGGCGGCCGCAAAGTCACCGCAGGAGCGGCGCCGCCCCTGCACCACTGCCGCCCCGAGGCCTGGCCTCGGTGGCCTTGTGGTAAATCCGGCCCTGATTATGATCCATGTATGGACAGCTTAACTTTAATGTGAGCTTTTGAAACAAAGGGAATAAGGGTGGACATCAAAAATGTAGCTCTCCTCCCACCTGGACAGTGTAAGATGACCCCTAAGATGGCGAGGCAGGCAAACATTTACCATCTGAGGCTGGGTTCTTGGCCGATTGTAGGGTAAAACAAACAGTTGGGCACCAATCATTTTAGTATCTTCTAAAGTTTAATCAAGCAATATGCTCGATAAGCCTTTACAAACCGAGCCAGCTGAGGACCTCAGGAAGCTGGAAGCACTGTGTGACAGCTTGCGCTCTAAATACAGTAGCGATCCTTTCCATCTACCATCCAGCTGCTCTGCCAATATAGCCACTTACCTGCTGACCTCTGCATTCACCAGCCGCTTACCTGCTGATCTCTGCATATTCCAGACTACATTCACACGCTGACCCTGACTTAAAAGTGAATGCATTTATCCTGATCTAATCCAATTATTAATACAGGTTACACATAGATGGTGAGCCCCCTCCCCTTTCTTTTCTTTGCATAAGTATATTAGGTTATTTCAGGACCTAACCAGGGGAGGTGTTGCCTTCACTCTGCATGACTTTATTTTTTTTCCCCTAGGGTACCAGTTGTGCCATTATTTCCTAATTCTTAGGTCTACAAATACCTGTTAACTATAAGCTGACCAGACCTACTAAAGGACACCACACTGAAGATGGTTTCCATAAAATTTTCCCAAAAAACAACAGATAAATCTAAACTGCCCAGAATCAATAAATAGGGCAGGATTGTTGGAAGCCCACTTGGTGACTGCAGATATTCAACAAGAGCTTCCCTACTCTTCCCCATAGCCTACCATTCCGATCTTCTCCCCATCAGCCAGCTTCTTCTGACCATTCCTGTAAGAGTAAATGCTTTACAATTTCCTTTTTTTTAAATAAACCAATTAAATCCACGTTCTCTGGCTCTTCTTCCATCCAGTCATGTAGGTCCTACACTTATTTCCCTTCCCCTTCCCTCATAGCTACAAATCTGTCTCTCTGGAAGCCTGTCTGTGTGACTTTCCAGATGATCCGCCCAGGAAGGCAGTTGAATCTCAATGAAGGATATCTGTGAGAGAATGCGTGAGAGTATCTTTTACATCAAGAACAGTTTTTTTATTGGTCAAGGAATGCATGTATATACCATTCAGTAAATCATTGTTTTCTATGGGCCCTTGCAGTGACCTATGTTGATCTGGAGTGGAAAAACAAGTTGTTGCACATGTTGTGAATGAACCCTAAAAGCTTAAAAAAAAAAAAAAGATCTAAAGAAAAAACACTGTGTTCTAGCAAATTGAATGTCATCGAGTTAAGACTTAAATGTACTTTAACTGTAATTATCCTAGTTATAAATAGGTGCATTGCCAGACTGTAAAAGGAGCAATTTCATACTCTGCCATTATTTACCTTTTTATATCAACTTGTGTAACTCTATATTTAACATGTACAACGTGCAACGCCAGGCAGCAACCTAGAGCAGCTAGCTACTGATCATATTTCTGTAGTCTAAATTCTAAAAGTTGATTTCTATTCCCTGTGGGTTACAGCACACCATTGCCCTTTGCATTATGTTGTGAAATAAGTCTTTTGGTGTTCTTTTATTCTAGGGCCTTGGTACACATGAAAATATAACTTTCGCTAAACATTAAAGCTGTGAGTAAAATCTTTGGTTTGTCAGAGAGATCTATCATTACATCCTGTCCTGTGTTGCTCTGGTTCAATGAAATTGTTTTTTGTGCTTTTTTCTGTTTTGTTCTTGTTACACTTTGTCTGCTGAATTAAGATGTTAAGGTATATTTCGTTGATACCATTTGTACTTGCTTCAGAGTTACTTTGAAGGCAATTTCTTTGATGTTGGTCTCTGCCTAAGAAGTTATAGTAAAACCTAATTGCAGCAGCAAGTTTCTTTTTGCTTTACTATGCTGTACTATTTTACCAGTATTTTATTAGGGACACCACTAATGCAATAAAAATCCACTGAAAACAGGTAGCATAATGTACTTTTACTAAACGTTATTTTCCAACTGTAGTGATCTTTAGAGATTTTGGAAATCTGAAAATGCTTTAATGATTCACATATACTGTATCTAATTGCCTTTGAATCCGTTTATTAAGTACTGTAGCTTTTTCAGCAAAGGTGATGAAATTATCCGTAATAATTATAGCATGAAGTACATTAGGTTGCTTGAAGTTCACATTAGAAAGATCAAGTTCTGAACAAAGTGTCTACAAGCATGGTAGGATGGTAAATAATAGTCTAATCTTCTGATAAATTGCACCTTTTTAAAGTACAGAGGTTAGACAGTCATTTCAAACAGACCAGTGAGACAAAGTAGAAAGGAAGAGTCTTCAGTTTAATGACCAGGTGCAAATTATGTCAAGTTTAATAGTAAAACTGAAAAGTGTAGCATAGTAAGAAATACCAAAAAGTGAGATTTGCGAAAACTGATATTTGTATATCATAATTTTTAAAACTTTTTTATTTATATATTTCTTCAACAACAGGAGCATCCGCCCATGACAGTAATCCATACATCACTTAGTTCCTTATTATCATACGTTATAGAAATACGTATATACATAGGTAATTAACAAAAGTATAAAGATATCAAATTAACAAGTTGATATCAAGTTCAAGATAGCAGGTCTCGCCTACCCCAATTGGGTTTAAGCTGTAAGCGTAGATCATTTATCTTGCTGTTATATTCATTATGGAGGATATAGTTTCTTCTTAATCTTTAATTAGAGGTAATTAACTAAAAAGTTATAGTTTTTTAGCTAGTTAGAAGCTCTAGGGTGGTCCATCCAAGCTTGCCATTTTTTTTTTAAAGTTAGACATAGAGTAATTTTTGTATGCCAACATCAGCTCATATTGTGCTTGAATATTCAATCTAATAATAACATTGGATAAGTTTGGAACATTGGATAAAGTGTTGTGAGTGTGGTATGGAATCTTAATTAAGATCTCAGTGTTTTGTTTTTCAGTGCCTCCAACCTTACAGTAAATTTGTAAACTTGGTTCAGATAATCAGTAAATACCAAAATATTTTCCTGAGTTTGTTAATTTATGGGGATTTCTTACCAATGTATAAATATCTCCCAACAAAATTAATAAGTAAATAATTTGACTTTATTAATTAACAAGTATAGTTATACAAGTTCATACAGAACTGGAATTTCTGGTGATTGATATTTCACACACACATTATCAAAACATCAACACGGCAATCAAATGATATTTCTTAATATATTACAAATAACTCAGGGGAGCCCAAATTATTCTGTTAGAAAAATATGTGCGGTAAATGCGCTTTGCATTCAAGAACATAATGGGGGTCATTTACTATAGAGCTGCGGCGCTAATTTGCGCTAATTGCCGCCAGTTAGCGCTAATTAGTGCTAATTTGCGCTAAACCAGTATTCACTATAGCGCTGGTGAGAAAATACTCCCAAAATTGAATTTACTATAGTTCCCTGAAACCAAATAGCACCCAAACCCTTACTCTGCTAAAACTCTGAGAATTGCACATGGAAATAATGTTTAGAGCATGATATAATTGCCTAAATGGTACTGAAATATGCGGTATATTATTTAAAGATAATCTGTTTTTAAACTGTGTGAAAAAAGTGATTTCTACGCTGAAGTATCTTTAAAAGTCTGAGAAGTGAAAAATTCCCCGTTTTGGACAACTAGGTGCCAGCACAACTGAGCATGCTCAGACCTGAAAATAACTCTCATTTTAACTCAAGTGTTTTTTTTAGCCAGTGCTATAGTAAATACCAGAATGAGAGCTAATTAGAGAGCATTTTTTTGAAGTGAAAATCTGCTCTATTTTAGTCCAAATCAAGTTTCAGCCATTGATTCTAATGGAACAATTGTAACTTTCACAAAAAAACCTTTTAATGTTGAGATGAAATGTATCTTTCTCTGACATTTTCCTTTGCAACATTGTTGCTTCTACTTAAAATATTTTGTTTTTAAGAATACTAGAATGTGGAATGTTTTGATGTTTTGGTAAAATATATTTTTCTCTGTCACTTTCACTTGTTACTCTTCATCTCACAACCATCTTTACCCCAAACTCACACAGGTGTCTTTACAATCCACAAACAATACCATTGCTGATGCAAATTTAAAATGAATCACAATTTTTTGTGCTTTTTATTATTTCCAAATATTCATAATTTGAGCCCAAAAAATTTGATACGTGTACCAACATCAGAAAGCAAAATGTAATTCTCAAAAATTTGAGGGTAATATTCTACTCTCACCCACAAAAAAACACCAAATATCACAGAATAAATCAAGAAGAATAACTCTTGAGTAATGTAATTCCATCACCTGTATGTTCAAAGAAATGCAGTATTTATGTGTAGTTATGTGTAGGAGGTTGTCACATGTGGAAGCTATGTGGCTTAGAGGTTAGAACTTCTGCTTAGGATCTCTAAGGGTCTGGGTTCAAATCCAAACCATGTTGCTTCATTTAGAGAAGTTGTCTCATCTCCCAGGTGCTATAACTATCTCTAAATGTAGTATTTATGTGTAGGAGGGTTCCACCACCATTGTAAGTCTTTTCCAGATACACTATTTAGCCAAAAGTATTGGGACATCTGCCTTTACACACACATGAACTGTAATGGCAGCCCAGTCTTAGTCCGTAGGGTTAAAATTTGATTTGGCCCACCCTTTGCAGCTAGAACAGCTTCTGGGAAGGCTGTCCACAAGGTTTAGTGTGCCTATGGGAATGGTTGATCATTCTTCCAGAAGTGCATTTGTGAGGCCAGGCATTGATGTTGGATGAGAAGGCCTAGCTCGCAGTCTCTACTCTAATTCAGCCAAAGGGTGTTCTATCGGGTTGAGGCCAGGACTCTGTGCAGGCCAGTCAAGTTTCTCCACCCCAAACTTGCTCATCCATGTCTTTATGGACCTTGCTTTGTGCACTGGTACGCAGTCATGTTGGAACAGGAAGGGGCTTTCCCCAAACTGTTCCCACAAAGTTGGGAGCATGAAATTGTCCAAAATGTCTTGGTATGCTGACGCCTTAAGAGTTCCCTTAACTGGAAATAAGAGGCCAAGCCCAACCCCTGAAAAACAACCCCACATCATAATCCCAACTACACCAAATCATTTGGACCAGTGCACAAAGCAAGGTCCATAAAAACATGGATGAGTGATTTTGGGGTGGAGGAACTTGACTGGCCTGGACAGAGTCCTGACCTCAACACAACAGAACACCTTGGGGATGAATTAGAGAGGAGACTGTAGGTCAGGCCTTCTCATCCAACATCAGTGCCTGATCTCACAAATGCACTTTGAAGAATGGTCAAACATTCTCATAGACACACTCCTAAACCTTGTGGACAGCCTTTCCAGAAGAGTTGAAGCTGTTATAGCTGCAAAGGGTGGGCCAAATGAGTTTTGAACCCAATACTAATACTGGGATGCCATTACAGTTCATGTGTGTTTAACCACTTGCCGACCGCCTACCGCATATATACTGCGGCAGAGCGGCACGGGCAGGCAAAATCACGTACCCGTACGTGATCTGCCTCCCGCGGGCGGGGGGTCCGATCGGACCCCCCCCCGGTGCCATCGGCGGTCGGCATCTGACTGGGAGCGTCGGGAGGCGAGGGGGAGACCATCCGATCGTGGCCCCCCCCTCGCGATCGCTCCCAGCCAATGGGAATCCTCCTCTGCCTGTGTGTCGTTTCACACAGGCAGAGGATGTGATGTCATCTCTCCCCGGTCTGGCAGTTTCCGTTCCAGCGCCGAGGAGAGATGACAAGTGAGTGCACAACACACACACACACACAGTAGAACATGCCAGGCATACTTTACACCCCCGATCCCCCCCCGATCGCCCCCCGATCCCCCCCCAATCACCCCCCCCCCCCCTGTCACAAACTGACATTAGCAGTATTTTTTTTTTTTTTTTTTTTTCTGATTACTGCATAGTGTCAGTTTGTGACAGTTAGTGTTAGGGCAGATAGTATTACCCCCCTTTAGGTCTAGGATACCCCCCTAACCCCCCCTAATAAAGTTTTAACCCCTTGATCACCCCCTGTCACCAGTGTCGCTAAGCGATCATTTTTCTGATCGCTGTATTAGTGTCGCTGGTGACGCTAGTTAGGAACGTAAATATTTAGGTTCGCCGTCAGCGTTTTATAGCGACAGGGACCCCCATATACTACCTAATAAATGTTTTAACCCCTTGATTGCCCCCTAGTTAACCCTTTCACCACTGATCACCGTATAACCGTTACGGGTGACGCTGGTTAGTTCGTTTATTTTTTATAGTGTCAGGGCACCCGCCGTTTATTACCGAATAAAGGTTTAGCCCCCTGATCGCCCGGCGGTGATATGCGTCGCCCCAGGCAGCGTCAGATTAGCGCCAGTACCGCGAACACCCACGCACGCAGCATATGCCTCCCTTAGTGGTATAGTATCTGATCGGATCAATATCTGATCCGATCAGATCTATACTAGCGTCCCCAGCAGTTTAGGGTTCCCGAAAACGCAGTGTTAGCGGGATCAGCCCAGATACCCGCTAGCACCTGCGTTTTGCCCCTCCGCCCAGCCCAGCCCAGCCCACCCAAGTGCAGTATCGATCGATCACTGTCACTTACAAAACACTAAACGCATAACTGCAGCGTTCGCAGAGTCAGGCCTGATCCCTGCGATCGCTAACAGTTTTTTTGGTAGCGTTTTGGTGAACTGGCAAGCACCAGCCCCAGGCAGCGTCAGGTTAGCGCCAGTACCGCTAACACCCACGCACGCACCGTATACCTCCCTTAGTGGTATAGTATCTGATCGGATCAATATCTGATCCGATCAAATCTATACTAGCGTCCCCAGCAGTTTAGGGTTCCCAAAAACGCAGTGTTAGCGGGATCAGCCCAGATACCCGCTAGCACCTGCGTTTTGCCCCTCCGCCCGGCCCAGCCCAGCCCACCCAAGTGCAGTATCGATCGATCACTGTCACTTACAAGGCACTAAACGCATAACTGCAGCGTTCGCAGAGTCAGGCCTGATCCCTGCGATCGCTAACAGTTTTTTTGGTAGCGTTTTGGTGAACTGGCAAGCACCAGCCCCAGGCAGCGTCAGATTAGCGCCAGTACCGCTAACACCCACGCACGCAGCATACGCCTCCCTTAGTGGTATAGTATCTGATCGGATCAATATCTGATCTGATCAGATCTATACTAGCGTCCCCAGCAGTTTAGGGTTCCCAAAAACGCAGTGTTAGCGGGATCAGCCCATATACCTGCTAGCACCTGCGTTTTGCCCCTCCGCCCGGCCCAGCCCAGCCCACCCAAGTGCAGTATCGATCGATCACTGTCACTTACAAAACACTAAACGCATAACTGCAGCGTTCGCAGAGTCAGGCCGGATCCCTGTGATCGCTAACAGTTTTTTTTGTAGCGTTTTGGTGAACTGGCAAGCGCCAGCGGCCTAGTACACCCCGGTCGTAGTCAAACCAGCACTGCAGTAACACTTGGTGACGTGGCGAGTCCCATAAGTGCAGTTGAAGCTGGTGAGGTGGCAAGCACAAGTAGTGTCCCGCTGCCACCAAAAAGACAAACACAGGCCCGTCGTGCCCATAATGCCCTTCCTGCTGCATTCGCCAATCCTAATTGGGAACCCACCGCTTCTGCAGCGCCCGTACTTCCCCCATTCACATCCCCAACCAAATGCAGTCGGCTGCATGAGAGGCATTTTTATGTCCTCCCGAGTACCCCTACCCAACGAACCCCCCCAAAAAAGATGTCGTGTCTGCAGAAAGCGCGGATATAGGCGTGACACCCGCTATTATTGTCCCTCCTGTCCTGATAATCCTGGTCTTTGCATTGGTGAATGTTTTGAACGCTACCATTCACTAGTTGAGTATTAGCGTAGGGTACAGCATTGCACAGACTAGGCACACTTTCACAGGGTCTCCCGAGATGCCATCGCATTTTGAGAGACCCGAACCTGGAACCGGTTACAGTTATAAAAGTTAGTTACAAAAAAAAGTGTAAAAAAAAAAAAAAACACAAACAAAAATATAAAATAAAAATAGTTGTCGTTTTATTGTTCTCTCTCTCTCTATTCTCTCTCTATTGTTCTGCTCTTTTTTACTGTATTCTATTCTGCAATGTTTTATTGTTGTTATGTTTTATCACGTTTGCTTTTCAGGTATGTAATTATTTATACTTTACCGTTTACTGTGCTTTATTGTTAACCATTTTTTTGTCTTCAGGTATGCCATTCACGACTTTGAGTGGTTATACCAGAATGATGCCTGCAGGTTTAGGTATCATCTTGGTATCATTCTTTTCAGCCAGCGGTCGGCTTTCATGTAAAAGCAATCCTAGTGGCTAATTAGCCTCTAGACTGCTTTTACAAGCAGTGGGAGGGAATGCCCCCCCCCCCCCAACATCTTCCGTGTTTTTCTCTGGCTCTCCTGTCTCAACAGGGAACCTGAAAATGCAGCCGGTGATTCAGCCAGCTGACCATAGAGCTGATCAGAGACCAGAGTGGCTCCAAACATCTCTATGACCTAAGAAACCGGAAGCTACGAGCATTTTATGACGTAGATTTCGCCGGATGTAAACAGCGCCATTGGGAAATTGGGAAAGCATTTTATCACACCGATCTTGGTGTGGTCAGATGCTTTGAGGGCAGAGGAGAAATCTAGGGTCTAATAGACCCCAATTTTTGCAAAAAAGAGTACCTGTCACTACCTATTGCTATCATAGGGGATATTTACATTCCCTGAGATAACAATAAAAATGATTTAAAAAAAAAAAAAATGAAAGGAACAGTTTAAAAATAAGATAAAAAAATAATAATAATAATAAAGAGAAAAAAAAAAAAAAAAAAAAAAGCACCCCTGTCCCCCCTGCTCTCGCGCTAAGGTGAACGCAAGCGTTGGTCTGGCGTCAAATGTAAACAGCAATTGCACCATGCATGTGAGGTATCGCCGCGAAGGTCAGATCGAGGGCAGTAAGTTTAGCAGTAGACCTCCTCTGTAAATCTAAAGTGGTAACCTGTAAAGGCTTTTAAAGGCTTTTAAAAATGTATTTAGTTTGTCGCCACTGCACGTTTGTGCGCAATTTTAAAGCATGTCATGTTTGGTATCCATGTACTCGGCCTAAGATCATCTTTTTTATTTCATCAAACATTTGGGCAATATAGTGTGTTTTAGTGCATTAAAATGTAAAAAAGTGTGTTTTTTCCCCAAAAAATGCGTTTGAAAAATCGCTGCGCAAATACTGTGTGAAAAAAAAAAATGAAACACCCACCATTTTAATCTGTAGGGCATTTGCTTTAAAAAAAATATATAATGTTTGGGGGTTCAAAGTAATTTTCTTGCAAAAAAAAATTATTTTTTTATGTAAACAATAAGTGTCAGAAAGGGCTATGTCTTCAAGTGCTTAGAAGAGTGGGTGATGTGTGACATAAGCTTCTAGATGTTGTGCATAAAATGCCAGGACAGTTCAAAACCCCCCCAAATGACCCCATTTTGGAAAGTAGACACCCCAAGCTATTTGCTGAGAGTCATGTTGAGTCCATGGAATAATTTATATTGTGACACAAGTTGCGGGAAAGAGACAATTTTTTATTTTTTTTATTTTTTTTTGCGCAAAGTTGTCACTAAATGATATATTGCTCAAACATGCCATGGGAATATGTGAAATTACACCCCAAAATACATTCTGTTGCTTCTCCTGAGTACGGGGATACCACATGTGTGGGACTTTTTGGGAGCCTAGCCGCGTACGGGACCCCGAAAACCAAGCACCGCCTTCAGGCTTTCTAAGGCCGTAAATTTTTGATTTCACTCTTCACTGCCTATCACAGTTTCGGAGGCCATGGAATGCCCAGGTGGCACAAAACCCCCCCAAATGACCCCATTTTGGAAAGTAGACACCCCAAGCTATTTGATGAGAGGTATAGTGAGTATTTTGCAGACCTCACTTTTTGTCACAAAGTTTTGAAAATTGAAAAAAGAAAAAAAAACATTTTTTTTCTCGTCTTTCTTTATTTTCAAAAACAAATGAGAGCTGCAAAATACTCACCATGCCTCTCAGCAAATAGCTTGGGGTGTCTACTTTCCAAAATGGGGTCATTTGGGGGGGGTTTGTGCCACCTGGGCATTCCATGGCCTCCGAAACTGTGATAGGCAGTGAGGAGTAAAATCAAAAATGTACGCCCTTAGAAATCCTGAAGGCGGTGCTTGGTTTTCGGGGTCCCGTACGCGGCTAGGCTCCTAAAAAGTCCCACACATGTGGTATCCCCGTACTCAGGAGAAGCAGCTAAATGTATTTTGGGGTGCAATTCCACATATGCCCATGGCCTGTGTGAGCAATATATCATTTAGTGACAACTTTGTGCAAAAAAAAAAAAAAAAAAAAAAATTTGTCACTTTCCCGCAACTTGTGTCAAAATATAAAACATTCCATGGACTCAACATGCCTCAAAGCAAATAGCTTGGGGTGTCTACTTTCCAAAATGGGGTCATTTGGGGGGGGTTTATGTCATCTGGGCATTTTATGGCCTTCAAAACTGTGATAGGTAGTGAGGAGTAAAATCAAAAATGTACGCCCTTAGAAATCCTGAAGGCGTTGCTTGGTTTTCGGGGCCCCGTAAGCAGGCTAGGCTCCCAAAAAGTCCCACACATGTGGTATCCCCGTACTCAGGAGAAGCAGCTAAATGTATTTTGGGGTGCAATTCCACATATGCCCATGGCCTGTGTGAGCAATATATCATTTAGTGACAACTTTTTGTAATTTTTTTTTTTTTTTTTGTCATTATTCAATCACTTGGGACAAAAAAAATGAATATTCAATGGGCTCAACATGCCTCTCAGCAAATTCCTTGGGGTGTCTACTTTCCAAAATGGGGTCATTTGTGGGGGTTTTGTACTGCCCTGCCATTTTAGCACCTCAAGAAACGACATAGGCAGTCATAAATTAAAGGCTGTGTAAATTCCAGAAAATGTACCCTAGTTTGTAGACGCTATAACTTTTGCGCAAACCAATAAATATACACTTATTGACATTTTTTTTACCAAAGACATGTGGCCGAATACATTTTGGCCTAAATGTATGACTAAAATTGAGTTTATTGGATTTTTTTTAGAACAAAAAGTAGAAAATATCATTTTTTTTCAAAATTTTCGGTCTTTTTCCGTGTATAGCGCAAAAAATAAAAACGGCAGAGGTGATCAAATACCATCAAAAGAAAGCTCTATTTGTGGGAAGAAAAGGACGCAAATTTCGTTTGGGTACAGCATTGCATGACCGCGCAATTAGCAGTTAAAACGACGCAGTGCCGAATTGTAAAAAGTGCTCTGGTCAGGAAGGGGGTAAAACCTTCCGGGGCTGAAGTGGTTAAAGGCAGGCGTCCCAATACTTAGGCCAATATATTGTATTTGCTTGTGACACTGAACATGGCTATGGACTTAGGGCTGGTTCACACCACAGAGATGCAGAGAACATGTGTGGGGCTGCCTGGTGGCTAAGTGGGTAGCAGTTCTGTCTAGCAGCACCTGGGATGTTGGTTCAATTCCCCAACATGCTAATGCTTGTGTTGAAGTTTATATGTTCTCCCTGTGTGGGTTTCTCACCCCAATCCAAAGACATGCTGGTATTTTATTTGTCTCCTGTTCTAATGTAAGAAAGTTAATTTGGGACTTTATAATGGAAGCTCATTGCAGCCAGGGACTGATGTTAATGTTTTTTAGCACTAATCATGCCCAGGGACTTGGACATTTCAAATTTTAGGGTTTACACTGCACGGGTACATATGCTTAGAAAACTGTTGCTTTGTTTATGTGGATGCAAATGGACTTTGATCTTTGGTCTGTAGTTGGAGATTTGAGGCACATAGCCAAGGGCTAACACAGTTACAAATAGTATTATGTGTTCCTGCTCATCAGGTGCAATCACTTTAGACATACATGAAGAGACAGATTGATAGATACTGGTGGGCGTGTACTTCTATTGGGTGTGTCAGTGTGCTAACAATACAACCTCTCTTATATAAAGGCCTGCAGTAGGGGGGTTTGTTTGGCCTGAGAAGGGCAGGTTTTTTGCTGTGATTTGTGAGGGAGAAGGAATGATATTGTGCATATTGGCAAATGCCCAACTAGGGAGATTTGATGAAATTCTTGTACATTTTTACCATCAAAAGTGGGTTTATGTGGCCATGCTGTCAATGTTGTGTGTGTATTGTTCCTGTCTGATCATGCAAACATCGTTTGGAAGCATCTGCTGACCTACTATTTTTGATCTCGCTGTTTAACCACTTAAGGACTGCCTCACGCCGATGTATGTCGGCAAGGCGGCACGGGCAGGCAAAATCACGTACATGTACGTGATTTGCCTCCCGTGGGTGGGGGGTCCGATCGGACCCCCCCCGCCGCCCGAGGCGGTCCCGTTCTGTCCCCCGGCGATCAGAGACGAGGGGGAGGCCATCCGTTCGTGGCCCCCCCCTCGCGATCGCCGCCGGCCAATGGGAACACTCCTTTGCTGCTGTATGCTAAACAGCAGCAAAGGAAGTGATGTCATCTCCCCTCGGGTCGGTAGTTTCCGTTCCGGCCCGAGGAGAGAAGACAGGTATGTGAGTGAGTGCACCAACACTACACACACAGTAGAACATGCCAGGCATACAAAACACCCCGATCCCCCCCCCGATCGCCCCCCGATCCCCCCCCAATCACCCCCCCCCTGTCACAAACTGACACCAGCAGTTTTTTTTTTTCTATTACTGCATTGGTGTCAGTTTGTGACAGTTACTGTTGCCCCCCTGTAGGTCTAGGGTACCCCCCTAACCTCCCCTAATAAAGTTTTAACCCCTTGATCACCCCCCCGTCACCAGTGTCGCTAAGCGATCATTTTTCTGATCGCTGTATTAGTGTCGCTGGTGACGCTAGTTAGTGAGGTAAATATTTAGGTTCGCCGTCATCGTTTTATAGCGTCAGGGACCCCCATATACTACCTAATAAATGTTTTAACCCCTTGATGGCCCCCTAGTTAACCCTTTTACCACTGATCACCGTATAACCGTTACGGTTGACGCTGGTTAGTTCGTTTATTTTTTATAGTGTCAGGGCACCCGCCGTTTATTACCGAATAAAGGTTTAGCCCCCCGATCGCCCGGCGGTGATATGCGTCGCCCCAGGCAGCGTCAGATTAGCGCCAGTACCGCTAACACCCACGCACGCAGCATACGCCTCCCTTAGTGGTATAGTATCTGAACGGATCGATATCTGATCCGATCAGATCTATACTAGCGTCCCCAGCAGTTTACGGTTCCCAAAAACGCAGTGTTAGCGGGATCAGCCCAGATACCCGCTAGCACCTGCATTTTGCGCCTCCGCCCAGCTCACCGAAGTACAGTATCGATCGATCACTGTCACTTACAAAACACTAAACGCATAACTGCAGCGTTCGCAGAGTCAGGCCTGATCCCTGCGATTGCTAACAGTTTTTTTGGTAGCGTTTTGGTGAACTGGCAAGCACCAGCCCCAGGCAGCGTCAGGTTAGCGCCAGTACCGCTAACACCCACGCACGCACTGTACACCTCCCTTAGTGGTATAGTATCTGAACGGATCAATATCTGATCCGATCAGATCTATACTAGCGTCACAAGCAGTTTAGGGTTCCCAAAAACGCAGTGTTAGCGGGATCAGCCCAGATACCTGCTAGCACCTGCGTTTTGCCCCTCCGCCAGGCCCAGCCCAGCCCACCCAAGTGCAGTATCAATCGATCACTGTCACTTACAAAACACTAAACGCATAACTGCAGCGTTCACAGAGTCAGGCCTGATCCCTGCGATCGCTAACAGTTTTTTTGGTAGCATTTTGGTGAACTGGCAAGCACCAGCCCCAGGCAGCGTCAGGTTAGCGCCAGTACCGCTAACACCCACGCACACACCGTACACCTCCCTTAGTGGTATAGTATCTGATCGCATCAATATCTGATCCGATCAGATCTATACTAGCATCCCCAGCAGTTTAGGGTTCCCAAAAACGCAGTGTTAGCGGGATCAGCCCAGATACCTGCTAGCACCTGCGTTTTGCCCCTCCGCCCGGCCCAGCCCAGCCCACCCAAGTGCAGTATCGATCGATCACTGTCACTTACAAAACTCTAAACGCATAACTGCAGCGTTCGCAGAGTCAGGCCTGATCTCTGCGATCGCTAACAGTTTTTTTGGTAGCGTTTTGGGGAACTGGCAAGCACCAGCGGCGTAGTACACCCCGGTCCTGGTCAAACCAGCACTGCAGTAACACTTGGTGACGTGGCGAGTCCCATAAGTGCAGTTCAAGCTGGTGAGGTGGCAAGCACAAGTAGTGTCCCGCTGCCACCAAGAAGACAAACACAGGCCCGTCGTGCCCATAGTGCCCTTCCTGCTGCATTCGCCAATCCTAATTGGGAACCCACCACTTCTGCAGCGCCCGTACTTCCCCCATTCACATCCCCAACCAAATGCAGTCGGCTGCATGAGAGGCATTTTTATGTCCTCCCGAGTACCCCTACCCAACGAACCCCCCCAAAAAGATGTCGTGTCTGCAGCAAGTGCAGATATAAGCGTGACACCCGCTATTATTGTCCCTCCTGTCCTGACAATCCTGGTCTTTGCATTGGTGAATGTTTTGAACGCTACCATGCACTAGTTGAGTATTAGCGTAGGGTACAGCATTGCACAGACTAGGCACACTTTCACAGGGTCTCCCAAGATGCCATCGCATTTTGAGAGACCCAAACCTGGAACTGGTTACAGTTATAAAAGTTAGTTACAAAAAAAGTGTAAAAAAAAAAAAATATATGAAATAAAAAAAAATAGTTGTCGTTTTATTGTTCTCTCTCTCTATTCTCTCTCTCTATTGTTCTGCTCTTTTTATTTTATTCTATTCTGCAATGTTTTATTGTTATTGTTATTGTTATTATGTTTTATCATGTTTGTTTTTCAGGTATGTAATTATTTATACTTTACTGTTTACTGTGCTTTATTGTTAACCATTGTTAACCATTTTTTTTGTCTTCAGGTACGCCATTCACAACTTTGAGTGGTTATACCAGAATGATGCCTGCAGGTTTAGGTATCATCTTGGTATCATTCTTTTCAGCCAGCGGTCGGCTTTCATGTAAAAGCAATCCTAGCGGCTAATTAGCCTCTAGACTGCTTTTACAAGCCGTGGGAGGGAATGCCCCCCCCCCACCCCCACCGTCTTCCGTGTTTTTCTCTGGCTCTCCTGTCTCAACAGGGAACCTGAGAATGCAGCCGGTGATTCAGCCAGCTGACCATAGAGCTGATCAGAGACCAGAGTGGCTCCAAACATCTCTATGGCCTAAGAAACCGGAGGCTACGAGCATTTCATGACTTAGATTTCGCCGGATGTAAATAGCGCCATTGGGAAATTGGGGAAGCATTTTATCACACCGATCTTGGTGTGGTCAGATGCTTTGAGGGCAGAGGAGAGATCTAGGGTCTAATAGACCACAATTTTTTCAAAAAAGAGTACCTGTCACTACCTATTGCTATCATAGGGGATATTTACATTCCCCGAGATAACAATAAAAATGATTTAAAAAAAAAATATGAAAGGAACAGTTTAAAAGTAAGATTAAAAAAGCAAAAAAATAATAAAGAAAAAAAAAAAAAAAAAAAAAAGCACCCCTGTCGCCCCCTGCTCTCGCGCTAAGGCGAACGCAAGCGGCGGTCTGTCGTCAAACGTAAACAGCAATTGCACCATGCATGTGAGGTATCACCGCGAAGGCCAGATCGAGGGCAGTAATTTTTCCAGTAGACCTCCTCTGTAAATCTAAAGTGGTAACCTGTAAAGGCTTTTGAAGGCTTTTAAACATGTATTTATTTTGTTGCCACTGCACGTTTGTGCGCAATTTTAAAGCATGTCATGTTTGGTATCTATGTACTCGGCCTAAGATCATCTTTTTTATTTCATCAAACATTTGGGCAATATAGTGTGTTTTAGTGCATTAAAATTTAAAAAAGTGTGTTTTTTCCCCAAAAAATGCGTTTGAAAAATCGCTGCGCAATTACTGTGTGAAAAAAAAAAAATGAAACACCCACCATTTTAATCTGTAGGGCATTTGCTTTAAAAAAATATATAATGTTTGGGGGTTCAAAGTAATTTTTTTGCAAAAAAAAAATAACTTTTTCATGTAAACAATAAGTGTCAGAAAGGGCTTTGTCTTCAAGTGGCTAGAAGAGTGGGTGATGTGTGACATAAGCTTCTAAATGTTGTGCATAAAATGCCAGGACAGTTCAAAACCCCCCCAAATGACCCCATTTTGGAAAGTAGACACCCCAAGCTATTTGCTGAGAGGCATGTCGAGTCCATGGAATATTTTATATTGCGACACAAGTTGCGGGAAAGAGACAATTTTTTTTTTTTTTTTTGCACAAAGTTGTCACTAAATGATATATTGCTCAAACATGCCATGGAAATATGTGAAATTACACCCCAAAATACATTCTGCTGCTTCTCCTGAGTACGGGGATACCACATGTGTGAGACTTTTTGGGAGCCTAGCCGCGCACGGGACCCCGAAAACCAAGCACCGCCTTCAGGCTTTCTAAGGGCGTGAATTTTTGATTTCACTCTTCACTGCCTATCACAGTTTCGGAGGCCATGGAATGCCCAGGTGGCACAAAAACCCCCCAAATTACCCCATTTTGGAAAGTAGACACCCCAAGCTATTTGCTGAGAGGTATAGTGAGTATTTTGCAGACCTCACTTTTTGTCACAAAGTTTTGAAAATTGAAAAAAGAAAAAAAAAATGTTTTTTCTTTTCTTTCTTCATTTTCAAAAACAAATGAGAGCTGCAAAATACTCACCATGCCTCTCAGCAAATAGCTTGGGGTGTCTACTTTCCAAAATGGGGTCATTTGGGGGGGTTTTGTGCCACCTTTGCATTCCATGGCCTCCGAAACTGTGATAGGCAGTAAAGAGTAAAATCAAAAATTTTCACCCTTAGAAATCCTGAAGGCAGTGATTGGTTTTCGGGGTCCCGTACGCGGCTAGGCTCCCAAAAAGTCCCACACATGTGGTATCCCCATACTCAGGAGAAGCAGCTAAATGTATTTTGGGGTGCAATTCCACATATGCCCATGGCCTGTGTGAGCAATATATCATTTAGTGACAACTTTATGAAAAAAAAAAAAATAAAAAATAAAAAGTGTCACTTTCCCGCAACTTGTGTCAAAATATAAAATATTCCATGGACTCAATATGCCTCTCAGCAAATAGCTTGGGGTGTCTACTTTCCAAAATGGGGTCATTTTGGGGGGTTTTGTGCCACCTGGGCATTCCATGGCCTCCGAAACTGTGATAGGCAGTGAAGAGTGAAATCAAAAATTTACACCCTTAGAAATCCTGAAGGCGGCGATTGGTTTTCGGGGCCCCGTACGCGGCTAGGCTCCCAAAAAGTCCCACACATGTGGTATCCCCATACTCAGGAGAAGCAGCTGAATGTATTTTGGGGTGCAATTCCACATAGGCCCATGGCCTGTGTGAGCAATATATCATTTAGTGACAACTTTTTGTAAATATTTTTTTTTTTTTGTCATTTTTCAATCACTTGGGACAAAAAAAATAAATATTCAATGGGTTCAACATGCCTCTCAGCAATTTCCTTGGGGTGTCTACTTTCCAAAATGGGGTCATTTGGGGGGGTTTTGTACTGCCCTGCCATTTTAGCACCTCAAGAAATGACATAGGCAGTCATAAACTAAAAGCTCTGTAAATTACAGAAAATGTACCCTAGTTTGTAGACGCTATAACTTTTGCGCAAACCAATAAATATACGCTTATTGACATTTTTTTTACCAAAGACATATGGCCGAATACATTTTGGCCTAAATGTATGACTAAAATTTAGTTTATTGGATTTTTTTTATAACAAAAAGTAGAAAATATCATTTTTTTTTCAAAATTTTCGGTCTTTTTCTGTTTATAGCGCAAAAAATAAAAACCGCAGAGGTGATCAAATACCATCAAAAGAGGGGGCGTGGCCTGCCGGAGAGGAAGATGGACGCCTAAGCTCACAGCTCGCCAGCCAGGGGACACAATCCAGAGCAATCGGCCGCAACAACGACGCCATCCACTCCCATCCTCACTCCTCACCTTCAGGAGACGACGATGCAGACATCCAGAAAGAGATTTACCGACCACAGGCCCCAGAAACTGACCGAATTTGCCTATAAGCCGGCGGGCTGGGACATCCAAGATGGCGCCGACCAGGCCGCGCCGCGCGGACCTTACACGGACCTCCCGGACGCCTCCACAGATGATTACACGGATCAAGGTACTGTACCTGACCCATCCCAAACTCTGGAGGGTGACCCCCTCCCCAGCAGCCCAGCCAAAGCTAAAATGCGGCTAGACACGCCGCCGCACCGGTCACAGCGCCAGCAAATTGAGGCCCAGGCTCCTACTCCCTTCTCCCTAGACCAGGCCCTGAACTCCTCTATGGCATCCTTCCCTACATCAGGGCAGCCAGTCATGGACACCACACTGAAGGACATGCTGATCTCCCTCCAGACCTCCCTCATGACAGACCTCTCATCCATGTTCCACAGAATCACCACTGAAATACACTTGCTGGATGACAGGGTGACTAACACTGAGAGAGGGATACAGGCATGCACATCCACAGTCAATGAAGTCATTGACGCCTATGACACAGTTAAAGAAGAACAGGCATGGATGCGGGCCAAGCTGGCCGACTTAGAAGACAGGTCCCGAAGGAACAACATAAAGTTAAGGGGTGTCCCCGAAACCATACTCCCCGCGGACTTGCCGAGATACGCGAAAGAACTGATGCATATTGTGATTCCTGAAGCGTCCCCGCGTGATGTAATCATAGATAGGATTCACAGAATTGCCAAGCCTGCCCACCTGGCAACCTCGGTCCCCAGAGATATCCTAATGAGGGTCCACTTCTACCACATTAAAGAGAAACTCCTCATGGGGCTCAGAGCTAAATCACCCTTGCCTGCTCCCTATACTGGCATCCAACTCTTTCCCGACTTGTCCAAGTACACCCTCCAATCAAGAAGACAACTTAACCCAATAACCAAAAGCCTGCAAAACCACAAGCTACAATATAAATGGCGCTACCCCGCAACCATCCTTATTGTACACAATGGCCAAACGCACGCCATTGGAGATCTAGAAAAGGGCCTAAAGCTTCTCCACTCCTGGCGGATAATCCCCGAGTTATCCAAACCACCTCCTTCAGACAGAGGACCCAATACGTCCCGCAACTCGCAAAATCGCAATCCCAACTGAAGGTGCATACATCATTACTGCACTTGGCCGCTAACATACATTATAGCTCCCCTGAGCGCTGGCAACCTGATTCTCTTGCCTTCTCCTCCCGATATCACTGACTCTCTGTACCCCCTAATAGAGGATTATACGGTGTTCTTCACCCCCTCTAGAGATCCTTCTACCATTAGAAGCATCACCTCCAACAACTAAACCGAACTTCCCACTACTGGATCACTTCGACAAGCCTCACCACCTGTATTATTTTATATAAGTTACTGTTCTAGCATTGACTTTTTTTTCTTTTTTCTCTTATTCCTTTTTTATGATTATTACTGCATTCTAACACATTGCTCTATTCGCAGCATTCTAGTCCTATCTTTTTTCAGCCGCCCAGAATGCCACGAAGCTACCACTAATCCCTTGACCCAGGATCCTCCGACACCTACCTCCACTACCAGCCTACTACTGCTACAACCTACCCTCAAGTCTCGTACTTCTGCTACCCATCAGCTGAATCCCAACGCCAGGTACCTCCGGAACTACCCACCAACAACTAACTGTAAGTGTTGTGCACAACTCACACCGCAAGATGCCAATCAACATCCTTTCTTTGAACGTCAACGGGCTAAATCATCCCGCCAAACGTCACTCACTGTGGAAAACCGCCTCGGCTCTCCACAGCGACGTGTTATGTATCCAGGAAACCCACCTGCTACTTTCCAATACACCCTTATGCAACAACCACCAATATCCACACATCTTCCATGCCACACACCCCACTAAATCAAGAGGGGTCATGATAGCATTTCGGAACACTTTAGATTTCCAACTCCTTGACTCATTATCAGACCCAGAAGGTCGCTTTCTTATCCTAATCTGCACAATCAACAAAGCACCTTATACCTTAATCAATATATACGCCCCGAACTCACACCAAATGAGATTCCTCCACAAAGTTCTTCGCTCTGCCAACCCCATCCAAAAAGGCCACCGGATCATATGTGGCGACTTCAATCTAGTCCCAGATGTCTTGATGGACTCCACCTCACCGACAAAACGCCGTGAATCTCCTTTAAAGAAATTCATCGCCTCCCAGGACCTATACGATGTCTGGAGATGCCACCACGGCTCTGAACGTGACTTTACTTTTTTTTCATCCAGACACCGCTCGTACTCAAGAATAGACCTGTTCCTTTCTGACAAATGTATCTTGCAAAAAATATCTGATTCTCAGATCCACACCACGACATGGTCGGACCATGCCCCCATATCTATTACAATACAGGACACCAATTTACAACAAAATACGTTTCTCTGGCGTGCAAACAACTATATTATACAAAACGACACATACGCCTCAGAAATATCAAAACACATCACTGAATTCTTCTCCTTGAACAAAGGCTCGGTACCCGACCCTGCCGTGGTGTGGAGCGCTCACAAAGCATTTATGCGGGGAATGTTAATTAAACTTGGTTCTCAGCATAAGAGGAAGAGGACGCAGCAGATAGATAAACTGACAACCCAGATAGCGACCCTAGAGGACAGGCTCAAAAAAGACCCCCAAGACCCACAGGCCAACCAACTACTAAACCTCAGACAGGAACTTAGAACACTACTCCTCCACTCCTACGAATTCCTTCATAGGAAAATTAAAGCGTCTACATACTCCACCTCCAACAAAGCTGGCAAGAAGCTCTCCCAACGACTAAAAGGTAGACGTACCAAAACTAAAATAACCCAACTCATTCACCCCCATACCCACACCCCCTTAAGCAACCCCCAAGATATAGCTGACGCCTTCAGCACATACTATGCAGACCTCTACAACCTGAAACGGGACCCCCATACCCCACAACCCTCCCAGGAAGAAATAGATCACTTCCTCCGCAAACTAAATCTACCCAAACTGACTGAGAAACAACTGACCTCCTTAAATGCCCCATTCACTGACCAACAAATTAAAAAAACCATAGACTCCCTCCCCAGCGGGAAGGCACCAGGCCCCGACGGAATAACCGGGGAATATTACAAACAATTTCAGTCACAGTTGATCCCACATCTAAGTGACCTATTCAACCATGCTGCCTCCTCTTCTACCTTTTCGCCAGAATATTTAAAAGCGTTAGTTATCACGATACCGAAACCAGGGAAACAGTCGAATGTCCCCCAAAACTTCCGTCCCATTTCCTTACTCAACCTCGACCTCAAAATATACGCCAAAACTATAGCGACGAGATTACTCAAAATTATGCCCACAATTATAAACCAAGACCAAACAGGATTCACAAAAGGCAGACAAGCCTCAGATGCCACCAGGAGGATGATTAACCTTATTCACCACACTGAGTCCACCGGAACGCCTTCTCTGCTCCTTTCCCTGGATGCGGAGAAGGCGTTCGATAGGGTTCACTGGTCCTACCTAGCGTCGGTCCTCCGGAAGTTTGGATTTCAAGGCCAAATTCTCGGAGCCATTATGGCTTTATATTCCAACCCCGAAGCTCAGGTATACACGGAAGGCATGCTATCCCGACCATTCCCAATTACAAATGGCACCCGCCAAGGTTGCCCCCTATCCCCCCTCATATTCAACATGATCATGGAACCCCTAGCAGAACATATCCGCTCTAATCCCGACATCTCGGGCATAAGGATTGGCCCTCATCACCACAAAATTAGCCTGTTTGCGGATGATGTTATCCTTATCCTCACCAACCCGACTGTTTCCCTGGCAGAAGTACAAAAGATGCTAAACTGGTTTAGCTCGGTATCATACTATAAAATCAATACGACTAAATCCTTCATACTAGACGTCAAGGTGGACGCTACTATAAGAAACCTACTACAAGCACAATATTCCTTTGCTTGGGCAGACTCTGACATATCATACCTAGGCATTCAACTACCGAGGACGACTAAAAAACTATATTCATGTAACTATCTTCCACTTCTCCAAAACATTCAAGAGACCACACTTAACATAGCGAAACACGAACTCTCCTGGACAGGTCGCCTTGCGGCCTTTAAAATGATCTGCCTTCCCCAAATACTCTACTACTTTCGAACCCTACCTATCCCCCTGCCCACCACATTCTTCAGATCCCTCCAGACACTGTTCAATAAATTCCTCTGGAAAGAAAAAAGACCCAGATGTGCCCACACAAAACTGATCAAACACAGACTGGTAGGAGGCTCAAGCTCAATAGACTTTGAAGACTACCACCTAGCGGCTATCCTGGCCCAACTACCCTGCTGGTTTCAATCACCCCCGTCCACTCTGTGGGGTCACATTGAACAATCTTCACTCATAAGACCGAACCTACAAACATGGCTACTAAGCATCCCCCTAGGCGCTCCAATCCCAAAATCCCTATCTCCCACCGTGAAAGCCTCGACACAGGCTTGGAAAAAAGCGTCATCCCATATGCAAAACTCTCCCACCACACCACAAGCCCACATCCCCATACAATCCCTACTCCATCTAATGCCAGAAATCTCACTCTCACCTTGGATCCTTAAAGGTATCAATTACATACAAGACATACTACTAGAAAAAAACATCAAAACATTTCCTCAATTACAAACCACATACGCCTTACCCGCATCCGAATACTTCACCTACCTCCGTATACGTCACTGCCTGCAAACTATACCACTCCCCATCTATAATATACACCCCAAGACTTGGGAATACCTCACCAACCCCGACACAAAAATCAAAGGGATCTCATATTTTTATAATAACCTACACCAAAAACGTACCTTTACCAAAATGCCACCTCACCATACCTGGGAAAAAGACCTTGCCACAAATTTTACAGACACACAATGGCAACAGGCCCTCAAGACTATTTACAAATCCACCAAATGCGCGGCCCTATGGGAACTTACACAGAAGATTACACTAAGATGGTATCTGACCCCTGCCCGCATAACATCTTTTAACCCTCATATCCCTAATACTTGCTGGAGATGTAAATCTTCCACAAGCGACCTACTACATGTCTTCTGGTCGTGCACCAAACGCCGCAAATACTGGGAGGACACCTTCCACTTAATCTCGACCATCTCTCAAATCACGACCCCTCCAACACCGGCCCTAGCGATCCTCAACCTCACTATTGAGGACTTTCCTCACCCCCTCCAATTCACAATCACCCACATCCTCATGGCAGCCAGACTCAATATAACCAGACACTGGAAATCTGACACACATCTGGCGCTTACTCAAGTCACAGACTTGGTATCACTACACTACAGTTACGAGACCATCACAGCCACACTATCTGGGCAAGCTACTAAAATACGCAAAGCATGGCAACCTTGGACCGACTGGACTAGAAACTGCGCACCCCGCGCACAAACGAACTGTTATTCTGACCCTCCTTCTTGACCGAGCAATACCTATCACTCCTTAGGAATGTTATGTTACCTTTGTAACTGAAAATTTTTTACTTTTTCCACTGTTTGGAACTACCGTGTCCACCACAAAGGGTCCGCTTCGCTCCTGTGTCACTAAAGGTCCCACATGGGGTGACACACTTGCGAAGTGGACCGAATATGACCTCTCAGAGTTTTTTCCTGTTAACATTTTACGAAATGACACGATTATTACTTAAATTAGTATCCACATGTTTCTACTAGATCCCTGTCTATGGACAGAAGTTCATATCTATGATTGTTATACAGACGTCGTTGCACGACGTACAATGTTTAATTGTACAATGTATTCTTTAAAACTCTAATAAAAATATGGAATTAAAAAAATACCATCAAAAGAAAGCTCTATTTGTGGGAAGAAAAGGACGCAAATTTCGTTTGGGTACAGCATTGCATGACCGCGCAATTAGCAGTTAAAGCGACGCAGTGCCAAATTGGAAAAAGACCTCTGGTCCTTAGGCAGCATAATGGTCCGGGGCTCAAGTGGTTAATCGTGTACACTGAAATGCAGCTTCCAGCTGAACATGGTCACCAATGTATGTATGTGGCTCCAATTCCATACAATCTTGCTCCAATAACTCTATCTCTATAGCACATGTGTCAAACAGAAGGCCAGCAAGCTGAATGCAGCCCACCAGGTCATTTCACGTGGCCCTCGCAGCTATGGCAACCCCCTTGTCTCAGCCCCCACCTTGTCTCAGCAGTTGGCAGCAGACAGGAGGACAGAACTCCTTCGCAAAATCATGTGCTTCATTGTTGCATTCCGCAGAGAGGCATGTCCTTGCCCCCCCTACAGATCCTGTGCCTCTCAGTGCAGCAGCAGCACCTCCTCGTATCCACATTCCCTGGTCTCAGCATTCAGCAGACTCTGGCAGCTGACTCCAACTCTCCTCTGGTCCTCCTCCAGACCTGGCACTTTCCACTTCCAAGCTCTGCCCCCAGTTTCTTCCCCTCTTACAGGTACAATCAGCCCTTGGAGGACAACCATAATGCTGATGTGGTCCACAATGAAATTGAGTTTGACACCCCTGGTTTAGGGGATGTCTTTTTGAATTGTATTGCTTGAATAACTTTAAACAGGAGAGGGGTTAGTGCATGAGATACTCCAAAAGATTGCACAGTAAACAGGAGGACACTCTTCTCTAGGCTCCCACTCCAGGTTTCCAGGGGACTGGCCAGTACTCAGAGACCTTGAGAGCCGGTTCACACGGGGGCGACTTGTCAGGCGACCTAGCCGCCTGACAAGTCGCCTCCCGTTCTGTACAATGGAACCGTTCTAATCGGAGCGACGCAAGTCGCTCCGACTTAGAAGAAAGGTTCCGCTTCTAACGTGCCGCTTCTAATGTGAACCGAGCCTGAGAGAGCTGTCTCAGTCAAAGCTACCTCTGGCACTTATATCCCAAGAATTCACACATTCACCAGGAATCTACAACAAGTGTCAGTAGTCACAAGTCCCAAGGACAGCTGCACACACTCCAGCTTCCTTCGAGCATGGTACAATAAGGGAGACAATCCTTCTCCAGAGTCATTTCTTATGGTGAAGTCCCACAGCCAGTAGTTCACTCCAGGCCTCAGCCTTGAAATCACTGAGACCTTAAGAACAGCTACACAATCCACAGACTACCTCTAAACCAAGGCTTGGGGAGAGAAAATAATCTAATAATCTCTTCAGGGATTGGCCCCCCCACCCATATTCTGGAAATTTCTTCCATAGGCAGGGGGAAGCTATCAAACTTACAGCCTGTGAATCCCTGAAAAGACAGAATAAACAATCACTGCTCCCTTGACTACAGAAGGAGCTAAATTTGCTTAGCAACCTATGGTAGAAGGGTGCTACACAGCCCACTTAGGAGTGGTACATATTTTTAATGAGCCTTGTAATGAGTATAAACACAAGGGGGATCTTGGTCATGTCTAAATTATCTTTTTACAATAAAAATGAAAGCAATGAGCTTGGAGAAAATATCACATATATGTCTCACCATATTCCAGACTTAAATGTAGAACTACAGCCAAGAAAATGTTTTAGAGATAGTTGGGTGTGTAGAATAAACAAAAATAGTCTTCACAAATACAAATACATGGTTTCATTTCTTAATTGTGATAAAAATAGAGATCACTCTGTATACATCTAAATGAAAGAGGTTCAATCAATGTTAAAACTCACATTAACAAATTATGGATGAGATATATTAGTATATACTGTATAAACAATATCTTGTTCATATTGTTAAGATATAGGTCTTCTTCAAAAGCATAACTGTATTCTCTGCACATGTGATCATTCATCCAACGCATTTACTAGAGCTGGGTCCGCTGTGCATTTATATATAGTATAACATATCCACTAAAGTCATACCTGTTATATATACATGTTGAGCTTTTTATCTACTGTAAGATTAGGGTCATTAAACTCAAGTGGTAGGTGCATTTACAATGAGTTGCGCCAATCTGAAAACTGTATCTTTAATATTTAAAAGCAAGTCAAAGTTCATACAGATAGCTGTCCCATGCAGAAGGTTGTCACCATCACAGCAAATACATAACATTCAGCCTCCTGGTTCTCTTGTGGCAGCTTTACCACTCCAAGTATCTCTGCAGGGTATTCCTGACCAAACACATCTCAATGGTACGCATAGACATCTTTATCTCTGCATGTTTCTTTGCAGCTCCCTAGCTGCGCTTGTCCCTCGTGGCCTTCCTCTCAGCCTTGGACCTTCCTCTGTCCCAATCTGACCTTAATGCACAACAGCATCTAACATGGCTCAGACACACTGACCTCCTCTAGGAGGGTGAGGCCCTGAGCTCTAACTCTATTATGAAGCCAGTACACACCTGAGCAATCAGTTTGCTCGCTTCTCCCAAAATCTGGTGTAAACCACCCTTTTACAGAGTAGCACGGGGTCCCCCTGCTACACTAATTATAAAATCCTATACAAACACTTTTACTGCATGCTTGCATTCAGGTACAGTCCTTCAGTCTATATATAGTATGTGGCTGCTGTCAAAAATGGTCCTCAAAAGATGGCTCTCAATAGTGTCCCTGCCAATTTATAGGACACAATCCTCCCTTGGGTCCTATAATTGAGATATGTAAATTTTCTTTTTTTTTCATTTGATCTACATGCTAAATATCCCTACAGCTGAAAAAAAAATTATTTCAATGAATTTCAGATTTTTTTACAAACCTGCTGGTCTGCAGCATTGGTGAGCCTTTTTTTAGTGCAGAAGAAATATGATATGAAATGTACTTGCCCGTTCCCAGTCTCCTGTAGCATATACAATGAGCTGCACATGCACAGCTCAGGGCACATTCACAGCAAAATTATTTTAGTGCAGGTGTAAATGAAGTCCTGTGTGTCCTTTGGAGTTACATCAACCGAAGCCAGCCAGTCATGAGCGACAGCTGCAGAACTGGCACACAAAAGAAACCTGGGAGAGGATGCCAATGTAGGACTTGCAGACATCAGATCATCAGAGTGGAGGTAAGTATTGCAGAGTTTAGTGGTGCTCAGCGGTGGACTGACCATTCAGTCACTCGGGCACTGCCGAGGGCCCGGTCCACTAGGGGGCCCCATCAGGGTTGCCAGCCTCAGTAAAACCAGGGACAGAATGTAAAAATCTGTGTTTTTTTTACATCTGTCTCTCAAATGTCTGAAACATGTCTGTGTATATTGTGTGTACATGTATGTGTATACTGTGTGATTGTATACTGTGTGTGTGTATACTGTGTGGCCCCATAATCTCTGATTGCCCGGGGGCCCCATAATCTCCTATTGCCCGGGGGCCCCATGAGTTTTCAGTCCGCCCCTGGTGGTGCTTTAAATATGTTATAATGATTTATACATATTTGCAGTTTTGGAAAGGTGGAAAGTGAATAATATCTTAATAATGACTTTCAAAAATGGTTTGTTTTGTAGAGAGCTGAATATAAAATATACTACAGACAAATGTTTTGGGGTAAGGAAGGGGGCCATGTCATTATTCTTTCATCCTAAAGGCCTATACTGGCTAGTCATTCATTGGAGTACTTTGATGCATGCGATGAAGCATTGTCCTGCATAAATATCATGGTCTTCTTAAAAGATGCAGACTTTTTCCTCTACCACTGCATGAAGTGTCTTCTAAAAACCGGCAGTAGGTTTGGGAGTTTATTTTGAGTCCATCTTCAGCCGAAAAGGTCCATCTAGTTCAGTGGTTCTCAACTCCAGTCTTCGGGACCCACCAACAGGCCAGATTTTAAGTATTACCTTGGGGGAGTTGCAGACTAGAATACTGCAATCACTAAGCAGCAAGTGATATCACCTGTGATGTATTTCAGCTATCTTGCAAACCTGGCCTGTTGGTGGGTCCTGAGGACTGGAGTTGAGAACCACTGATCTAGTTCATCTTGAATAATACCAGCCCATACCAGTACCACACCTCCACCTTGCTGGTTTCTGAGTCGAAGTGCAGCTCTGTGCTCATTACTGATTCAGATTGCAGTACTGGAATGTGATAGCACCAGAGGATAATGGGTTCCTGATAGCTTCATATTTGATTCTTCTCAAATATTTGGCAGTTAATTTGCATCTCTTTTTCTCAACACATTTCTTGCGACCATGTTAACTATTTGCAACAAAATCTTTGATGATTCTGTAATCACGACCCAATATGTCAATATCTTAGCAATTTCAAGAGTGCTGCATCCCTCTGAAAGAGTTTTTACAAGTTTTGACTTTTCAGAGTAATTTAAATCCCTTTTTTGGCCCATTTTGCCTGAAGAAAATAGGCTGCCTAAAAATTATGCACATCTTGATATAGGGTGTTGACCTCCTTAGGCCACCCCTCCCTCATTACACAAATGCACATTAACTAATATGCTCTAATCACATAAGCATTCACATTAATATAGCTTGGAGTTGCACAAAATGCATAAAAAATGATGATTTGGTTAAAATACTCACTTGCTTAATAATTGTGCACACAATGTATGTGCATGACTTCCATTTCCTTGTTTGTTTTAACTATCCATTTCTCCCATACCTATGTAGCTAAACTTGTAGGGTAAGTAAACATATTTGCCATGATGAATATTCATTTATAATGTAAAGTGGATATAGCTAACTGTTCTTTGTTATACCCCACAGTGTTATTCTTTATTACTGGCTGCATTTTGCAGTCCATTCATAAAATACAAGCTATTATGTGGAAATGCAGTATCCCATGGAACTCTTTACACATCAGTGAGCACCATGTAATTAGAGGAGAACTGGTCACATGACTTTGACTGGTCACATGACCAGGCTTTTCAGGTTATGGCCATACTGCTTCTTTATAAACTAACCTCTAATTGTTTACAATTCTTACAATTCTTCAGCAATGTGTTGCAGCAAATGCAGCTGAGGTCTAGCATCCCGTCAATCCTAGGAAGTGGCTTTTCACAGCTTTAGCCAGTCAATAGAATGAAGGCTACAATAGCAGAATGTTACTGGAGTGAGATATCATGGGGCATGGGGCAAACACTTCATGTGAAGTGATTGGTAGATCCAGAGATACAGGTATAGGTTGCTGAAGTCCTCTGCAAATCTCAAATCTCATGAGATTACCCACCTCCAAACCTACCTTATTTATCAGTGAACAAGCCCATTACATTAAAGGACTGATAGAGAAGTCAATGCAATAAAGGACTAATAGAGGGCTCAGGAGGCAAGGAGTGTTACAATCAAGCATGTTTTTTACAGAAGTTCAGATTTGCATATATTTGTAGCTGCCCATAGCTTCTATTGATTGACTGATTGATTCGTTTATCCTTACTCCAACTGTAAGTTTTCCAAAGCCATCTACAAAGTTGTTCTTTTTTGGTTCTACTCTTATACTTGAAATCTTCCCTGTTTTTGGCATGTACAATGGACATCTTATTCCAGGATATGTTTCCACCAAAAATGTGTTTCTGGGATAGAATTCAAATTATTATTATTAATATTTACAACACTATTTTTGTTCTTTGTTAGACTCAGGAAAGAACTGTTAGTACGTTTTACTTCCTGCATCCTGTGGCAGAGATTTCTATTTACTTCCTGTCCCTGAGACACAATATCAAATGAAAAGAAATCTTGGGAGAAAAAACATTCTTGTCACTAAAACAGGTGTTCCCGGTGGAAGATTTTTCCTCACCTTCTTTACTACTAACACCTGTAACATTTAGAATATTCCATCACATTATGTCCTGACTACAGTGGGCACAAGGGCAAATAGAAATAGGGACTCTCCTCAGTAAGCATGGGCAAACTTGCCCAGGTTTGAACAGGTTTGTGAATCACGCTCAAAGTCTGTGGACTTTGTCGAAGTTTGGCAACTGCCTTGGGAGACATTCAGCAATGGAAAAGAAAACTCAGTATCTCTCCTTTCGCTGAATTGTTAGCTCTACTCCTAAACACATACAATATGGCTGCTGTTAGGCTTAACCTTTCATAGTAAGAGGAATGGGCTACACGTTTTTTCAAATTATTGGCTCAGTGACTCAGCTGACTCAGCTGACCATCGGCCGAGGTTATGTGCAACTTTATAGGTTGTTTCCTGTTTCTGGTGGTGAGCATGTTAAGTTTTCAGCCAAAAGTTTGGGATTCATCATAAATCCATGTTCACGATGATCCTCAGCCTCACCTCTATTTCCCAGTGGGGATTCAGAAAGCTACTGACAAAGGATTTAACCTTTACCTACCCAAAAAAGTAGGCTCTGTATTGATAGCTATAATATCTAGAGTGAGTCATACATTTACAACCCTCCCAGTTTTTTTCATAAAGAACAATTTTGGAGGGGGGGGGTACAATTATTTTCTTTCCCACTGTCTCCAGTTACTTTGCACATTTACAACATCTTTTATGGTCTCTGGAGAAACATAAACACAAAAGGTTATATGTGTGCTATTGTGAAGGAAAAACACATTATTTAATATCTCACGCTCATGTCATAAAACTGACAACACCTGAATGCACCATTCATAGTTTTAAATATGTAAAATGCATAGCAACATAAATGTAGCAGTTTACTCATTTATCATGTTTCAGATTTGCAAGTCACAACACCCAAAGCATAACACTCTGCAATAAAATATAGGATGTTTTATTTGCTTTGTAGAAGATAAATTACATAACAATGTGTACATTATGCAAGTAGTGATTTATTATTTCATTGTCAGCTGCATATATATATATATATATATATATATATATATATATATATATATATAGTGAGCTGGGGATAGGTAGCAGGTATAACAGCTCCCTGGGGTAACAACACTTTTCGGCACAGATACCAGTCCCGTGAGGTAGTGACAAACAGTGCAGTGTTTATTCATGCTATTTTCATGTCTATTTACAGGTGCTGTACAGCGTTCCAAAAAATAAACATGGCAAAAACTACAAAAGGAAATCCTAGCTATGTCCCGGGACAAACTACACAAACTACGAGTCCTTAATATCAGGCCAAGCAAGCCTAACACTTGTCATCCTCCAAATACACAGCTTTTTTGCTTTTTACAAACCGTGCAGCTCTCCCAGACAGGACTTGTCTGGTCCCCAGGTATGAGAGCACAGCCTGCATGTCTCAGGTGAGTATAAATTGCCCTTGGGGAGGGGAATAAAACCCGAGCTGGACCAAGGATAAGCGATCCCTTAAAGTGTATGAGAGGAGCCTGGGATTTGTGTAAACCAGGAACAGGACTTTTCCAAGCTCCCTCTGAGACACTCTCCTGCTGCACTATATATACACTACATCAGGGGTCTTCAAACTATGGCCCTCCAGTTGTTCAGAAACTACAATTCCCATCATGCCTAGTCATGTCTGTGAATGTCAGAGTTTTACAATGCCTCATAGGATGTGTAGTTCTGCAACTGCTGGAGGGCCATAGTTTGAAGATCCCTGCACGATATCATACATTTTTACAAAATGATTTATTTAAATTTGCTATAACTAATTCTTGTTAAAACCATTCCTCTTTTATGGCCAAGAGCATCAGCTTTCTTTAATTATACTCATGATGCATGATTCCTAGTTTACTTTGAAGTTCTAAAAATGTGTAACTAGAAATAAAATAAATAAAAGAGTATTTTTAAAACATCAGGTGTCCAGAGTGCTGCCCAGAGGCAAAGCGCTTTGGTTTGAGTTACAGTCATTTGTACTTGGAACCTATTAAAAAAAATACATTTCCCGACAACAAACAGAAGTCTTTGAAGTTAAGGGGAAAGGTTTTGAACTTTTTTTGCTGTATGTGTCCCTACTGGGGACACATTGGCTTAAATGACTCATGACTTAGATAACAAAGGCAGAAATATATTGTTGCATCTTTTCTGTCTTCATTTTGCCCATATGTAGAAGAGAATTTACCAGTTTAGCCTTTTTAGTGACCAAAGGTATCACAAGATTCTCATTCTACATGCCTATGATCCTGTAAACAATTCCTCTTCATTCACATGCATCACCTCCTTCCCTTCCTTCCCACCTCCACCATTTTAGTTGATTAATCCTGTGTTGACTTTATAAAGAACACTGCCTTCTTGTCCTCATTAAGACATCTATTACTACCATTGTACTATGATGTTTCATCAGCCAGACCCATTCTCAGCCATGTAAGCTGTTTGATGTACATTTTGAAAACCAAATAAAATTATCACTTTGACACAGCTGGTCAGATTGCATATTACTGGACAATTGGCTCTACATGGGAACCAATAATTGTTTTTTTGTAAAAGTTTACTTGAAATATGTAAAGCAGCACCTTCAGTGTTAACATATGATCACATCCCTTTAACACCTGATGTGTTATATCTATATGTAAGGTTTTTGGATTTAGGCACAGGCACATCTCAATTTCTCAATCGTATATAGAGCTGCGCTAAAATTTAGTGAAAAATATTGAAAAATAAAAATAAAACAAATCAAATATATACTCCAAATTGTGAAGAAAGATCAAAGTCTTGCTGTATAATATAACCGTCCCTAATGGACAATCATAAAGGGCTACGCTAGACCACCATTGCAGGGATAGTGAAAACTAAATAGATCCAATAATTCAATTATGTTGAAGAAAATCCTTCCAGTGATATCCACACCATCCAAAATAGATTGGATGGTGTGGATATCACTGGAAGAATTCCCTTCAACATAAGTGGAATATTGGATCTACCATATTTTTCGCTCCATAAGACGCACTTTCCCCCCCAAAAAAATCTTGGGAAATACTGACCAGCCCCCCCCCTCCGGACAAGATGTAAGGCGCATCCTGGCAGGGGTGTACCAAGGGGGAGCAAAGGGGGGGGGCGGTCCGCCTCGGGTGCCAAAACATGGGGGTGTCAGTGACATCACTATGGGGGTGTGTTCCACACCCAGGTCGGGTGACACCCGCCAGAGGTGACACCATCCTGAGAGCGGCGAGAGCCCTGGCTGCTCCCTTTGAATTTTTTTTTTCAGCCAGAACACCCCCGTTTCCATGGCCTGGTCCAGTCTGTCACTTCCTGCTCCTCCTTAATGTAGGCTATAAGCAAGTAAGTATTTGTCATTTTGCACAGTAGAGTAGTGGCTGGCCAAAGAGGGATCACTTTGACGCAGTTCAGTAGCTTGAACATGTATTGCCATGTATGTGAGCCAAAAATCTCTGTTTTTATCCAAAACTTAGTTGGACATACGTGAGTGCATAGTAGTGGGCAGAGGGTTAATTTGGAGTCTTCACTGCTTGCCTATGAAGTTTGCCACTAGGACATCTACTCAAAATCCAGCCTACTGGCTAAAGGGACACCATAGCACATGGTGGGGGTTTATATAACACTCAACACTATACCAGCAGTTTGTAGTGGAGTTCATAACAAATGTGTTAGCGCAGAGACAAGATATAATATGCAGTATTTTGGTGGATATAGATGAGTGGATGGAAAGATCTTCTGAACTCTGAAACTTCATCACCATGACCACCAATAAAACTGAGGTTTGTGCTAAAACCATATCTTAAATAAGGGAATTACTACAGGCTGAAATACAGAAGCAATGCATGCTCTGTGTTATACGTATAAACTGTAAGAAGTACCTATTTATAAATCAACATTAAAATGACTTTTTCTGACTGACATGACTGTATTTAGCTGTCTTGTAAATTATAAGAAGCTCTTAAAGCACCCAATCGGCTGAATGTAATTGCCATGCATGTCACTTCAATGATTCCATTGCCATTATTAACCTCAATCAGGATGAAATATAAGTTTAAAATAGACTCATTGAAACCAATTTTCCAAAATTCTTTGAGCAGAGAAATCTGAATCCTTAAACTTGTTTGATACTGAAGCAAGAAAACTATTGTCAAAATTAACTTGTAACCTCCTAACTTATGATAGAAGGGAAGAGATAGCACATATCGCCTTTTGTTGCAGTTTTATATAGCAACTGAGAAAATTTCAACGTCATATTTTCTTATCACTTGTACAGCACAGCATTAATTTCCTTTGCTTGAGGGACAAATTATTAGAACTATAATGATTAAAAGGAGCTTTCTGCTATCTAAGTGCAATTTTGCTTCAATCTTTAAAGGGTTAGTTCACCTTCACCAAAATAACTGCCTATGCAGCGTCTGTAGATAAATGCAAACTATGCAGCTTTGACCAAAGTTGAGTACTGCCCTTGTTAAAGATATAGGCCATTTACGTACCTCATGACGCCAGACTGAAAAACTCCAAGGACATTGCTAAGAGAGGCCTATCTGTTACTGTTCACCTCAAATGCTGAGCTGAAAGCTGCTGCATCAGGGTACAGAAATCCAGGGACCCAAATCCCCCTCCCAGCACAAATACTCTCCCCCACTTCCAGCGCAAAGCCACCCTACCCCTCCATCCCAACACAAACCCTTCTCCCTCCTCTTCACACCAGAACGGGATGCGGGAAACCTGCGTTGCATGCGTTTGCTTTCCCACCAAATCCCCCTCCCAGCACAACTCCTCATCCTGACACAAATACCCCACCCCCAAATCCTCTCCCAGCCCAAATCCTCTCCCCACTTCCAGCACATAGCCACCCTAGCTCTCCATCCCAACACAAACCCATCCTCCCCCTCCTCACACCAGAACAGAGTGTGGGAAACCTGCATTGAATGCTCGTTTCCCGCACAAAGTTCAAAATGCACTGCAGCTGCGATCTGCAGCGGGTGTCAATGCCAACTTAATGATGCAAACGTTGCAAATGCTTTGCATTTGCCTGCACTGGAATGCATTTTATATTAATACCATGCAATGCGGTTGCTGTGCATATTTTATAGTGCATGCACTACTTTTGGTGCAGTCTGGCATGATTCCATCGCATTCAAATGAATAGGCTGAAATCGTACTGCACCTGGGTCACATATGAATCTCACAGGAATGCACAGCACGTTCCTGTGAATCAGCCCTGTGTCCTGGAACTGAATGTGAACCAGCCCTGTGTTCTGGCACCTGGCTCCACTAATTTGCCTGGCAGGGGGGTACTAGCTTGGGCACCTGGTGCAATTGCCACGCATCTCTTTGATTTAGGGGGGTATACTAGGGGGCGCTTTGGAAGAGGAGAGGACGTGTGCTGTGGAGCAGGGCTGCTGATAAGGCAGTATAGCCAGCCCTACTGTACTGAGCCCAGTCCCCATCAGTTGAAAAGGGGGGCCCAGACATCTACTGAGCAGGAGGGCCAGCTGTACTTTCTTATTACAGACACTGATCCTCTTCAGCTTCTCCATGCAGCACTGCTAGCTTTTCCTCCTCTTTCTCCTTCTGGCTGCACTGCAGGGGGATTGGTTCTAGCACATGTGTGCCTACCATCTGCTGTCCGGGCCCCCCTGTGTGCCACTTTCCCCTACAGGACTGCCAGCTTCCCTTCTCTTCTCTCCTGCTGGCAGCCACTCTGGGTACACAGTGAGATGTTTCAGGATGGAGAGCAGGGGAAGGTACTGAAAATATGTCACTTACTGGCCCCTTTCTTTCCTGAATGAACACAGTGAGCAACCAATACCAATTACTCCGGTGTCCATTCATCACTGAAGTATAGTAAACACATGCCCTTAGTCACTTTTTGCCGGGGGGGCTGTCAGGTAGACTGTATGGGGCCCTGTGACTTCTAACAGTAGATCTGCTGGGGAGTGTGGGGGAACAGATTTCATATCCAACCAACCCCCCTTCTAAGACAAGTCCTCTCCCCTCCCAAAGTGCCTCCCCAAATCACACCAAGTGATCTTTGTCAATTTGTCCCCCTCACCCCCTTCCCCATGTCCTCCTATCCTGCAAGTCCCATGTATGTTGTATTATCTACAGACCTCAGAACAGAGCGGCTCCGGCAGAGAGGTGTGCCTTCTTCTGTCTCCTCTTCCTTCTCTGTGTACAGGAAAACGTTAGAGTCAAAGAGGAGGAGGGGAGGTGTTCAGTGCACTCCAGTCTGCACTGTGTGTGTGTTAGAGGCAGCCAGTGGGGAGAGATACTGGCTGACATAGAGGGGATGTGTTTGTGACGTACAGGACTCCAGACAACCTGCACAAGCCGTGGGCAGGTACAGCCTTTTAGGGGGCATCAGAGTGGCCTGGGGGCAATTGCCACCCTGCCCTCCCAGTCCAGAGAGAGAATCACACTCCAGTGATGGTGAAGTTGAACAATAACAGCTGGGTCTCTCTTAGCAACATCCTTAGCAACATCCTGTGAGTTTTCCGGTAAGGCTTCATGTAAATGGCCTACACATATAACAAGGGCATTAATACATTTTGGTCAACGCTGCACGGCTTGTTTTTTTCTACAGATGTCCCTTATCTACATAGGCAGTTTTTGGTAAAGGTGAACTTTGCCTTTAGGAAATGTTAGTGGAAGAAGTATTGTTTTCTACCCAACACTCCTATTTCCCAAACTATATTTGAATCTTTTTAAATTATGTAATTATTTGTCAAAACCTTGTAGACCACCTTTGTATTTACTGGACAGTGTTACCTTACAGTTAGTAGTAACACATGTCATGTACTGGTGTGGTTCCTTGCCATTAATGGCTATGGGTTCCTCCAACTTACAGAGTCTGAGATGTACCTCAGCTTCTCCAGAATCCCCCACAAGGAGGTTTGGATTTCACGGCATGACAATCCCAGAATGCGGTCCCTGAGTTTGCTCCACTGGTGACAAACGATCAGCTGACAGGCAACTGAAGAAAGTAATTGAATTCTGAAGCAAATGTTAAAGCAGAACTAAACTATTTAAATCAGAATGCAATGCTAGCACTAGTAAATAAGCAAAAATGTATATTATATTTACTTGTTTAAATTTATTTTTATTTTCCTTTTTTTTCTTTTTTTCAGTTGCTTCCAGATTTCTGGCCTAGATCAAAATTATGTCAAGCATCCCAGGAGTGTTCAGAGAATTTTTTCCTTCATCTGGAAGAGGGGGGGAGCTTTCACAGCTAAGCACACTCACCTGCCTGCATGCCTGGGCTAAGGGCAGATGGATACCAAGAAGTAAATGCTAGATCAATCATCTGCTCCTACTCAAAATAGGGGTCAAAGTAATTTCTCAACAAAACAAAACAAAACATGGAGACATGAATGAATGGATGGATGAGTTTGCTTTTGATATTAAAAATGGATTAAATAGTGTTTTTAGTTTGTTGTGCTGAGATACAGTTGAGTTTTACTTTAAGTCTGTAAATCAAGTTGGACAAGTTATGTTCAGGCACTGTGATGCCACACACAAAAGTTCAACAAAAGGGAGTAAACAGGTTAAAATTAGGAAGAAAAGAACAAGCTGGAATTTTATTCAGAATACTGAGGGTGAGGGTTTGCTTAAAAAAGTTTAGAAGCACTTACAAGGACCAAGGGAAACCATTTAGTCAGGCACTAACTTAATGAACTGAAATAGTATATAGATTTTACACCTACTGATGTATAGCTACACTGCATTTTCCTGTATCTGTAAGTATACAGTGTGGTCACAGTGCTATTATGAGATATACGGCACTGATGGGTGGCACTGATGAGCAATAGTGGGCAGCACTGATGGGCTGCACTGGTGGGCACTAATAGTTGGCACTAATACATGGCACTAATAGGCAGCACTGATGAGGAGGCACTGACATGCATTACTGATGGGCACTGATTGGCATCTCTGATGGGCACTGATTGGTATTACTGATGGGCACTGATTGGCATCCCTGATGGGCACTGATTGGCATCCCTGATGGGCACAGGTTGGCATTCCTGGTGGACTCTAGTGGGCATCCTTGATGGGTCTGCACTGATAATCAATGCGCTGATTATCAGAGCAGACCCTTGTCAGCACGAATAGAGGAAAATCCAATAAATGGCACTTCCTGGTTACGATGTGACCAGCTGTGATTGGACATATCAGACAGAGTTAATAATGAAGCAGTGCTGATTCAAAAGGTGATAAATAAATGAACAATTGGGTGTAAAACACAATACATAAACTTATAAGCATAACTATAAACAATGCGCAATAATTCATAAATTAATAAAATATTCAATGAAAATTATTTAAAAATCACAAAATACATTAATGTGAGCCCAATAAAGTGAAACAAAGTCCAAATAGTATTCCTTGGCAACTGGTGATTGTTGTGACAACCAAAAAAATCTCAAAGTGTATGAAGAACACCAACTTCCACCAAATGGTCACGGTAGAAAAGTGCCAGATAGTAGGACCTGCATATATAGAGGTTTGTACACATATATGTCTATAAGGGAATACAAGAATCCTTGCCCGAATTCGCACCTGAATCAGAACCAAAGACTCGCACAGGACACTTTCTGAATGTGGACCCTAGCCACCCCGGAGCTGTGTGTATTGGCTCCATTGCGAGCCGGGCACACTCTCCTGTCATGGGAATTGGATTTAAGGAAACCTGCATCCAATTTGCATAAGTGTGAACCCAGCCTGAAAAAGAGCTGAGAGCCCGGAACCCTGACTGGATATGACAATTCCAAAGCACTTAAATCATTGATATGCAATATTTTAATGTTACCAGACAAGAAAAAAATATTTTTTATTAATTTAGGAGCCTGCTCACACTGGAGCACAGTGCGGTAAACTTGCATTCGATGCGCACTTCCCACACTGTGTTCCAAACACACTGGGTGTGCGATCTGCTGCAGATGTCAATAGATTCCTACTGATACCCCAAATGCAGAATGAAAATACAGTGCTTTCACCTGCCCTGATACCACAGTACCATGCGATCCAGTTGCAGTGCATTTTTAAAAGTCAATGCAGCTCCCTTTTTTACTGTTTACATACTTAAACAATTTTCCTTGTGAAAAAGTGCTGTTGTGCTCTTTGTCCCCTTGGTGTCAATCCATACACCTTGTGGGGGGCTGTGAATACTCCCCAGATGTGTTTGACTCCCTTACCTTATAGCAAGAGGAGTCTACTGTGCTTGTAGGTCATTTAATGGGGACCAATCCCACTACAATATCCTCTGGTTGCTCCCGCTGTAATGGTTTACCTCCAATGGTGTCTCTAGGGCTCCAAGATCAAAATGTGTAGGTGTGCCGTATATAGAAAGAAAAACTCCTCATAGTGTAAAATCCTCAGGATGTTTATTGAAAAACAGCATCATACATAATAAAATCCATTAAATGGTATTGCTAACACTATCAAAAATGACCATTCCAGACGTCACTAAGACAGAAAAATGGCCCTACACGTGTGTGAGTAGTGGTCACTGCTTAGAGCATAGCATGTGTTCCACTCTTTGGGCCGGTGATGACGCATGGGAGATTTATCTTAACGCGTTTCATTATCTATCTGCAACGTTGTCAAAAGCAGGCTGTTTGTTGTGATACAGCTTAACTGAAGCAGTATTTTTGGGCTCTTTCACATTAATTAATACATTTCACTTTCATGAACTGTATCATTGACTTTTTTCTTTTCAAATTCTTTTTGGAGCGCTATTTTCTAATTTGCATTACATGTATTCTGTTTATTGATGAGCACTATAATTGTGCACAAATATTTGCTTAAAATTTACGCAGTTGGAATTTTTGATGGTATGGTAGCGCTGCACTATTTTTCCTTTGAATACAGTATCTGCATGGCTTGTATATGGACATTGTGTTAGCAGTTGCAGAGAAACTTGTTTTTTGGGTATTGCAGAGGATTTTAGCGTGGATTTTTCTTGGTTTATTATTTAACACAGGCTTTCAGACATCGCTGGCAATCTCCATTTACAATCGACCCAAGGCTAATTCTACCAGCTTACATGAACACCCATGTTGTTTTATAGGCAATATATTTAAAAGGGGATGCAATTTAACTCCCAAAATCTGTTGACTCTCTGTTATCAATAAATAAAATTGATTCTTCATGAAAACGTGCCTTTTTTTGTGCTCACCTGTTTTTGCTTATGACTATTGAAGTACCTTACTTAGTCATTGCCTCCAAGAGTTGAGCCACATTACAAATATCCCAACAGCCTTCTATATGTTTCACATTCCAGAATGGACCTAATAAGTTACTCTTTTGTATATTTAGTGCTACCTGACAAATCTATTTAGCAGCCTCAGAGAAGGAGTGAAAAAGATGTGTCAGGGTTTGAAGACAAACTGATATATATTGACTCGTGACTGGTCTTCTTTCAAGCTCACCCATGTAAAAAGTCAACCTTGTGTTTATCTGTCAATGTATTCATTTTGGTTTGCAATAGCAGTCTTCCAAAAATAGCTGTATACCTAGAGCTAATAACAGTCACACATAGTCCGGAACACTGATGGATCTGCCAAGAACTGTTATTAACAGATCCAAGCAATACAAGCACTATTATATGACTTTTCATTGAACTTTGCTGTTTACTTCCTTATCTAGAAATCTCCTAAAGCAGGAAGAGTTGTTTGGAAAAGGAATACCCAGAGAGGAAAAATAGAATAATAAGTAAATAAAACATATGTTTCAGCTCTGTTAGAAATTATAGACAGTGTAAAATGTGAAAAAAAAATATTTGACACTTTCCCTGAGGCTACTGATCTATTGGGGTACATTAATACAAATAAAGTACAAAATAAAACCTAAAATTGTTGCCATGCGCCCCATAAATGATAGGAATTACTTTGCATAAATCTTGGTGTGAATTCACTCTGTAACACAATGCTTTCCTTATTCATCACTATACAGAAATTGTATACAGGCACCAGTGAGAAAACCTCTGAATGTAAAAGAAAAGCATGGTCAAAGCTTTTTTGGTCATTCTTCTTTTGTGGGTCACAGAAGTTCACTTACTTTTGCTCTCCTGTGAACCAGAGTCCGCTTCTAATGGGCTTTTCCCCACTATCAGCTGATGTCACATTGACAACTGGCTCTGGCTTTTATAATGTGGCTGAGAACCAGCCAGCTGCTTCCGCCCTCTCTCCAGCCCGGTGCTCCAGTGAGCGCCGGAGCATCAGAGCAGAGAGAGGTGACTGAGAGCTACTCACTGAAAACCAAGAAATGAAAGATCAGCGTCTCAGTTCTCGGGCTTAGAGTCAACGTGGGACAGTTGCAGTATCAGACCAATGCTGCAGCATAGGTGTGAGTGTGTATGTTTGTCCTTTAATATGACAAATGTCTGTTTTGGCTCTGGAGGTTCTTAAATATTAAAATCATATCTGATATTTTATAGAATAATTACAAGATCACATGTTCACATAACGGTCTCTTAAAGTATAGCTAAGGGCATTTATTGGGGGTGTTGAACAGAACTGAGAGGGCATAGAACAACTGGCAGGTTTTTATTGCTGTCTGTGCCCTATTAGGGAGATTCACCTCCTCTAATTTTCCTGTTCACTATTATCACCGACAGTGAAAGTAAAAGAAAATCCCAAATTTTGGAGGGATTATCTTTTACTCCTATTTTAATTATGGAACAGGAAGTGAAGGAAAATCTTACCTATGGGACACTAATAACAAAATAAAAACTGACAGGGGTTATAACCCTCCCTTGCTCTAGTTAAAATAAAAAACATTTTGTTTTTAGTTCTACTTTAAGTGATATCAACAAGCAACAAATAGCCCAACTGAAGTATCATGTTTTTTCTCTTTTTTTGTCCTGTACAGTCACATATTACAATTTTTAACTGATTCTTACCTGAAAATGCTTTAAAATTGTTTTTTGGAGGTGCCCTGTCTGCCATTACACTCCAGTGTTGTTTGCTGATATATTAACCACTTAAGGACCCGAAGATGTGCCCCCTTAATGACTAGTCCATTTTTTGCAATACGGCACTGCGTCGCTTTAACTGACAATTGCGCGGTCATGTGACGCTGTACCCAAACAAAATTGACGTCCCTTTTTTTCCCACAAATAGAACTTTCTTTGTGTGGTATTTTATCACCTCTGTGGTTACTTTACTTATTTTTTACTTTTTGCTATAATAAATATCCACAATTTAAAAAAACAAATTTCTTTCTCTGACACTTTTGACACTTTTTTGGGACCATTGACATTTATACAGCAATCAGTGTAAAAATAGCCACTGATTACTGTATAAATGTCATTGGAAGGGAAGGGGTAACACTAGGGTGTGATCAAGGGGTTAAATGTGTGTCCTAGGGAGTGTTTCTAACTGTGGGGGGATGGTACTGCCTGGGGGAGGAGATCCTAAGCTGTAGGAACAACAGATCAGTCTCCACTCCCCTGACAAAATCTGTTTACATTGACAGACCTCCGTTCTGTCGCTCTCAAGGGGCGATCGCTGGTGCCCGCCGGACATCGCGACCCCTGGGCATGCGCATCAGTTCTGTTGTCGCGACCCCTAGTGCTCTTAAAGCAGCCGACCTACAGATACGGCGGCTCACCCAGGGGAGCCAACCTGCCGCAGTATAACTGTGGCGGCTGGTCCTTAAGTGGTTAACATACACATCCCTAATCACACAGACTTGTGTTGGGGAGAGTAAGAGATTTTGACCACCTCTATTACATTGCCAAGTGCACTGAGTCAAACTATGCTACCTCATGGACTGCACATTCGTATTTGGACATACTCTGCAACTGCCATAACAGGAAAGTCAATATAAGAAAATGAAAACTGAGGTTGTTAGAACAATGTCTATCTGACTACATATTTATTTTTTTGACTTTGAATGAGCATTCATGTAGAAACAATTGCAATGCATGTTCTATATAACATATGTAAAATACATTCATGCTGCTTGTTTGCATTTCATTTCTATGTTATGTCCATCGTCATGACTATTTACTCTGGTTTGAAAAAAAAAATGCTTGGATGAAAATGTATTGTTTCAAATGTAATTTTAATACTACGCAAATATCTGCCAACAGTTGCTTAAATAAATAGAAAAAAATAAGCATTTGATTGTGCCTTTGCCTTGCAGCTGCCAACAAAATGTAATAAGTCTTTGTTTTATAAAGCATAATAAAATAGAAGAAAAGCAATTTTGGCTAGCCAATAGGTAATGAACAAATACATCAGTATAATAATACCTATTTACATTTTAGTTTAATAAACAGAAAATCAACTCCAAAAATCTTATCTTAAGTTTATTTTTTTTATTTTATGTCTATAAATAAGATGTAGCTAATACCAGGAAAATAAAATAAAAACTGTAAAGATTTTAAAACTAATATCTATATTCCTAAAACATTAGTAAAGCAAAGCCTAGGTTTACAGTAGTTCAAGTGGGCAACTGGTCCACTAATGCAATATAACAGGTAAGTAATTATGGTAATTAATGGCATGCTTAATGTCATTTTTATTGTTATTTTTCACCATACAAAGGCTGTCAATCATAAAAAGGCAACAAGATTGAATACAGAACGTTATACATGTTAATGATATCTTATTATGAAGTAACCAATAAATCCCAATGATGAGATCGAAGTGTCAACAAAACTAAATCTGTGTTTAGAAGACTACTAGCCAAGGGCTGACACTGTAGTCTTTAGGGATAATTTCTCATTTTTGTTGAGGATCAGAGGGAAGGCGTGTCTCTATCTCCTCCATTGGCTCCACCACCCTGAGACCTGTTTGTCAAATTAATTATAACTCCTGTCTTTATGTCAGTAATGGTTATGGTATCTCCAGTAGCTCCCAAAAGTGCACCTGGAAAAATAGATAATCATAGAAAACAGAACGAAGAATAGAAAAGCTAAAGAATATATATTTCTTTCAATACATTTTTATTGATAACAACAAAGATACAAAATATAAACATTATGGAGTTTTTAAAGATAAGCAGAAAAACCTCCACTGGTAGGACAAGTGAAGTTGAATAAACTTGCAAGTGAATAAGCGAAACTTGCGTAAGCATGGATTTCGGAAGAAAACAATAGCATCATGTAAATAACATATATAAATGCATAGAACATGGGAATAAACTTACAACCAATAAAGAAATCCACAAACAGGAAAATCGGGCGTACTGGAAAACCTTAGAGTAGTACCAAGAAACCTGACTCGAGTAGGCCGTAGGAAACTTGAGGCTTATGGTGAGCAAACTCTAGGTCCGGAGAGGCCTAGTATTGCAGGGCCTGTAACGATGATCTAGGTTATGGTTCACTTATCAAAAAACCCCTAATAAATCGGAAAAAATGAAAAGGTTGTGAAAATGACTGCGCTAAGGTCTTACATAGGTAGCAGCCAGCACTACATCCAATAGAAATTGTATACCAGATAAATAAAGTGCAGCGCTATATATAGCTAATAATCAACACAAATAAATGGTGATGCTAACATATATAAATAATAAAGTCCATCGTGCAACAAAAAAAATGTGTAATAAGTCGAGAAATGGAACCTTCTATACGAGAAAAAATTGAGGAGAAGACTGAAGTAATAGTGTTACCACCATGTTGTAAAACAGTCCAGATGATAAGTAGACAACAAAAGTTTGTTCCAATAGTGGCTATAGGGGACAATCCATATCAGTGTAAAGGGTCTGGATGAGTCCGCTCCATGTCATTGTGCTCTTTCTAACTACTTTTCCTATGTGATCACACTATGGAGATATCTCATTGATGCCTTATATTCCAGAATTTGTGTAAGTTTTCTACTTTTAAAAAAATTTGTTGGGGCGTGGCTAACCACGAGCAAGATGGACGTCTGACTCCCCAGGTCCTGCACTGACCTGACAGAGAAACACCAGCACCCCTATTCAGGCAGCTCCCTGCAGCTTACACAGACCTCCCAAATGCAGAAGGATCTGAAATTCTCACATAGCAGAAATCCTTGGACACCTCTCCCTCCTTCCCATCAACATCAGCCAGCAACAGCCCAGCAAAATCGCGGATGTGACTGGATTCTGTTGAGACCTGCCATGTGATAAGCCCTGTATCTGATCTTACTTTAGCACATTCATCTGCCATAGCAGCTTTCCCTGCCACAAACCAATCTTAACTAGACACTACTGTGAAAGAGATGCTCATCCCCCTACAGAGCTCTCTCCATAATGACATTGCCTCCATGTTCACCAAATTCTCATCACACATGCAACACATGGGTCAGAGAGTTCACCATAATGAAAACCAAATAGGAGATATGGCTAAAATGGTAAATGACCTGGTAGAAGCCCAAGAACATACCCACAAAGAACAACAGTGGATAAAAGCCAAAATGGTGGATCTCAAGGACAGGTCCTGTCGTAATAATGTAACGATCAGAGGCATACCTGAGAGCGTCATGCCGCATGATCTTAACACATTTGTAGAAAGAAAATTGATTTCCACACTGTTGCCTGACCTATCACCTATGGAAACCATAATAGACCGTATACACCACATTCCCAAACTACTGCACCTCTCCGCAGATGTACTCCGCGATGTGCTGATGAGAGTTCACTTTTTCCATGCCAAGGACCAGCTTCTGTTCAAGGCAAGGCACCTTGGAAAGCTCCTGGCGCCATACACTAACCTCCAGCTATATGCAGATCTCTCGCAACATACCCGCCAGCTGAGGAGACAACTAAACACCATCACCAAACCTCTAAATAATCACAAAATCCCATACCAATGGGGCTTCCCTACTAAAATCATGGTCACCAAAAATGGAGTCAAGCATAACATCACCACAGTACAGGAAGGCCTCAAAACCCTAAACATATGGGGCATCATTTCTGACCCACCTAGGTCAGACCAACCTACCCGCAGAGAGAACGTTCACACCTCCAATACGAACCCACCTGCTGGTAAGCACTGAATTTTGCCTGAATGATGGACCTAAATCAAAATCCACATGCCATTACATCCGGCCGGACGCCTTGCTTGTTACAATTTGTACCACGAACTTACACCCCGCAGTTTCACAACAGCCTAGTTACATTCGGCTGGTAGAACTTGTCGTTCCATTACTGCTTTCATACTGAACTGCTTATTTCTTCCTCATATTATTGTTCTCTTCTTTTTTTGCCCTTACCCTCATTTTTGTTTTTCCTACCATCGAGAGTACCCAAAGGATACAACACAGAAGACTCAAACCATCGGATCACAGTGAACAACAACCCACATCCATTATTATTATTATTATTCATGAGTAACATCTTCTTTTATTCAACACCACTAAACACAAAATAAGATGCCTACATTCCTAAGAGAACCTTCCTGTGGCGCACAGCCCAAGAATCTAATTGTGACGTCCTATGTATACAAGAGACGCATTTTAAAAAGTCAGCAGAACCTCACTGCACTAACAAACATTTCACCCATATTTACCAAGCACCGGGCCCCACCAAGAAAAAGGGGGTTATCATCGCAATCAAGAATACAATTGCCCTAACGCACCATAATAGCCTGATTGATATGGAAGAGCGATATCTAGCCCCGAACTGTACCCTAGACAAAACCAGATACACCATTGTTAACGTATACACGCCATATACAGGGCAAATCAGGTTCAAGGATACTTTATTGCCTGAGGAGACTTCAATATTGTACCAGACAACACTAAAGACACATCATCCCACAACACCAGACTCACCTCACCCATGAGATCCTTCATAAGGAACAATGACTTATATGATGTGTGGAGATGCCATCACACCACCGAACGAGACTACTCTTTCTTTTCCCACCAGCATAATTCATACACCAGAGTTGACTACCATTTAGTGGACAAATGGTCACTACCCAAAATATCAGATTCCTCTATGGGAACGATTGCACGGTCAAACCATGCTCCCATATCAATTACCATTGATGACTGGCCACCTTCCCCACGTAAAAAGATTTGGAGAGCCAATGCATCGATCATCCAATCATCCAAACATTTAGCCTCTATCCGCAAACACCTCAAAGAATTCTTTGACCTCAATAAAGGATCTGTATCTACCAACACCATCCTCTGGAATGCACATAAAGCATTCATTAGATTAATTTTTATTCAGCTAAGTGCTAGGGAGAAGAGGAGGAGATCACAGCGTCTAGACACCCTCACATCCAATATTAAAACAATAGACAAAGAGAACCAAAAAACCCCGACCCCAAACTGAAAAAAAAATGAGTACTTTTCAGACAAGAACTAAGAAATGTACTGCTAGAATCTCATGATAAAGTCCAAAAATTCCAAGCTAAACACTACTCCGCAGGGCATAAAGCAGGGAAAGCTCTGGCACTTAGACTCAAAGGTCACCACATTAAAACAAAAATCCCACACCTTTTCCACCCCACCAGGAAACAAAAACTTATGGACCCCCAAGCTATTGCTGATGCGTTCAGTCACTATTATCAATTGCTATATAACCTAAAAGACAAACCCACCACCATCCAACCATCCATAGAAGACATAGACTCCTTCTTACAGGAAATTAACTTACCCAAATTATCCCAGAAACACCTCTCTGAACTGAACGCCCCATTTACCCCTCTAGAAATTCTGGATGTCATTTCCACTCTGCCAGCCAACAAATCCCCTGACCCTGATGGCCTAATGGGAGAATACTACAAACAATTCTGCACAACCTTAGCACCCTTCCTATCCTTCCTATTGTGCAATGACTCTGCCTCCTCCTCTTCTCTCCCAAATTAAATGCTTAATGCGTTAATAATCACACTACTGAAGCCAGGCAAGGAACCTCTCACCACAAAATTTTAGACCTATCTCACTTTTAAACATAGATACAAACATTTATGCTAAACTTTTAGCGACCAGACTAGTGGATATTATGCCCCTACTGATCCACCCAGTTCAATATGGCTTCATGAAAGGGAGACAAACCTTTGACACCTTTGACGTGCAGAGAAGGCGTTTGATAGAGTCCACTGGTCCTATCTAAAGGCAACACTTCAAAAAAGTGTGTTCTTGGAATCCACTCAGAAATTTGAGGCTATTTGGGAACCTTGGGCGAACTATATACACATCCGATTGGTTCCATAAGTATTTCATCAATTAGCTTCTCAAAGCCAGAGTACTTCGAACTGGTCACTAGACTCCTAAATTTCTTCTTTCCTCTCTGATTTCCCTCTTTTTCCGATTTCTTTGTTGTCTGTTTTTCTTCCTTCTTATTGTTCCTTACCCTGCATTGGGTTCTGTTCCTTCTGTTTTTCAGATTTAGAAATAAAAAAGCGCAGCGCTATATATAGCTAATTATCATCAAACATAAATGGTGATTCTAACATATATACATGATAAAGTGCATTGGGCAACAAAAAATATGTGTAATAAGTCCAGAAATGGAACCTTCTATAGGAAAAAAATAGAGGAGAAGACTGAAGTAATAGTGTAACCACCGTGTGGTAAAACAGTCCAGATAATAAGTAGACAACAAAAGTTCATTCCAATAGTGGTTATAAGGGACAATCCATATCAGCTTAAGGAGTCACCATGGCGCGTGCATCCACCACCCAGGAGAAAGTGTAAACACGCTTACCAGAAACAAAATCAAACAAGCTTGAAGAAGTAATAATCAGGATGAAGGTCAAAGGGATGATATCCAGGGGGTTAACACCAAGGTTCTCCACACTGACCAAACTTCTTGGTAAATCATAGACTCCATAGATAGACTTTTAAAGAAAACAAGAGACCCCCACATAGTGTAAAACCGTCTTTCAACAAATTACTATTTTTTTTTTCCAAATGGATTTTTTTTGAAAGTTTTCCATTTAACAATGTCATAAGCTGTATTTCATTCAATCAAAAGTATTGCAAAATTCAGAGCATTCAAATAAATCTGTTAATTAGGGATGAGCCGAATACCCCCCTGTTTGGTTCGCACCAGAACTTGCGAGCAGGCAAAAAATGTGTTCGAACACGCGAACACCGTTAAAGTCTATGAGACACGAACATGAATAATCATAAGTGCTAATTTTAAAGGCTTATATGCAAGTTATTGTCATAAAAAGTGTTTGGGGACCTGGGTCCTGCCCCAGGGGACAAGGATCAATGCAAAAAAAAGTTTTAAAAATGGTTCAGGAGGGGGGGGGTGCTCTCTCGTCCCCCCTCTTTTCCTGCGGCCTGCCAGGTTGCGTGCTTGGATAAGGGTCTGGTATGGATTTTTGGGAGGACCCCACGCCATTTTTTTTAAATTTTGGCACGGGTTCCCCTTAAAATCCATACCAGACCTAAAGGGTCTGGTATAGATTTTGAGGGGGACCCCACACCATTTTTTTTTTAAATTTTGGCCGGGGTTCCCCTTAAGGGCCTGGTATGGAATTTAGGGGGACCCCCCACGTCATTTTTTTTTTTTTTTTTTTTTGGTTCGGGGTTCCCCTGTGGGGAATTCCCATGCCATTTTTATCAATGAACTTTTATGTGTATTGTCGGACCGGCAGTTCATTAATAGCCGTCAGTAGTTTTAAATGACTTTTTTTCCTTTGAAATGTCATTTTGCTGTCAGACTGTTCTAAACACGGGAAACTTGCGCCCATTTACAGGCACAAGAGGCACCAGAGCCACAATCCAGGAGATTTTCCTTTTTGCAATCTGGACAGAAACAAAAGGGTACTTCCAAGCCCCAGCGATGGTCAGTTTAGCCCCAGTGAGGATAAAAAAGATAAGACATTGTTTGCCTTTAGAGGCGGAAGCCACTGGAAAGTTGAGGAAGGAAACATGCAGGGACTACACTACTGGGACTTCACTACTGTGACCTTTTAATGGCCTGTACACACGACCGGTTTTGTCGTCAGACAAAACTCTGAAGGTTTTTCCAACAGGATTCTGACGGAATCCCGATCAAGCTGTCTTGCATACACACGGTCACACTAAATTCCGACCGTCAAGAACGCGGTGACATACAACACGTACGACGGGACAACACGTACGACATCTCGTACTTGCTTCAGAGCATGTGTCATTTTTGGTACGTCGGAACAACATACAGACGAGCGGTTTTCCTGATAGGAATTTGTTCCATCGGAAAAATATAGAACATGTTGTCTGTCTAAGTCCTAAAAATGTGAAAGTGCTGCACAATTCTAAAAGTCCATATCACTAAAAGCAAAACTATCCCAATTGGTGTAAGTATAACACACATGAGAGTAAAAAAATGTCCATAAAATGAAATAGTCCCAACTGGTGAGTCAAAGGAAGCTGATAAATAACTGAAGTGCAAGTGACAAATCTTCAATCAGGTGTCTGTGATCCCTCCACCACACAGATTGGCCTCTCACCTCCAGGACTTGACCTGAAACATGTCACACAGCAGTAATGGAACATCAAGACTCCTAAATATCTCCTTTCCTCTCTGATTTCCTTCTTTTTCCGATTTCTTTATTCTCTGTTTTTCTTCCTTCTTATTGTTCCTTACCCTGCATTGGGTTCTGTTCCTTCTATTTTTCAGATTCCCTCTCCAATCTATCAAGATCCGCAAACTTGGCCCGGTGAATCTGAGAAGCTATTTGTATGCGTTTCCCCCTTACCGTAGCCTTATGAGCAGCCCAGAGTGTTTCTTGAGAGACCCCCCCTGGGTATCAGTCTTAAGAAAGTATTCCTTGATAGCCCCTTCAATCTCAAGGACCCTTATGGGGTTACTAAGGATAGATTCATTACGCCCCCAATGTCCTGGCTTGAGGGGCACTGGAGTGTCACGAACACCATAGCGTGATCGTACCACACAGAATCCCTTGTAAAGGAGTTAGTGACTAATGGGACATGAGCCGTAGAGATAAAAATGTGATCTATCCTAGCAAAGGAATTGTGAGGGCAAGAGTAACGGGTGTAATCGCACATTGTCGGATTGATTTCTCTCCAACTGACTACCAGCCCTTGTTTGAATATCTGTTTAGTGATATGATGGCTCTGTTTAGAAGGACAAGTAAGGCGGTCACCAAAAGGATGGAATTTATCAAAGCCCTGATCAAATGCCACGTTAGAGTCCCCTCCAAACAGGGGTGTCAGAGTCTGAAACAGAGTTAAAGAAAGGGGCTTGACCCTTGATTGGGGCATAGTAGGAAATAAAGGAGCAAATTTGGTCCTCAAGAGTCCATTTAATCAGAATAAACCTCCCATCTGGATCTTTATGTTCTAGTAGTAAGGAAAATTTACATTTGTGGGAGAAAAGGAATGCCACCCCTTAGTTTTGTCTTCTGCATTGGCCAAGAAGAGATAAGGAAATTTGGAGTGGATGAATGAAGGGCAATACCGCTTAGAAAAATGTGTCTCCTGGAGGAGGACCACATCTATTTTTTGCTTGTGATATTATTGTAGAGCTTTCCTCTGGAATTGGTGAATTTTGGCCTTGAACATTGTGGGAAATCACCAGCAAGGGGGCCTTAGTAAGGTCGCCATGAGCTATGGAGCATGAGGGTAGGAAAAGCCATCATTCAAAAAGCACTCACCGGAATTAACCAAACAAAGATACCTAAGGTTTTGCAGTCCGGCAGCGCTTCCTCACTGAGACTTGACAAGCCAATAACACCAAACCAGTCACTAGAAAAGAAATAAGGTTAGATGAAATGAAAGAAGAGAAAAATAAAAGAGATGAGAAAGAGTAGATGGTGATAGCAATCTTCCCTGAAGGTGAGGGGGATCACTTTCCACACAACCTTTAAACACCATCGACATTGCCTCCTCTACCAGAGAGGGGGCAATCTTGCCCAGGAGAGAAGAAAAATTTGTGTCTCCGAGAAAGGAGTAAGAGCATGAGTACCGATCCAGCCTCAAAACTCTCTCTTAAACCTTTTCTACTACAAAAAGATAGGCTTAAGGCCAACCTTGAGGTTAAGGCACCCTGAGAAAACAATGAGCTTTACGTATGATCTTAAGTAATGCTTGGAAATGAAAGCACAGTAAAAAGGTTAGGTACAGGGAAGGGGTAAGGACCATGAAGGCAGTGAACAGGAAAGGGAATCTAGGGGAATGAGGGAAGGTAGGAAAGGAAGGGCAATAGGGATGGGAGGTGTAAAGAAGGTGAAAAACAGCCTGGTCCTGGGACCCTGTCACTTTTATAACCTGGAATGAGAAGCCAACAAAGTAGGAGGAGTATGTCTGACGCCACTGTAAACAAACACGGTAAGTGGGTAAGACAATCTCAAGTTAAGAAGAGAACACCCAAGGGTATGCTTTTGAAAAAGTGAGAGTCAGAGGGTCTTAACCTAGCAATTAGTAGCCCCCAAGGGTAGGCGAACCATCCTAGGGGGATAATCAGCTCAGCCCCTTGTGTGTTCCGTAGTAACAATTTACTTAAACTAAATTAGCCCAAGTGGTCAAATCGGTCCATGGGCCTGAAAAGGATAAGCATCAGAAGATGATGGCCTTCCAGGGAAAAGGATGAATTAATGAAAGTCTGTAAGAAAATCAGGTACGTTTCGAGGTAACAGTAGCGGATGAGGAAGACGGATCCTGACGTATGAATCCTAGCTTTAGCAGAAGATGTTCGCCTTCAGCAAACGTAGTGAAGGTCTAATCTTTATTTTTTTAAATTAAAACTTAAGCTTGAGGCTGGGTTCACACCTATGCAAATTGGATGCGGATTTCCTGCAACCATTTCACATGGTAGGAGATTCTCTCTATGGAGCCGGTTCACATATTTCTGCTGAGGCTCCAGTGCAAATTTGCACAGGGGTCCTGTGTCTCTTTTGGTCTGTTTCAGGTCTGAATTCAGCTCAAAAATTTGGGGTGAAATTGGACCTGTAATGGTGAACAGGGAATGGGTGAACCCAGCCTGAAAGGGAAAAGCCACCATTTTTTTAATGTCCTTCTGCACCAGCACTGAGACCGGGGGCTTTAGTGACCTATGCTTCTGGATTGTAGAAGGTGAAATGTCAGCAAATACCTGGATCTTGTGTCCTTGGCATGACAGTTTGAGAATAGAGCTGGTTCCATGCATTGCTTCTTCCTTAATAGCAAAGAAATGCGGTTTAACCACAACATCCCTTGGGTGGCCATCCAGGTTTGAAGGCCCAAGGGCCCTATGAGCACGGTCCAGCTCCAGTCTGTGCTGTGGAACATCCAGGAAAAAAGGTCTTTAATGAAGGAGAGTACTGCCTCCGGGTCATCTTTAAGGCTGGGTTCACACTAGAGCGAATTGGATGCGGGTTTCCCTGCATCCAATTCGCATGACAATACATTGTGACCGGATCTCTATGTAGTGGTCAGCCCGCAAACAAGCAGATCAGAAAATATGGCTGGAGCAGCCTCAGGGTATTCTAGGCCCAGGTCTGCACGCTGTGGCATGCATTGTGACTGAGGTGGGCCCGCTTCCATAAAGGAAAGTCCCAGCTCCTCTAGAGTGTGTCCTATTAGGGATTCCGTGGATGTGGGTGAGACAGGCCCCGCATAGGGGGTACTCACATGTGATCCCATGGCATGTGATAGCACCGGGGAAGCCAGCTGTAGATTGGGAAGAGGAGCCTGTGTCTGGGGCTGTGTAGCGGTCTCCATCTTGGAGGCCTCGGCTAGGAGCTCACTCATGGTAAATTTGCCCCGGAGATCCTGGCGGGCTGTCCCTGCTGACATGGGGAGGACCAGCAGATCCTCCCCTCCTCACGGCAGCCGATCGGGCTCTGAAAATCGAGTGCAGGTAGCTGCAGAGAGCCTCGGACAGCTGGAGCAGGACGGAGCTCCCAAGTTAAGCAGCTATGTCAGGAGCTGCAGCGCATGTGCCTTAATAATATTTAAGTTTTAAAAATCCTGTTAGCCACATCTGCAAATAGTATGTATTTCTTTCATTATGACATATTATGCACATTCTTAATGCTCGAAAATACTAAATACTAAATGTTTTACTCAAAAACAAAAAACTGTTTTAGAATATGGATTCAAACATAAAAATAGTATAAAGACAAAATAACATATTAAAATTAATTAATTGATTAATTAAAATTAATATTATATTAAAAAAGTATGCACGTGATATTAAAATCTCTAAAATGAGAACACGGTAACATAATTCAGATCCTTGTACAAAATGAGACTGCCTCTGTATGTGAGGGCTTTTAAATAGACAATTTTTAGATTTTAGTTTTTCATAATCTTTCCCCCGTACTTGGAGTATAAGAATGATTTACAGTGCCTTGCAAAAATATTCATACCCTTTGAAATTTTCCACATTTTGTCATGTTACATATAAAAACGTAAATGTATCTTATTGGGATTTTATGTGATAGACCAACACAAAGTGGCACATAATTGTGAAGTGGGAAGGAAAAAGATAAACAGTTTTCCAAATATTTTACAAATAAATATGTGAAAAGTGTGGCGTGCATTTGTATTCAGCCCCCCACCCGCATCAATACTTTGTAGAACCACCTTTCGCTGCAATTACAGCTGCAAGTCTTTTTGGGGATGTCTCTACCAGCTTTGTACATCTAGAGAGTGACATTTTTGCCCATTCTTCTTTGCAAAATAGCTCAAGCTCTGTCAGATTGGATGGAGAGCGTCTGTGAACAGCAATTTTCAAATCTTACCACAGATTCTCAATTGGATTTAGGTCTGGACTTTGACTGGGCCATTCTAATACATGAATATGCTTTGAGCTAAACCATTCCATTGTAGCTCTGGCTGTATGTTTAGGGTCGTTGACTTGCTGGAAGGTGAACCTCAACCCCAGTTTCAGGTCTTTTGCAGATTCTAAGAGGTTTTCTCCTAAGATTGACCTGTAGTTGGCTCCATTCATCTTCCCATCAACTCTGACCAGCTTCCCTGTCCCTGCTGAAGAAAAGCATCCCCACAACATGATGCTGCCACCACTATGTTTCACAGTGGGGATGGTGTGTTCAGGGTGATGTGCAGTGTTAGTTTGCAGCCACACATTGCGTTTTGCTTTTAGGCCAAAAAGTTAAATTTTGGTCTCATCTGACTAGAGCACCATCTTCCATATGTTTGCTGTCTCCCTCACATGGCTTCTCGCAAACTGCAAACAGGACTTCTTATGGCTTTCTTTCAACAATGGCTTTCTCCTTGCCACTCTTCAATAGAGGCCAGATTTGCGTCACACAAATGTTGGCTAACAATTACGAACATAGTGACATACTAGACGTACTACGTGGTTTTTCAGCTCTTTAGTGCCACCCTTTGGGTTCCTGCTAATTTTGTGTTAGTGGAAGTTTGGTGAGTGTTGATTTGTGCTTTTCTTTTCGTGTTTTTCGTTTCGCACTTTTCATTTCATGCTTTTCAGGTTGTTTCTGAACAGCCGTTCGTCAACCAGACATGTTGCGGAATCGGAGGATATAACGTGTTATTTTTTATTGGCCGTGGAGTTATTGATTTGACATTATTTTTTTGGTTGAATAATGATTTGATTTGGTATATTTTCTATATTTTTGGATGCATAGAATGCACCTTTTGGTTAAGTTCTTTTTTTTTTATAATGCACAATAAAAAAAATTGTGGAGAATAATACTTGGCTATGTGTTTTACTTCAAATGACAGTTTGGGAGTAGGCAGTTATATTTTAAAAAATACAATGTAAAATTGACAAGGGACACCAACATAGTCGTATCTTTGATCTTAAAAACCAGGGAATAATGGTGCTGTGGTAACTTGCAGTAACTCCATCAGTATCACCAGCAAAGCAGCTTCATTATTATCCCATTAAAGAAGAAGAGAATTGTGCGCTGCATTTGGAGATTTCATAATTTGCCACGTCACGAATGTTAATTCTCCATTATGAACGCTAGTTTACAAGACCAACCGCTTCTGCTTCCAAGCATGCGTGTTTTTACTTTGGACTTTTGTCCGACAGACTTGTGTTCACACGATCGGAAAATCCAACAACACACATTTGTTGGTGGAAAATTTGAAAACATGCTAGCCAACATTTGTTGGCGGAAAGTCCGACAACAATTGTCCAATGGAGCATACACACGGTCGGATTTTCCACCAACAGCCTGACATCCAACATGTCCCATCGGAAAGTCTGATCGTGTGTACCCGGCATTACAGTTGTCCTGTGGACAGATTCTCCCACCTGAGCTGTGGATCTCTGCAGCTCCTCCAGAGTTACCATGGACCTCTTGGCTGCTTTTCTGATGAATGCTCTCCTTGCTCGGCCTGTGAGTTTAGGTGGACGGCCATGATTTGGTAGGTTTGCAGTTGTGCCATACTCTTTCCATTATCTGATGATGGATTGAACAGTGCTCTGTGAAATGTCCAAAGCTTGGGATATTTTTTTATAACCTAACCCTGCTTTAAACTTCTCCACAACTTTATCCTTGACCTGTCTAGTGTGTTCCTTGGACTGCATGATGCTTTTTGTTCATTAAGGTTATCTAACAAACCTCTGAGGGCTTCACAGACCAGCTGTATTTATACTGAAATTAAATTGCACACAGATGGACTCTACTTACTAATTAGGTGATTTCTGAAGGCAATTGGTTCCACTAGATTTTAGTTAGAGGTATCAGAGTAAAGGGGGCTGAATACAAATGCACGCCACATCTTTCACATATTTATTTGTAAAAAAAATTGAAAATCATTTATTATTTTCCATCCACTTCAGAATTATATGTCTTTGTGTTGGTCTATCATATAAAATCCCAATAAAATACATTTATGTTTTTGGTTGCAACATGACAAAATGTGGAAAATTTCAAGGGGTATGAATACTTTTTCAAGGCGCTGTATATCTGCCGTAATTATTGGGACATGCATTACTAATTAGTCAATTACTAATTGTCAATCCCTCCAGAGATAATATAATTTTGAACTTTAATAAACAACAGAAAGCATTGTATCTCACCTTTGTGCATTATTTTGCATATTTCACTTTTCTATGTTTACATTGAGAGTTCTATGAAAACCTGGTCAATAATATATATATTTCCATATGTATTTCCTCCTTGTATTGTCTATTCATCTTACATATAAAGGTGTCAGGAGCATGTTATGCTCCTGTTTCATGGCAGCTGCTGGTCTCATTCCAGCATTGAGGTTTTGGCTGAGCTGCACTCTTCCTGTCTGACTGTGCATCTGCAGGGTGATTGGTGTAGACACAGCCTTTGGGAGGAGTCCAAAATAGTTTTAAGCCTGCCAAGCCCTTAGTGTTGTGCTTGTGATAGTGTTTGCAACACATGCTACAAGCTCCCTGTTTACTCACTTTGTTCCCCTGCCTTGGCCTTTACCTTCGCCCGATCCCCAACCTGCCAACTACACTGAGCAAAATTATTATCGCAACACTTTTGTGTTTGCCCCTATTTATCATGAGCTGAACTTAAAGGTCTACGACTTTTTCTATGTACACAAAAGGCCTATTTCTCTCAAATATTGTTCACAAATCTGTCTAAATCTGTGTTAAGTGAGCACTTCTCCTTTGCCGAGATAATCCATCCACCTCACAGGTATGGCATATCAAGATGCTGATTAGACAGCATGATTATTGCACATGTGTGCCTTAGGCTGGCCACAATATAAGGCCACTCCAAAATGTGGAGTTTTATCACACAGCACAATGCCACAGATGTTGCAAGTTTTGAGGGAGCATGCAATTGGCATGCTGACTGTAGGAATGTCCACCAGAGCTCTTGACCTTGAATTGAATGTTCATTTCTCTACCATATGCTGTATCCAAAGACGTGGCAGAGAATTTTGCAGTACATCCAACCGGCCTCACAACAGCAGACCACGTGTAACCACACCAGCCTAGGACCTCTACATCCAGCATCTTCACCTCCAAGATCATCTGAGACCAGCCACCTGGACAGTTGCTGCAACAATCGGTTTGCATGACCAAAGAACTTCTGAACAAACTGTTAGAAACTGTCTCAGGGAAGCTCATCTGCATGCTCGTCATCCTCATCGGGGTCTTGACCTGATTGCAGTTCGTTGTAACCGACTTGAATGGGCAAATGCTCACATTCAATGGCATCTGGTACTTTGGAGAGGTGTTCTCTTCACGGATGAATCACGGTTTCCACTGTACAGGGCAGATGGCAGACAGGATGTATGGCATCATGTGGGTGAGCGGTTTGTTGATGTCAACTTTGTAGATCGAGTGACCCATGGTGGCAGTGGGGTTATGGTATGGGCAGGTGTATGCTATGGCAACGAACACAGGTGCATTTTATTGATGGCATTTTGAATGCACAGAGATACGGTGAGAAGATCCTGAGGCCCATTGTTGTGCCAGTCATCCACAACCATCACCTCATGTTGCAGCATGATAATGCACGGCCCCATGTTGCAAAGATCTGTACACAATTCCTGGAAGCTGAAAATATCCCAGTTCTTGCATGGCCAGCATACTCACCGGACATGTCACCCACTGAGCATGTTTGGGATGCTCTGGATCGGCGTATACAACAGCATGTTCCAGTTCCTGCCAATATCCAGCAACTTCACACAGCCATTGAAGAGGAATGGACCAACATTCCACAGGCCCCAATCAACAACCTGATCAACTCTATGCAAAGGAGATGTGCTGCACTGCGTGAGGCAAATTTTGGTCACACCAGATACTGACTGGGTTTTCGGACCCCCCGGACCCCCCAATACAGTAAAACTGCACATTTTAGAGTGGCCTTTTATTGTGGCCAGCCTAAGGCACACCTCTAAATAATCATGCTGTCTAATTAGCATGTTGATATGCCACACCTGTGAGGTGGATGGATTATCTTGGCAAAGGAGAAGTGCTAACTAATGCCCCGTACACGCGGTCGGACATTGATCGGACATTCGGACAACAAAATCCATGGATTTTTTCCGACGAATGTTGGCTCAAGCTTGTTTTGCATACACACGGTCGCACAAAGTTGTCGGAATTTCCAATTGCCAAGAACGCGGTGACGTACACCACGTAAGACGAGACTAGAAAAGGGCAGATCCGAACCAAGAGCGGCACCCTTTCGGCTCCTTTTGCTAATCTAGTGTTAGTAAAAGTTTGGTGAGAGACGATTCGTGCTTTTTCAGACTCGTGGTTTTCAGATCGTTTTCTGCTGTTCAGTTTGTGCTTGTGGGTTTGTATCTGCTCTTCAGTGCGTGCAGTCAGTTCATATTGGAGTTTTCTGTGCGATCTTGTCCGCTTGTTGCTGTTTTTCAGGTCGCTCTTCACAGGCCTTGCTGTTCTTCAATGCGTTCTGTTACTTCGTTCTGAGCAGCCGACCGTTTTCTAGCTATGTTGCGTATACGTACTCCTCGTAGAGTTCGTGCTGTGCGGGGGCTTGGTGTTGGGGTCCTTACCTTGACACAAGTCCAGTCCATGAACAGGGTGGGGAGGAGTTCATGGACCAAGAATTGGTTGCTTCAGCGTGACCAGTTCTGTCATATGCCTTTGTCTGTGAGTAGGGATGAGCCGAACACCCCCCTGTTCGGTTCGCACCAGAACATGCGAACAGGAAAAAAGTTCGCTCGAACACGTGAACACCGTTAAAGTCTATGGGACACGAACATGAATAATCAAAAGTGCTAATTTTAAAGGCTTATATGCAAGTTATTGTCATAAAAAGTGTTTGGGGACCTGGGTCCTGCCCCAGGGGACATGGATCAATGCAAAAAAAAGTTTTAAAAACGGCCGTTTTTTCAGGAGCAGTGATTTTAATAATGCTTAAAGTCAAACATAAAAAGTGTAATATCCCTTTAAATTTCATACCTGGGGGGTGTCTATAGTATGCCTGTAAAGGGGCGCATGTTTCCTGTGTTTAGAACAGTCTGACAGCAAAATGACATTTGGAAGGAAAAAACACATTTAAAACTACCCGCGGCTATTGCATTGCCGACAATACACATAGAAGTTCATTGATAAAAACGGCATGGGAATTCCCCCCAGGGAAACCCCGAACCAAAATTAAAAAAAAAAAAAATGACGTGGGGGGGTCCCCCTAAATTCCATACCAGGCCCTTCAGGTCTGGTATGGATATTAAGGGGAACCCTGGCCAAAATTTAAAAAAAAAATGACGTGGGGTTCCCCCTAAATTCCATACCAGACCCTTCAGGTCTGGTATGGATTTTAAGGGGAACCCCGCGCCAAAAAAAAAAAAAAAACGGCGTGGGGTTCCCCCAAAAATCCATACCAGACCCTTATCCGAGCACGCAACCTGGCAGGCCGCAGGAAAAGAGGGGGGGACGAGAGTGCAGCCCCCCCCCTCCTGAACCGTACCAGGCCACATGCCCTCAACATTGGGAGGGTGCTTTGGGGTAGCCCCCCAAAACACCTTGTCCCCATGTTGATTAGGACAAGGGCCTCATCCCCACAACCGTGGCCGGTGGTTGTGGGGGTCTGCGGGCGGGGGGCTTATCGGAATCTGGAAGCCCCTTTAACAAGGGGACCCCCAGATCCCGCATCCCCCCCTGTGTGAAATGGTAAGGGGGTACTTACCCCTACCATTTCACTAAAAAACTGTCAAAATAGTTAAAAGTGACAAGAGACAGTTTTTGACAATTCCTTTATTTAAATGCTTCTTCTATCTTCCTTCATCTTCTTCTTCTTCTGGTTCTTCTGGCTCTTCTGGTTCTTCCTCCGGCGTTCTCGTCCAGCATCTTCTCCGCGGCGTCTTCTATCTTCTTCTCCTCGGGCCGCTCCGCACCCATGGCATGAGGGGAGGCTCCCGCTCTTCTCTTCATCTTCTTCTTCATCCTCTTCTCTTCTTCATCTTCTTCATCTTCATCTTCTCTTCTTTTCTTCTCTGGGCCGCTCCGCATCCATGCATGAAGGGAGGCTCCCGCTGTGTGACGGCGTCTCCTCGTCTGACGGTTCTTAAATAACCGTCAGACGAGGAGACGCCGTCACAGATGAAGGAAGATAGAAGAAGCATTTAAATAAAGGAATTGTCAAAAACTGTCTCTTGTCATTTTTAACTATTTTGACAGTTTTTTAGTGAAATGGTAGGGGTAAGTACCCCCTTACCATTTCACACAGGGGGGGGGCCGGGATCTGGGGGTCCCCTTGTTAAAGGGGGCTTCCAGATTCCGATAAGCCCCCCGCCCGCAGACCCCCACAACCACCGGCCACGGTTGTGGGGATGAGGCCCTTGTCCTCATCAACATGGGGACAAGGTGTTTTGGGGGGCTACCCCAAAGCACCCTCCCAATGTTGAGGGCATGTGGCCTGGTACGGTTCAGGAGGGGGGGGGGCGCACTCTCGTCCCCCCCTCTTTTCCTGCAGCCTGCCAGGTTGCGTGCTCGGATAAGGGTCTGGTATGGATTTTTGGGGGAACCCCACGCCGTTTTTTTTTTTTTTTGGCGCGGGGTTCCCCTTAAAATCCATACCAGACCTGAAGGGTCTGGTATGGAATTTAGGGGGAACCCCACGTCATTTTTTTTTTAAATTTTGGCCGGGGTTCCCCTTAATATCCATACCAGACCTGAAGGGCCTGGTATGGAATTTAGGGGGACCCCCACGTCATTTTTTTTTTTTTTAATTTTGGTTCGGGGTTTCCCTGTGGGGAATTCCCATGCCGTTTTTATCAATGAACTTTTATGTGTATTGTCGGACCGGCAATTCATTAATAGCCGCGGGTAGTTTTAAATGAGTTTTTTCCTTCGAAATGTCATTTTGCTGTCAGACTGTTCTAAACACGGGAAACATGCGCCCCTTTACAGGCATACTATAGACACCCCCCAGGTACGAAATTTAAAGGGATATTACACTTTTTATGTTTGACTTTAAGCATTATTAAAATCACTGCTCCTGAAAAAACGTCCGTTTTTAAAACTTTTTTTTGCATTGATACATGTCCCCTGGGGCAGGACCAGGGTCCCCAAACACTTTTTATGACAATAACTTGCATATAAGCCTTTAAAATTAGCACTTTTGATTTCTCCCATAGACTTTTAAAGGGTGTTCCGCGGCATTCGAATTTGCCGCGAACACCCCAAATTGTTCGGTGTTCGGCGAACTTGCGAACAGCTAATGTTCGAGTCGAACATGAGTTCGACTCGAACTCGAAGCTCATCCCTATCTGTGAGATCCGTGAGAATAATCCTGATGGTTTCAGGAACATTCTCCTGATGACGGACTCCATATTTCACCGTTTGTTAGTTTTGCTGACCCCTTATATTAGCAGGCAGGATACCTGCATGAGGCAAGCCATCACTCCGGAGCAGAGGCTAGTCGCCACCCTGCGGTACTTGGCGATGGGGAGAAGCCTGCAGGACCTCAAGTTCTCGACAGGCATCTCCCCCCTGGCTCTGGGGATCATTATCCCAGAGACCTGTTCTGCCATCCTCCAGGTCCTGCAGAAGGAGTATATTAACCACTTCAATACCAGGCACTTAGACACCTTCCCGCCCAGGCCAATTTTCAGCTATCAGCGCTGTCGCAATTTGAATGACAATTGCGTGGTCATGCTACACCGTACCCAAACAAATTTTTTATCATTTTGTTCCCACAAATAGAGCTTTCTTTTGGTGTTATTTGATCACCTCTGCGGATTTTATTCAACAAATAAAAAAATACCGAAAATTTCGAAAAAAAACAAGTTTTTCTTTGTTTCTCTTAAAATTTTTTGTAAATAAGTACGTTTTCTCCTTCAATGATGGGCACTGATATGGCTGCACTGATGGGCACTGATACGGCAGAACTGATGGGCACCGATGAGGTGGCACCAATGAGGTGGCACTGACAGGCACTGATGATGGGCACTGATAGGCGGCACTGATGGGCACTGATAGGTGGCACTGATGGGCACTGATAGGTGGCACTGTTATGCGGCACTGATGGGCACTCATAGGTGGCACCGATGGACACTCATAGGCGGCACTGATGGGCACTCGTAGGTGGCATTGATTGGTACATAAAGGGTGGCACTGATGGGTACTTATGGGTGCCACTGATGTGTGGCACTGATGGGCACTGATAGGTGGGCACTGATGGGCACTGATGGGCACAGATGGGCACTGACAGGTGGCACCGATGGGCAATGACAGGTGGCACCGATGGGCAATGACAGGTGGCACTAATAAAACATATTGGGGGCATTGCTGGGAAGATCTGGAACATAATGGTGCCAATCAGTGCCCATTTGTGGGCACTGATTGGCACAGATTGGGCACATGTGGATGGCCAAGGGGTACATACCTGGCATCCACATGTTGCCCCTTCCCTGGTGATCCTCATGGCGATCCCTGGTGGTCCGGTGTGGTGATCTGAGAGGGGCTGCACTGATAAACAATCTGCACAGACCCCCCCGTCAGGAGAACCGCCGATCGGCTCTCCTCTACTCGCGTCTGTCAGACGCGAGTGAGGAAAAGCCGATCAACGGCTCTTCCCATTGACAGCGTGATCAGCCGTGATTGGACACGGCTGATCACGTGGTAAAGAGCCGGAGGCTCTTTACCAGGATCGGTGGAGCTGTGTGTCAGGCTGACACACCGCTCCACCGATCGCCGCGATGCCCAGTCAGGATAACTGAACCACCGCCCGGCCGTCATCTGCTATGGGCCGGGCGGGAAGTGGTTAAGGTAAGATTTTTATCCTTTAACATCACATTTAATTGCATATAATGTTTGATAATATTTTGTATTTCTTTCCTCATTTCCTAATTACCATGATTGGAATATGCTGTAAATGTCCCCTTTGTCCTCATTCATGCTGGATTTTTATGTAATTATTTTTTTTGTCCTTCATACATATTTGCCTTCACTTACCTCCCCAGGTCTCCTGGCCCTATATTCACCTCATGTAGTCACTTAACAATGTATTTTATCAGCTCCATAGTAGTGCTTTACCCTAAACACCCCCTAAAATGTTTTAAAATGTGATTTGTGCTTAAAATTCAGGCAGAGTGCCAGAGGCTTTTTTTGGGGGGGTCCCCAAATCAGTTGGAACCCTCCCTCCCCCCAACTGCTAAGTCAGCTGATACTAATTCTCTATCTATCCTCAATCATCTATCTTCTGACTTTGCCAAACCCATACACACTATAGCCATCTCTTTTGTGGTCAGATGTATGGATGAATTCCCCAAAGCATGTAGTGCAAGGGCCTGCCTGTATACTTTCAAATGGTAATGTTTATAGTTTTTGTATACTATTATTATCTTGATAGGTAATAGCAGAATGTCCAAATGTGCTCAAATGTGTACAATGTGTATTTATATCTTTGTATTCTGACACTTCTTACCTGTCCAGTGGGCTGCCAATAGTGTAACTAAGGAGGGACTGCCCAAAGTAACACACATTATTTAGGCATTCATCTATCAATGAAGTGGAGAGGGTTACCTGTCCAAGAGCTCCCCCCCATATAATGTTAGAAATGGCCCATGAGAGGGTGGGGGATCTGATAGGTGTATCTTATACCTTGGTCTTCAAAAACTCCCTCAAATAAATGTTATCTTGATGTTGGCCAAGAATGTTTGTGTCTAATCTGCTTTCCCTGTTTATGTGAAAAATGAATAATTTTTTTCTTGTTTGACTCCACAGTTTCCTTCCAACCCACAGGAATGGCAGACTGTGGCCTCCCACTTTGCCCAGCGGTGGGACTTTGCTAACTGCGGAGGGGCAATTGATGGGAAACACGTCCACATCGTCCCACCACCCAACTCGGGGTCATACTATTTCAACTATAAGGGGTTCAATAGTATTGTGATGTTGGCAGTGGTGTCGGCTACTTATGAGTTCCTGTATGTGGACGTGGGGAAGAATTGCCAGATGTCCGATGGTGGAGTCATCGCCCAGACGGAGTTCTACAGTTGTCTCCAGAATGGCAGCTTGGACTTGCCACCTCCAGAAGACAATGCGGAAGGACTCCTATTCGTCTTCGTTGCGGATGAAGCGTTTGCGCTGGGTGACCATCTTATGCGGCCATTCCCGATGAGGACCCTCACCCCGGACCAGAGGATTTTTAATTACCGGCTGGCCAGAGCCAGAAGAGTGGTGGAGAACACATTTGGAATCATGGCCAGCCGGTTCCGCCTATTTCTTACACCGATACACATTGCGGAGTACAAACTGAATCATATCATCCTGGCGTGCTGTGTTCTACACAACTTTTTTCGGCAACATTCTGCCAACTATGCTGGCTCAGTTGGGCCGAATGAACCAACCCTGACGGCGCTTAAAAGTGCCCGTCCTGGCTTGCCCCCCCTGAGTGCCCGTGAGGTCCGTCTAAGATACCTTGAATACTTTGCGGGTAGGGGGGCCATCAATATGCCAGACAATGTCTGAAACCTTTTTCAAATAAAAAAATCATTTTAACTACTAAAATCTTTGGTGACATTTACTGCTTGTGTTTCTTTTAGCTGACCCTGACAGAAATGTGGTGAGTCCTGAAAATGGCGTGATTGTGTAACATTACAAAGCACTGTTGGGTGTTATTTACTAAAGGCAAAGACACTTTGCACTCCAAGTGCACTTGAAACTGCACTTGGAGTGCAAAGTGGATTTTTCCTTAGGAAATAACACCCATTGTCACAGAAAACACAAATTAGAGCACAACAAAAGTTTTGGAGCGTTGAAACAATAATCCACACATTCTTGATTATCAATCTTTTTAATCCCAGCACAATCATATGTGCATTTGTAAAAGGTTTTTAAAACAAACCAACATGTTTGTTGTATAACAATTTTTGGGGTCACATTAGAAAAAGTAGAAATGTCCATTTAAGATAAAACAGACATGTTTAAAATCAACAAGAAAGACACAAATCTTGAACTTACAAAGTTCACATTAGGTAGAACTTGAAGGCAATATCAGACATGAGTATTTACAAACTGTGTTTGATATTGTGTTCAGATGGGGTGAAGTCACCCCAGGAAAAGCCAAATTTTGAAGATGCACACAAATTGTCGAATGTGCTATCTGCCATCACGGAGGATCAAGGGACGTGTTTTGTGGGTGCAACCCCTTCCTCACAGCTACTTTATTATTGAGGAAGGGGTTGCACCCCCAAAACGCCTAAATTGATCTCCCGTGAAGGCAGATAGCACATGTTGACACACTGTGTGCATCTTCAAAATTTGGCTTTTCGCAAATCTGTCAAAAAATGGTATAAATTTTTAGATCACATAAAGCACAAAAAAACAAAGGGATTTGGATGGGTTTTAAACTCTCCCTAAAACATCAATGATGTTCTTCATTTTTTTTTGAACATCATTGATGTTTTTCTGGATGTTTTCCAAGTTCCTATTACACCCCATGATCTCCCCAATCAGAATCTGTGCACTTTCAGAGGTGAAATGATCTGGATCCACAACATCATGATCACCTAAAAAGATAAAAATCTGATCACCTAAAAATCTGCCGGCATCCATCTCTTACCTGAGCCTGTGGTCGCAGACACTCACCTGATGTGGTGACAACCACGTCTCCTTCCTCCTCCTCCTCCTATTGTGTTTGGTGGGTCTCCACTTCTTCCAGAGGTGTGGGGTCTGTGGTCTCCTCAGATGAGGGGTGTCCTCCAAGTTTTTTCTCCCCTATGAAAATAAAAATAGGTATAGTTAGCACACAGATATTTGATGGCAGAACTAGGAATATGAAACATTGTTTGGAAGTGGGGTACAATTGTCTGTTTGGTCAGAGTTCCAAGATGAAGAAATATTTTTTTCCTTGGTCAGGCTTGAATACTTACCTGTTTTGTACAAGCTTCACAGATGGAGTCAGCCCTATAGTATGCACTGGAGCATCTGTGTGGGACCCCCTAATAAAACGAGTGTTCTTGTGTCCCACACTAGTGCTCCAGCGTCCAGATGTGTAAACAGCTGCTGAGTGTCCTCTCCTTACACAGAATCTAGTTTTCATTTCATTCTAGTTACAAACCCATATAGACAACCAACTTATTTTAACCTCCCTGGCGGTATGATTATTTCTGATTTTAGGTGCTGAAAGCGGTACAATTATTTTGCACAGAAATTTGGCGTTTTATATTGTAGGCCTGTAATTCTTAGGAATAGTTCACTTAAATCTGTCCAAACAAGAGTCTAGTAGACATCCCGGGTATGATAAAGTTTGAAAAACGAAATAAAAAATTATAATATAATAAATAACTATAAATAATTATAACAAATAATAATATAATAATAATAAAAATTATATAATAATATAATCAAATCAAAAACACTGAAATTTGCTCAGTTGCAGAATTTTAGCTTTCGTTACTTTTAGTGTTTGATGACGGATCTCCCCACAAATCACTATTGCTCAATTCTGCGAGTGATTCTAATTTATTATCGCTTTTTTCTAGCTGCTCTAAAACCACTTTTGATGTAAAGAGACAGTTTTGGTTGCTATGGACAATCTCCAGTTTCCTGGCAGAAAGAATAGTTTTATATATATAAAACTGCATGCAGGACACTGGGCAGACCACTAGGGACAAAGGGGATGTGTAGTTATTTGATACAGTACTGTAATCTGTAAGATTACAGTATGCTGTATCTATACTGTGTGTTTCACTATTTGAATTTACCGCCGAACTCCGTCCCCGTGCGTCGCAACGCTCGCAGGGAACGGAGCTCGGCACTGTGAATCGAGCGAGACACAGCGGCTCGCCGATCACAGCGGGGAGACATCGCAGGATCCAGGGGACAAGGTAAGTATGCTCTTCCTGGATCCTGCGATGCAAGCCCGAGTCTGGCTCGGGGATACCGCTTTTGGTATGTAAAATCCAACCCGAGCCAGACTCGGGAATACCGCCAGGGGGGTTAAGAGAAGTAGGCCATAAAGAAACTATTCAAATGCATATGGCCAAAACAATGGTGTTTTCTAGTCCGAACGAACAATGTTTCATACGAACGAATAATGTGCCCATGAACATGTAAGTTGCCATTTTAAACTGTACAACAGTAAGGAAAAGCACATGGAGCAGCACGAACGTAATAAACATAAATAACAGGAACACAGGACAACTACTTACTTCTTTGCAGCCCTCTCCTGATCCTTCTGTACTGCTCGTGCTCCCTTAATTTCAGGTCCGACCACCGCTTCCTGAGCTGATCCTTGGATTGCCGTACCCCGAAAATTCCGGTGCAGACTCTTGACCACTTTCGCCATGACCTTGGCCTTTCTGACATTGGGGTTGGGGTAAGGTCCATACTTCCCGTCTTCAGGATGTCGACCATCTCCACCATCTCCACAAAGGACATATTTGATGCCTTAAATCGTCTCTTCCGGGATCGGGACATTACAGGCTCTGGGCTTTCCTCCTCATCATTGCTGTAATTAGCACGCACCTGCTGTATCTCCGCCATGTGCTCTTCCCCCACTGCACCGAACGAGAAGGGGCGGGGAATAGACTAGAAAGAACGTCAGGGGCGGGCGGAGTTTCACGCATGCGCAGTGTATATAAGGCGTAACACCCATGTGTAGTACGTACGATCTGTGAGCGGAGGAAGGAGTATCGGAGGCGCCGATCGTGATAAAGAAGGTATCATCTAAACTTGGGCCTATACTGCTTCTAGATTGAGGCCTATATTGTAACAAGATTAGGAGAGTTTCGCCTGACATTAGGGTTTGTCTTGTGTTGTGTCTTGCAGAGAAAATGGATGGCTTCAAAAACCACAACTTCCTCCCCCTGTTCATAGACAAATACAGGGAGCTGCCCTGTCTGTGGCAGGTCAAACACCCGCATTATAATCATAAACAAAAGAGGCAGGCAGCGCTGGAGAAACTGCTGGAGTTGGTGAAGCCGGTAGTCCCCACGGCAACCATCCCTTATTTAAAAGCCAAAATTGGTGGCCTAAGGAGCACTTATCTTAGTGAGCGTAAGAAGGTCATGGATTCCCAGAGATCCGGAGCTGCAGCAGATGACGTTTATGTCCCCAGGCTGTGGTACTATGAGAGACTGCGATTTCTGTCAGACCAGACTGGAGACAGGGAATCTCTCTCAACCCTTCCTTCCACTCTTCCTTCTACCCTATCTTCCACCCCAGCTTCCGATGTCCAACCTGGGACTTCCAGCCAGGAAGAAGTGGAGAAGTCCAGCTGAAGCCAGGTATAGCATTCTTCTACAGATTTCTGGTCAATAAATAAATCATGTTTACTAGATGTTATTATTGATCACTAATTGGTGATTTAATAAAGTGTTTGACATATCAATAGACAGTAGTGGGCACCAAAAATTGGGACAAGAATAAAAAAATGCTGGGCTCAGAATGATTATCTGTTATATTTGTTAACAATCAATTTACAACCATCATCAGGTGAAAATTGTGTGTGGTTGATGAAGAAAAAACTAAAACTATGTCCCTTTTTCATACACAGGAAGACCTCAGCCAGGAGGAGGAGGCTGTGGAATGTGGCACACAAGAGGAGCCTGTGGAATGTGGCAGCTAGGAGAAGGCAGGGGTTAGTGGCAGCCAGGAGGAGGTGGGGGTTAGTGGCAACCAGGAGGAGGCGGGGCTAAGTGGCAGCCAGGAGAAGCCTGGGCCCAGTAGGAGCCTGACCGAATTGCAGGTTCCTCCCCTCTGCTTTCCAACCAAAAGACCCAGGAAGGGGAGTCACGTGCAGGATTCAGCGCTCAGGCTCATTCAGGAGGCTTCTGCGTCCCTCAGAGCCACCCCCACTCCTGAAGAGGCCTTTGCCTGCATGGCTGCCACCAAACTGAAGGGCATGCAGGAGGGCCAACGCCTCATATGTGAGGACCTTCTTTATAAAGTCTTAACTAAAGGGGTGAGGGGCGAAATCACACCCAATACCCACCTGAGTGAGTTGGACCATCCTCCTCCTCCTGCCACAACTACACCACCAGAGCCACAGCGTAGAAGGAAGCGTGAAAGGAAGACCAGAGAGTGATGACCTGGGTTCAGTTTGGTCTGACAAAAGATGCAGCCTCTTGTATGACCACAGCCTGGGGACATAGATGTCATCTGCTGCTTTCCGGATCTCTGGGACTTCTGGACCAGACTGCACTCCCTTAGATATGGACTCCTCAGGCCACCAATTTTGCAGTAAAATAATTGATGTGTGCCCTGGGGGCCAAAGGCTTCACCAATTTCTGCTGTTTCTCTGGCGTTGCCTCCCTCTTTGTTTGGTTCTGAGCCCTTAATAAAGGAATTTTTGTTTCAATTATACTCGCCTATGTGTGTTTTCCTTCAAAAAGAACATTTTGTTTGTGAGGAGGCAGGTACATTTCAAAAATACAGTGTGAAATTAACAAGGGACACCAACACCAAGCAATCTCCTTGAGATTAAAGATTAAATAATACAAGATAATAATGGTGTTGTGGTAACTTGACACACAAAACACACACCACAATATTCAGGATGTAAAATAAATAATAAAAAAAATTAACAACAAGATCAGCCTTGAAAAAAATACAAACCAAAAAAAAAATTATATATATTTTTTGTCAGATGTGACAAATCAAAATATATTGAGGGAATCACGATAAATAATAAAGAAAGAAGTTTGTGAGAAGTCTGTGTGAATATGAGCAGCAAAACTACTTCATTCTTCTAGCATTCTAAAGAAGAACAGAGTGCGCTGCATTAAACAATTTTAAACATTGCAGCCTGACGAAAGTGCTCTATCCATTCCGAACGCTAATTTTACCCGACCAAGCTGTTCTGTCTCGGAATTTCTTCTTAGCATGCATGGCACCTTGTGCGTCGGAATTGTCCACACACGGTCGGAATTGACGCGATCGGATTTTGTTGTCGGAAAATTTTTTTAGCCTGCTCTCAAACTTTGTGTGTCGGAAAATCCGATGGAAAAAGTCCGATGGAGGCCACACACTGTCGGAATTTCCGACAACACGCTCCGATCGCACATTTTCCGGTGGAAAATCCGACCGTGTGTACGGGGCATAACACAGATTTAGACAGATTTGTGAACAATATTTGAGAGAAATAGGCCTTTTGTGTACATAGAAAAAGTCGTAGATCTTTCTGTTCAGCTCATGATAAATAGGGGCAAACACAAAAGTGTTGCGTTTATAATTTTGCTCAGTGTATGTTTGCATCTTTGGCTGGAGTTTAAACATAAGTGATATGTTTTGGGAGTTCAGTTAGCTCAGTGGTCATCAACCCTGTCCTCAGGGCCCACTAACAGGCCAGGTTTTATGTATTACCTTGGGGAGATGCAGACTAGAATACTGCAATCACTGAGCAGCAAATGATATCACCTGTGATATATTTCAGTTATCTTGCAAACCTGGCCTGTTAATGGGTCCTGAGGACAGGGTTGATGACCACTGAGTTAGCTTACAGATTATGGGTTGGGTTAGGGAATATTGGAAAATGTATTTTAATCCTTTGGGATTCATTTTCATTGTGAAAAGTTTACTTTGCAGTATGATACACTGTTTTTTTTTTCAAATTAGTAAATGAGTTCTGAAAGTTTTGCACCAAAAAATGTTTTGTGATGTAATGCTTATATAATGTATTGATTATTCCATCACAAGAAACAGAGAAATATAGATTTTTGCAAACTTTGGGCTTGATTAACTAAAACTTAAGAGTGCAAAATCTGGTGCAGCTCTACATAGAAACCAATCAGCTTCCAGGTTTATTTGTCAAAGTTTAATTGAACAGCTGAAGTTAGAAGCTGATTGGCTACCATACACAGCTGCACCAGATTTTGCACTCTCCAGTTTTAGTAAATCAACCCTGTTGTGTCTTGTGTAAATAAAGTGAAATATTAAAAAAGGGTAGAAGGTAATCTGTCAGCAATAACACATTCTGCAAAATTTTTGATATAATGTCCAGGTGAAAATATTCAATTGTGCCTTTATTATTTTGTGTTAATAAACGTGAGGAAACTCTATAAGAGTCTTAATAAAGACCAATGTTTATTATGGAATCTATTGTTAATAGCAGGGATGATTAAATCTCTTTCAATTGGGAACCACTTTGTTGTGAAGAGCCATTGCTCTTGGGATCCCAAGCACTTTACATAAATGGTGTGTGATCTCAGGGAAGCTGTCACCCAACCAGATTTATTGTGATAAAAGGTGCCAACAACAGCTATGGGAAATATTGTTCAGCCTGGAACCTGGAATAAATCTACACTGAGGCTTGAGACACATATTGCAGTGTCTTCTAGGCTCTAAATAAAAAAAAAAAACAATATTATCATAAATTCATATTCTAGAAATGTCTGAACAATTGAACGAGTGATCCCACATACAGTAAAATGAAGGGTCATGCGTGACCAAAGCAAGATCTTAGTAGGTATGAGAAATTGAGTTCATCATTTATTTAACACATACGGCTGTGTCCTGAAGGAAAAATGCTAAACATTAATGACAGCAAGCAAAGAATAAATACTTCAGTTAACTAGTTAGCCTCAGTAAAATGTCTGTGAGATTTTTAAAGGTACAATTTACTATTCAAGCATCAGATGCCTAAAATATGCAATTTTAGGGTAAATTATTTGGAAATATAAATAGCTCATAGCAAGTTTTTTACTTTCTTCAGTGAGGCAATATTCCAATGTTTTTGAATTCAGTGTGATAAGACTTATGAAAGCTAATCGCTGTTAAGTTGTTCCGAATTGTTAACCAATGCTCCTTGTAGCATGTTACAGCTACAAATTCTAAATTTATAACAAGAATTAGTTATACACTCATTTTGTAGTATTCACATAGATTAAAAAGCAACAAAGCAACATTATTATTAATATTATTATTACTATTCTGTTTTTTTTTATAGTGTCAACAGTCTTTGTTTGACCTCTCACACAGTTATAAACATAACTGTGTCTGAGAGGTCAAACAAAGACTATAAAGACTATAAAAAAACAGAATAGTAATAATATTATTAATAATAATGTTGCTTTGTTGCTTTTTAATCTATGTGAATACTACAAAATGAGTTTAGGGAGCATCATTGCTGTGTTTCTCTTGTGTTGCCTGTGTGTAAAGCGCTTGGAATGCTGCATGTACAGTTGTATAAAGCGGGAGTGAAAAGGTAGAGGAGACTTCTACAGGACTCCAGAATCCTGGCGACACAGGGGACACAAATTGAATGGGGAGTGTGTCAGCGTAGCTAAGGACACTTTTAAAAGCAAATTAGAGGAGGACATTTTTAGAAGAAACAGCTACCACACATAATTTATGTTATTATTATCTTTTGATAAAAAAATAGACTTTAATGTCACTTAAGTTTTAAAAGTATATTTAGTAATTAGTGAATGAGACATTTACAAATCATTTACTGCAGGTGTATCTTCCTGGTGTATGTATTTTAACCACTTACCAACCGGCTCACGCCGATATATGTCGGCAAAGTGGCACGGGTGCACAAAATGACGTACCCGTACGTCACTCCGTCATCGGCGACTACTTGATGTCTGCCGGTGGCTTAAGATCATGGCACGGAGAGGCAGAACGGGGAGATGTAAACAAGGCATTTCCCTGTTCTGCCTAGCAACATGACAGGCTTCTACTGCTCCCAGTGATCTCTGTCATGTTCTAGGGAGCCTATCCTCCCTACAGTTAGAACATGCTGAGGGAAAACACTTATCCCCTTGATTGCCCCCCTAGTGTTTAACCCCTTCCCTGCCAGTGACATTTACACAGTAATCAGTGCATTTTTATAGCACTGATCGCTGTATAAATGTCAATGGTCCCAAAATAGTGTTAAAAGTGTCCGATCTGTCCGCCGCAATGTCGCAGTCACGATAAAAATCGCAGCTCCTAGCCATTACTAATAAAAAAAAGAATAATAAAAATGCCATAAATCTATCCTCTGTTTTGTAGACGCGATAACTTTTGTGCCAACCAATCAATATACTCTTATTGCGATTTTTTTTTACCAAAAATATGTAGAAGAATACATATCAGCCTAGGAAGAAATTAGTTTTTTTATATTCTTTTTGGGATATTTATTATAGCAAAAAGTAAAAAATATTGTTTTTTTTTTCAAAAAATTCACAAAAAAACCCCCAAAAAAACGCAGAGGTGATCAAATACCACCAAAAGAAAGCTCTATTTGTGGGAAAAAAATGACGTTGACTTGTTTGGGTTGCACGACCGTGCAATTGTCAGTTGATGGTGGAAGTGGTTAAATTCCAGTGGTTGATTCACCTGCAGTAAATGTTTGGCAAATGGCACATTCATTGCTTTATAAATAAACCCCCTTTATGAGTCGATCTAAGCAATAAAACAATAAATTAAGACATGACCCAATAATACATGGGTTTTGCAGCAACTAGGGATGAGCTTTGGGTTTGAGTAAACTATGAGTTCACCTTGAATCCTGGCTGTTCACAGTTTACTGAAAAGTTGACCTTAATGGCCAGATTTGTCCAGTTTACTCATCCGAGTTTTTGAATACTGCAGCCAGAGGTCAATAATTTAGTGAAGGTATCACTACCACCACCAAGTGATAGCCTGTTTCCAATTATAAACAAGATGGCATACATTCCGAGTGACATCATCGACCAAATATGGCCATGGCCATATTTGGTCAAAGATGTGAGTCAGCATTTTTAGTCAGATTGTTGACATTCAGCAATCAGTCAGGGGGAAGTCTTTTGGAGAGGAGGGGATTGTGATGGCTCAGGTCTTCATGGTGGCATGCAGCCTGGGTGACCAGGAAAGGGGGGTCAGCAAGCATGTGGCCCCTCATTAACCATCTATACCATATAAGGCCTTGCTGCCCCTCCCAATCCTGGCCAGCCAGACTGCATGCCTGGATAAGGTTCTGGTGTGCATGTTTAAATTAAGTAAACTACTATCACTTAAGAGAGGAGGTATGGGCAGTAGGTGTGGTTACAAACAGGAGATAAAAGCATGCTGTGTGATTGCACAGTGTGCCTGTACCTCTGAATAGGAGTAGCAGGTACACAAACTGACCACACTAGCACAGATTGGCTTCTGTGCTTAGTGTAGTTAGTTTACAATTAGAAAGAGGAGGATCTGGCAGAATCAACCAGCTATTTGATGCTGAATTCACAAAAATGAACATAATTATATGAAAATATATAGTTTTAATATTTAAAAAGACAGACTATTACAACCTAATTTTTGAGGTAACAATCACTTATTTTATTTTATTTTTTTGCATTGGTACATAACCCACATTGCACTGCATGCTACGCATGCCCCTTTTTACCAAGAGCTTGAAATCTGCATTTAAAAACAGCCAATTAGGGATGAGCCAAACACCCCCCTGTTCGGTTTGCACCAGAACTTGCGTACAGGCAAAAAATTTGTTTGAACATGCGAACACCGTTAAAGTCTGTGGGACACGAACATGAATAATCAAAAGTGCTAATTTTAAAGGCTTATATGCAAGTTATTGTCATAAAAAGTGTTTGGGGATCTGGGTCCTGACCCAGGGGACATGGATCAATGCAAAAAAAGTTTTAAAAATGGCCGTAAAAGTGTAATATTCCTTTAAATTTCGTACCTGGGGGATGTTTATAGTATGCCTGTAAAGGGGCGCATGTTTCCCGTGTTTAGAACAGTCTGACAGCAAAATGACATTTCAAAGGAAAAAAAGTAATTTAAAACTACTCGCGGCTATTAATGAATTGCCGGTCCTACAGTACACATAAAAGTTAATTGATAAAAACGGCATGGAAATTCCCCACAGGGGAACCCCGAACCAAAATTTAAAAAAAAAATGACGTGGGGGTCACCCTAAATTCCATACCAGGCCCTTCAGGTCTGGTATGGATATTAAGGGGAACCCCGGCCAAAATTAAAAAAAAAAATGGTGTGGGTCCCCCTCAAAATCTATACCAGACCCTTCAGGTCTGGTATGGATTTTAAGGGGAACCCCGCACCAAAATTTTAAAAAATGGCGTGGGGTCCCCCCAAAAATCCATACCAGACCCTTATCCGAGCACGCAACCTGGCAGGCCACAGGAAAAGAGGGGGACGAGAGAGCGGCCCCGCTCCTGAATCATACCAGGCCACATGCCCTCATTGGGAGGGTGCTTTGGGTAGCCCCCCAAAACAGCTTGTCCCCATGTTGAAGGGGACAAGGGCCTCATCCCCACAACCCTTGCCCGGTGGTTGTGGGGGGTCTGCAGGCAGGGGGCTTATCGTAATCTGGAAGCCCCCTTTAACAAGGGGACCCCCAGATCCTGGCCATCCCCCCTGTGTGAAATAGTAAGGGGATACAAAAGTACCCCTACCATTTCACAAAAAACTGTCAAAAATGTTAAAAATCACAAGAGACAGTTTTTGACAATTCCTTTATTTAAATGCTTCTACTTTCTTCTTTCTTCTATCTTCTTTCTTCTATCCTTTATCTTCTATCTTCCTTCGGTTTCTTCTTACATCTTCTTCTGGTTCTTCTAGTTCTTCCTCCGGTGTTCTTGTCCTGCATCTTCATCCGCAGCATCTTCTTCCCTTCTTCTCCTCGGGCCGCTCCGCATCCATGATGGCATGGAGGGAGGCACCCGCTGTGTGACGCTTCTCCTCTTCTGACAGTTCTTAAATAACGGGGGGCGGACCCACCCGGTGACCCCGTCCCCCTCTGATGCACAAGGACTTGACGGGACTTCCCTGTGGCATTCCCCGTGACATCAGAAGTGGTCCCCGTCAAGTCCCTGGCCTACCCCAAAGCACCCTCCCAATGTTGAGGGCATGTGGCCTGGTACGGTTCAGGAGGGGGGTGCCGCTCTCTCGTCTCCCCCTCTTTTCCTGTGGCCTCCCAGGTTGCGTGCTCGGATAAGGGTCTGGTATGGATTTTTGGGGGGACCCACGCCATTTTTTTAAAATTTTGGCACAGGGTTCCCCTTAAAATCCATACCAGACCTAAAGGGTCTGGTATAGATTTTGAGGGGGACCCCACGCCATTTTTAAAAAAAATTTGACCGGGGTTCCCCTTAATATCCATACTAGACCTGAAGGGCCTGGTATGGAATTTAGGGGGACCCCCACGTCATTTTTTTTTAAATTTTGGTTCGGGGTTCCCCTGTGGGGAATTCCCATGCCATTTTTATCAATGAACTATTATGTGTATTATCGGACCGGCAATTCATTAATGGCCGTGAATAGTTTAAAATGACTTTTTTTTCCTTTGAAATGTCTGTAGCGCTGGTAGATTTACAATCTACTGTAGGTTAGGTAAATTTAGTAAATTGTGTGATAGGGAGGTTAAAAGTTCGCCTCTGTTCCAGCTTGGCTGACGTTGTGTGTGCTTCCGTGCTGACCGGTGGGTGTCGCTGTTACCACTGGTTGGTGTTGGAAAGGCAACGTGTCGAAGTGTATAGATGCTCCTCAGTCTCGGAGACCAGCTCGGTGGAGGTGGTCCTCCGAGTTGCATTCTGGGAAGAGGGTATTTATTGGACAGACGCCATGTTCTAGGGGGTTTTTTTATGTGCAGCCACCTGCTGGCCCTCCTGGTCGACAGGTATGCGTTAAGGAGCTACCTCGTGGTCCTCCGATCGGGAGGCCCACGATGCTGCAGCGCAGGGGTGGGCCCAGAGGCTTGTCTGGGGCCTACCACCGCGGCCGAGGAATGTTCCTGAGCTGTCGGTCCTGTGTGATGAAGCTAGACGACCAGGGAGAGCCCAGGGGAGGAGCCATCTTGGAGGGATCACGCAGCGTGTTGGTCTATAGAGGGGCCTGGTGACTCGGTCGAAGGACGTATCCAAAAGAAGTAACCATACAGCATAGTGTTGCCGGTTCGGCTTAAAGGTTCAAGCACTGTGACTGACTTTCACTGTAGAGAAAATCTGATACATCCTGTGGCAGAGGATCGTACAGATTTAACCCCCATACAGGTCTGTGGCAGAGACTTTTGATTCGTGCTGTGTACTGGCTGCTAGATCGGTGAGAGAGGCCTATCCAGATGAGCAAGGAGTGTGTCCCACGAGGGGAGCGCATTCCACCTAATTGTCTAAATTCTACCGGGACATTAGTTACTAAGATTCTATAAGAAGATATTTGAGTTTCTCCTGAAAGTTTCCTTTTTCGCCTCTTTCCTGCTACTTCCTAAAGTTTGTTTGTTCAATAAAGCATTGAAAACGTTCTCCAGTGTTGGTGCGTGTGTCGTCCAGAGGTAAACTCATCAGAACCCCTAGACCCGGTGCCGGTAAAACCAAGGGAAGCAAGGTGAAGGTAACAGACCCGCTTAAACCAGCAGTTCCACCGTGAGTTAGTGCTACATGTCATTTTCCTGTCAGACTGTTCTAAACACGGGAAACACTGTTCTAAACACATGCCCCTTTACAGGCATACTATAGACACCCCCAGGTACTAAATTTAAAAGAAAATTACAGTTTTATTGTTTCACTTTAAGCATTATTAAAATCACTGCTCCCAAAAAAACGGCCATTTTTAAAACTTTTTTTGCATTGATCCTTGTCCCCTGGGGAAGGACCCAGGTCCCCAAACACTTTTTATGACAATAACTTGCATATAAGCCTTTAAAATTAGCACTTTTGATTTCTCCCATAGATTTTTAAAGGGTGTTACGCGGCTTTCGAATTTGCTGCGAACACCCCAAATTGTTCGCTGTTCGGCGAACGGGCGAACAGCCAATGTTCAAAACGAACATGAGTTTGACTTAAACTCAAAGCTCATTCCTACAGCCAATAAAAACAGTTACAAGATTCGGCCCCCATAGACTATAATGGAGTTCTGGAGCTACGTTCAGAGTTCAGAGTTTTCCTAATGGGTTCACCAAATGTTTAGAAAGCTGAACTTTGCTCAGTTAACTAATTTCTGGTAACAACCAAAAAAGTTACCACATTACTCTTTGCAATGAACAACCAATCTATTTTTTTAACCAGTATTATCTATGAAGAAAAACAAATATTTGATTTGCCACTCACTATTTTCTTATTTTTTTTCTTAATTACAGGTTTTTTTAATGTCACCAACAAGTTATGCAGTGCTTTACGTATTGTACATTCACACCAGTCCCTGCCTTCAAGGAGCTTACAATCTAAGGTCATGCATAGACACGCTTGAATATATTAATTTGTTTCCAATACCATCTCATTCATTTCTATCCATTTTGTGCAGTCCATGACACAGGCCAAATTCTATTCATTTAAAAAAATGATCAGAAATAAAGGTACTGCTATGTCCCTTACACACAGTGTTGGCTGGGTTTTGTTCTGTGTGTTTGGGTCTTGCGTGTTGCCCTAGAACCAGCTGTCAATATTTACTAGTGAGATGAGCCAAAACAGTACTTTGGTCTCAATCCTAATTATGAAATTCATGGCTATCACTTATTGTAGATATGCTGTCATTTACATCTCAGTCCAATGAATACTTTTGATTGATATCCTCGGTCATTAAATTGTCATCAGGTCTCCTATCATTTTGAATGTCATGAAAAGAAATATGCAAAGTACGTAGTCTGAAATTTGTTTGGCTGGTATGCATCGGAAACATCTTGCTGACAAACCTGCAATTAGTGCCCTTAGCACTTTGTGCTGCCAATATTCTAAGAGAAAAAGATAGCACATATTAAAACTTGCAACACTGACATGTGAATTAATAAAACACATCTGGTGGATTCTGCAGAGAGCGAAGACAAATGAGAAAAGTTGAAATGGCTCTATTGAAGCTATAAAACCCCCCGAATATTCTAGTTATTCCAGCAGCTGTAGAATGACCTTGCGGTGCTTGCTATTTGGTTACAAAATAGTGAAACCAGATACTTAGTCTGGCACTTGTAAAAAATTGTCGTTGCACTAACATAAAGTAACAGTGAGTAACTATGATTCCAGTGTTATTGAATCTCTTCTGAGGAAACTAATATCTTTTTTTTCACTTTCCAGACACACTTAGGATGGAAAAGTAATAAAGGCACCAGAAATTAATAGCAATAGTTAAAGGTTAGGAAGTCCAGTGCCAAACTCTATAGCCCACCTGCAAAAAAGGTTTCAAAGGAAACCTAATGTGTATTTGCAATAAAATGGATTTTTGGCTTGCGCAGTAAACATTAAAAACTTGAAATACTTTAATTTACATTTGCAATTGTTTAGACTATTCAATATACAGTAACAGTACCTGTCTATAGAGACTATTTTAATCTCTGTGCTGCATAAAAATTTTTTGTCACAGCTCCAGCAATCCCTAAAGAGCAGCTGTGAAACTCTGTGTAAGAATCAACTTTATCTTTGAAAGTCTGATGTCCTTAAAGCTGAACTCCAACTTTCTTATCACTAGAACTGAATGGAACAATCAATCCTGGCATAGATCATACCTCTGTACCATGTTGCTCTGTTGTCTGCAGAGCCTCTGATATTATGGGTTTAGTTGTGGCTTTGTGTCATGTGACACTTATCCTGCTGATAAACATTGTCCCTTCCACAGCCACTTCCTGCAGTTCCCAGCGTTTATAAAACTCCCCTTTGTAGTCTTTCAGACTCTGGGATGGGAGGGCTCAAAAATCTACCCTTAAAAACTTCCCCATTTCCTCCTCCACCTCACTGCTACAACCACAACTGCAACCTAATCCTCCTCCTTGTATTCCTCTTCTGCCTGCTGCCTCTTCTTACAGGGATGCAGTAAGCAAATAATTCTACTCACCCTGAGACAGCTGCAAGTCTCTCTCTTCCCCCTGTTATTAAGCCTCCAGTGCCCGATCTATCAGGCAACAGAATGTGTGCTCCAGGAAGGACACACAAGAAATTGTACCATTAATCCCCACCTTGTCACAGTTTACCATTTTGGTCACCACTTCAAAAGATACTAAAATGCTGCACATATGCTAAATGATTAGACACTGGCATAGTCCCCAAAGCCAGACTTTCTGCTATAATCACACAGTCACTCACCGATAGCATGCTGCTTCAGCCTCTGTAGTATGACCAATGTTGACGTCCAGAGCATGGGGTTTTACAGATGAGCTGGTTAGCAGGTAAGTAGGTTAATGATGTTGTCACATATGACCTTGCCTGGTTGTAGATGGCATGAAGTGAGCCATCTCTTGGCCTGGTCTTATAGAGGGGACAGAAGCTCTGGCCCAGTGTTGCTCCTGTTCACAAGACATAAAAGCTGCAAAACTACATGATAGCATCTGGTCTGTGGTGTTGCATGTGCTCTGGGGAGTTACTGCTGGTTCCAAACTGAAGTATGGGGTCAGTGAGGTGGATGGGGTATAGGTAATTACACTGTCACCAATGTGCAAGACATAAGGCAGCACCACCATCTTCAGTGGTTTCTCCTGTCCTGCATCCTTCTCAGCTTCCAGCAAATTGACCTAGTATCTTGTGAAGAATATGTTATATCCCTGGACATGCTTGCTGAGCCACATGTCTGTGTGTTATGTTTACTCTGCTGCTGACAGCATGGTTCAACGACACAGACTAATTGCATTCCACATGCTAGTGGAGGGCAGGGATGGCTTTTGGGCATGGCATGCTGGGTAACTGACACTGTGGTGTAGCACAGGTCATGAACTTATGGAATGGGGCTATTTCCATAAGTTGGAATGGGAAAAACTGCAAAACCAATGGTTTTGATAAACTGGCATTAAAATGAAGGGCATGGTGAGTGATTTGGGTGCATTTTTTCTTCTGCTTCAGCAGCTTTAAAGAGACACCACCTGCCATGGGAAGAGTGCTCTTATGCCCCGTACACACGGTCGGATTTTCCGACACACAAAGTCGGAGAGCAGGAGATAAAATTTTCCGACAACAAAATCCGTTGTCGGAAATTCCGATCGTGTGTACACAAATCTGACGGACAAAGTGCCACGCATGCTCAGAATAAATAAAGAGATCAAAGCTATTGGCCACTGCCCCGTTTATAGTCCCGACGTACATGCTTTACGTCACCGCGTTTAGAATGATCAGATTTTCCAACAACTTTGTGTGACCGTGTGTATGCAAGACAAGTTTGAGCCAACATCCGTCGGAAAAAATCCATGGATTTTGTTGTCGGAATGTCCGAACAAAGTCCAACCGTGTGTACGCCCTATTAGAGATGTTGGGATTGGTGCACCCCAACCACTACTTTGTGGTGCAGAACTTCCTTGTCTCCTAACTTCTGCGTGCTGAACCTCTGCCTTTCCCTTTAGGCGTGCCCGATATATTTTTTTTTAATTGTCTATTTATAAAATTTTTATAAAACAGACAATAAAGTAAGAGATAAGTAGGGCATTTCAACATATAGGGAGTATACCATGCACACAGGAATGTGAACTCTCAAATGCATGGTGTAGTCTAACAAATCAACTTCCTATCTTTGTTTCAGTTACACATATATACTACATCATACCATACTGTACAATCTGGTATCTGGAAATCCTTTAAAAAATACAAAAAAACTGACAAAGACTTTAAAAATCCTGTGGATGAGTTCATACTTTGCCTCTGTGTGGAATAAAAGCTTGTTACTCTGGTCTGGGAGGATAAAGACGACAATAGGAGCCCTCTGAGTTTCCCAAGGAAAGCGTTTCCGGCTGCACTAGTTTTTAATACTACACATCCCACCTGGAGGAGAAAGTTTCCAGTGAGCTGATATCTGTTTGGCGTTGCAACATTCCATTTATCTTCCTAATTGGTGTCCTTGATGTTCGTCTGCCTATTGGGGAGGTTATCGTGCAGCCTATCTTGGGAGCTCTGCTTCAGTTCACCGTGTCTATGCCTTATTGACCCACCACCATACGGTGAGCTGGGTCCATCGCTCTTGTTAAGAGTATCTCTTTCTCCCCCTCCCCCTTTGATGGTGAAGGCACTCCTGGGTGTACATCCATCATTGAATACAGCAGCTGCCTCTTCTCAACATCCCGTTTATTGTTACCACCTCTGGGACTCTTATTAACTGTTTATTTTGCATTTTGTGGTTTCAGCTGTTATAATATTGTGTTTTTAATTTATATAAGATACATCATGGGTTTTATATTTGTATGCTTTATTGCAAGTCTACTTTATTAGTCATTTTCATATGTTGACACATTGTAGTCTATCGCACTCCACACTGTTTTACACTTCTGCTATTATCACATTTGAATTGCTTGTGGCACTATACGCACTTCCCTGCAACTGTAAGTCGCATGACGCCTTTTTTATTTTTACAGTTGTGAAACACATAATATTTATGGACACTAGTTTCTATACATGAGAGACTAGTTCTTTTTTCATCTCCGTTTTATTTCTAGCGCTACACTTTTACCCACATACTGTACAACCGAATTAAAACTTAAAAAAAAAATAAAACCTTCAAAAAAGGAAAACATTGGAGAAAAAAAAATAGCTCCGAATGGGGAAATGGGAGAGTCACAACCATAGTGTGAGTGGTGTACTGGACTCTTAATTAATGCACCGAATGGATCGGTTCCGGAGATAACTCAGATTCATCCCATGCCTTCCAGATCTTAAAGAACCTAGGTAATGAATCGTCAATCAATGCAGTCAAATGTTTCATCCTTCGTATGTCTGTCATTCTAGCTAAAAATGGTGGGAAGGTAGGGAGAGATGTGGAAAACCAGCATCTAATACATAAAATAAAGGACATAAGTCTCCCTGAGGCTTTAGGGATACCTTGTAGAGGAAGACCCAATAGGTAATGTATAGGGTTGAGAGGTATGGGGGTGTTAAGTAGGTTTTGCAGAAAATCTTGAATCTGGCTCAAAAACAAACTAATAACAGGACATTCACAGAATATATGAAAGTGGGTGCCTGTGGACCCTTGGCATTTTGTGGTTTCAGCTGTTATAATATTGTGTTTTTAATTTATATAAGATCCATCATGGGTTTTATATTTGTATGCTTTATTGCAAGTCTACTTTATTAGTCACTTTCATATGTTGACACATTGTAGTCTATCGCACTCCACACTGTTTTACACTTCTGCTATTATCACATTTGAATTGCTTGTGGCACTATACGCGCTTCCCTGCAACTGTAAGTCGCATGACGCCTTTTTTATTTTTACAGTTGTGAAACACATAATATTTATGGACACTAGTTTCTATACATGAGAGACTTGTTCTTTTTTCATCTCCGTTTTATTTCTAGAGCTACACTTTTACCCAAATACTGTACAACCGAATTAAAACTTAAAAAAAAAATAAAACCTTCAAAAAAGGAAAACATTGGAGAAAAAAAAATAGCTCCGAATGGGGAAATGGGAGAGTCACAACCATAGTGTGAGTGGTGTACTGGACTCTTAATTAATGCACCGAATGGATCGGTTCCGGAGATAACTCAGATTCATCCCATGCCTTCCAGATCTTAAAGAACCTAGGTAATGAATCGTCAATCAATGCAGTCAAATGTTTCATCCTTCGTATGTCTGTCATTCTAGCTAAAAATGGTGGGAAGGTAGGGAGAGATGTGGAAAACCAGCATCTAATACATAAAATAAAGGACATAAGTCTCCCTGAGGCTTTAGGGATACCTGGTAGAGGAAGACCCAATAGGTAATGTATAGGGTTGAGAGGTATGGGGGTGTTAAGTAGGTTTTGCAGAAAATCTTGAATCTGGCTCAAAAACAAACTAATAACAGGACATTCACAGAATATATGAAAGTGGGTGCCTGTGGACCCTTGGCATCTCCAGCATAGACTTGAGGCTTCTAGGTTTCGAGCGTGCAAGATGTTAGGAGTCCTATATCAGAAAAGAAGAATCTTAAATGCTGTTTCTTTCTGTACAACACAACATGAGGTTCTAGATGTGGATTCCCATATTTTCCCCCAATTCCCTAAAGAGATAAGTTGCTGTAAAATATGGGACCATTTTTTCATATATGTGTGTGTGGATTCAGTTAGGGGGAGGGCATCATGTAGAATTTTGTATATAGACGTAATTAAGTGAGGTTCATAAGGACCATTAGCACACAGGAGTTCAAAAGTAGTGGGTTTCTCCAGAGACAGAGAGGGAGAATTTATAGAGAAGTAGTGTTTAAATTGCAAGTAGGTATAAAAAAGTGTCTTAGGGACCTGGTGTTTTGCTTGGAGATCTGAAAAAGACATAAATTTACGTGTCACTGGGTTCAAAAGGTGCCGGAGCTGGAGTCCAAGGAAGCATCCACTCATAGGATAAATAATCGGGAATATCTGGGTTAAAGAGCACATTGGAAAAAGGAGGACAGCGGGAGGAAAGGGAAAACTGTTCCGAGCATCTCTTCTATATGAATAACATGAACAACATTGGGCGTAGACATATGGATCCAAATTGTGGCATATGTTTTCTCGAGGAAGGCCACAACATGTAGCATGGATGGACCGTGGAGGTGATTTCAACCCATCTATTTGGGGCCTTCCTAGATGTCCAAGATGTCAGTACCCACAAATGAGACGCATAATAATATTTAATGATGTCTGGAGCAGCCAAACCCCCCTTAGTTTTTACAGCAAGGACCAAGAACTCGCAATGCGATGGGAGGCATTATTTCATACAAAGCATAGGTACTTCTGTTGGAGAGCCGTTAGATGTGAAATCGGGATTGCCACTGGGAGCATCTCAAATAAATAAAGAAGTTTGGGAAGTATCAACATCTTGAGAACATTAATTCTTCCAAGAAGCGCCAAAGGCAGGACGGTCCATTGGTTTAAAAGTCGGGTAATTTCTGTGAACATCGGGGGGAAATTGGCCTGATAGAGAATAGAGAAATTGGCCTGATGGAGAGTAGAGTAAGAGGGGATGATGAGGTTGCCCAGATATTTAAGGGTATGAGCACACCAGTGGTAGATAAAATTATGTTGGGGGGAAGCGAGTTGCTGTGGGGGGAGTTTATAGGTAGGGTTTCTGTTTTGGACAAATTAATTTTAAACCCTGATATAGAACTAAAAGATGCTAGGGTATCGTGTAGAGAAGGTAGTGAAATGTGGAGATGGGTGAGCGTTAGCAGGAGATCATCGGCAAAGAGTGACAGCTTATAATCTCGCTGTCGCAGCAAAACCCCGTGGATACCTGGATGAGACCTAATGGCCTTAGCCAAAGGCTCCAGACTTAAAATAAAAAGCAAGAGCGACAAAGGGCAACCCTGTCTGGTACCATTACTTAGGGGGAAGGGCTGCGACAGATGAGAGGACAGCTGGACTTGGGAAGAGGGATGTGAATATAGAGCCTTTAAAGCATTAATGAAAGAGCCTGAAAACCCATATTGGGATAGTACTGCGAACATGTATGGCCAGGTTAAGCGATCAAATGCTTTTTGAATATCCAAGCTTAAAATTATGGCAGGGCGTTTTGTTTTAGTTAGGAGATATATCAGATCTATTGTACGTCTAGTGTTGTCTCCTGCGTGTCTAGTTGGAACAAAGCCCACCTGATCCTTATGTATTAGAGACAGCAGCAATAGCGAGAGTCTATTGGCTAGAATTTTGGTAAATATTTTATAATCTGAATTTAACAATGCTATGGGACAGTAGTTATTAGCTAGTGAGGGGTCTTTGCTTGGTTTTGGTATAAAAGTTATGTACGCATGTAAAAATTGGGAATATGGGAGAGTGCCTTTGAACAATGATGAGAATAGGGTTAGTAGGTGCGGGCCTAATGTTGGGAGGAAGGTTTTGTAGTAAGAATAGGGGAGCCCATCAGGTCCCGGGGACTTATGGGACGGTAAACAGTTGATTACTTCAGCAATTTCCTTGGCCGTAATAAGCAAATTAAGTTTAGAACATTGTTCACAGGATATCTTAGGAAATTGTAGAGATGACATAAAGTTGTTGATTTTACCATGTGTGAAATGTGAGGTAGATCTGAGCCCAGACAATTATAAAGATCTTTATAGAAATCCCTGAACACCTTAGACATGGTATGAGGACAATAAGTGGGGTACCATTCGAATGCATTAAGTGATCAGGTATAGATAGAAATGGACGTGGGTCTGTTCACTATCATTCTGTGTGGTGTATTAGTGTACTCATAGAATTTTTGTCTAGACCACAACAATGATTTAGAAATCTTATTGAAATCCAAGGACCTAATATGATTACGGAAAGAGACCACAACTCGTAGATGTTTAACCGTGGGGAAATGGAGTAGGCTCATCTCAGCAGCTTGTAGCTGAGAGATGAGCTCAGCTTTCAGTTTGACAGCGTCCCGTTTTAAGCGAAAACCAAGCGAGATGCACTCACCCCTGAAAAAAGCTTTATGAGCTTCCCAAAAGGTGGATACCTCTGATACTAAACCCTCATTTATTTCAAAAAAATTCAGACAGTTTTTTTTGGAGAAGAGCCTGAGATTCAGGATTTCTTAGCACGGATTCATTGAGACGCCAATTACATGTTCTGGGCTTCATGGCAGATAAAATGATATCTAGGTTAATAGGTGCATGATCTGACCATGTGATAAGATTTATCTCCAAAGTGACTACATATGGCAGCAAAGGCGCAGTCACAAAGAAGTGGTCTAACCTAGAGTATAATTTGTGACAAGGGGAAAATAATGTATATTGTTTGTGAGTAGGATGCTTTACTCACCACGTATCATAAAGATTGTATGAGCGAACCACTTTGCGAAAAGAGGTGGATAGCTTTTGAGCTTGGACCGGCGGAGTAGATTGAAATAAGGCAGATCTATCTTTCGTCCTGACCATAAGAGGGTAAATAGCGATACGGCACTGCGTTGCTTTAACTGACAATTGCTCAGTCGTGTGACGTTGTACCCAAACAAAATTGTCGTCCTTTTTTTACCATAAATAGAGTTTTCTTTTGGTTGTACTTGATCACCTCTGCGTTTTTTATTTTTTGCGCTATAAACAAAAAAAGAGCGCCAATTTTGAAAAAAACTCAATATTTTTTACTTTTTGCTATAATAAATATCCCCCAAAAATATATAAAAAAACTAATTTCTTTCTCAGTTTAGGCTGATATGTATTCTTCTACATATTTTTGGTTAAAAAAATCACAATGAGCGTATATTGATTGGTTTGCGCAAAAGTTATAGCGTCTACAAAATAGGGGACAGATTTATGACATTTTTATTATTAATTTTTTTCTTTTTTTTTAGTAATGGCAGTGATCAGCTATTTTTATCATGACTGCGACATTATGGCGGACACATCTGACACTTTTGACACTATTTTGGGACCATTCTCATTTATACAGCGATCAGTGCTATAAAAATGCACTGATTACTGTGTAAATGACACTGGCAGGGAAGGGGGTTAAACACCAGGGAGCGATTAAGGGGTTAAGTGTGTCCTAGGGAGTGATTCTAACTGTAGGGGAGATTGTCTCACTAGAACATGACAGAAATCACTGCTCCCGATGACAGGGATCAGTAGATCCCTGTCACATTGCCGCTCTGTGACACGATCGTGGGCCCCTGGCAGACATTGAGTCCGTGGGACCCACAGGCATGCTGACGGAGTACATGGCGGGCGCGTAGACTCCCAAACACGGACTAATCAAATGTAGAATGTCCATGGAAAAGTAGAAGAATTTTCAACTGCATTCAGTCATCAGGTAGGGAATCTGGAAGGAGCAGCCTGTTGAGGTGTTGTAGACGCTTTCCGCGATCTCCGACGTACTGGGGTCCTGATCTTGGCCGGTGTCAGGAGTGGCTTTGCAATCGGAATAGGAATCTGAGGTTCCTCCTCAGGGATAGGCGGAAAGTCTAGGTTACAGATATATGCCTCGCTTTCAAGAAGATCTTTTAAAGATAACTGCACACCATCCTTAGAAACAGATAGGCAGAAGGGGAATCCCCATCCATAGGCAACTTGGTCGTTTTGTAAGTGGGTGGTGATGGGGCATAGATTGCGTCTCTTAGCCAGTGTAATGGGTGAGAGATTGTTGAAGATTTGAATCTTGGCGCCCTTGAAGTCTATGCAAATCTTATTACGAGTGGCGATAGTAAGAGCTTCTTTGCTTTGTAGTAGTGAAAGAGATAAATAACTTCCCTTGGGTTGGAGCCTTGAGGTGGCTTGGGAGCGAATGACCTTTGGGCTCTATCCAGGCGCCAATCTATATCTAGGATATGAGGTGCCAGGGTGACAAATAGAGCCAAAAGATACTGGCGGAGCTCTTTATCGTTAATGGACTCTGGAACACCACGAATCCTAATATTTTGGTTCCCTGTTCTCCATATCATTCTGCTGCAGTTGGAGTTGAGAAACTTTGTGTTTAGGGGCCGCGCTATATTCTTTAAGGGAATGTATATATTGGACAAGTTCATCAAATTTGCTTTCCAGGGTATCGATACGTTCACCAAGTTGATCAATTCCACCTCTTTTCCCAACCTCCTTAGTCAAATCCTGAATCAGGAATTGTAGTTTTATGTCCAGCACAGCAACAGTCACCATCGCTGTAGAGTCTGTGAGCTGGGATTGCTGGAGTATGTGGGCCATCTGCGACATACCTTCATTCATTAGAGGAGATTCGACGGGGTCCAGCAGATTCGACGGGACATTCGAGGCTGACAGATTCAACGGGATACTCGAGGCCTGGGGATTGATGCCTAAGGAGGTATCGCTCCATGTGCTGATTAGGCCGGAACGGAGGCGGCGGAATAAAACAACGATAATTATTTTTCTGGTCACCGATTTCGCCCATGGAGTGCCTGGGCTTTTCTGGCTGTGATTGGTGCTGCTCCTGGGGTGGTGGGTAGCTGTGTATCGGAGCACCATCCACCATCTTACAAGCTGCGCATGCGCCCCTGCCCAACATTTTTAATAAAGGGAATCACCTAAATTTATGTTAGCTAGAGCAATAGGGGAAATAAATATATGGTGCTTTGGTGAAAACTTCCTTACAGCACAAATATTCAGTGACATGCTGTAAACAAAGGGCAGCTTTACCTGTGTCCACTGTGTACACTGCAGACCACATTTTTTTTAAAAAGGCCCTATCAAAAGAAAATAATATTAAAATATACCCCCCACCCAAAAAATATACCCTGAATTACTAAACCCCAACCCTATATTTTTCTCAACTTCTTTCAGGAAACTGGGGAAACCTTGTTATCTAATGACAAGTGAGAAAGATTGTGTTTTTTATACCCTGATTAATCAACTGATTTTATCTAGGTTTGTAGCAGCTCTTAAAAGGTCACAAGAACAAGACCTGTCTGCCATTTTCTTGTATGATGGAATTGCATTTTAAGAAATCTGATGGTTGGCAAAACATTAATTGACAAAATATGTTTTTAATTGGCTTTGATTGCATACATATAGTACACAGAACATACATACAAATTTCTGTTTTAAAGTTCTATAGCATAATTTAAGCTGTTAATGGGAAATTGATTTAGTTTTGGAGCAGACCAAATTAATAAAATATGAGTTGCCCAGATGTCATGAAGATCCTTCAGTGTCAGTATTTTTTATATCACTGGCTTGTAACATACATGCAGATAAAACACTTTGGGTCCACCTTGACAATTTTTGTTGCTTGCCTCTTCTTGGTCAGTGACCTGGTCAAGAAAGGCATGTCAGGAATTGCATGACATGCACATACGCTCACCGTGCGTTGACGCACGAGCATGCACATGCGCCCCTTTCACTAACGCTGATGCCAAAGGGGCTATTTAAACTAAGTGCACCAAGGACGCTTTGCCGTTTGGTCTGCAGCTTCTGTGTGTTCTGACCTGTTACCTGTGCTGGCCTCTGATCCTAATCCGGCTTGTTCCCACTAACGCTGTCTGCTTGATACCCTGACCCCACCTTGTTTTGGACTTCTCTTCTGCCTGCTGCTCTGCTTATCTGCCTGAAAGTTACCGACCCAGCCTGCCTGACCCTGCACCTGCTCATCCAGCCTGCCATGGCTCTGCTCTGCAAATCGCATCTGGTTCCTGCTCCTGCTGCTGCTGCGAACCCAGCCTGCCAAAACTCTGTTTTGCTTAACCATCACCATCCAGCCTGCTGCACATCTGGCCATGGACAACCAGCTATACTGACCACTGGACTGATCCCAGGCACTCCTACCTCACTGTGCTTCTGTGGTTGCTGTCTCACCTTCAGTGTCACACAAGCCAGTGTGGTAAGAGAGGCTCTCCTCTACATGTCAGACTCACGAACCAGGCATGTGACAGACCCAGTGAAAGTGCAAGCAACTATGCAACTAGCAGTTTCAAAGGCAGGTCATAAATGACAGCTACATATTTATCTTGTGACAGGTTTTCTTTAAAACTGAAATTACAGTTAAAATCAGCTAAACAGATTGTAGGTGCATAAATGGTGTGCAAAGCAGCCACAGACTGAATAGAAAAGTCTGTCCCCTGCCAGCATGCTGTATAGTAGGACCCTTGATCTCTTTGTGGAAGCATTGGTCTCTCTGCAGAGGTCTGACATGCCACTTAGTTCAGAGTTAGAACTCTCCAATCAGAAGGGAGCATGAGATTTTCTAATTGTAGAGGGCCCTACCCTGAAAAAAACAAGAAAAAATCACAGATAAACTTACCAACCAGCCTGTAGATAATACTGGGGTACCTTGTTGTGTCCTTCTGCAGTGTACACATGCATTTGCAAATGTGTGAAAACTAAACACCTGTTTTAATGTGAACTGTTAGACAGGATAATTCCGTTTGTTGCAAGCTGGTTGGTAAGTTGAGCTGGCATTTTTCTTTGTTTTTGTTTGACGTGCATCACCCTTCCATGTGCTCCTTGCTGTTAAGGGCCAGTTATAGATTCAGACAGTTACCGTTTGTTTGTACTGTCGGTCCTACCCTGGAGCATGATGGTGGGGACAGGCTTTTCTATTCAAGCTGTGGCTGAAAGTGTACTTTTCACAGCTTTTATTTGAATGCACTTGGAATATATTCAGCTGAAATAAACTGAGAGTTCAAAGGTCTTTAAATGATTAAATATGTATATATATTAAGCATATTAATGGCAGAAATGAAATGTAATAACACTACTTACACTTAATTAAACAATTAAATGACTAAACTGTGCACTTTGTATCTCAACTCCTACTCATCAGAAGGGTGAAACAAACTCACGATGACTCAGATTGAATGCCATGCTGCAATTATCCCTTTAAGCGTGATCTTTCAAATTACAGTCATTTCTATTTATAAAAGCTAGATTTAAATCATTTTTGCACTGCTAATTGTTTTTCTTTTCTAATTTCCTAATTTTCCTGTCTACTAACAGCCAATAACTAGAGAAAGGAAACTAGGCAAGACAACTCTGCCAGGGCTTGAATAAACACTAGCAGAACACGCCATGGGAAAGTTACTTTTAGAAAAAGGTGCAATTTTTAATTAAAGTAACTTGTGTCAAGACAACAGCATTGTTCTTGGCATTGTGTGGCATGAAAAGGGTTAAACAATTCAAATGCTGTAAATTCATTCACAGAAGTCCTAGGAGAGGGGATATATTGAAAGCATTATGATGCACAGCATGGTTCCCTCTGGAGCTAGCACATTAGAATTTCACAAGACACAAAACTCTGTCTTTTAAGTTTACTGCTCTATATTCAGCTTGTATGTGCCACTTCAACCTCGAAAGGGAAAAAAAAATAAATTCATGTATTATTTGAACATTTTAACAGCTGACATGCATATGTATATAATTAAAGTCTCACTCCAATTTTATGGAGTTTTACATTCCTTAACAAGCATATCTAAGAATATTTTTTCAGTACAAGTTTCAGGAGTACATTTCTACCCTCTCCTCCCTGCTTCTAATCCAAATCTTCTAGTATAAAATGCTATTTGCTTAAGACCTTCTGAATTTCTGAATGTCAATGTTGGAGGGAAGTTATGCTGTGGTAACATACTTCATTGACAGGACTCTTTTTGGTTTATGGACTTATACTTACATCAACAAGAAATTTCAGAGGTAAGCTCTGAATGCACTATGCTAATAAATGTGTTTAAGAGATTATATGAAAAATTATAGAAATAATGTTTGTGAAATAGGTCCTTATGGTCTATTATGGAAATCTAGCTATTGTCTAGCTATACATCTGTAAGAAAACATTTGTGAATCCTTTAGGATTACTTGAATATCTCCTACGGTAATATTCCATAGAATGCTCACCTATTTTAAAAAAAGACAGTCTTATTTCTTATTTAGCAAACAACATACGACCTTTTAATTTGTCATATCTTTACAGAGTTAAACAGTTTAAACAATCAAAGTTGTTTTAAAAAAATACAAAACCTCTGGGTTAATAACATCTTGAAAAGAGGGTAATTAGAATCAAGTATTTCAATTAATGAGATGATATTAGATTAGAGGTGGGGTTTAAAGGTGCTGTGCCCTAAAAAAAAAGCACAAAACATGTGATTACAGACAAGTCTGCTTTTCTCAAGACAAAGCTGTTTTGTGAACTGTGCCTTGAGGAAAAAGAAATGTAAGAGGAACGTAAAAGAAAAATTGTAAAGGTGATTTCTAAAGGCTTGGGAGTTCATCAATCCACAATCGAATTGTCTACAAATGGAAAAATAAAGGGCTGTTGCCTCCCCGGAGTGTAAGAGCATTGCTAAAAGAGGGAAAAATAATCCTTAAATGGCAGAGGACACGCGGAAATAGTTTTTTTAAGTTGTTCCTCTGTCCAATGTAAGAAAATACTGAAGAACAATAGTGTTTATTAAAAAATTATTACTTAAAAAACTGCTGTAAGTCTCAAGCTTAAAATATACTGTCTGAATGTTGTGTAGCATTTCTGGGGGATTGTTCCATGGTCATATATGACAAATGTTAAATTATTTGCTAGAAATGTGTATGGAGGGGGAAAAAACATACCACCAACACAAAACCTTAACTAAACTGATAAGTGATGAAATGATACACAGAGATGTAACAAATCTCCCTACATAAGTTTTACATGTATATCTGCTGTCTTCATCTTTATATACTATTTAGAAAGTGCACATTGGGTTAGGAGATTTTCTCTTCCTGGTTAGCACTGCAGTGAAGCTTGGGCATACAGCCAAGACAGCTGATTGGAGGAAAGGCATATGGAAGGCATGTGGCCTGGCATATACATTAAGGTGGGCTGCATGCTCACTGCCTTTCCTTTCCTGGCTAGGTACTCCCTCAATTTGGCTTGGTATGGCATGCCTGGTTAAGGGTCTTGTTGGATTATAAAGGGCGACTTCATGCCTTTTTTCATTTTTTTTACCTTATTTTATGTGTACTGTCATTTTTAACCAGTTCCTGACTGTCCGCTATATACAAATTGCCAGGCGGGACAAGCTTTGCGCTTTAGCCACTCATACACACCCTCACTGTCATTGGTCCTGTATAGGGATGGGCCCGATGTTCAAGTCGAACGTAAGTTCGACTCGGACATTGGGTGTTTGTTCGTAGAACTAACGAACATATGGGGCGCTTGCAGGACGTAGAGATCGCAGTTTATTGAAGGCTGCTGATTGGCCAAAGCATGTACTTTACCTGTGTGCTATGGCCAATCACAGCGTTATGTACTTTAAGAGCCATGATTGGCCAAAGGCAGGGTGCCATGTTGAACTTCCAGTGACCAGTATAAGAGAGTGAGAGCGATAACACCAAATCTAACACACATGCTCCCCATTCACACCTGAGACCATGTAACACATAGAGACACATGACATCGGGGAGAGAAAATGGCTAATTGTGCCCAATTTGGACATTTTCATTTAGGGGTGTAGTCAATTGTGTTGCCAGTTTAGACATTAATGGCTGTGTGCTGAGTTATTTTGAGAGGACAGCAAATTTACATTGTTATACAAGCTGTACACTCACTACGTTACATTGTAGCAAAATGTCCTTCTTCAGTGTTTTCACATGAAAAGATATAATAAAATATTTACAAAAATGTGAGGGGTGTACTCACTTTTGTGAGATACTGTATAGTGCAGAGTATATAATACAGTGTAGTGCGGTTTGAATAATACAGTGTTGTGGTGCTACTGAAGTGTCGGTGTGCCACCACTGATCCATTTTTTTTTCCATTAATCTTTTTTTTTTGCAGTATCAGGCTCTGTTGCTTCCCCTTCTGTGTTGCAGGTGTTGTTCCTTCTGCGTCAGCAGAGGTATACTTTTGATTTTTTTTTTTATCCGTGCATATCCCCCATGGCAGTTCCCAGTTTCTTATACTATTTTTTTTAACAATCGTTTGCATTTTAGCCTTTAAAATGGGCAAATAAAGCTAGTTTCACTTTCCATAGATTTCAAAGGGGTTTGCCACTAAGTTCAAGGTCAGACTTCCCACTGGGATCGCCAAACAAGGCTTAAATCAAGCCCAGCCAGATTCACTCATTCCTAGTACAGCCTTGGCCAAAAGTTTTAAGAATGACACAAATGTTAATTTTCACAAAGTCTGCTGCTTTAGTGTTTTTAGATCTTTTTGTCAGATGTTACTATTGTATATTGAAGTATAATTACAAGCGTTTCATAAGTGTCAAAGGCTTTTATTGACAAACACATGAAATTTATGCTAAGAGTCAATATTTGCAGTGTTGACCCTCCTTTTCCTAGACCTCTGCAATTCTCCATGGCATCTTGTTAATCAACTTCTGGGCCACATCCCGACTGATGACAGACCATTCTTGCATAATCAATGCTTGGAGTTTGTCAGAATCTGTGGGGCTTTTTTTGTTCACTGCCTCTTGAGGATTGACCACAAGTTTTCAATGGGATAAAGGGCTGGGGAGTTTCCTGGCCACGGACCCAAAATGTTGATGTTTTGTTTCCCAAGCCACTTAGTTATCACTTTTGCATTATGGCAAGGTGCTCCATCATGCTGGAAAAGGCATTGTTCCCCACCAAACTGTTCTTGGATGGTTGGGACAAGCTGCTCTTGGAGGATGTTTATGTACCATTCTTTATACATGGTTGTGTTCTTAGGCAAAATTGTGAGTGAGCCCACTACCTTGACTGAGAAGTTACTCCACACATGAATGATCTCAGGATGCATGACACAGGACTGATAGTAGCGCTCATCTTTTCTTCTCTGAACAAGGTTTTTTTTCTGGATGCCCCAAACATTTAGAAAGGGCATTCATGAGAGAAAATAACTTTACCCCAGTCCTCAGCAGTCCAATCCCTGTATCTTTTGCAGAATATCAGTCTGTCCCTGATGTTTCTCCTGGAGAAAAGTGGCTTCTTTGCTGCCCTTCTTGACACCAGGCCATCCTTCAAAAGTCTTCTCCTCACTGTGCACTGTGCAGATGTACTCACACCTGCCTGCTGCCATTCCCAAGCAAGCTCTGCACTGGTGTTACCTCAATCCCGCAGCTGAATCAACTGTAGAAGATGATCCTGGTGCTTGCTGGACTTTCCTGGGCACCCTGAAGCCTTCTTCACAAATGCAGTTGAAATTTTTTTATGTGATTAAGTTAATTTTCATGGCAAAGAGGGACTTTGCAATTATTTGCAATTCATTCCTTTTCAATTATGCCTACAATAAAAATCACACCTAAAACTAACTTTGCTTTGACAATTAATTTACTGCTTTAACCGCTTGCCGACCAGCCTCCGTCATTATACTGCGGCAGGTTGGAACAGGGACGTGTGTGTGTAAATACACAAATCCCTGTTCTGTGAGGAGAGGAGAGGCAGATCGTGAGTTCCTACTAGATAGGAACAACGATCTGTCATCTCCTACAGTCAGTCCCCTCCCCCACAGTTAGAACACCCACTAGGGAACACAGTTAACCCCTTGATCGCCCCCTAGCGTTAACCCTTTCCCTGCCAGTGACATTTACACAGTAATCAGTGCATTTTTATAGCACTGATCACTGTATAATTGTCAGTGATCCCAAAAATGTGTCAAAAGTGTCCAATCTGTCCGCCATAATGTCGCAGTCCAGATAAAAATCGCAGATCACCACTATTACTAGTAAAAAAAAATCAATAATAAAAATGCCATAAATCTATCCTTTATTTTGTAGACGCTATAACTTTTGTGCAAACCAATCAATATACGCTTTTTGTGATTTTTATTACAAAAAATATGTAGAAGAATACATATCGGCCGAAACTGAGGAAAAAAATTGTTTTTTTTTTTTTTAATTGGGCATATTTATTAAAAAGGTACAAAATATTGTGTTTTTTCAAAATTGTCGCTCTTTTTTTGTTTATAGTGCAAAAAATAAAAATCGCAGAGATGATCAAATACCACAAAAAAAGCTCTATTTGTGGGGGAAAAAGGACATCAATTTCTACTTTATGCTTCCTTAAAGGAAACCTGTCATTAGGGAAACCTTGAGTCCTGCCACTGCAAATTGCTCTTGCTTTAATACTTTGATTCAGTAAAACAGAACAGTTGTGCAGGCATGAAGTTCTTGCAGAAGTTGACCAGCACTTCTTAATAAGACCTGACCTGTTACAGAATGCTAAAAAGACTTTTAATATCACAATTTGCAAGTTATACATTAATAGAAATAGAGTTTAGGGCAATATGTCTAGCTGTTACAATTCATAAACCCATAATAGAGATATTCTACCTAAGTCAGATTTTAATGATTAGATTCTAGCAGTTGTAGAGTCCTGTATTTCTGCAGATTGCAAATGATGGAGTCCAGGAAACTTTAACATGTATCATTCTGAGGTTTGCATTATGCAAAACCAAGCAGTATGCAGACTTTTTTTTTCTATTATTTATGTATCATTTAAATTCGATGCCTGGATTGAAAATATGCATGACTGTCTTGAGAATTACACAGCTGTATCCTGTATCATTCAGTTGAAAATCAAATTTTTGCACTAAAGTATCTATAGCTTAGTGTTTGCAATCAGACTCTTTTGAAAGATGTTGGGTTTTTTTAACTCGTGATTTTGATGTATAGAAATGTAACAACATGTGCTATGACAGTCTCAATTCATAAACATGTGTATGTATGTAAATGTAATATTTTTTGTTCTAAGCTTTATCAAAAAGCCCATAAATCTGTCAAATCCTTAAAAATAGCATGCTTCTGACAAATCGTTCACTGTTAGACAGGTAGGTAAAAGCAAAATGTTTGATTACTGTGCCATTTGTATCAATAAAATGTTCCTATTTTGCTCTTTGGAATGGAGACTGATCTATGGTAATTTATACAATGCTCACTTAAATACTATTGGGTTGATTAAAGTGATCCTGATGGTAGAAGGAACAATGTGAAAAAGTGCTCCCTTATAAAAAGAAGATGAATAATATCTACTTGAGTGGCAACACCACCCTTCACTCTTTTGCTGAGCTTGAGACGCCACTACTATTGTATACTTGCTCACTGTGGATTTACCTGCCAATTGCTGTATGTCACTACTGTGTCCTGTACCACAGAGTGTAGTGGAAACATGCTAATTAACACATCTGGAAGTGTTGCATAATAGTGGTATCCGTAGCAAGAGAGAAAAGATTTGAGTCCCTGCCCTGTGGATACAGGGCTGGTGCAAGGATTTTTGACACCCAAGGCGAAACCTCATTTTGCCGGACCCTCCCCTTGGCTCTGCCCCTGACTTCACCCACTTTTCCTTGCCCATGTATACAGTGGAGATGGCGAGGTGGAGATTTTTGTAGTGCCTCACCACTATTTCTTCAGCCGTGGTCCACAGACCCGCACCTGCGCCTCTGGACCCAGCTTGAAGACAAATAGTGGTGACACCAGCTCGCTTCCTCACACCAGCCTTGGTCCACAGGTGTATAGACAGGCTAGGGTAGTATAGAGACAGGCCAGGATAGTATATGGACAGGTTAGGGTAGTATATGGACAGGATGGTATATGGATAGGCCAGGGTGGGATATAGTCAGGGTGGTAAATAGCCAGGGTGGTATATGGACAGGCCAAGGTGGTAAATAGCCAGGGAGGAATATGGACAGGACAGGTTGGTATATGGACAGGCCAGGGTGGTACATAGCCAGGGTGGTATATGGACAGGGTGGTATATGCACAGGCCAGGGTGGTATATAACCAGGGTGGTATATGGACAGGGTGGTATATAGCCAGGGTAGTATATGGACAGACCAGGGTGGTATATGGACAGGCCAGGCCCTAGCCTAGTGGGGGAGAGGGGGAAAGAATGAGTGAGAGGGGAGAGAGGAGGGTGGTGAGGAGGAAGAGAGGTGTAAGGAAAAGAGGGGGGGAGTGGTAGAGAGAGAAAAAGAAAGGGGGGGAGAAGGTGCAGAGCACAAAGTGGTGGGAACAGAGACGGGGGTTGTTCTGGGGATGGAACTCACACTCACCAATTATGTCTCCCCCATTCAGTCTGGTGTTCCTCGGGGCTGTGAAATCTATTATTTGAAAAGTGCCCCTCAGCTGTTCACAGAACTCCTCTCGCAGCACAGAGCAAGTGCATAGCATGCATGTGGATGGAGTGTGGGCGGGCACAAAAGGGAGGCACTGTATCGGATTGGAGAAGCAGCAGAGTGGGGACAGTGGAGACAGTATATAGCCCGACTCCTGTGTAAGCTGGCTTTCCCCGCTCTCACTGTGTGACTATGACAGGATGCCAGAGGCTGTGGAGCGCCGGAGATAGAGGTACAGCTGCTCTCCATCTCCACACAAGTCATGGTGCCTGGGGGAGAAGATGGTCCTCCCGCAGCTGCCCACACAGACTCCGCCCCCTGCTCCGCCCAAGCTTGTTTATCCTTATTACTGCCTGCTCATCCTCTGGCTTGTCACCCTGCATCCCGCAGTAAATCGCCAATCTGCTCTGTGCTGCGGGTGTGTAATAGCAGAGAGTGGTGCGGAGTCCCTTTGTCAGCAAGGATTTTACTGCCTCTCCTATCCTGCCACCCTAGGCGGCTGCCTGTCCTGCCTAATGGTTACGCTGGTCCTGTGTGGATAGTTAAGATTTAAACTTCTTTTTGCAGAGTGGCTCTGTTTCACTTTGTTAATCCTAGCAACAGGGTCACTTTCAATAAAGAAATAAAGGCTGTTTCATACCAAAATGAATGTTCACTTACAAAGTGAATGTTGGTAAATAAGGTGGACATGTGTTCACTCTTAATATCACCCAAACCATTCTCTTTGCTCCTCCCAAGACATTCTCCTTTCTAACCCTCTTGTCACCTTCTTCTCTATTCATCTCTTGGATTTCTAAAGAGTATTTTCCTTCCTCTGGAACTCTGTACCCCAATCTCCTACCCTTTTCTGTCTTTGGGCAATCCTTGAAAACACAGCTCCATCTACTCATCCTCTACAGTTATTACCTTTTGTATCACTTGCCTCTGCCTTTAAATTGTAAGCTCTCAGGAGCAGAGCCCTCACAATTTTGATGTCTTAGGGAAATTAATAAACTCAATTTTTTTTTTTGCTAACACATGTTTGGTTATTCATAGTGATCACAGACAGGATTGTCTTAATTATTAATATACACTTTTTCAGAGCGAACATACATTTCTCTACTCCTTTATAAAACCAATCCTATTATTTTTGATTAAGGATAATCACTGCTAGGTCAATTTGGGAAAAAAATTGCAGAAAATACTTATTATATAGTAAGCATGTGAATCCCTGCTCAGCTGCTATCCCCCAATATATTTTTTAGGTTGAATCAGGTTGCACTATTACATCTGCCTTTTAATGCAGTGTTTAATATATCCTTTGTACTCTACATTTTTCTTTTCAATGATTTTTATTGAAAAATTATAAAATAACATTTACATAATGCACGACTCATACATTATAAAATTATATGGTAATAAAAGAAAAAGGGAAAGGAATAGGGGGGAGAGAGGCATATCTCAGCCTATATGTCCTGCGGGTATCCTATGAACATATCATATCATGCTTTGTTTCTTTTCACAATATAAGGTAAGCGCGTCTGCCCGCCTGAATGAGGTCCGTCAGACGTCACCCACCTGCACATGTGTCTAAATAAGGTACCAAGCACTGTACATTCGGATACATGTTTTGCTTATTATAATTATATATCAAGCCAGACATTTATTTCCCTCTTCTCAATTTGGTGTGGAGAGGGGGCGCCCCGCCGGGACCCGACCGCCCACCCCAATTGGGGACTCTGCTGTGGACAGGAGGGCCCCCACCTCACACCCCTCCCCTCTTATCACTCACATTTCAAAAATTATCGTATCTGGTACGATGACATCCATTTTGGGTAGGAAGTCCCGCAAGGTGTATTAGAGATGGGGGGAAGAAAAAGAAAAAGGATAGGAATAATGAAAAGGAAGGTGGAAGAAAAAAGGAGGGCCAGAGAAAAGTTTGGGTTGAGTGCACCCCTAGGGATCCCTCTCAGGATCCGTTAATTATCAAAGCCTGTAGATAAGTAGGACAACCATGGTTCCCAAATCCTGTCAAAAGCCCCCTGTTTAACTAAGAGAGTTGCCGAGAGGCGTTCATTAATCATAATCCACGTCAATTTTGCCTTCACCCTTTCAAAAGGGATCAGGGGCTTTCTCCAGGATCCTGCTACCGCTATTCTAGATGCTGTAAAAATAAAAGATATGAGCTTCCTGGTATTACCAGGTATTCCGTCTACTTGATCTCCTAGTAAAGCCTGTTGTGGAGATTTGGGAAGGTTAACCTGGGTCAGTGAGTATATGAAGTTGTAAATGCGTATCCAAAATCGTTTGACCTTAGGGCAGGTCCACCAAGTATGGAATATTGTACCTTCCCTGCCACATCCTCTGAAGCACATAGGAGAGGCACCAGCGATATATGTTGCGATTCTCGCCGGGACCATGTACCACCTTAATAAGACCTTATAGTTTGCTTCTATCAGAGAGGTATTAATATAACCTTTTGAGGCTAGCTGCGCCATTTTATACCATTTGTCAGTTTCCATCGTCACCTCCATGTCCCCTTCCCACCTCAACATATAGGGTAATTTCTCAGTTTTGGAAATCAAAATGCTATAAATTAATGATATGTGGCCTTTATGTTTATCGTAAGACTTGCATAAATATTCCATTGGAGTGGAAGATAGGATGTCAGTTTTACGTTGTAGAGTATGCAAAAAATGAACTATCTGGAGGTAACGATAGGACTCGGTGTGAGGCAGCTGGTATTTTTCTATTAGTGCTTGTTTCGGTATTATACCTTTGTGGTCACACATGTCAGCTATGCGTATCAGACCCTTATTGATCCACCAGGAAAAGCTTTGGGGATTAAGACCCGGGGTGAAATCTGGGTTTCCCACCAAGGGGGCCATAGGAGAATGTGTGGAGCGGAAAGCAAAAGGTTTATGTAGTCTATCCCACAAACTCATTGAGAAGGATAGTGTGGGGCACATTAAGGTTGGTCTGTTTTTCATATTAAGCCACATCATGTGACTAATGGGTTTCGTGGGATGAGGAGCTGATTCCATTTTCATCCAAGACGGAGCTGGAGCTTCAGAATGGGAGCGAATTAATTGGGCCAATTGGGCTGCCTCAAAGTATTTAAACAGGTTAGGGATGCCCAGGCCTCCTTTTGTTTTGGGGGTATAAAGAGTTAGCTTATTCACCCTAGGTCTTTTGTTCCCCCAAATGAACTTCATTATTTTTTTTTGAAGAGTTTCAAGATCAGATCTGTTGATAGCAATCGGGAGAGTCCTGAACAAGTACAACAATCTTGGCAAAAGGTTATTTTTATGGAGTACAGTCTGCCGAACCACGACAAAGGGCTAACAGCCCATCTTGATAAATCTGTTGTTAATTTTCCATATAGGGGAGGATAATTGGCTTTGTAGAGGGTCTGCATGGTGGGGGTTAAAAAGATGCCTAGGTATGGGAGTCTATCTTTCTGCCATTTGAACTGGAATGACATTTGAAGTTGTTGAACCGTCTGCTGTTCTAATGTGAGATTCAAGGCCTCAGATTTGGTATGATTAATCGTAAGACCCGAGAAAACCGAAAAATGTCGTAGTGTCTGGAATAGGTTGGGAAGGGATGTGACTGGAGAGGAAATAAACATCAAGATATCATCGGCGAACAGAAAGCACTTCTGTTCGCCGTCTCCGCAATGTATACCTTTTACATCCTGGTTCTGTCTTATTTTAATCGCTAGGGGTTCTAATGCTAAGATAAATAGAATAGGTGATAAGGGGCATCCTTGCCTTGTTCCTCTGTGTATATTTATTTTATGTGATTTATAACCCTTTATCTGGATTCTAGCTGTAGATGCATTATATAATGACTGCAGTATTGTTAGAAAATGAGGCCCAAATCCATACCTTTTTAATACATAATAAATGTATTCCCATGTGACCGAATCAAATGCCTTGCAAAGGTCTAATGAGAGTAGCATACCCTTCCGTTTCCCCAAGTTATCCCAATTGGAGTTGAGTGCGGCTATAATATCTATCGCCCGTCGGGTTTGATCTGGGGCCCGACGGCCGGGGACGAATCCCACCTGATCTGGGTGGATATATTTGGCTAAGAAGACGTTCATTCTGGTCGCTAACACTTTTGTCATCAATTTGAGATCCACGTTGATTAGCGATATAGGGTGATAACTGACGGCATCTCCATGATCTTTCCCCGGTTTAGGGAGTACTTGTATGAGGGCCTCATTTTCGTTTGCACTTAGTGCGTCGCCTTTCCGTATTGCATTAAAAAAGGAGCATAGATGGGGGGTCAATATGGCTGCATATTTCCTATAATAATGACTCGTAAAACCATCCGGGCCAGGTGCTTTTGAAGGGTTCAGGCATTTGATGGCTTCTAAAATTTCCCCCTCAGTGAAATCTGCTTCCATTAGTTCTATATGTTCTTGTGTGATTTGTGGTAATGAAATATCGTGGAAAAATTTGTCTGCTCTGGTTGTAGGAAACGAATTAGGTTTATTATATAATTTGGTGAAGAACCTAGAAAATTCTTGTATGATCGTTTGGGGATTTTGGGTGGGTTTCCCATCTTTCGTCCGGATTCTCGGCATGGCAGAATTAAACGGGCGGGGGTGAGTTTTCTTGCCAATAGGGTTGTAGGTTTATCTCCCCTGGTGTAGTAGCGATGCCTAGACCAGCGGAGGTACTTTTCAGCCTTGGTTGTGAGACTAAAATTTAGTGCTGCTCGTGCTGCATCTATTTTATGACGTAGATCTAATTGAGGGTTAGCTTTTTGTTCCTGGACTATTTTATGTAAGTCTTCTTCCTGTTGCTGTATTTTCTGCCTGTTGTTGCGCTTATTTCTAGAGGCTATTTGGATCAATTTACCACGAATAGTAGCTTTGTGCGCTGCCCAATTTATACCAGGGGAGGTGGCGCTGGGATGGTTATCTATGAAGTATTGTCGGAGGTCTTTCTCTACTTCAGTGTATATCATGGGGTCATTGAGTAGTGAAGCATTAAGCCGCCAGGTTGATGGTTGTGGTCTCATCCATAGGTCTGATAATGTCAATAATACTGGTGAATGGTCTGACCATGAGCTGGGTACTATTTCAGTCGAGGTAATCGACGGCAATAGTGAGGATTGTATGAGTAGATGATCTATACGAGAATATGTTTTATGGACTTGGGAGTAATATGTAAAATCTCTGGTTGTGGGGTGAAAGTCTCTCCACACATCCACTAAATCATGGCAATATAGCACCCTAGCTAGTTTAACGCCTTGTTTTGGAATATGTTTCACCACGGGTTTGTGTACATTTGACCTATCTAAGATTTGATCTAAGGAGACATTGCTGTCTCCACCCAGGATTAATTTGCCCTGTATGTGCGGGAGCAAAATTTTCAGCATATTTTCGAAAAATGTCACCTGACCCGTATTAGGTGCGTAATATGATATGAGTGTGAGGGCACTTTCATTGACTTTACTGGGGGTAAATGGGACTCTCTTTGCGATGCAAATCGCTACCCCTCTCTTTTTATCTGGGACGTTCGATAAGCAGAAAGTGGGGAATCTGGAATTTAGATAACGGGGAGCTGAGGAGCGCGAGAAATGTGTTTCTTGGAGGAGTAGAAAATCTATTTCTAAGTTATGGTAATTTTGGAAAGCTTTGGCCCGTTTTGTAGGGGAATTTAAACCTTGGACATTGTGTGTTAAGATACGAGTATAGGATTTATGAGGTGATGTACTCAACATTATGGTTCGACAGACTGTACTTGCCTGTTGTAGTTGTTTGCCATCCCCGTCTGAGTGAGGTTGTTTCGATTAGATTCTTCATCGTTTTTCATTTGTAGGGGTGCACTCCGGGAGAAAAAGAAAAGGGGGAAAAAAAAGAAAGAAAGAGACAGTGAGAAAACAATGTTGGGGTAAGATGAACTGGACCACTGTCCACCCGTCCCCCTAGAAATTACGTGCTTAAACATCTGATGTAAACCTGAGAACTTATACAACCGGGTCCAGGAGAACAAAATCTCCATCTAGTAGAGCGAGGTTGTCGCCACCTAGCTGATGGCGGCAAGCTCGCGGGGAAGTGGCATGCGGTTCCGCCCCGGCTCTTCTGTATAAACTGAACTGAAGTCTCGCCAAGCTAGACTTAAACAAAACTGGGGAATCATTTTCGAGTAATTTGTAAAGCCTTCAACTGGAATTGGTATCTATTAATGTAGGATTATCAAATCATGTCATTTAATAATGGAGGGAGGTTATGTCCCTCCAAAAATATGGAAGTCTCATTAATGCCATAAAGATATATATAACTGGCTCAACCGTAGCCAACCATGGAAGTTCTAAGTCCCTGAGAGGGAACCTTACAGTGGTATCATCCATCACTGTAGGTGTAAAAAGAAAAAATACTTCTCATCAGGAAATGTTGTCCCGTCAACCGTCTGGACCCGTAGCTGGATGTCGTTTTCTTGAAGAATGTCGTGGACGGCGTTGTTCCCATAGCGGTGAAACAGGGCGATCCAATTCTGATCGAGATTTCGGGGATAGTGGTTCTCTGGAGATTATACCGAGGCCCATAAGGATGTCTTCTCAGTCTGGAAAATTGGCAAAAGAATATGTTTTTCCCTTGAAGGTAAAGGAAAGGCGGAAAGGAAATGACCATCTGTACTTGATTTGGCGGTTGGTAAGCTGCACCAATAAAGGCTTAAGGGCCCGTCTCTTTTGGATAGTCATTTGTGAGATATCCGCGAAGATCTGTATGGGGTGGCCCATAAGGGTGATTTCGTTCTTGCCCCGGGCTGCGGTCATTATTTGCTCCTTGCTTTTGTAAAAGTGTGGATTGACTATCACATCCCTTGGGGGGCCGTCTGGTCTTGGGGCTGTCAGTGCCCTATGGACTCTATCAATTTCCATGTGGTGGGGCATGATATCTGGGATCAGATCTTGCATTAGTGTATGTACTACTTCTTCCAAATCCGTCACTATTTCTGGTAGTCCGCGTATACATAATGACCGGGCTGCGGTCATTATTTGCTCCTTGCTTTTGTAAAAGTGTGGATTGACTATCACATCCCTTGGGGGGCCGTCTGGTCTTGGGGCTGTCAGTGCCCTATGGACTCTATCAATTTCCATGTGGTGGGGCATGATATCTGGGATCAGATCTTGCATTAGTGTATGTACTACTTCTTCCAAATCCGTCACTATTTCTGGTAGTCCGCGTATACGGAAGTTATAGCGCCTGGATCTATTTTCCTGATCTTCAATTTTGGCGTTGGCATCATCTAACTGTTCCTGTAGTGAGGATATCATGCTTGAGTTCTGGTTAACTCTCCGCACCGTGCCTTCCATTTTGGATTCAATGTGATCCAGCCTGTCTCCAATATCATTAAAATCATGCTTCATTTCGGCAGTAATTGATTGACAGGCTTTAGTTAATTCTTGTTGCAATAGCGCTGAAAAGCGAGCAAGGAGGACAGAGTCTCCTGAATATGGAGCTGGAGGTGGGGGAGGCTGATCACTCGCTGTGCTATTTTGGCTTATGGCAAGTTCAGCTATTTCAGCCATGTTCCTCTCCATGGAGGACGCAGGGGAGATTGCTTCATCCATTCCCCCTCCCTGGTAAGTGTGGGAGGGAGATAGAGAGAAATGTGGGGACTCACCCTTCTGCGATCGTAGCGTTTCTTCCTGCGACTGGGAGGAGAAGGGGTCCCTTGTGCTGTCCATATTTGCGGCCGCAGTGTGTGGAGAGGAGGCTTTCTGTGCAGGGGGGGATTGGTTGTTCTGGGCACCGCTCACCTGCTTGGTTATGTTTGTCTCTGTCCTCCGGCTAGACGCCATCTTGGAAGGGGGGGTCCGTGCTGTGTCGTTCCCCGAACGGAACGAATAGCTGGATGTTGGGGGGTTTTTCTTCGCTGTACCCCCTCCTCTGCGATTCATCTCCTGATCCCCTGGAAGGCTGCTAGGTTTGTGGCTTCCCTCTGGCTTATTTTGGCTTCGGAAGGCCGGCGGCGTGCGGAGCAGGTCAGATCATGTCCGCTCCCGTGCCCGCGCGCATGCGCACTCCGTACTCTACATTTTTGATAGGGTAACCATTAGACATGTGCATTCGTTTTCACCCGAATGCATTTTCGTCTGAATTTCAGGTATTTACCTTATCGTTTTAACAAACGATAACGAAAGTGCAGAATCTGAAAAATGAAAGATCCGACATAAACAAATGCTTTTTTTTTCGTTTTCGTTGCTACAACAGTTTGACATAGATAGGAGATTCGACATGATGATGACAATAACAATCTGTGTCTATCAAACCTGTGGTCGAATGTGCCTAACCTTAACTCTATTAGTCCAAGATTATTCTTCATAGAGAGAAAAGATTCGACATAGAGAGAAAAGATTTGACATAGGGGAGAAAAGATTCGACGTATGGGGAGAAAAGATTTGACGTAGGGGAGAAGATAAATAAAAATAATGATGATGATGAATGTTATTGGCTGATTGTAACCAAAGAGGAGGAGCAGTAAAATAGCTAGAACTAAGTACACACGTACTTTGGCTTATGGTGTCTGTTGAAAGTTCTAAGGAGATTTGATGGAGCAGGTAAACTATACGGCGTCGTACAGTTTAGCTGCTCCGTCAAATCTTCTTTGAACATTCGACAGACACCATAAGCCTTCAATGACATATTCAACCTTAAATTGGATTTTCGGACAAATGCAATTTTCAACGAAAAACGAAATAAATAAAAACGAATTTCGGGAGTAACTAAATACATTTAGTTTTCGGACGAAAACGAAATTCCGAAACAAAATATTTCAGTGTGCACATGTCTAGTAAGCATACAATATGTTTGCATTGCACAGCCTTGGCCATACAATGTCATCTTTCATAATTGCAACTAATATGTATACATAACATTTTTTTCAAGTTATGAGTTCCTTTTTGACCCTATTGGAGATTAAAGTAGGAAATACATGATAAAATTATGAAACATGAAGTAGGCACCTATCTATTTTTTTTTTTTTACCATCCTTGGCTAGGGTCTTTTAGATGGAGTGGGGAAGAGTTTGGAACCAGTTTTTATGCTGTTGCTCTCTCATTAGGGAGATTTCCCTTCACTTTCTACCCTGAAAAAGAATATGACCTTTGCTGCATTTACAAGCACTGGCCCTCCTGAGACTTTCCAAGCAGTAAATCACAATACAAATTTATTTGGTATCTACTTACCTGAGTCAATTTAAGCATAGTCAGAATTCTTAAGTCTTGATGAAGCAGGATTGTTTTTGGCCCTCAAAACATAGAAGAGTGATGGCAGAAAAAATACCAAGTGGTTCATCGAGTCAAGTTTTTTGTCTTAGTATAGATTTATGTTTGGCCTAAGCATGTTGGAATTCACTTACTGTTGACTGATTCACTACCTCTAATGGTAGCTTACTCCAAGCATCAACTACTTTTTCGATAAAATAATACTTTATAAGATTAGCTTTGAACTTTCTGCCCGCTAACTTGAGATCATGTCCACGTGTTCTTGATATTGGCTTCATATTGAAAATATTATCATTATTATTATACGCGATTCATATAGCGCCAACAGTTTACGCAGCGCTTTACAATGTATAGGGAAAATACTGACCTCATGAACCTTATTCACCCCCCGATTTATATAAAGGTTTCTATCATGCTTTCCATTTCCTCCATAGTAAGACCTTACATAGTAAGGTCCTAAAGTATCTCCTGATGCCATGATTTGGATTTGAACCAGGAACCACTACAGTGTCTAGTGTATCATCTACTGTGCCACCTGAGATGCTGGACAGCTCCCTGCATGATTCTTTGAACAACCTTGCTTTGTGTCTTGTTTCTGGTGAACCTTGAACCCTTTGCTTCTCCCATGAACTTCCTTCTTTAAGCCATGTCTCTGCACTTCCTGTTTGCCAGATTAGTGTGCTCTCTCCAGCCAGTATCTTGGTCATTTTGCTCCTGCTGCCACCCATGTGTTCACTACCACTCGTTACTGACCTTTGGCTTTTTCCTCAACTATGTTTCCAATTGATCTCAACCTGCAACCATCTTTTACTGACCTTTTGCATATTTACTGATTAAAATTTTGCTTGATCCCTACCAGCAACATCTATCACCAGACCATGGTTTGCTCACCTCCTGGCCGGTGATCTTGAGGACCACGACCTAGCACTAACCTAACCCATCTCCACCATTAGGAGCTTTGATGAAGACCAGTTAGTGCTTAGTCATCCACCGGGTTGACCTGCTTGTGTACTTATTCTTCCAGTCAGTGTAAATCTCCCAACTGCTATAGCTATGGGACTCCAAGCCTGACCCCTGATATATGTAGCAAAGTTTTTAGCCTCTTCCAGTCTAATGGGGACCTCTAAGGCTAAAGATAGCTTACATCCTTCTGTAAGTAGTGGGTTGTGAGGCATAGTGGGTGCAAGGTGTAAGTTATTGGGCGCCAGACACTTCTTGAATGCAAAAGAGATATTTATTTATTTTACAGTCTTTCATTTATGAGGGAAAAAGGGTTCAGGCCAGGACACCCTTAAGCAGTTGCAATTTCAATTGGCAGACTCTGAGACTTCAATAGGAGGACAGCCGTACAGGAAAAGGCCCCAGCAAGGTACCACATCTGCACTTGTAGGATTGCTGTCTCCTATGGTAACAGTCTTTAACAGTTCCTAACACAAATCGTAACAGACCTCTTAGCTTCACTACAACTTCTACTTGTAGTTCTTCAGTCCCTTGAGGTCCTGGTCATTCACTGGACCCTCTGATTCACTGACTCTGAATCCCTGGAGTTCCTCAAAGCTTCCCCGCTGGGTCCCTAGCTTAGCACTCCAGATACTTACATAGTTACATAGTTACATAGTAGGTGAGGTTGAAAAAAGTCCATCAAGTCCAACCTATGTGTGATTATGTGTCAGTATTACATTGTATATCCCTGTATGTTGCGGTCATTCAGGTGCTTATCTAATAGTTTCTTGAAGCTATCGATGTTCACCGCTGAGACCACAGCCTGTGGAAGGGAATTCCACATCCTTGCCGCTCTTACAGTAAAGAACCCTCTATGTAGTTCCTCTTTTCTTCTAATTTTAATGAGTGGCCACGAGTCTTGTTAAACTCTCTTCTGCAAAAAAGTTTTATTTCTATTGTAGGGTCACCAGTACGGTATTTGTATATTGAAATCATATCCCCTCTCAAGCATCTCTTCTCCAGAGAGAATAAGTTCAGTACTCGCAACCTTTCCTTATAACTAAGATCCTCCAGACCCTTTATTAGCTTTGTTGCCCTTCTTAGTACTCGTTCCATTTACAGTACATCCTTCCTGAGGACTGGTGCCCAGAACTGGACAGCATACTCTAGGTGCGGCCAGACCAGAGTCTTGTAGAGAATACTTATCAAGCTTCACCCCTGCTAACTGGCTCAGTCCCTGGCTTGACTCACAAGGCTGCTCTAAAAGCATCACCTACGTTAGTTGGATCCCTGACTTGATCACCGCCTGAAGTTTCCCGATTCTCCACCGTGCTTGTTCGGTGAGAATGCTGCTCCAGTACTTTCAGTTACTCACTGTGGCCCCTGGTAAAGGTGGTTGGTCCCTTAGTGGCGACAGCTTCCTTTCTACCTCCAACCACAACAGGTTCTCTGGCCAGCAGAACCGTCACTTCTGGTTGGTCTGCAAGCCGCAATCCCAAATCTGCCCTGCCCTCTTACTTCAGGATAGGCCCTTACACAGCCTGGCAGCCAAATGCCCCAAGGATAGGCCCAATCTCCGACCTAGCAGCCCAGGACACACATCCACCCAGACAGCCATCCAGGTGGCACAGAACATAGATCACCTGACTCCACCCGAATATATAGGCTCTCCCAGCAGGCCAAGGGATTCAGAACCCCTACTCATTGGCTGAAATACCCCATATACCCATAACCTGACCTTGAGTTATCCTTCTCATTTCTAGTACCACCAAGTACCCGGCCACCTAGCGGTAGAAGAGAAAAACACAACAAGGTCAAACTTAGGGAGAAATCAAAGGATCTCTAACAATTGACTAAGATAACTACTCCTGGCAAGTAAATCTGTGAGGAGCATCCCTGACTAAACCCCAGGGTGCTACATCTGTTTTATCCCTCAGACCTTTCAACATTTTTGTTGTCTGTCTCTAGACTAGTCCTATCTTATCAATATCCTTTTGTAAGTGAAGTTTCCAGAACTGGACACAGTATTCTAAATGAGGTCTAACTAAAGATCTATGCTGTATAGAATCGGGTCCACCTTTCTCCTGCTAGTGACCCCTCTAGTGATGCATCCTAGAATTATATTCACATTTTCCACTGTCTGGCCAGACTGTTTGTTCATTTTTCAATCCTCTGAATTAAGTACCCCCAGATCTTTTTCCTCTTTAGTGCTGGTCAATACATTATTCCCAATATTGTACTCTATCAAGGGACTCTTTTTCCCTACGTACATTATTTTACATTTAGTAACATGCCAAATCATATTCCATGTTACAGACACCTCCAGGTTTTTCAACCCTATTGTACACATTTGTGTCTTTAACAAAAATATATACCCTCCCTACCACCTTTCAGTTCAGCCTTTCTCAAACGTGGTATCTCAGCACCCTGGGGTGCTGCCTGAGGTTCTCAGGAATGCTTCGGCATCCTGGTTGAGAAAGGCAGTCAGATCCGGCCAACCTCCCACTTCACCAATCATTACAGAATGAAAGCAGTGGAAGGAGGAAGTCCTGAGCTCTCTGCCTCACTCTACAGGTCAGTACTCAGCAATGCAGTACTGTACTGCAATTTAAAAAAAAAAGATGTTTGTGTGTGTGTATGTGTATGTATGTTTGTGTGTATGTACAGCTTGTACTGTATGTATAAATGTGTGTGGGAGTATGTGTATGTAAATGTATGTATGAATGTAAGTATGCCCTTTTAGGACTCGTTCATAATAACAGCAAGGACTGCCACTCCTCTGAAAAGCAATCGCTTTTGGAATCACTTTTCTGAGGCATCTGGCAATGAAGGTGCATTATGTTGCTTCCCCACTGCCTGTTTTAACCTCCTAAATGCAACATCACTGTGCTGCAATCATCTGTAATGCAGTGTGTCCCCATTCCCCTTGAGGAATATTTCCAGCCACAGTCAAAGCAGGTGTACACCCTTGGCTGATACCACTGCAGCTAAAGAAGGGGCAGTTGGGGGTGGTAAAAACACGCCTCAATTGTGTGGTTCCATCACCCCCTAACCTCATGTGTGAACGAGCCCTTGGTTCATATCTGTGCGGCTGCATCCTGCATGTAGGGCAGCCCATTGATTTCAATGGGATTCCCTACCCACAGAAACACAGGGAAAGAAGTCCCTGACCCTTTTATAACTCTTTCATGACTAAGCCTATTTCTGATATTTGAAGTTTACAAGTATTTTTTGCTAGAAAATTACTTAGAATCCCCAAGCATTAGATATATATTTTTAGCAGAGAATCTAGAGAATAAAATGGGGATTGTTGCAATATTTTATGTCACACGGTATTTGTGCAGCGGTGTTTTAAACGCAACTTTTTGGGAAAAGGGACACTTTCATGAATTAAAAAAAAACAAAACAATAAAGTTAGCCCAATTTTTTTGTATAATGTGAAAGATGATGTTACGCTGATTAAATAGATACCAAACATGTCACACTTTATAATTGCACGCAATTGTGGAATGGCAACAAACTACGGTACCTAAAAATCTCCATAGGCGATGCTTTAAATTTTTTTTAAACTTACCAGGTTAGAGATACAGAGGAGCTGTAGTGCTAGAATTATTGCTCTTGCTCTGGCGATCATGGCGATACCTCACATGTGTGATTTGAACACCGTTTACATATGCATTGGCGACTTCCGTACACGTTTTCTTTGCTGCGCGAGCTCGTGGGGATGGGGGCGCTTTAAAACATTTTTTTATTATTTATTTATTTAATTTTTATATTATTAAATTGTGTTTAAAAAAAAAAAAGATCACTTTTATTGCTGTCACAAGAAATGTAAACATCCCTTGTGACAGTAATAGGGGGTGACAGGTACTCTTTATGGAGGGATCGGGGATCTAAAATACCTCCAATCCCTCCTTTGCACTTCAAAGTATTCAGATCAATGTAAATGGTGTTTCTTAATACTGTATTTTTTTTAAATCTGGCGCCATTGGCAGCCCATATAACTGGAAGTGACGTTGTGACGTCGCTTCCATGTTTACATTCAGGAGACTGGAACAAAGCCATTTACAGCTTTGTTCCAGTCTGTGGCTACACGCCGGAAGTGCCGGATCGTGGATCGGACCTCCCAGTGGGACGGGAGGTCTGGTTAGAGCGGCGGGAGGCAGCGGGAGGGGGGGATGTCCCCTCCCGCTCCTCCGGGATAACAATCGAGCGGCTCTTAGCTGCATCAGTTGTTATCCCTGGAAAGGTGATCGCCTGCTCTAAAAAATGGTACTGGGATGATGCCTGAATCTGCGGGCATCATCCCAGCATAACCCCCGAAAGCCGAGGCCGCATATCTACGTATGCTCGGCGGAAAGGGGTTAAAACTGCGTCGCACCAAAAACAGACTGTGTTTGCAAATGCATTGGGGTACCATAAAGAAATTATGACACCCCTGCGCATGTGCTAAAGAGCAGCAAATTTGTCTGCGTGTGATTTCACACATGCGGTTTTGCGTGCGTTCCTCGACATGCACTACTGTGAACCAAGATTTATACTGGGATGCCTAGAGACCGAAAATACTTTTCATGGGCGCCCTGGCTGAAAAAAGGTTGAAAGATCATATACATACAGATTAAACAGAAGAGGACCTAGTACAGGGTCTTGTGGTACACCACTAGCGACTGGTCTCTGTTCCCAATTTATCCCATTTACAGCCAGACTCTGGTATCTATCCTTTAGCCAACTGCATATCCACTGAACCATACAAGGGTTAAGTCCTAGCATGTACAGCTTTTTATTAGATTATTATGTTGAACTGTATCAAATGCTTTGCAAAAATCACCCTAGTCCAAAAATGTGCGATATAGTCAGAAAATTCAGTCAGATTAGTCTGACTTGATTTGGCCTCAGTAAAGCTGTGCTGCTTTGGGTCCAGCAAGTTGTGTGTTTTTAAGTGATCAATAATCCTTTTTAGAGTGATTCCAATAACTTTACTACAACTGATGTTAAACTTACTGGCCTGTCATTTTCAGCTTCTACCTTGCTGCCCTTTTGTGGATAGCTTCAATATTAACTGTGTGCAAATCACTGGGAACTTCTCCTGTTAGAAGAGAATGATTAAAATGATCTCTTAAAGCTGCATTCCAGGAATTCAGCTTCTTTGTAAAATGTGAAGGCACACCATAAGTTAAGTCTAAGGAGGTTCATGACATCTCCTGGGCTTATTTCACATGTGACAATATATTCAAATATTACATTATTAATTATTAATATTAATGATGTATTATTGTACTACATATTGATTTTAGTATATTATCACATGCCACCTATCCAAATGGTATTCTGTCTACACTTTCGGGTGTTTTAAGTAACCATTTTTCAAGTCTCTTGGCTTATGTTAACATCTTGATTGTGAACTTTGGTTTATTTGCTTTTATGTCTTTGATATCAAGGTCCTCTCTATGTCCCTGTGGAAGAGTATGCACCTTGAATCCTGTTGGACAGTTGGACCTAATATATGATACACTGACTTTGCATAAAGCCCTATTGTTTGTTACCAATAGAAGGATCTTTTAATAATGTAAATGTGTACAGATAATATATGTGGCCTGATGTTAATATTGTGAACTTCATAAAATAGAATGATTTAGTCTGAGCTTTTAATTTTCATTCAATAAAGTTTGTTATGTTTTTTATATAAAGGTCTATTTTTGTGCACTGTAAAATTCCTGTCGCCGAAGATACGCTTTTGTATTATGTGAATTAATTCACACATAACAAAGACTTCTCTGAATGGGCAGCAGAGGGGAGGGGCGGGCATAGCTTCTCTGTGTGCCTTTCTCTCCTCTCTCACAGCCTTGAGTATCAGAGTATGCTCCCGCAGAGCCACAAACATGTCAGATATAAATAATAGCGATAAGCCCAGGAGATGTCATGCATCTCCTTGGACTTAACTCATAGTGTGCCTGGACTATTTACAAAGTGTCTGAATTCCTGGAATTCAGCTTTAACAGTCCAAAAATTATACCTCAAAGTTCTCTAAGAACCCTTGGATGAATGTCATCAGGGCTCATTGCTTTATTTAGCTTTAACCAGGCCAGTTCCTCTGTTAATTTTGTCTCTAGAAATTCAGAAAATGAACTGTCATTACTAGAACCAATATGATCCCCAAACCTGTCATTTATTTCTGACCAGAAGTAATTGTTTAAATGGTTTGTTACATCTGGGTCTCCCTCAATATAAGTGTTGTCCTTCCATCACTGATGTACTTAGAAAGGTTTTATCTCATTTCACAATGGATTTAGCCATTTCCTCCTCTTTCCATGCCTTGGCAGCACTGATAATGTTTTTGGCCTCCTTTTGTCTATTTTTATACACTTCTTTATCAGCTCCACTTTTGGTTTCCTTGAATATCCTACAATATATGCTGATTTTTTTTCACTTTTACTTTGCTACTTCTTTAATGAACCATATTGATTTTTTCTTCTGTTAACTCTTACTAATTTGCCTGACATATAATCTAGTTGCCTCCTGAATGGTAGACTTTACCAGTGCCCATTTATTATTGACTGTCGATTTATTCCAACCTTTTAATTATTTTTTTTTTGCAAATGCTTCCATTTCAGCAAAATGTGTCCTTTTGAAATACAAAACTTTTGTTTTTGTGTATGATTTTTCAGTTCTTGGGTTAATATCAAGAACTAGAACCCAAATTTTCTCCCACCTTAACATCAGACAATCGACTCTTATTTGTCAGTACTAAGCGTAGAATATGATCTCCACGGGTCGTTTTTTTCCTAACTATTTTGAAAAAACCTAATTTAGTGTCTTTATTACATCCCTGCTCCTGTTCATAATTGCATTTTGGGATTTCCAGTTAATGTCAGGCTTGTTGAAGTCACCCATATTTAAAACCTCTGTCCTCATTGCCATTTGAGTTATCTAGTCAATCATCAAGTTGTCATACAAGTTATCTGACCTGGGGATCTGTATACTACACCAATTCTAGGAGAAGATCTCTCTCTGGTTTGAAGGCAGACCCAGATGGTTTCAAGTAGTTCATTTTTTTTTTTTTTGTGAATTAATGTTAGCCTTATGCCAAATTTGCCTTATATGGCAACTCAATTTCTCCTCTTTCCGACTTGGTCTCTCATGTAAATTGTGTACCAAATTCTCAGTCATTTGAATCCTTGAACCATGTCTCTGTAATCGCAACAAAATCCAAGCTGTCCCTAGACATAAGAGCTGTCAACTCACAAAGCCAAAAATACAAACAATAGTGCACATGGAGTGACAAAACCTGCTATCTGCTGCTGTATTATTAGCAATGCAATGGCTCTATGCAGCTATGAATTACTTTTATTGGAAATTACCTTGGATTCTAAGATGTTTGTTTGGTGCTCTCATTGGATTGCATGTGTGTGGATTTTCAACCCTGGATCCTTTCCCTTTTTCCTGAAGATGGACCCTGTCTTGTGGAGTGCGGCTAAACCTGGAGCCAGTGTGCCCAGTGACCATTTCAGAGGCTATTAGTATATCTAAATCCAGTGCCCCATTTGTTTTTGTGTTTAACAATGAAAAACTGACAGGTTTGGTAACCCTTCCTCACTCTAATCAAAACTAAAAGAAAATGTTTTGGCTTCAGATAATTCTTCCTGAAAAATCATCATTTTATAATTTTACCAAGGTACAGTATGTAAATAGTACATGTAGTCAGCTGTCAGGCTGACCCTGTTGTTTTAAGAATAAAGTGTGAGAAGCTGTGAAAAATCAAGTTGAGTTTTGCAACCTGTTATCACAGATATCTATATTAAATCTTAAAAAAAATAATCACACATTGCGGATGAATAAAGTTTTCCAAAATAATTTTTTTATAAACTGTGCATTGCTACTGATAGCCGTTTTGTGCTGATCTAAACAGTCACAGGAAAGTAGATTTAATCTGGTATGTTCTTTTTATGTCCTATTAAAAAAACATTTACGTGCAACTCTAGGCTGTATTTTTCTCAAGTACAAAAGTCAACTACATAGAGGCGTATTTATCAACAGATGCTAATCTTTTTATTGTTTTCTTTCAATAATTTTTATTGGTTCTATAAATGTATAAAGAAACATTGCTTACATTGTTCGTCTTACATTAAGTTGCAACAAGTAAGATACATTGGCTAGGTGTAGATATCTATCAAGGATAGATGGGTAAAACAGGTAAGAAAAAACTTTTAAAGTTTAGTCAAGGGGGGTGTTGTTTCTCACTCCCGGACACCCCATTAGGGAACTTGCTGTGTCTTGGGAGGAGAAGCCCCATCCCACCATACGTTGATTTTATTCTATAGTTGGTGCCTTTTCTTCAATTGGAAGCGTATACATGGAGTAGAGAGGTAATGAAACTCCATGAAGGTTCATAATTCTCAGGGCTAAAAGCCATAATTTCTACATCAATAAACTTTTGAACAAAAAAACTTTTAAACAAATTGATTAAACATTATTGATTTCACTGTAATTTTGCTTTTAATTGACGTGCTGCAGTTTTTTGAGATTTTTAAAAACGACTAATTTAGGTTATTTCTCTAAACTTCTGTTACAGATAATTCGGTGTCACTTTATCAAGAAGAAACACATTTCTTTGACTAGTCAAACAGTTCAATCTCTCTGAAAAATATTGACACCCTCGAGTGACACAAGATGCAATTATGGAAAACGTAATGATTTTAAGTAAAATGTATTATTTTCTCCAATAACAATGTATTGAAAGTCAACAAGAAACACATGTGTACAAATAGGTCCACATTTTTCATTATACACAATGACTTTGACAATTCTATACTAAAAAACAAAGTACGAATGAAATACAAAATATTCCGGACAAATATTTTAGATAAATGTCAACAATCAAAAAAAAAAAGTAGGTATAATCATTAATTGTAGCAGAAACCTTCTATGAACCCAGTACTTGGTGTATAATACAATGTTTATGCAAAAGTAAAGTAAAAAGAGAAGGAAAAAAGGAAAAGAAATGTTACATATAGCCACATGGGGATTATTTTATTGTTATATACATTCTTTATTAGATGTTGTAGGGCTATTTCACTGTTTTTTTAACATCTTTTACAAACAAACATTACAATACTAACCCTGTGATACGTGTTTTACAGAGAATTATAGGTAGTAGCTGTTTCTTTTAACACTCTAGGTTAACTTTCTAAAACCAAATAGGCTGTTGACTAGGGATGAGCTTTGAGTTCGAGTCGAACTCATGTTTGACTCAAACATCGACTGTTCCTCAGTTCGCCGAACAGCGAACAATTTGGGGTGTTCACAGCAAGTTCGAAAGCCGCGGAACACCCTTTAAAAGTCTATGGGAGAAATCAAAAGTGCTAATTTTAAAGGCTTATATGCAAGTTATTGTCATAAAAAGTGTTTGGGGACCTGGGTCCTGCCCCAGGGGACAAGGATCAATGCAAAAAAAAGTTTTAAAAACGGCCAATTTTTTGGGAGCAGTGATTTTAATAATGCTTAAAGTGAAGCAATAAAAGTGTAATATTCCTTTAAATTTCATACCTGGGGGTGTCTATAGCATGCCTGTAAAGGGGCGCATGTTTCCCATGTTTAGAACAGTCTGATAGCAAAATTACATTTCAAAGGAAAAAAAGTCATTTAAAACTACTCGTGACTATAATGAATTGCCGGTCCGACAATACACATAAAAGTTCATTGATAAAAACGGCATGGGATTTCCTCACAGGAGAACCCTGAACCAAAATTTAAAAAAAAAATGATGTTGGGGGTCCCCCTAAATTCCATACCAGGCTCTTCAGGTCTGGTATGGATATTAAGGGGAACCCCAGGCAAAATGAAAAAAAAATGGCATGGGGTCCCCCAAAAATCCATACCAGACACTTATCCGAGCATGCAACCTGGCAGGCTGCAGGAAAAGAGGGGGGGGGAGCACCCCCCCTCCTGAACCGTACCAGGCCACATGCCCTCAACATTGGGAGGGTGCTTTGGGGTAGCCCCCAAAACACCTTGTCCCCATGTTGATGGGGACAAGGGCCTCATCCCCACAACCCTTGCCCGGTGGTTGTGGGGGTTTGCGGGCGGGGGGCTTATCGGAATCTGGAAGCCCCCTTTAACAAGGGGACCCCCAGATCCCAGCCCTCCCCCCTGTGTGAAATGGTAAGGGGGTACAAATGTACCCCTACCATTTCACAAAAAAACTGTCAAAAATGTTAAAAATGACAAGAGACAATTTTTGACAATTTCTTTACTTAAATGCTTCTTCTATCTTCTTTCTTCTATCTTCTATCTTCCTTCGGTTTCTTCCTCCATCGTCTTTTTCTTCTGGTTCTTCTGGTTCTTCCTCTGGTGTTCTCATCCGGCATCTTCCTCCATGGCGTCTTCTTCCCTTCTTCTTCTCTTCTTCTTCACACAGGAGGGAGGGCTGGGATCTGGGGGTCCCCTTGTTAAGGGGGCTTTCAGATTCCGATAAGCCCCCGCCCACAGACCCCCACAACCACCGGGCAAGGGTTGTGGGGATGAGGCCCTTGTCCCCATCAACATGGGGACAAGGTGTTTTGGGGGCTACCCCAAAGCACCCTCCCAATGTTGAGGGCATGTGGCCTGGTATGGTTCAGGAGGGGGGGGCACTCTCTCCCCCCCTCTTTTCCTGCAGCCTGCCAGGTTGCGTGCTCGGATAAGTGTCTGGTATGGATTTTTGGGGGACCCCATGCCATTTTTTTTTAAATTTTGGCTGGGGTTCCCCTTAAAATCCATACCAGACCTGAAGGGTCTGGTTTAGATTTTGAGGGGGACCCCACGCCATTGAAGGGCCTGGTATGGAATTTAGGGGGACCCCCCCACGTCATTTTTTTTTTTATTTCGTTTTGCTGTTCCCCTGTGGTGAATTCCCATGCCGCTTTTATCAATGAACTTTTATGTGTATTGTCGAACCGGCAATTCATTAATAGCCACGAGTAGTTTTAAATGACTTTTTTCCTTTGAAATGTCATTTTGCTGTTTTGCTGCTCTAGAAAAAACGACCGTTTTTAAAACTTTTTTTTGCATTGATCCATGTCCCCTGGGGCAGGACCCAGGTCCCCAAACACTTTTTATGACAATAACTTGCATATAAGCCTTTAAAATTAGCACTTTTGATTATTCATGTTCATGTCCCATAGACTTCTTGTGTCCCATAGACTAGATTTTTTGCCTGTTTGCAAGTTCTGGTACAAACTGAACAGGGGGGTGTTCGGCTCATCCCTACTGTTGACTTTGCAAGGGAATTTTCCCTTAGCTTAGTGAATGTTTTCAACAGTCATATTTGCTTGCGCATGTTTGGATGATGGAAGTTAGCAGAGTTTCATCTTATTCACCGAGATAAGATAAAATTCCATTGCATTGATAAGATTCCATTCCATTGCTTATTTGTTTTTAGTCAATCAACCCCAGTCTCAAGTAAAATGGCAGGGAGCAGAGAGGGGCAGTGGAAGATATATGTATAGGCCCCTTTGACTCTTTTACTTACTGTATGTGTATACATTTCATCTTGGGCTATTGATCTCTGCAAACAGGTTATTTTCACAAAAGCATGTAAGATTAACCCTGTAAGCATAAGAAAAGGAGATTTAGAGTTCATATTTAATTAAATAAAAAATTGAAAAGACAATTTTTGAACATTAACTTTTTTAGCCTGGCACATAATAAATACTAAAAATTATTACTGGAAATACTATATACTTCCTTTAAATTAAATGTTTCTATTTATTAAAGCTTAAGTTGTTTTTTTTTTTTTAAACTAGCACAAGGGATGATGTTTACATTGAGCCCAGGTTCACACATTAGCGATCTCAGACATTGCATGTGATTCGCACCCGCACCGCAGGTGCCGATCACATGCGATGTCTGCGAGATGCAAGTTCAGCCATACATTTGTATGGCTGAACTCGCATTGGATTTGCACAAAAAAAGGTGCAGGGACTTTTTTTCCCCGCACTAGAGTCGGGGGAAAAAAAGGGTTTTGCATGAGTTTGGTCCGAATGCGATGCGAATTCAACCAGTTTGTATGGCTGAATTTGCATTGTACAGGCATCGCATGTGATCTGCACAGCATGTGGTGCGAATCACATGCGATGTCTGACATCGCAAAAGTGTGAACTGGTCATAAATCTTCTTTTATCTGCCCCCTGCACACCCCCACAGTGGTAATCTTCTGGTGCTGCTGAGGTTAATACACACCGCTTGACCTGCCATAGGCACTCATCAAAAATGCAGACTATGCTCGCCCTTTTCGCCACCCCCCTCCATTCATGTACTGTAGCTTCCAGCAATGAAAAACATGAATAGAAGAGGCAGAACAATCATTCATCTGCCCTTCCTCTATTTATAGAACACTTTTCATTGCTATTAGCAATGTTAGTACAGATTTTGGGAGTGAAGAAGGAGGCAGAAAGGATGGGCATAATCGACACTCTTGATGAGTGCCTATGACTAGACATGTGCAGAACAAAAAAATTGGTTTTGTTTTGTTTCGCTTCGTTGTTTACATAAATTTGTTTAATCTGTTTGATTTGTTTTCAGAATTTGTTTCATTTATTCATATTCAAATCCATTTGAATTTTTCAATGTAAATTCGGATCGATTTGCAAAGTTATCAAATCAATTTAGAATAGTTTTAAAATTTGAATAGTTTTTGAATTTGAATGGTTTTTTAATTCAAATAGCTTTCCAATTTCAAAAGAGAATAAAATAGTATAGAAAATAAAGAAATAGAACAGAAAAAAATATAATAGAATAGAAAAAAAATATAACAGAAAATAAAAGAATATAATATAATAGAGTAAAACAGAACAAAATAGGATAGAAAAAAAAAATAACAAAATAGAATGGAATAGAATAGAAAGGAATAGCATAGAATAAAAAAAGAATGGAATTAAATAGAAAGATTATAACCATCTTCTGAAAAAAAATAGAATAGAAATAATATAAACATTTTCCAAAATTCAAATAGAATTGATTCAAATTTTAATAGAGTAGAATAGAATAGAATAGAATAGAATAGAATAGAATAGAAAATAACAGAATAGTATAGAAAAAAAACAACAGAGTAGAATGAATATAATCATCTTCCTATTCTAATCTATTCAAATTTGAACTGATTCTATAGTCTTTCTATTCTATTGTTTTTAAATTACGTCAAGGGGGGTTGTGACCAATCCACACTGTTTTAGCGGGAGAGCACCAACATGCCTCCATCCCAAATATATGCAACAAAATGGGGGGACAGAAGCGGGACTTTATATGAGGCATGTGGGTGAATATGTTGGGCCAATGATAAAAGTTGGAGTGAGAAAAAATGAGAAATAAAACATAAAAAAATAAAAATAGAATAAAAGTGAGATGTATATAGTCAACATAGATAATGATAAAAGATAATACTGGTAAAAAAGTTTATTGGCGTAGGTATTCGGACCAGATACAGTCGGAGAGAAAAAGAGCACATTTGAGACCAAAATAAGACATGTTAGCAGCGATGTATGGACAAGTAGGGTTCATAAATAGTTGTACAGTTACAGGAACGCATATACATTGTACAGTCAGTGTATACATCAATGGATCTGAAAAACATGTTAACAGCGATATATGGACGGGCAAGGTTCATGAATTGGTAGTACATTTGCAGGAACACGCATACATTGTACAGTCGATGAATGCATCAATAGATCTAAACTCAACGCGTTTCTTGGCTTTAAACCAATCGTCAGGAGTCCGATGCGATTAAACTATATCAAAAACAATAGAATATCTATTATTGTATGAATAAGTATTTGTAGAGAACATATGCTGAAAATGTAATTTTCTGCATACTCACAAATTTGTGCAATGGTTAGTTTATGATGACCTGTGTATTGCAATGTGATGTTGGTCTGGGTCCATAGAGTCTCCCCGGGGTTGAGGCAGAGAGCGCACCCCAATAATGTCGGCCACAGTGGCCCAAGTGACACAAGCGCCCACAAAACCGGCAGGCAGGGACGTCCGGCGAGGACAGGGGGTGTGGATGAGCTGGGGAAAAAAAAGAAAAAGTTGAAAAAAGTAGAGATATGAGAGATGTGTGAGATGGTAGATCAATGGTGTTGAGAATGAGTGGGGTGGGAGCGATATGACATAGCCCTGAATGTGTGGAGGGGAGCTGAAACACAACAGGAGTGAGAGTGATGGGAGAGATGGAAGGTATGTGCGAAAAAACATTGTTGCTGAAGTAGGTGAAGGGAGGTGACAGAGTGTGAGAGAATACCTGAGTGATGAATGCCCGGCCGGGCCAGACGTCTAGCGTGCATGGCGGATTCGTGGGGCGCCCGGCCAAATGGAGCCTCATATAGCCGTAGACATGCGGCACGCTCACGCCAACGTCACGCGCGGGCGTGATGACGCGGTGAGGGGAGGCCAATGGGTGCGGCCACCTAACTACCCGTACAGCGCTTGAGCCCGGAGAAGGGAAAACACTGAACATCCCGTATGCGGCGGCAGAGACGCCGCAAACGGGGTGTAGGAGGCATGACGCCGATGCGCCGAGGCCAGGGCCCGCCCACGTCAGTGACAGGAGGGTGATGGGTCCCGGGCTGGGCGCGTCGCAACCCCGGGGACTAGACAGAACGGATCCCAGCATCACAGGTGTGCAAAAATCAAATGGATGACAAATGTGTGAAAAAACAAGGGAAAACAGCCGAGGCGACACAATGTAGAGTACAAAAGCAATAACAAAAACGAGCGTGTCTTTGCCGTGAATATATAGCAAAGAACACAAGGATATATTTTTAATCCCTGCGCAGGAATCTATCTCTGTGCAAGGGAGTATGGGACATCATATATTTTTAATCCTTGTACAGGAATCTTTCTCTGTGCAAGGAAGTATAAGAGATAAAGAGCTTTAGCCCTGAATTGAATCAGTATTAATCTGGCTAAAGAAAAACAAAAAATATCAAAAAATGTAAAGATAACGAAGAAAGAAAAAAAGGAATGAACAAAGGTAAAAAATAAAAAATAAAAAATAAAAAACTTTAGCCCTGAATTGAATCAGTAATTTGCTTAGCTAAAGAAATGAACAAAAACAAAATAAACAAGAAAGATGAAAACTTTAGCCCTGAATTGAATCAGTAAATTGCTTAGCTAAAGAAATGAACAAAAATAAATGAAAGAAGGAAAACTTTAGCCCTGAATTAAGTCAGTGTTTGTTTGACTAAAGGAAAACAAAATAAACGAATAAAACAAGGAGTGTGAGAATGGGGAGTTAGAGGAGGGGAAAGTAGTTTCGGTCCACAAGAAGATGAATATTGATTAAGCTAGGGAAAGATAGCAGAATGGGAGAAGGAGGAAAATAGTAGCAAGGAGTAGACCTAGGTGTAACAGTATGGAAGGCTGTAAGACAATGGGGGGGCGAGTCAAAACCAATTAATATTGTCCTGTATTGAAACAGTAAATAGTAAAACAGGAAATTACTGGGACAATGGGTATAACAAGGAATAAACTGATGTTAAGTGCCATATAAAGTTGGTATGAGGATACAGTTTACAGAGAGTAAAGGTGTGAAGGCGAAAAGTAATGTAAAGATGACTCATACAAAACAGTCAGTTAATAGACAGGGGGAGGACCGAAGGTCTCAATACGGTACTTAGCAGATGGTGGGTAAAAAAGAGGAGATGAGGGAAAAAGAGAAGGAGAAAAGAAAAGGGAAAGGGGCCAGGGGGTAACAGTGTGTCAAATGAGGAGTGGGATGAGCAATAGAACAGGATACCAAAGCACAAATAGCAGATGAATTGTATAGAAATGTGTGGACATGGATAGGTGGAATATTTTGGTCACAAAAAGCGGGTGTTTGCCACCCTGATTATCATACGTCAAGGGGGGTTGTGACCAATCCACACTGTTTTAGCGGGAGAGCACCAACATGCCTCCATCCCAAATATATGCAACAAAATGGGGGGACAGAAGCGGGACTTTATATGAGGCATGTGGGTGAATATGTTGGGCCAATGATAAAAGTTGGAGTGAGAAAAAATGAGAAATAAAACATAAAAAAATAAAAATAGAATAAAAGTGAGATGTATATAGTCAACATAGATAATGATAAAAGATAATACTGGTAAAAAAGTTTATTGGCGTAGGTATTCGGACCAGATACAGTCGGAGAGAAAAAGAGCACATTTGAGACCAAAATAAGACATGTTAGCAGCGATGTATGGACAAGTAGGGTTCATAAATAGTTGTACAGTTACAGGAACGCATATACATTGTACAGTCAGTGTATACATCAATGGATCTGAAAAACATGTTAACAGCGATATATGGACGGGCAAGGTTCATGAATTGGTAGTACATTTGCAGGAACACGCATACATTGTACAGTCGATGAATGCATCAATAGATCTAAACTCAACGCGTTTCTTGGCTTTAAACCAATCGTCAGGAGTCCGATGCGATTAAACTATATCAAAAACAATAGAATATCTATTATTGTATGAATAAGTATTTGTAGAGAACATATGCTGAAAATGTAATTTTCTGCATACTCACAAATTTGTGCAATGGTTAGTTTATGATGACCTGTGTATTGCAATGTGATGTTGGTCTGGGTCCATAGAGTCTCCCCCGGGGTTGAGGCAGAGAGCGCACCCCAATAATGTCGGCCACAGTGGCCCAAGTGACACAAGCGCCCACAAAACCGGCAGGCAGGGACGTCCGGCGAGGACAGGGGGTGTGGATGAGCTGGGGAAAAAAAAGAAAAAGTTGAAAAAAGTAGAGATATGAGAGATGTGTGAGATGGTAGATCAATGGTGTTGAGAATGAGTGGGGTGGGAGCGATATGACATAGCCCTGAATGTGTGGAGGGGAGCTGAAACACAACAGGAGTGAGAGTGATGGGAGAGATGGAAGGTATGTGCGAAAAAACATTGTTGCTGAAGTAGGTGAAGGGAGGTGACAGAGTGTGAGAGAATACCTGAGTGATGAATGCCCGGCCGGGCCAGACGTCTAGCGTGCATGGCGGATTCGTGGGGCGCCCGGCCAAATGGAGCCTCATATAGCCGTAGACATGCGGCGCACTCACGCCAACGTCACGCGCGGGCGTGATGACGCGGTGAGGGGAGGGGAGGCCAATGGGTGCGGCCACCTAACTACCCGTACAGCGCTTGAGCCCGGAGAAGGGAAAACACTGAACAGCAGAGACGCCGCAGGCGGGGTGTAGGAGGCATGACGCCGATGCGCCGAGGCCAGGGCCTGCCCACGTCAGTGACAGGAGGGTGATGGGTCCCGGGCTGGGCGCGTCGCAACCCCAGGGACTAGACAGAACGGATCCCAGCATCACAGGTGTGCAAAAATCAAATGGATGACAAATGTGTGAAAAAACAAGGGAAAACAGCCGAGGCGACACAATGTAGAGTACAAAAGCAATAACAAAAACGAGCGTGTCTTTGCCGTGAATATATAGCAAAGAACACAAGGATATATTTTTAATCCCTGCGCAGGAATCTATCTCTGTGCAAGGGAGTATGGGACATCATATATTTTTAATCCTTGTACAGGAATCTTTCTCTGTGCAAGGAAGTATAAGAGATAAAGAGCTTTAGCCCTGAATTGAATCAGTATTAATCTGGCTAAAGAAAAACAAAAAATATCAAAAAATGTAAAGATAACGAAGAAAGAAAAAAAGGAATGAACAAAGGTAAAAAATAAAAATAAAGGTAAAAAATAAAAAATAAAAAATAAAAAACTTTAGCCCTGAATTGAATCAGTAATTTGCTTAGCTAAAGAAATGAACAAAAACAAAATAAACAAGAAAAATGAAAACTTTAGCCCTGAATTGAATCAGTAAATTGCTTAGCTAAAGAAATGAACAAAAATAAATGAAAGAAGGAAAACTTTAGCCCTGAATTAAATCAGTGTTTGTTTGACTAAAGGAAAACAAAATAAACGAATAAAACAAGGAGTGAGAGAATGGGGAGTTAGAGGAGGGGAAAGTAGTTTCGGTCCACAAGAAGATGAATATTGATTAAGCTAGGGAAAGATAGCAGAATGGGAGAAGGAGGAAAATAGTAGCAAGGAGTAGACCTAGGTGTAACAGTATGGAAGGCTGTAAGACAATGGGGGGCGAGTCAAAACCAATTAATATTGTCCTGTATTGAAACAGTAAATAGTAAAACGGGAAATTACTGGGACAATGGGTATAACAAGGAATAAACTGATGTTAAGTGCCATATAAATTGTTTTTAAATTATATTCTTTTTCTATTTGTTTATTCCATTTTTTTTCTATTCAAATTCAGATTGATTCTATTTGAATTCTGGAAAATGTTTATATTCTTTATATTCTTTTATTTTTTTTTTTCATTCTATTATTTTCTATTCTATTATAGTCTATTCTATTCCTTTTTTCTATTCTATTCTTTTCTATTCTTTTCTTATGTATTCAAATGTATTCTATTTGAAATTCAATTTTCAGAAGATGGTTATATTATTTTTATGTTATTCTATTCTAATTGTTTCTATTATATTCTAGTCTATTCTGTTCTTTTATTTTCTATTCTATTTTGTTATGTTTTACTCTATTATAGTCTATTCTTTTATTTTCTGTTATTTCTTGTTTTATTCTATTCCTTCATTTTCTATTCTATTTTATTTATAAACTTTTCAAATTCAAATTTGAAAACTATTCAAATTCAAATTTTGTCTGAATTTTTTTTCGTTATTTCGTATTCATTTAAATTCAGTGTTATTGTAAAATGAAAATTAGTCCGAATTTCAATTCAGAACTAAACTAACTCCACATGTCTACCTATGACAGGTTAAGCATATTAACCACAGCTGTTCACACCAACAGAAGATTACTGCTGCAGGAGGTATGAGGTGAGGAGAGGACTGAAGATCTAATCAAAGAAATAAAGGGCATTTCTCAACATAAGTACCATACCTTGTGCTTATTTAAATAAAATAATCAAACTTAAAGGCTAAGTTCACCTTTTTTTTTTTCAAAAATACCATTAACCACTTGCCGTCTGCCCTCTAGCAGCTGTGCTCCGGACTGTATATATATACGTGATCAGGCACTTCTGAGTAGGGGGCTCACATGCGCGCTGCTGATGGCTTGCCCACTGTGACTACACACAGAAGAAGCGGATTGGCAGGTTCCAGATACTTGATGTCCACTGGCACCCGATGATCAACAGGCAGAGAGACAGAACTGCGATCTGCCTATGTAAACAAGGCAGATCACCATTCTGGGAAAGGGGAAGGGATAGAGTTTGTGTCCCTGCAAAGCAGGAATAAATTCCATCTCTTCCACTAGTAAAGGCACTTCACACAGTTCACATAAACCTTTGATCACCCCTGATGTTAACCCCTTCCCAGCCAGTGTCATTAGTACAGTGACGGTGTATATTTTTAGTACTGATCACTGTATTAGTGTCACTGGTTCCCAAAAAGTGTCAAAAGTGTCAGTTAGTGTCAGAATGTCCGTTGCAATTTTGCAGTCCCACTATAAGTCGCTGATCGCCGCCATAACTAGTGAAAATAAAATATAAAATATCCCATAGTTTGTAGACGCTATAACTTTTGTGCAAACCAATCAATATATGCTTATTGTGATTTTTTTACCAAAATTATGTAGCAGAATACATATTGGCCTAAATTTATGGAAATGTTCTATAGCTTAAAGTAAAAAATATTGTTGTTTTTTTTTTCAAAATTGTTTGTTTTCAAATTGTTTGTTTAAAGCACAAAAATGTAAAAACACAATGGTTTACCACCAAAAGAAAGTTCTATTTGTGGGAAAAAAAAGGACATACAGTTTATTTTGGTACAGTGTCGCACGGCCGTGCAATTTTCAGTTAAAGCAACACAGTGCCCTATTGCACAAAATGGCCTGGCCATGAAGGGGGGGGGGGTAAATCTTCTGGAGGTCAAGTGGTTAATGTACCTCGGTTGCAGAAAAAATAAAAGCTTTCTTTGATTTTTGAACAAGATCTTGCCTCTGCTTTTTTTTGTAGATTTGCTGTAGATGTGGGAGCCAGTAAGAAAGAGACAGTAGTTTACCAGCTGATTATCACAAACACACGCTGGGCATACCATACAAACATAGCGGCTGTGGCAGTTTACATACAATTCCAAACAAACCTTGTTGATGGGTGCAAGATGTGTGTACTAATAAGGCCAACTAGTAAACTGCTTCCTGTGTCTTATGCCACGTACACACGACCGGACTTCCTGGCAGAAAAGGTCCGAAGGAATGATTCCATCAGATATTCCGATCATGAGTGGGCTTCATCTGACTTTTTCATTCGAAAATTCTGACTAACCTAGAAATACAACATGTTTTAACTCTTTCCAACTGACTCAATCCCCATCGGGAAAACCATTCGTCAGTATGCTATTCCGACAGACCAAAAAAGATTCAAGGGCAGCTATTGGCTACTGGCTATTGAACTTCTTTTTCTAGTCCCGTCGTACGTCATCGCGTTCTAAACGATCGGACTTTGGTGTGATTGTGTGTAGGCAAGTCTGTTTCAGCAGAACTCTGTCGGAACTCCGTCGAAAAAAAGTCAGAGTTTATTCTGCCGGAAAAAACGGGTCGTGTGCACGCGACATTGCTGGCTCTCCAGTCCCAAATCTACATACCAGGAAGCAGGAAGGGGTGGGCAGGAGGCGGCTGCTCTGGGCACTGTGGTATCATGTGAGGTGGGGGATGGGAATTGAGAGGGGGGATGGGAATTGTGTTGAAAGGGGGAATTTGGGGGAGTGGCAGGGGGTAAGAATTGTTTTAGGAGGGGGGGTGCTAAGTGTGGTGATTTAGGTGGATTTATATAGGGAGGGAGGGAGGATGGGCGGAAGATTTGTGAAGGAGGGGAAGTTTTTATGGTGAACGATTTGTGCTAGGAAGGGTGAATTTCTTTGGAGGGGGGACCTTTAAACTGGGGGGATTTGGGAGATTTGTGCTGAGAGGGAGGATTTCAGCAGAGGGCATCGGATTTGTACAGGGAGGAGGGGGGATTTATGCTTAAGGGTAAGGGTAAGATTAGTGCTCAGTGTTTTTGTGGGGGGATTTTTGCTAACACCTAATGCTCATACATCTTGGAGGGGGGACCAGGTTGGCATGTTGGCCCTGGGCTCTATATACTTGTCCCGGCACTGCCAAGAACTCATGATGTTTTTTATGAACACAGCAGGGGCTAAGGTAAGGCCTTGTTCTAAAAATCAATGAAAGCTTTTATTTTTCTGCAAACGAGGTCCATTAATGGTATATTTATACATAAGGGAGCTGGATTTTAGAAAAAAAAAAGTTTTAGCCTTTAAGCATTAATCTAAAATGTGTACATTGTTTTTCCCCTAAAATGAGCAGATAAGGAAGCTTATCAGTTAAAAATTAGCCCCTTTCCGAAGTGGTGGAAAATGCTGGCAGCTGGCAGTATTTCAGTAATAATCCATTGCTTTTAAGATTGCTAAGTACTTTTATAAAAAGTGTAGAATGTTTTATTTTCACATAATGTAACAGTGGAGTGATCCTTTGGACCTGTATTTATTCAGCAGACACCAGCAAGCTTCTTTTGAGAACATGGCTACAAATGTAGAATCTTGTTCACACCATGCAACAGATGAAAATGCCATTTTGCTGGGCTTTGCTCATAGCTATTATCTATTTTTAGTTTGTTTTAATGTAAGAACCGCCATTTTCTCAAGTACTTTCTTTGTCCATGCTGCTTTTCATACAAAGGTAAAAGCATGCATTCTCAATACATCACACTTCAAACACAACAAAAAAGTGAAAAGAAAACTTCTTTACATGTGAAGAGCCCCTGTTAATCCCCCCCCCCAAAAAAAAAATTATCGTTGTCTATCACTTGTGTACAGTTCAGTATGATAGTAAAAGTGTTAAAAAGCCAGATGAATGTATGCTAAAGGGAAAGAGTAAGGATATAGAAGATGCTGACTCATAATAAAGACCTTAACCACTTCAATACCAGGCACTTTCCCCCTTCCTGAAAGCTGTTTAGCTTTCAGTGCTGTCGCATTTTGGATGACAATTGACATACAACGCTGTACCCAAACTGAATTTTTATCATTGTCTTCCCACAAATAGAGCTTTCTTTTGGTGGTATTTGATCACCTCTAGGGTTTTTATTTTTTGCTAAACAAGCTAAAAAAGACCAACATTTTTGAAAAAAAAAGGTTTTCTTTGTTTGTTATAAAATGTTGTTTAATCCTTCATTGATGGGCAATGATGAGGTGACACTGATAAGGTGGCACTGATGGGCACTGATGAGGAGACAATAATATGTAGAATTGATGGGCACTGATATTCAGCACTGATGGGCACCGATAGACTACACTGATATGCAGCACTGATGGGCACTGATAGGTGGCACTGATGGGCACTGATAGGTGGTACTGTTGGGCACTAATAGATGGCACTGATAGGCATCAATGATGAGGAGGTACTGACAGGCATTACTGATGGACACTGATTGGCATCTGTGAAGGGTACTGACAGGCGTTACTGATGGGCACTGATTGGCACTGGTTGGCGATTTGGGTGGGCACTCATTGGCATAGTGGTGGGCACCTCTGATGGAGACTGAACCGATAATCAATGTGCTGATTATCAGTGCACCCCCCCTCTGACAGGAGAGCCGCCGATCGTCTCTCCCTGTCAGTGCAAATCAAGGAAAGTCGATTACCAGCACTTCCTGGTTCACGCTGTGATCAGCTGTGATTGGTCACAGTTGATCATGTGGTAAAGAGCCTCCATCAGAGGCTCTTTACCACGATCAGAGATGCGGTGTATCAGAGTGACACACTACACCACCGATCGCCCCGTGGCCGCTCAATAACAGCTTTTCCTGTTGGACGTCATATGATGCCCAGTCAGGATAACTGAAGTGGTTAAAGAGTAATTCCAGTTTTGTTGAGAAAATTAAAAAAACAACCCCCTCTGGGTGAACAATGTACATTGCAAGGATTTTAACAAACTTTGTTGCAGATTCCTAAACCCTTTTAACCAGGTTAAGAGCCTCACTAGCAACAGTGTGGTGGTTAAAATGGTTTAGCCCTTGTGACAAATTAAAATAAAAAAATAATATTTTTTCCAATCGTCACTGGTTAAAGAGGTGTTGTGCGGACACTGAGCCAAGGAACAGTGATAAATTAAACATGGGAAGTGCTCAGATGGTATAATTACCCTATAAACGTGCTGGCAATAGAAGAGTGGTTTTTTTTTATTTGGATTGAAATATTGATCGATTGATTCATTAAAATTCCTTGAAACACTAGGTGCTGCTATAGGGCAATGCCTCTTTTTCTTTTTTGGCACAGACGTTCCCCAGAAAACCTTTTGATTGGTCTAGGGATCATTTGGAATCAAGGCCATTCTGGTACGGTGGCAAATATTAAATAACAAGCTTCTTCAAAAGTTTCAGAAGAAGCCACATTTGTGGTGAAACATGTAGAGGCAATCACACTTTTGTACCTTGACCACTGGGTCGTTATGGCCTAAATTTTATAAATTGTTTTATAATGTCTATGTAATAACATTTTCTATTTTTTTGGTCAATTTTGCTCTTGATTGATCTTTCTGCACCTTTAAACTCCAACTTTGTGCTCTTTCGGTATATATTGTTTGGTCCAGTTTCTAACAGTTATATATTTGCAAAGTAGCTGGCAGTACAAGCTGTCACTATTTAGTGGGAATGGCGGGCCCTAAGTGTCTATTTGTTACTTATGGTTAAAGTAAGGATCCAATTGAAGTATTTAGCTAACAAATACCAGTCATGTTGCCTCATCTTTACCATCTGACCACTGGGCACTTAAACCCCCTTCCTAACCAGATCAATTTTCAGTTTTCGGTGCTCTCACATTTTGAATGACAATTACTCAGTTATGCAACACTGTACCTATATAAAAAAAAATGTTCACACAAATAGAGCTTTCTTTTGGTGGTATTTAATCACCATTTTTTTTTTTTGCGCTATAAAAGAAAAAAGACTGAAAATTCTGTAAAAATTGCATTTTTCTTCGTTTTTGTTATAACATTTTGCAAATTAGTAATTTTTCTTCATACATTTTGGCCAAACTTTATACTGCTACATATCTTTGGTAAAAATAACCCAAATCAGTGTATATTATTTGGTCTTTGTGAAAGTAATAGAGTCTATAAGCTATGGTGCCAATCTCTGAAAATTGATCACACGGCCTATCTCATTTCTTGAGACCCTAACAGGCCAGGAAAGTGCAAATACCCCCCAAAATGACCCCTTTTTGGAAAGTAGGCATTCCAAGGTATTTAGTAAGAGGCATGGTGAGTTTTTTGAAGTTGTAATTTTTTTCCACAATTCTTTGCAAAATCAAGATTTTTTTTCTTTTTTTTTTACAAAATTGTTATGTTAGCAGGTTATTTCTCACACACAGCATATACATTGCACAAATTACACTCCAAAACACATTCTACTACTCCTCCTGAGTATGGCGATACCACATGTGTGATACTTTTACACAGTGTGTCCACATACAGATGCCCAAGATACAGGGAGCACCGTCAGGCATTCTTGGAGCATGAATTACACATATAATTTCTTGACTACCTCTTACACTTTTGAAGGCCCTGGAGCACCAGGACAATGAAAACGTCCCAAAAATTACCCCATTTTGGAAAGAAAACACCCCAATGTATAATTTATGAGGCATAATGAGTCTTTTGAACATGTCATTTTTTTCTACAAGTTTTTGGAAAATGTGTAAAGAAAATGAAAATGCATTTTTTTTACACAAAGTTGTCCATTTATACAATATTTCTATAGCTTGTACATACCAAAAAATACACCCCAAAATAGATTCTCCTACTCTTCCCGAGTACGGCAATACCACATGTGGGAGACTTTTCCACAGTCAGGCCACATACAGAGGCCCAACATGCATTGAGCACCATCAGGTGTTCTACTGGCATACATGTCAAATCTAATTGGACTACCTATTACACTTTTGTGAGGCACTCTACTGGCATGGATGTGGCATGGATGAGAACTGATGTGGCATGGATGAGCATGAATGGGGATGGATGAGCCATGGATGGGGATGGCTGAGTATGGATGGGATGACTGAACATGAATGAGTATGTCTGAGTACATCCGGGTATGGCTGAGTATGGCTGAGTATGGCTGGGATGGCTGGGATGGCTGGGATGGCTGGGTATGGCTGAGTTCGGCTGAGTAGGGCTGGGTACAGCTGGGGTGGCTGGGTACGGCTGAGTACAGCTGAGTACGGCTGGGATGGCTGAGTACGGCTGGGTACGACTGAGTATGGCTGGGTATGGCTGAGAATGGATGGGATGGCTGAGCATGGATGGATGTATGAGTATTTCTGAGTATGAATGGATGGATGGATGAGTATTGCTGAGTATGGATGGATGGATGAGTATTGCTGAGTATGGATGGATGGATGGATGAGTATTGCTGAGGATGGATGGATTGCTGACATGGATGGATGAGTATTGATGAGGATGGCTGAGCATGGATGGATGAGTATTGATGAGGATGGATGGATGGCTGAGCATGGATGGATGAGTATTGATGAGGATGGATGGCTGAGTATTGCTGATTATGGATGGGGGCAGATAGGATGGCTGAGCATGGATGGATGGATGCCTGGATAAGGCAGGAATTATCACATATCAGCACTGTGGGCACTACACATCCAGCCCACAGCGATGCTACCACTGATCTCTCCCCTCTCTGCTGACAATGTACCGATCAGTACAGAGAGGGGAGAGAGGAACTGGACGTGACGCCGGTTTGTTTACAAGTGATCGCTCCGGCCATTTACCATGATCCGTGAGCACGGATATTCCTGGGTGCGTGCCTGGGAGGACGTCAATGTACGCCCTCCCAGAGTCATCGAGCGGCGCTGTAGCTGTCATTCGGCTATAGCGCAGTTGTTAACTTGTGACATGAAATGAAAGAGATAATACAACATGATAAAACAAAAAATTGAAAAGCTATTATGAAATAATTACTTTCCTGTACCTACAGTATTGTTGGGCAATAAATAAAACCCATGTTTTGCATTAATATTAATCATTTTTAAAAGCTGTTCTTAGTAAATAAAGCATTGTTTTCCACCAAGATAAAAAGAAACATCATTATTCTTGTGGTGTTCCAATCACTTAGACAAGCAATTTGTAAAACATACATTTTTAAGAAAAAAATCTGTCTGTCTGTCTGTGAGGTCAGGCACTGATGTTGGAGAAGGCCTGCCTTGCAGTCTCCACTATAATTCACCCCAAAGGTGTTCTATCAGGTTGAGGAAAGGATAGTCAAGTTCCTCCACCCAAAACTCGCTCATCAATGTCTTTATGGACCTTGCTTTGTGCACTGATATAAGTCATTTGGTGGAGGGGGGTTTATAGTGTGGGGCTGTTTTTTCAGGGGTTGGGCTTGCCCCTTAGTTCCAGTGAAAGTAACTCTTAGGGCGTCAGCACACCAACACATTTTGGACCATTTTATTCTCCCAACTTTGTGAGAACAGTTTGGGGATGGCCTCCTCCTGCTCCAACATGACTGTGCAAAAGTGCACAAAGCAAGGTCCATAAAGACATGGAAGAGTGAGTTTGGGGTGGAGGAACTTGACTGGCCTGCACAGAGTCCTGACCTCAACACGATAGAATACCTTTGGGATGAATTAAAGCGGAGACTGCAAGAAAGGCCTTCTCGTCCAACGCCAGTGCCTGACCTCACAAATGACCGCACTATTGGAAGAATGGTCAAACATTCCCATAGACACACTCCTAACCGTTGTCTAAACTTTTGTTGCCAGTGGTTTAGACATTAATGGCTGTGTGTTGAGTTATTTTGAGGGGACAGGACATTTACACTCTTATACAAGCTGTACACTCACTACTTTACATTGTAGCAAAATGTAATTTCTTCTGTGTTGTCACATGAAAAGATATAATAAAATATTTACAAAAATGTGAGGGGTGTACTCAATTTTGTGAGATACTGTATATACACACAAAAACACACATGGTTAAGAAAAAACAATTTAACTAAAGCACCATCCATTAGCTTAAAAGAGGCATCCCTTTGACTTTAAGTAATATCCCTTTTGCTCATTTTATTTTTTATTGTTGACTAAACCTACTTTTTAAACCTATTTTTTCCCCAAAATTAAAAACATGTTATGCTTACCTGCTTTGTGCAATGGTTTTGCACAAAGAGGCTCTGAACATCTTCTTCTGGGGATCCCCGTTGGCGCTCTTGGCTTCTCCTCTTTTGTGTCTGCCAGCATAGCCAGCAACTTCCGAGCCTGGCTATGTGCGTCTATAGGTACACACAGTGTGGCTCGGCCATGCTCCCTAATCCCTCCTCACCATATTTTATTGACAGCAGCAGGATTCAATGTCTCCTGCTGCTATCAGCAAAATCTGTGAGACCAATAAAAGTTAAAAAGAAGAACTGCTGCAGACGGGACAGAGCTCGATCAAGAATGGACTCAAGTAAGTGTTGTGTGTGGGGGGGGGGTGATACTGGGAGAGCTGCTATTGATTTTTTTTACCTTGATGCAGAAAATGCATGAAACCTCTTTAACCGCTTTCTGCCGGCCGACCGGCCGGCCGTCAAATGACGGCTGGGCAGCGCGGCTCTCGTTCTGGGTGGACGTCATATGATGGCCTCCCAGAACGACTGCTCTCATGCGCCCGTGGGGGCGTGCATCGCGGCGATCGGTGGTGTGGTGTGTCAGTCTGAGACACCGCTACACCAATCTTGGTAAAGAACCTCTGATGGGGGCTCTTTGCTATGTGATCAGCCGTGTCCAATCATGGCTGATTACAAAGTAAACAGGAAGAGCCGTTGATTGGCTTTTCCTCACTCTCGTCTGACGTGAGTAGAGGAGAGCCAATCAGCTGCTCTCCTGATGGGGGGGTCTGTGCTGATTGTTTATCAGCGCAGCCCCCCCTCGGATGCCCACCCAGGACCACCAGGATGCTGCCAGGACCACCAGGGATGCCACCACACTGGACCACCAGGTATGCCACCCTAGACCACCAGGGAAATCCAATCAGTGCCCAGGCAGCTGCCAATCAGTGCCCTTCCCCAATGCCTGCCAGTGCCAGCACCATCAGTGATGCCTATCAATGCCATCTATCAGTGCCACATATCAGTGCCCATCAGTGCCGCCTATCAGTGCCACCCATGAGTACCCATGAGTGCAACCTTTCAGTGCCCAGTGCCCATCAGTGCCACCCATGAGTGCCCAGTGCTGCCTATCAATGCCCATCAGTGCTTCATATCAGTGTCACCCATCAGTGCCACCTACCAGTGCCCATCGTCATTGCCAATCAGTGCCCAGCAGTGCCACCTCATTGGTGCCACCTCATCGGTACCGCCTTATCAGTGCCTGTCAGTGCCACCTTATCAGTGGCCATCAGTGAAGGAGAAAACTTACTTATTTACAAAATTTTAAAAACAGAAACAAAAAAAACTTTTTTTTTTCAAAATTTTAGGTCTTTTTTTATTTGTTTATCAAAAAATAAAAAATGCAGAGGTGATCAAATACCACCAAAAGAAAGCTCTATATGTGGGAACAAAATGAGAAAAATTCTGCTTGGGTACAGTGTAGCATGACCGCGCAATGTCATTCAAAATGTGACAGCGATGAAAGCTGAAAATTGGCTTGGGCAGGAAGGGGGTGTAAGTGCCCTGTATTGAAGTAGTTAGCTGTGTGGCCTGTAGAAATTGGGAGATATTGTTACACAGTAACAAGCTGAAAATACTCTAAAAATACTTTGTATAAAAAATAAACTTTAACAAACTACAAAAGTTAAAGCTATGTAATATTTTTTCCCTCTGTTTATGCTACTATTGTCGATAGATCTGAGCCATCAGAGGAACTGAATTCTGTGTCTGTCTTGTGTACACATTTATACTATTTGTTCACTGAGCTAACCATGTTAATGGGAAAAAAGTATCAGATTGTATGAATATGTATATGCTTGCAGTGGCAAAGATTTAATAATATTATACCTATCTTTCGTTCAGTAAGCCTCTCTACCCAGTTCAAGCTAGTAACGCTCAACATTTAGGAAGCATGAAGCAATGCCTTGTGTATTAAACACTGTAGGCACCATGACTTGAGCCTGTTCCTTCGGGTTGAGCATTCAGTTAGGGTGGTAAAGGGTTAGGGTTTAGGAGACTAATGGGGAGTGGCATAGGCAAAAGTTACTTAGAGCTTAATTAGAGCTAATTAGGACAGCTCTCACTGAAATGGGATTTCACATGTCACACGACTTGGGATCTCACAAGTCAGATCCCAAGTCACGGCAGTGTGAACCAAGCCTTGAGCTTTGACAAATAGACCTGGAAGCTAATTGGTTTCTATGTAGAGCCGCGCCAGATTTTGCACTCTTCAGTTTTTGTAAATCAACCTCTTTGTGACATTGTTTGAATATGTTTGTTAGCATGTTTTTCCTTGTCAAGCTGGCAATTTTACCCTTTATGGGCTGAGGTGGCAGGCAGCTGATGGAGTTAGTGTAAAGTCTATCAACAGAGTTGGTGCAATCTTACAATGGGCCAGTTACTTGGTTAGATACAGAGCCACTGATAGAACTGGTGGCAAGAAAGCCCAATAAAGCCCCTGAAACTAACCTTGGTGTCTGGGGGCTGATTTGGGGCCTGATAGAAAACTTGGCTGTGTAGGAGAGTTTGAGATATTCCATTCAGCGCTGCAAACATGATTCGGGATTAGGTCATGTTCTGTTGTTTACATGTTCATTATTTACGGTATATGTTGTATCAAGCTGTGGCCGATACACAATAAAAGTATCAACTCAGTCAAAAAAGTAATTTTGTCAGTTTTGTTATCTATGGTAATGTTTTTGTAATGGAAGAAGTGAGCACTGGACCAGTCATGCACAAGAAAACACACACACTGTATATACTTCCTTGACCAAGTTTCAAAGAAAGGTACATTAACCACTTACTGGACACTTTCCCCCATTCCTGCCCAGGCAAATTTTCAGCTTTCAGCGCTGTCGCTGAATGACAATGACAACACTTTACCCAAATTACATTTTTATCATTTTAATCACTACTTGTTTTTTTATTTTTCACTAAACAAACAAAAAAGTCCTAAAATTTTGAAAAAAAAACAAAAAATCCTTTTTTATAGTTTGTTAAGAAATTTTGCAAACAGGTAATTTTTCTCCTTCACTGATGGGCACTGATAAGCTGCACTGATGAGGCAGCACTGATGGGCACTGATACGCGGCACTGATGAACACTGTTGGGCACTGATAGGTGGCACTGGTGGGTGGCACTGGTAGGCAGCACTAATAAGTGACACTGAAGGTAAGGCACTGATGGGCACTGATTGGCAGCATTGATGGGCAGTGATAGGTGGCACTGGTGGGCACTAATTAGCAGTACTGATGGGCACTGGTAGGTGGCATTGGTGGGCACTGATTTGCAGCATTGGTGGGCACTGAGGGGACCGATGTCTCTGTAACAGAAGCCGGTTAATGGCTTTCTTCTTTTTCTTTCTCACGCTGTCAGCGTGAGGGGGAAAAAAGCAGATAACCAGCATCTGTTTACTTCTGCGGTCAGCTGTCATTGGCTGACAGCTGATCACGGGGTAAAGGGCTGCTGTGATTGGCTCTTTACCCCGATCTGTGATCAGCTGAGTTCTGAGGACTCCCCACCCGCATGCCACAGGGGGCGCACAGGCAGCACGAGAGGACATCTATGGACGCCCTCCTGACATTTTAAGCCCACGCTGTAGCCATCTTTCGGCTATAGCACGGGTGTCAAGTGGTTAAAAAACAAGCACTTTTACAATTTCCAGATTGCATACCTCAGACAGGAAATATGAACAAAACATATCATTCTATAGTGTGTACAGTTCGGAGCACTGAGTGCCATTTTTGTCTGCTGCCCTGTTCATCTGTTATCTGCACAAGTCACTTCTTTTTTTTATTAAATCTTTTTATTAATTTTCTTAACAAACAAACAAAACAAAACACTACAGACATGTAGTGTTTTGTTTTGTTTGCATGAGTCACTTCTGACAAGTTTTCCTGTCACAAGAGAAAAAAGGTGACCAGAGGGGAGCTGCAGCACACAGCCTGTGATTGTCAGCATCAGCTCATTCCTGTATGCTGTGTGAAGTTCTCAGCTCTCTGAGCTAAACAGGTACAACTTATGTAGAGGGGATTTGTATCATATCTCTGTGTATCACCTGAGGCCAGTCACTTCACTGGGTATATGGAAAGGTTTACAACCACATTAAAATTCAAAGCTTTACTATAGTTGCTTATATAGTACAGGAGTAAAAAAAAAAATGACAATTTAGATTCATGTCTTTAAAAAAAACAAAAACACACCCAGGGTATGCTTTATGAGCCTTCACGTACACAGGAGAATTTACGATGCTTTCTTTGGGTCTCTCATGAGAAAGATGCAAAGAAAAATAAATCTTACAGAATTAGTATCTAACATCACGCTACCAGCACACAGAGAGCTCTATCTGTAGAAGACATCTACTGGCTACTGACTAGAGAAATGTTATATTTGCGCTGTGTGTAAAGAAAATGAAATGTGATCAACACCAGAACTTTTGTTTCTTGTTTCACCTGTTATGCACTAATCTGATCTTTACTTTCATTGCAAATGTCAAACATTAAAATGTGTTTGGCATTTTTAAATTCCACTCTGCTGGCAAATTGTTCAGGGTTAGGTTTGCAGCATATGTAATTGGTAATTGTGTGATTTTTCGCACCATGGCTGTATTATATGATTCATTTTTTCTTGTGGAAATGCTCCTTATTGAGTTCTACACGACATTGCTTTTTGACTAGACTTGAGCACATACAAGAGTGGTGAATAAACATATGAAAGGGGGAAAGTGTGTTTTACTAAGGCCATTACTAAAAACAGGTATTACATTTGGTAACCAAAGACAACCCTTATGCCGCGTACACACGATCGGACATTCCGACAACAAAATCCATGGATTTTTTCTGACGGATGTTGGCTCAAACTTGTCTTGCATACACACGGTCACACAAATCTTGTCAGAAATTCCGAACGTCAAGAACACGATGACGTACAACACGTACGACGAGCCGAGAAAAATGAAGTTCAATAGCCAGTGCGGCTCTTCTGCTTGATTCCGAGCATGCGTGGAACTTTGTGCGTCAGAATTGTGTACACACGATCAGAATTTATGACAACGGATTTTGTTCTCAGAAAATTTGAGATCCAGATCTCAAATTTTGTGTGACGGAAATTCCGATGGACAATGTCCGATGGAGCCTGCACGCGGTCAGAATTTCCGACAAGCTCCTGTCGAACATTTTCCATCGGAAAATCTGAATGTGTGTACGGGGCATAAGACAATGGTGTTGTTTTACTACAGGCAAATATGCTATTCACATCCAAAGATAATCTTTACTTTAGCATAGTGAATGAGGCGAAGCTCTGCTGGCATCCATCATCCAATCATAGGCAAGCAAAACATTTTTTCATATTTTTTTGCAGATGATTAGGTATTCTTTGTAAAGTGAATTTTGACTACATTCACTGTCTAAGGGAAAACTGCCTTCAAAAGTGGGCATTCATTTTGTCTTTAGTAAATCAGCCTTAATGTCTCTTGTCATGTCCAATACTCTTTCAAACTTTAGGATGGATAAATGAGCAAACGGGGCTAACCCAAGCCACTGATCCAATTCCCACAGTCAGTAATGAACGAATGCGTGGCCTAACTTACGCCGGCCATAAATGAATCAAATCTTTAGTGGTTCAGCAGGAACTGGCCGAGATTTGATCCATCTATGAGCAGGCTGGTTGTACTGAAGTTAACTTGTTCAGATCCACGCTATAGCCAAATGATGGCTACAGTGCGGATCTGCTTTGCCGGGAGGCCGTCTATTGACATCCTCCCCTTTCAAAGCTGGCCACGCCTCCCTGAAGGGGGTGCGCGGCACGCATTGGGATCACTCAAGTCAATGAGACTTGGTTTATTCTAAAAGAAAAATTTGCGCTAGGTGTACAAATATTGTGAGTGAGATTAGAAATTTAAACTTGTGAAGAGGTATCCTGCAGCTAGACGCTATAACCCTGAGACTCAGGTGATCACAGATCCAATCCCAACCCCTTACCACGTGATCAGCTGTCAGCCAATGAGAGCTGAACACGTGATGTAAACAGAGGATCGGTAATCATTTTTTTTTCTTCTCATACTGACAGCGTTAGAAGAAAAAAAAGCCAATCGCCAGCTTCTGTTTGCAGGGACATCGGTCCCGAAGAAGAAGAGGTGAAGCTGCCTCATATGTGCCCACAAGTACTGCCTGCCAGTGCCACCTGCCTGTGCCACAAATCAGTGCCCACAGTGCCCCCAATCAGTGCCGACAATAGTAAGTGCCAGCAATCAGTGCCACCTATCAGTGTCTCCAAGTGCCACCTATCAATGCCCACCAGTGGTGCCAATCAGTACCTCATCAGTGCCACCTAGCAGTGCTGCCTATCAGTGTCATCTACCAGTGCTGATCAGTGCCCATCACTGACACCCATCAGTGTCCATCACTGCCACCCATCAGTGCCCATCACTGTCAGCTATCAGTGCCACCTATCAATGCCCCTCAGTGCCACCCATCAGTGCCCACCAATGCCACCTATCAGTGCCCACTAGAGCCACCTCATCAGTGCCCACCAGTGCCGCCTATTAGTGCCCATCAGTGCCCATCATTGCTGCCTCATCAGTGCCCATCAGTGCAGCCTATCAGTGCCCATCAGTGCAGCCTTTATCAGCGTACATTAATGAAGAAGAATAATTACCTGTTTGAAAAATTTATTAACAAAATATAAAACTTTTTTTTTTCTAAACCAGTCTTTTTATTTTTTTTTAACAAAAATTAAAAAACCCAGAGGTGATCAAATACCACCAAAAGAAAGCTCTATTTGTGTAAAAAATAATGATAAAAATTTCATTTGGGTACAGTGTTGTATGACCACACAATTGTCATTGAAAGAGTGACAGCGCTAAAAGCTGAAAATTGGTTTGGGCAGGAGGGGGGTATAGGTGCCCAGTAATCAAGTGCTTAATCTATTGATCAACTTCAGACTTCAATAAAACCAGCCCTTTGCATAATCTATGGCTTGCTTTATCTAAGAGGGATGGTAGACACTAATGTTTTTCAAATGCTGATCCTTGTACTTCTGCTGTGTTTGCCAGTGCTGGCATAGGTGGAATAGTAGAATGACACTGCAGTATATGGTGCAAAGAGGTCTCAACTTCTGAAATGAGATCTGGAGTAGTATGTCCTGTGAAAGTTTGATCATGCCCAAATGTAACTCTCCATCCAATTATTTTTGCCCCACTAGTTTATTAAAGGCAAATCGATGCTTTACCTTGGAAGGGAAATTATACTTTGACAGGGAGTTTTCCCAAGAGCTTGGAAACTAAGGTAAAGCTCTGCTGACTTCCATCATCTAGTCATGTGCAAGCAAAAATGCTGTTTTTTTTAATTTTCCTATCACAATTGGGTTTTCTTTGCAAAGTGAACCTTCACCACACTAAGCTTTGGAGAATAATTCCTTGCAAACTGAAGCTTATCTTGCAAAGTGAACAGCCTATTTGCTGTTAGTAAATCAACCCCAAAGACCTAGACACTAAAGTTATTGCACAAAATAACCTACAGACTGAAATATATGCACATTGAACATACTTTGGGGTAGAACTGATTGAGTATACAACACGCAACATGATCAATGTTCATTGAGCAATAGCATTTAAAAAAAAGTCAGTTTGGGTAACCTACTTCCTTCCTCCCAACTTTGATGAATTCTTACTACTACCCTAAAAGCCCAACAATGCCATTTCCACAGCCCATGGACAGGGAGTCTGATGTCAAGGCACTCCTTGGGTATCCCCTCCCTTCACACTTTTCTATTGATACTATCTTGTTTGTTAACTTGGTGCTCATAAGTACATAAACATTTCTTGGCACAGCTTTTTACTCAAGTCTCATCTTGCCATAACCTGTGATGACTCACATTTCCCTTCTACGGTTCATTGCTATCCTGAGATTGTAAACAGAAAGTGACCCCTGCGCTTCCTACATGCAAAATGTCCTCTATATAAATGCGATATCCAACAAAAGATGAGGTAAAAAAATATCATAGAAGGTGTTTCTGCAACACCTATTGTGTTCCCACAGAGTGAATATATATATCAGTGTTATTTGAGTTGCGCAGCCTATAAACTAACTATCACGAAATGACCATATCAATAATCCACCATTCACATGAATACAATAATAAATGCTAAAAATATTAAAAATAAAAATAAATAAATATAGTGACAGTGTCCATAAACCACAAAATGAATGGGTGCTGAGTGTATAGTAAGTGATAAGTCAATAATTTCCAGTCGTGATGAAAAACTCCACTTTTGTGATACACTTAAATCCACACTTGCAAATAAAAAGCTGTGTTTTGCATTTCCACCTTCGCTTGTCACCTCTGCGTTCACAGAACTCTCACCTTATTTGACACTCAAATACGCCTTAACATACTGTAAATCCTGGTGGATGTTCAGATCACAATCGGTTCCAAGTGCTTTTATCCTCTTATACTTATCCTCCCAAGTAAACTGCTCAAACTCAAGTGCTGGTCCCTTTAAGATGCAGTTTATCGCACTCATCAATATGTCAGGACAAAACTAATATAATGCTTCCGATAGTGTAGTAATTTAATATTGCAATATCGCTTACATCAAAAAAACTTTAAAATCGCAACTAAGATAGTAGAATACTCGGCAGTAGCTGCCTCTCACATCACTTCCGGACCGCTGTATGCTTCCAGATGCCCTACCCCTTACATCACACCACATGACTTCCAGGATCCCCTTGAGTGATCAGGACTCAAGTTTGAGCAGTTTACTTGGGAGGACAAGGAGAGCACTTGGAACCGATTGTGATCTGAACATCCACCAGGTTTCATGTTATGGCGTATTTGAGTGTCAATTAAGGTGAGAATTCTGTGAGCACAGAGGTGACAAGCGGAGTTGGGAGTGCTCAACGCAGCTTTTTATTTGCAAGTGTGGATTTAAGTGAATCACAAGTTTTTCAGAAATTATTGACTTATCACTTACTATACACTAAGCACAATTAATTTTATGATTTATGGACACTGCCATTTTATCTATTTATTCTTATTTTTAATATGTTTAGCATTTATTATTGTATTCATGTGAATAGTGAATTACTGATATGGCCATTGCATGATAGTTGGTTTATAGGCTGCACAACTCCAATAACACTGATATATAAACCTGATATTGGTATTTACTGACAACTACTTACAAAGCCATCCACAACTTAGCCCCAAGATACATCACTAGCCTAGTCTCAAAATACCAACCTTATCGTTCTCTTCATTCCTCGCAAGACCTCCTGCTCTCTAGCTCCTTCTTCACCTCCTCCCATGCTCGCCTCCAGGACTCTCCAATCCTATGGAGCGCCTTACCCCAATCTGTCCGATTATCTCCTACTCCATTAGCTTTTAGACGATTCCTGAAAACCCTCCTCTTTAGAGAAGCCTATCCTACCCATACCTAACAACTGTATTTTTATTTTCTCCGTTAGCTCCTCCCCCACAGTTATTACCTTTTGTTTCACTTGACCATCCTTTCTAGGTTGTAAGCTCTAACGAGCAGGGCCCTCTGATTCTAATGAATTGTATTGTAACTGTACTGTCTGCCCTCATGTTGTAAAGCACTGTGCAAACTGTTGGCGCTATATAAATCCTGTATAATAATAATAATAATAATAATAATATTGTGCTTCCAAAACAGCTCTTATCCTTCTCCTGATATTCCACAGATCTGGAGTTTGTATTTCAGCATTTATTCGTACAGAAAGTATGTACCGCTCTATTTATTGTACATGATATATTTCTAGTGCACTTATATGTTATTATTTGTACAATCTCTGTATTTTTTTTTTATTCTCAATAAAAGTAATTGAACAAGAAAATAATCTCAGTAAAGCAAAATCCCAAGCTTCTGCAAACTTCAGACTTTGGTTTGGTTTGGTAGTGTAGAAGGCATCCCCCACCTCCCTCACTTTGCTATATGCAAGTGAGGTTGTCAATCACAGCAATGCACCCATAGAAAGGTATAAAAGAGGGTAGCAAGATTTTGAATTGTGAACATACTTTGTGATAGGCTCTTTCTAGAACAGTTATTACTATGCGTGTACCGTAACTGATTTTGCTTAGTTTCAGAAATTACCTTTCCTACTTTTTTAACAAGGTTAAAAAGTTCTAAAAAGTTCTGTCCTGTGACCATATATCTCTTCTTCCTGATAGTGTGCCTATATTTCATAGTATGTTCAGCCTAAGGCATGATGCAGACTGCGCTTGTGCAGGAGGAGTGTTCAAGAGGCAGGCTATGATTGGTCAGGAGCATGGTGACTGAGCAAACTACCCAATAAACATTGTCTACACAATGTCCTGTACCTCTGAATGGCTAGCCAAAGGATGAAAACTGACCACAGTAACACAGATCAGCTTCAGTGCTTTGTGTGGTCAGTTTGGAACAAGGAAAATGGATGACTGGCAAGCTCATCCAGATACTTTAGGTAGAAAAAGTGCATGAAAATGATAGAGACTATGATTCATAAAATACATATACAGGTATGTGAACACACACGTAAATATTTAGGTAACGTGCGCTTTAACCCTACATACATTACAATTTTTTGCTTTTAAAAAAAATTATACCTAAAAGAGAAGTGTGGGAATTAAAAAAAAACAAAAAAAACAATCCAACTCACCTAGGTGGATGTAGCATCAATCCATTCTACATCTGTCCCCACCACCTCTAAGCCTGCAAACTGAGCACTCAAACACCACTGATTGCTCAGTTCTCGGTCTTCAGTTTGCAGAGAGCTGGTGACTGTAAGCTCTCTACTCTTCTCCTTCATCATTCACTGGACAGTGCAGCAGGCGGAAGTGGCTGGCTCAGTCTCCCAGCAGCTCACTCGCTCAGCCCAACAGGTCCAGGCATTTGGGTGGATCCCGACTGTAAAGTCGGGATCTTTCCAGAGCCTGTACCAGCTGAGTGATGTCAGCTGACAGCATGCTGACAGCCCGCAGCCCACTTAAACATTTAACAGTAGGAACTATAATCTAGGTACACAGCAAGGCACATACAATGTGTATGTGAACAGGTTACAGGAGGGCAGAGGAATGACTCTTATTAGTGTCAAACCCCTCTCTTCTGCTCCTCAGCACATAGATTCAGAAAAGTAAATATACTGTTAGAAGCAATTATACCGCGTACACACAGGCGGACTTTTCGACCGGACTGGTAGTACGGACCGAATCCGGCGGACAATTCGACCATGTGTGGGCTCCATCAGACCTGCAGCAGACTTTTTTGGTCAACAATCTGACGGACTTTAGATTTAGGACATGTATCAAATCTTTCCGATGGACTCGAGTATGCTGTATGCTAGTCCAACGGACGAAAACCGACGCTAGGGCAGCTATTGGCTACTGGCTATCAACTTCATCACTTTAGTCCAGTCGTACGTCATCACGTTCAAATCTGTTGGACTTTGGTGTGATCATGTGTAGGCAAGTCCGTTCGTTAGAAAGTCAGTCGGAAGTCAGTCAAAAGTCCGTTGAAATTCCATCGGAAAATCCGTCGGACCAGTCCGGTTGAAAAGTCCGCCCGTGTGTACGCAGCATAAGAAACTGTATTTAAATTCAACCTGCTCTTTCAGAGAGTTCTTGGTAAATTATAGCTCTATGAGCTCAGTAGAACTAAATCCCTGAAGTGGGAAAGGAGGTGAGATGTAGTCCTGTATTAGTGTGAAGCAATCCAGTTGATATTTAGCTAGCACTTAAAAACAATTGCATGCAAAGAGTTTCTAAATGGCAGAGCAAAGCAACCTGAATCAATTGGTTGTGAAGAAACAAAGAAGCAAATCTTCCTGTGTTGACTAGGGATGAGCTTCGAGTTCGAGTCGAACTCATGTTCGACTCGAACATTGGCTGTTCGCAAGTTCGCCGAACAGCATTTGGGGTGTTCGCGGCAAATTCGAATGCCGCAGAACACCCTTTAAACGTCTATGGGAGAAATCAAAAGTGCTAATTTTAAAGGCTTATATGCAAGTTATTGTCATAAAAAGTGTTTGGGGACCCGGGCCTGCCCCAGGGGACATGGATCAATGCAAAAAAAAGTTTTAAAAAACTGAATTTTTTCAGGAGCAGTGATTTTAATAATGCTTAAAGTCAAACAATAAAAGTGTAATATCCCTTTAAATTTCGTACCTGGGGGGTGTCTATAGTATGCCTGTAAAGGGGCGCATGTTTCCCGTGTTTAGAACAGTCTGACAGCAAATTGACATTTCGAAGGAAAAAACCCATTTAAAACTACCCGCGGCTATTGCATTGCCGACAATACACATAGAAGTTCATTGATAAAAACGGCATGGGAATTCCCCACAGGGAAACCCCGAACAAAAATTAAAAAAAAAAAAATGACGTGGGAGTCCCCATAAATTCCATACCAGGGCCTGGTATGGAATTTAGGGGGACTCCCATGTAATTTTTTTTTTTTTAATTTTGGTTCGGGGTTTCCCTGTGGGGAATTCCCATGCCGTTTTTATCAATGAACTTCTATGTGTATTGTCGGCAATGCAATAGCCGCGGGTAGTTTTAAATGGGTTTTTTCCTTCGAAATGTCATTTTGCTGTCAGACTGTTCTAAACACGGGAAACATGCGCCCTTTTACAGGCATACTATAGACACCCCCCAGGTACGAAATTTAAAGGGATATTACACTTTTATTGTTTGACTTTAAGCATTATTAAAATCACTGCTCCTGAAAAAACGGCCGTTTTTAAAACTTTTTTTTGCATTGATCCATGTCCCCTGGGGCAGGACCCGGTTCCCCAAACACTTTTTATGACAATAACTTGCATATAAGCCTTTAAAATTAGCACTTTTGATTATTCATGTTCGTGTCCCATAGACTTTAACGGTGTTCGCGTGTTCGAGCGAACTTTTTTCCTGTTCGCATGTTCTGGTGCGAACCGAACAGGGGGGTGTTCGACTCATTCCTAGTGTTGACCAAACTGCAAATGGAGCCACAGTGATCACTCTCTTAAAGATGTTATCCTCTGTAGAGATGTCTGTATATAGTGTCTATGATGTTTGGTCTAGATCCTTGGCACTAAGGATAATAGACGGTGCAAGAGACTATAAGGATGGGCTATTGCCCGCTTACCACACTGGAACAAGAGATGATGATGATAATGATGATGATGGTGTCTCTCAGGAATGTGGCTCAAGGGATGACGTCCAGGCCGTACCGCGATAATGCTCACTCAGATCTGATGTCACCACAGGATAGATGGAATAGGACAACTGCAGCACACACCATCACAGAATGCCTGCACTCAGATCCACGCTGGGGTCCCAAAAGAGTGCGCCAGGCCTCAATCCGTTTTTCTTATAGCCCTCTCAGCAGTCTGTTTTTCCCCATCGGCCGCCTGGTAGTTGTAGTTCCCAAGGATTCAGTAAGAGGGCAAATCACATCCATTTGGACTACATATCCCAAGATGCTTTGCTCTGCCTTGTCTCTGTATCAAGGAGGTAATAAGTCAGCATCCAACTCAGCACTAGAGGGAAACTGCTCCCTCACAGCAAATCCCCACAGTGTCTCCTGATTGCAGGAATATATATATATTCCAGCTCCTGGCTACACAAGAACATATACAAAGCATTACATTTAGCTTGTAAAAGCAGTGGACCTATGCAGTGCTCATGAATAACAAATAACAGGAATTATGCACATCATATTGAGCAAGAAAAGTCCCAATGTGCTGTTTCTTCTGTTGCTGTATTTATAAAAATAAAAACAGGTACAGGTTATTATGCTTGCAGAGTAAGAAAAATGGTGCTCTCCAGTGTCACTAAATAAACAAATGAAGAGATGCTGAGAATTATACCTTTAAAAAAAATAAAAAAATATTGGAGATCACATCTATCACCCTGCAGAAACAGTGTGCAATAATAATAACTATTCATAATGTAATGGTGTCCCTGATCCCTAGAGGCCTAATGGCGACCTCCAGAGTTAGGAAGCTGACATCCTTCTTCACAGTATGGGTTACTAGGCATGGTGGTTGTAATGCAAGTTGAAAACATGGGCGCCAGTCACTTTTTGAATGCGAACAAAAGAGATTTATTGTCTCTTAACAAAAACTGGTGGAGAGAGGGTTAGGGCCAGGACACCCTTAGGCAGATGCAATAGCAATTGGCAGACTCTGTGACAAAAATAGGCAGACAGCTATACAGGTAGAGGGCCTGGATGCAGCAACTGTATTTGTAGAACTGTTGCATCCTATGGTAACTGAACGTTGAACAGTCAATAGAGATCCATACACGTAACATCTCACAGTATCCCACTGTAGATCTTCACTCACTGAGCTCCCAGTCTCTCACTACGACTTCAAGATCCAAGTCATCACTGGATCCCCTGAGCTCTTCAACAGCTAACCCACTGTATTCTCCTCAAGCGTCACCCCCGCTAACCTGCTGGGTCCCTGGCTTGGCACTCTGCTGAAGCTTTCCCACTTGTTCACCGTCCCCAGCTAGTGAATAAGGCTGCTCTAGTACTTCTTCAGACTTCCATAACTGGCCTCTGATAACCAGAGTGGTTGTCCCTTAATAGCTCCTTTATCTCTTTATCTCTGACCTTGATCTTCACTTGCCTCTGGTATCAGGAGTGGTCATTCTTTGTGGCAACTGCTTCGACCTCACCGCTGGCAATGATGCGATTCCCCTTTCGGTGGAACCTCTGCAACTTGGTTGAGTTTCTGGCCGAAAGCCCCAACCCTGCACTGCTTATTTCAAACCTGGATAGGCCTCAGACAGCCTAGCAGCCAGATGCTCCAAGGATAGACCTCAGGCTTCTAGCCTAGCAACACTGAGCCTTGTAACACACGTCCGAAATAGACAGCCGTCCGGTTGGCACAGAACCTCAATCACCTGACTCCTCCCCAATAAATAGGCTATCCCAGCAGGCCAAGGGGCAGAAGAAAATCCCTGCCAATTGGCTGAACCAACCTATCCTCTCCTAGTCTGAATTCACTATGCCCCTGTCATTCCAATGAAAAAAAGCAACAATGTCACCTAGTGACAGAAGAGAGAGGTGCATCAAATCCAGAGTTAGGGAAAAGTCAGTGGACCCCCTAACAATTTGCCAGGCTAGTTACCAACTAGCAAACTAAATTTGTTAGCAACCCTGCCTATCAGGGTGCTACAATAAAATGCACAATGTACTTGATGTGATGACAGACCAATTAGAATATATACCAAAAACACTGTACATACATTCTTAAAGTTAATCGCTGGTGGTAAAAAAATAAAATAAATCATGCAAGGCAATGTGCTTGTAGCAAGACTAGGAGCCATGATTTTTATAGTGTTACTTGTATGGGAAACAAGACTTGAGTGAAAGGCCAAGAAGGGAGCATTGGAGGAAAGGGGTTCAATCTGCTAATGGGGATGAAGGAAATCTATCTGATGTCTCCAAGGATTTAAAAATGCCTAAACATAATATATGTCTCACATACCACTCAGGATAAAATAGCGCATGCACGTACAGTGAAAACTAGCAATGTATTAGACACCATCCTGAGTTCATAATATACTTGGGCCTTTTACAGGTGAAGGCTTTGAATAGCACTGAAACATGTATTTAGCTCCAGTGCACCTAGAAAATGTCAAACACTGTGGTTCCTTAAAGGCAGTGCATTGTCTTTCCAGATGGGCTGCAGAAAGAGGATTGGAAGGGCATGCACTATGAGGAGCGGGGGCACTGAATGTCACCTTTGTTTGTGCATCAGTTCATCAGTAATGCATGAACAGCAGCATTTTAAAAAAATACACATAATATGGCACCATGAACTAAAAATGCACGCATTAACGTATTATAAATAAGCATACACTCAATATTGTAAAAAAAAACTCAATAATGCATGATACATAAATCATACAGGACTAAAACTCTCAAGAAATTAGAGAAAAACATTTCTTAGCATACAATAGCTAAACAAGCGCTTCTTCATACTTGCATATGCACAGTATCTTTAACCACTTCCCGCCGGCCGGGCTGGGCAGTGCGGCACTCATTCTGGGTAGACATCATATGACAGGCTCCCAGAACGACCGCTTTTTCTGGGAGGTCCTGTGCTAGGACACGGTGTGACCGCGATCTGTGTAAAGAGCCACGGCCATGGCTCTTTAATCATGTGATCGGCTGTGTCCAATCATAGCCGATCACATGTAAACACGGAGAAGTAGGTAATCAGCGCTCCTTGTCTCACACTGACAGAGTGTGAGGAGAGGAGAGCCGATCAGCAGCATCTCCTCACAGGGGACAGCTAGGGATGTAATCAGGGCACTGATCATCAGTGCCCTGATTACAATTAAGTGCCCACCAGTGCCAGGACTGTGTTTCCACCACTGCCAGCAATCAGTGCCAACCAGTGTCAACAATTGCCACCAATCTGTGCCCACAAGTGCCAGCAATCAGTGGCCATTAGTGATGCCAGTCAGTGCTGGCTATCAGTGCTGCTCATCAATGCCCATCTCTGCTGCCCATCAATGCACATCACTGCTGCTCATCAATGCAACCCATCAGTGCCCATCAGTGCCGCCCATCTATGCTGCCTATCCTTGACCACCATTGCCGCTTATCTGTGCCCACCAGTGCTGCCTATCTGTGCCCCCATGGCTGCCTATCTGTGCCCAGTGCCCACCAGTGCCACCTAATCAGTGCCTATAAACGCCACCTCATCAGTGCCACCTCATCAGTGCCCATTAGTGCAACCTATCAGTGCCCATCAGTGCTGCCTCATTAGTGCAGCCTATCAGTGCCCATCAGTGCTGCCTCATCAGCGCCCATCAGTGAAGGAGAAAAATTACTTATTTACAAAATTTACTGACAGAAACGAAAAACTTTTTTTTTTTCAGAATTTTTGGTCTTTTTTTAAATTTTTTTAGGAAAAAATAAAAAACCCAGGAGCGATTAAATACCACCAAAAGAAAGCTCTGTTTGTGTGAAGAAAATGATAAAAACTTCACATGGTTACAGTGTAGCATGTGTAGAAGCGCCAATTGGCGAACGCGCGTACATACAGCGCGACAGATGCGGCCACTTGCTGGCCTATATAAGACTGCTACTTAGCCCATCTCATTGCTGGATTGTCGTCAGCCTTCCTATGTTCCTGAGCCTCTGTGCAATGTTTGGATTTCCCGTTGTGATCCGCCTTGTTCCTGACCTGTCTGATCTGCTGTTCTGGTTTGACCCCCTGGCTTGCTTTACCGACTTGTTGCCTTCTCCACTACCTGATCCCGGCATGTATCATGGACTTTGCTACAGTTATCTGTTCCTACCTACTTCCTGATACCAGATCTTTGGCTTGTCTCCGTTTATGCAAACTGCCTCTTCCTCCTGCTGGATCTACTGTGTTTGACCCCTGGCCTGGCTTCCACTACTGTCCCTTGTGCGCACCTTGCCAAGTGTCACCGAGGATTCCTAGAGACTTCAGCCCAGCTGTGTTTCCTATAATACCCAGTATTCTTCAAGTGCCCACCAGCTCCTCTCTCCGGAATTCATCTGGCAACCTGTGCTTCTCTGGGCACTACACCCTCTGTACCCAACCTCAGGGGTAAACTGCACTCAGCCGCAAGGGGAGCCCTCTTGGCATTTTGGCCTCCAACCAGGTACGTGACAACCGTTCAATGTAAGTGAATGATGAATTTTGTCTTTCCAGTGTTGTGACACTTATATGCGCTTTAGCCTCAAACCTTACTTTTGTAAGGTAACAGAATGTAATAGTAATCTTAATCTTGTGGTCTGTATGTCTCTGCTCGCCTCTAGGGGTCCTCTAGTAGTCTCTCTGGCTTGTGGATCTCTATGGTAAGTTAAGTCTCCTCTATGGTGGTCCTGGGAGTTTCCTCTCAATGTCATCCGTAATAAATACCTATATAAAAGAGACTACACATAGTGTAGCATTGTTTACAAGGATTTATTGGATTAAAAACAGCTTTTTAGTCACTTTTTAAAACAATGACTGTACATGTATTCCACGAGGACCGAACATGTAACACCGCCAGAGTCACTTCCAGTATGCCTCTGCTCACGCCTTACACGTTACGTCATGCCCCTTGTGACTTCATCAGGGGAGGAACAGGTCGAACTCTGCAACACAGATTGTTAAAATTCTTGCAATAGACATTGATTACCCAGAGGGATTTTTTTTCTCAACAAAATTAAAGTTACTCTTTAACTATTATTGTGAAAATAGTTTAATTTAAACTATTTAATTGTGAATCTCTGAATAAATTGTTTGGTCTGTTCCACATTTCAATCAAAGTGATCTATTCACAAAGCTTCAATGCAAGGATATGCATCTTTATATTTGACTAATGAATCTAATTTTCAAATATCATTGGACTTTGCTTAAAAAAGGGAGCGCTTTTTTTTGGAAAATCATTATCCTGAGGCGCTAGGTAATTTATGGGAGCATAATATGTTCCTTCAAGTTTTGTCCTGTTATAATTACCTGTCATTTTTAGTGTGTTACTGAAATCTGCTGGGTTGCAATAAGGTTCCTTTAAATTTTTCTTTACACTACTCTTAAAACTTGATAAAAATTTATATTTCACACAAAACATGAAATATTGATTTCAACCTTTTATAATTAAACCTGTACGTACTTCCAGAACTTTACAAATATACCAGACTTAATAGAATTTGTGCTGCTAGAAGCAGACAGAGAGTTGAGCTCAGTTGGACATGCTATATTTAAAAAAAAAATTCCATATATTTTGCTGCTTTATAAAAAGCTTAACATTTCTCGCTATCTTTAAAAAAAAGAAAAGATAATGTTTTAGCTGAAAAGAGTTCTGAAGAAACCACATCTATCATCTCAAGATGTCCTAGTGATAACTTTCAGTTCACACATTTTAGCTCCTTTTTTATCTTTTAGGTCATACTTTAATGAATTAAAAGTAAACTAATATATAGCAAAAGTCAATATGCTCTTTCATACTGAAACCCATCTATAGTGATAAAAAAAAAACCCTGTTCCCACCCAACCCACACTCACCCAGTGTGTTTTTTTTAACTGTTTTAATCTCTTTTTAAATCCCCCAAAATAATCTAAATCCATTGTCACATGTTCACTCATGGCTTGTCTTTCTGTAGCAGAAGTGCACTCTCCTCTGTTCAACTGACCAGTCTTGTGGTTGCTCCTCCTCTGAAATTAAAGGGACCTATTCACAAAGCTTCAATGCAAGGATAAGTAGATGATAATTGGCAGCATTAATGTCCATGCGAATATGATGTATGATTTTATTGAGTCTTTTTAATGGATGAAATAAAGATTTGTATATATTTTTTAATACTATTTGATGTATTTATGGGTCTACTGGAGGGGTATTTAAAATCCTACCATTTATTTGTATATTCCTGGCATATGAGGGTGCCTAGGCAATCCTGTGTTTAAAGCCTCATAGGTGTGAATCAGCAGTGTAAAAAGAAAAATTGGAATACGATTTGGTGATGTCATTACTGTGCTACTCATCATTCTTCTTGCTGAAGACCAGTCTTGTGGTTGCTCCTCCTCTGAAATTAAAGGGACCTATTCACAAAGCTTCAATGCAAGGATAAGTAGATGATAATTGGCAGCATTAATGTCCATGCAAATATGATGTATGATTTTATTGAGTCTTTTTAATGGATGAAATAAAGATTTGTATATATTTTTTAATACTATTTATGGGTCTACTGGAGGGGTATTTAAAATCCTACCATTTATTTGTATATTCCTGGCATATGAGGGTGCCTAGGCAATCCTGTGTTCAAAGCCTCATAGGTGTGAATCAGCAGTGTAAAAAGAAAAATTGGAATACGATTTGGTGATGTCATTACTGTGCTACTCATCATTCTTCTTGCTGAAGACCAGTCTTGTGGTTGCTCCTCCTCTGAAATTAAAGGGACCTATTCACAAAGCTTCAATGCAAGGATAAGTAGATGATAATTGGCAGCATTAATGTCCATGCGAATATGATGTATGATTTTATTGAGTCTTTTTAATGGATGAAATAAAGATTTGTATATATTTTTTAATACTATTTGATGTATTTATGGGTCTACTGGAGGGGTATTTAAAATCCTACCATTTATTTGTATATTCCTGGCATATGAGGGTGCCTAGGCAATCCTGTGTTCAATGCCTTATAGGTGTGAATCAGCAGTGTAAAAAGAAAAATTGGAATACGATTTGGTGATGTCATTACTGTGCTACTCATCATTCTTCTTGCTGAAGTCATAAAGAAGCAAAGACTTCCCTTTACCAAGATGGTCACCTCCACACAGAGATACAGTGTAGAACAACACATAGTAAGTCAGTAATGGGAAATAAGTAGTTCCAGGGAGATCTCTGGTGGTACTTTGCTCTATACCTGTCTTTTTTTAGCACAGCTTCAGAATTCTTTAAATCTATGCAATATTGAAAAAATAGGGTAATTCTAATAACTCTTACTTCCTTTAGGAGGCCTTTTTATTAGAACACATAAAGCTGTTCTTTACCTTCTGGAGGTACTGCCATGTTATGGGTTTTAGGCTTATAGTGGTTCCAAAATCCAAAACTCCCCACAACCTATCCTACCCACCCCATCCCTAAACTCTTACCTGGCTCCTGTCACCACTTCAGAGGCTCCCACTGTTGCCAGTCAAGCTCCCGTGAGGAGTGAATTGGTGCGTGGCTTACTGGAGGCACACAGCCTGGCTCAGGAGCACATGCACACAGGTGCCTCCATAGCACACTACTTGTTAAGGAGGCACCCGGGGAAAAGAGGAGCAGACAGCGTCAATGGAATACTGCCAAAGAAAAGGTAATGCCGTGTACACAAAACCAGACTTTTCGACCGGACTGGTCCGACCGAACAAATCTGTCGTACAATCTGATCGTGTGTGAGCTTCATCGGACCTTCAGCTGACTATTTCTATTGAAAATCAGACGGACTTTAGATTTAGAACATGTTTCAAATCTTTTTTGATGGACTCGAGTCCGATCGAAAAATCAGATCGTCTATATGCTAGTACGACGGACAAAAAAGGACGCAAGGGCAGCTATTGGCTACTGGCTATGAACTTCCTTATTCTAGTCCCTTCGTACATCATCACATTCAAACGAACTGACTTTCGAACGGACTTTGTGTGTGGGCAAGGCCGGTCGTTCGAAAGTCCGTCGTAACTCCGTTGAAAGTCCGTCGGAAAGATCGTCGGATGTTTGATGCTGAAAAGTCCGCCCGTGTGTACACAGAATAAGGGACTGCTCTGTGCAATATCATTGGGCAGAACAGGTAAGTATAACATCTTTTTTATTTTACAAAAAAAAAACCTTTAGCAATACTTTAAATATAGCAAAACTGGAAAGAATCTATAAAAATTGCAGTTCTTGAATAAACAGATTATACCATTATTTGTTAATATCCATTGTAAGAATATTGCAGCTCTTTCAAATTTGTATGAACACATTATCAAAAACATTTGTCTCAACAAAAAACATACTGTCCAAATAATAGTCAAGAAATACTAGAAATATTCCGCTAATTATGTTATTACTAACACAGAATTGAAAGAAAGTTCAAATAATAAGTAATGATATCTTAGGTTGCAGGCATCTGTAGTTGTTCAGGATTGTAAATGTTCATTTATCTTAATTAGATCTCATCTAACTTAAAGCAGTATTAAAACCAAAAATGAAAATGTAATTTCTTGCAGCTTACAAGTCCTGAAGACTCCTTTCACACTGAGGCACTTTTCAGGTGTTTCAGTGCTAACAATAGCCAGTGTGAAGCCCAAGTACTTTCACACTGGGGTGGTGAGCTTGCGGGATGGGAAAAAGTCTTGCAGGCAGCAATGGGCAACACATGCACTATTAACCCTTTCTTTGGCCGCTAGCGGGGGTTAAAAGTGCCCCACTAGTGGTCTAAAAACACTGCTAAGTTGACGGTAAAACACAGATAAAACAAACGGTGCTTTACTGCTAATGGACCCCAGCCCCAGTGTGAAAGTAGCCTAAATGTGATGGCTGCATCATTTTTTTTATTTTTTATTTTCATGCTTCCTGGATTATGGTGACTTCACTCTATGGAGGAACAACAGAGCCTCCCTTGGAAAGTGGCATGGAGCAGGTACTCTTTGGTGCTCTGTAATTGCCAAGAAAAATCTCAATGACATCCTTGAATGCTTTCCAGGTGAATTTCTCTGGTCACCCCATATTCAAACCACTTGTCAGCGATGGTGTATCTGATCTGTGGACCAAAAGAAAATAAAAGTTTTCCTTAATCTTGGTATCAGTTATTCTTGGAAACATCTGTCTCAAATAATGAAAATCTTCACCTTCCTTGTTCGTTGCTTTTACAAAATTTTTCATCAGTCTGAGTTTTATGTGAAGTCGGGGAAAAAATATCTTTGCCAGGTCAACAAGTGGTTTATGTACACATTTTTCTGTCTTAGAACAAAATTCTTTCAGTGGCCAGTTATTTTCTATCAATAATTTTTATTTGAGGTAACCAGATATGAATATGAAGAGGAACATTGCATCAAAATTAACATCATTAAAGCATGAACAGTTTAAACCAAGCAAGATGTTAACAAGTGCACATATCACATTAACAATAGCTAAGATATCTATTTTAGGTGCCAACTTGGAAGATAATGCGACCATAGCAGCAAAAGAAGTGGGATTCTGGCTTTATTGTTGAGAAATAGATTATCCCCCTAATGGGAAATCTTGCCATAATCCCAAGTGGGCTCTATGAGGTAACCTGCCAAGAATCCGGGAGACATGTCCCAAGACACAAATATCAAAAATATAAAAGACAAGTAACCAAGTAATAAGAATGTGGAGGGGAAGAAAGAAAAAGGAAATACCCAAAGAAGGTAAAAGAAAAGGAAAATAATATATAGTTTAAAGACAGAACATGCATCAGGGTTCATTACATCCATTACTCCACAGTTCTCACACTGCCTCAAATGCATTAACAGTGGCTAGGAGTGGCCAGTAATGTAATATGACCCTTTGCATATGGAACAATAACACTTAGTATATTGGAGCTGCATTCCAAGCATCAGAACAGAAACTTTTAGATCTCCAGAGATATTCCAGTTGTACTTGGTATACTGGATGTGTTTCACAACAGTTTAATTGTTTTATATAATTTGTTCATGTATGCAGCATAGCCAACAGGTATTGCAAAATGCAAAGACAGAAGATTTCTATAACATTTTTAATTACAGGTTAGCAGCCAAATCTATAAAACTCACCAAAAAGTGTTCATGAAGCAAAATCTTTTGTTCCGTGTATTTTAACAATGAATAAAGTCAACCATACACAAAAATACCTAACACTGTATAGTTTGAAAGTCCCTTATAGCTAATAAATGCCAAAGTCTCTTTTAGCTAATAAATGCACCTGATGATGTTCCAGTTGTGTTAGAAAATAAAGAAAACATTTTGTGTCAGAGTTGGGTCAAAAGTGGTCATAGGTCTATTGTTTTTTGACACTGTGCAAAAACAGTTTAAAAAAGATTACAATTACCACAAATCTATACCTCTCCCTGCCTACAAACAATCCCTCACCTTATACCTTTATCAATGCTGCCAAACAATGTATACCTGTCCACTGGAGAAGCACTAGCCCCCCTACATCGCATAGAGAAAACAGCAGAAATGGAAAACCTAATCCACCAAGCTAAAGAAACCCCAACAAAATATAGGAAAACATGGGCTTGCTGGCTACACTATAGGGACTCCACGGACTTTTACAATCTTCAAAGCAATCTATAACTAGATGACCCAGGGAGATCAACAAGAGACTATTTAAAGACTTATAAAATCTCTGCCACCCCCACCTTCCCTCTCTCCTCCCTCCCTCCTAACCAATTGATCTAACGCCCCATAGGCGAACTAATAACCCTAACAGCTTCCCAACAAAGGGTCTTACTAGACAAGCTATAAGCAAGAATACCCCTAAAAGGCCACCCAATGATTGGACCAACCAGCACATAGAAACCTTCAGACACGATGGAGCTCATCTAAGCCTCTTAGTAAACCAAAACTGATAAGAAAACTTATGCCGGCAACCAATGCCCCCACCCAATCACAGTTTGAACCCAGTAGGGGTGGTTGGGTCTCGAGGTGGCTTGTTTTGGTTTACTTATATCTTCCATACAGAGCCCCCCAAGTGCAGCACCCCAATCCCCAACAGTTTAGACTACTCTGAATCCATCTATATACAACCTATACTAAACGAGCTACTGCTGCTCATAAATGTTTATATCTAGATGCAAAGATATATATCTGACTGCCATCCATGCAATGTACACATTTACCTGTAACCAATTCACTGGTTGTAAACATGAAGACTTTAATAAAAACTTTTTGAAAAAAAAAAAAAGATTACAACTACCACCAGGGCCCTGCAGAAGAATACATTTACTCCATAATACTATGGCAAATTATATAATCGTATTTAAAAAGAAATATGAGAATGTTCTGACTCAACCCTGAGAATTCTAATACACATTGAAATCTAATCCTAAAATGAGAATTTCTTGTTCTGCGTGTCAGACAGACATGCTGCTTGTAGAATGGATTATCTCCCGGGGAAAACATGTTTGGATTTTTTACAACCTTTAGAGAAATGTACTGCCAGTGACTGATGACCAACAAGTCATTGCAATGTCCTCTAAGAAAACAAGTCGTCAGCTCAACCCATATCTATAATATTGTTATATAGAGCAGATTGGTCAGAAGGCATTATAGTTTAGCTGTTTCCAAATACCAGGAAAGTGTTGTGTTAACATTGATATAGCACTATCTGGGGACTATGATTGAGGGAAGAGGTAATTCCAGAACAATATGAAATATGAATCTGTCAAAATATAATCAATATGCTTTTTGCTGGCTGAGTGTTAAAAGGGTACGTGTATTCTATTATAAAGAGATAAGCTTTTATCTTTATGTGTAAATCCTTGTATTAAGGTAGGAGCAGTGAGCAGCAAATGACTTGCATAAACATTTTATTCAGTATAATGTTTGGTTCTATCATCGCCGGTTGTAGATAATATAAAATCTATTAATTCTATACTACACCATTTGACCAAACATATGTAGATACCCCCTCCAAATTATGAGTGTTACTAATGTTTAGACGAAAAGGTACTATTAGGGGTACAGCGTAAAAAGATATTTTATACAACTGTGCACTTTTTAACTTTGAGGCAACAGTTTGGAAAAAGTTTGTTCTGCATTAGTCAGGCCCATAAAGGCATGGTTTGATTCTGGTGTAGATGGCTGGTATAGAGGTGAAGTAGACATGTGCGGTTCATTTCGATGCAAATCAAAATTCGGACAAATTTTCTGTTATTTTCTGTTATTCAGGAATTCGGGTGTATCCGAATTACCAAATTACAATAGTAATGAATTTAAACAAACCCAAAATAACAGAATTAAAATTTTGAACGAAATTCGAATAGTTTTCTAATCAAATTTGAATAGTTTTCTATTCAAATTCGAATCATTTTTTAATTTAATTCAAATTTCAGAAGAGAATAAAATAGAATATAAAATAAAGGATTAGAATAGAAATAATATAAAATAAAAGGAATAGAAAAAAATAAAAATAGAAGAGAGTACAAAAAAACAGAATAGAATACAAAATAATAGAATGGAAAAAAAATGAATATAAAATAAAGGGCTCAAATAAAAAAAAATAAAGGAATAGACTGTAAAAGAATAGAATAGCATATACAATAAAGGAATAGAACAGAATAAGGAATAGAATGGAATTAAATAGACATAATATAACATCTTCTGAAATTCGAATTTCAAAAAGAATACATCTGAATTCAAATAGGAAAAAAAGAATAGAATAGAATTAGAAAAAAATAGAATAGAAAAACAAAACAATAGAATAAAATAGAAAAAATATAACCTTCTTCCGAAATTAAAATAGAATAAAATAAAAAATTGGGTTATTCAACATGCTGGGAATGGTCGCGTGCCTTCTCTGCTTTTATCCTTGGATGCAGAGAAGGCATTCAACCAAATTCATTGGCAATATATGCGAAGAACACTACTGAAGTTCGGCTTCACAGGGCCTATATTTTCAGCCATACTGGCATTGTAATCCTCTCCTTTCTGCAAGAGTTTATACCTCTAACATGCGTTCCCAGGTATTTCCGATCTCCAATGGCACCTGTCAGGGTTGTCCGTCATCCCCATCCATTTTCAACCTTCTCATACAACCCTTGGAGGAGGCCATCAGATCATCCCCAAATATCACAGGCTTTCAGATTCAACATAACTCACATACTATACATTTATTCGCAGATGATATAATAATTTTCCTGACCAACCCAGAATCATCCCTCGCTGCCACCCATTTAATTTTCACAGAGTTCAGTAAGCTTTCATACTATAAAGTGAATTTCACTAAATCTTTGCTTCTAAATCTAGGCATAGATCCCACCCTCAAGAACAGGCTACAATCCTCTTATCCATAAACCTGGAGTACTGATGGTTTTCCCTACCTGGGTATTAAACTTGTAGCTGATGTAACAAAGTTAACAGACGTTAATTATGTGCCTCTCATTTCCAAACTAACTAGCGAAGCCCAAGGTATCTCTAAGTTTGAGCTCTGGTCGTCAGGCTGCCTCGCTTCCTTCAAAATGTTACTACTTCCCCAAATACTATATATTTTTAGAACCAATTCCAAACGAGGACACCTGAACTCCCTACTTAGACACTTCATCTGGAAATCTACACGACCCAGATGTGCACATACCCAAATTATAAAGCACAGAAATACAGGTGGTATGGGCATGATTGACTCCCAAGACTACTTTATGGCAACACATCTAATCCAGCTTAAGCATTGGATATCCCCTTCCTGTGAAATCCCATGGAGAAATATAGAATAAGCTTTCAAACCTGCCAGCTCCCTCTTCAATTTCCTAGTGATTGATGTATGGCATCCTTACCTTTTCAAAAATCTCCCTATCACACTTCAAGTCTCTCTGATGGCTTGGAGAGCATTTTATGCTTCAACCAAGTCATCTCCACACAAGACCCTACTCCCCATCCCATGTACCACCATAGAATCTATCATCCCCTATGTATCCTTCAAACAGTGGTTCAAAAAAGGGATTACCTCCCTCACTAATCTACTTTCCCAACGATCTCCTAAACCTTCTACCAACTCCAACAGGAGTTCCAAATTCCCTCTACTGACCATTACCTTTATATCTAACTCTCCCATTTTCTTAACTCACCAGCCTCCCCCTAAAATATATGTCTCTACACCAGGATGGCACTTTCTTCAGAATACATTACCTACCACTAAAGGCATTTCCCTCTTCTACAATCTTTTTCAAAACAAACTCTCCTTCCACAAGTCCCCTCCATATATGAAATGGGAGGCTGACCTAAGAAAGAATTTCACTCCTAACAGTGGCAATTTGGCTTTAGAGCCATCTCCCAAATCCACCAAAGAATGGTCTTAAGTGGTACCTTACCCCCTATAGAATCTCTAAATTCCTCTAAATTCCTTCCGTCCCAATCCCCCTTATGCTGGAGAGGCTGTGGTTCGGTAGGCCAAATTATGCATATCTTTTGGTCCTGCAAGAACCTAACCAGCTTTTGGAACAAATTGTTTACCATAATCTCGGATATCACTGGGATCCTTACTGTACCCTCTCCAGCACTGGCGATCCTAAATGTCGGTATAGATTGATTGCCGTCTGATTGACGAACAAATTGTTACTCATCTGCTGTTAGTGGCCAGATCGCATATAACTAGAAAATTGAAAACAAACCTATCACTCAATGTGTCAGAAGTATTAGACATAGTGAAACAAAATTGTTCATATGAAAGCTTGCTTGTTTATAAACACAGTGGCAGGAAATTATTTGACTACCGCTGGAACCTATGGCATGTATAGATCAAGAACCACTGAATATATATTGATATGCTAAAGTTTAAGTCACTCTTTCTAAATATTAAACCCAATATCATCCTTTACACAATCTCGGATATAACATGTTTGGTCAGACCTAACCTGCTACTGTAACCTATTACTGTTACTGTTTTCCCTGTTAATTTTATGTTTTGTAATGTGCTTTTGTAATGTGCTTTTGAACATATGCTAATACTGGTACTACTACAACCCCCCTTGGGGGACATGTTCTTTGCTTGGCTTACATGTTGTACTTCGATAATATTGTTTCCAATAATAAAATATATATATATATATATATATATATATATATATATATATATATATATACAAAATGGAATAGAATAGAAAAGAATAGATTAGAATAGAATAGGAAATAAAACAATAGAATGGAATAACATAGATTAGAAAAGTATAAAACAATAGAATAGAATATAAGAAAATAGGAAGAATATAACCATCTTCCAGAATTCGAATTTCAAATAGAATAAATTTAAATAAAAAAGAATAGAATTGAAAATGAAATCATAGAAAAGAATAGAATAGAAAAAAAACAATAGAATACAATAACATAGAAAGAATAAAAACATCTTCCAAAAGTCGGATTTCGAATAGAATAAATTAGATTTTGAATGGATTTAGAATGAAATTCAAATTGATTTTTTTTTCCAAACCGAGTTTAAAAAAACAAAAATGAATTAAATAAATTTAACAAATGTAACTAAGTTAATTTATGTAAATAACAAATCGATTTGATCCGAATAAACAAAACAAATTTGGAAAACAAATGAAATGAACTAAACAAACTTAACTAAACAAATTTATGTAAATAACGAAACAAAACAAATTTTTCCTTTCTGCACATGTCTAGAACTCACATGTCCCGTACAGAGCTCTGACCTCAAACTACCGATATCCAATATCGGTACCTGACGTCACAAAGCTTTTTCAGCTATACGCAAAAGAAAAACTTTCCTAGAACAGTGGAGGCTGTTGTAACTGCAAAGATGGAGCAGGTGGACAACTCCATATTAATAATTATGTAATGAGAAGTTTAACAAGCTCGTATATGTGTGATGGCAACTATAACTATTTTATCTAACTGATGTTGAAATTTGATATATTTAACTTCTTTAGTTCCCTCCTGATTACTGCTCATGTTGTCTATATTAAACATATTACTGAATATATAATTTTGCTCTAACACTGCCACAGAGAAAATTTCAGTTTCTAATTAGCTTCTCCTCTTTCTTGTTTTGGCCTTTTATGCAGAAATTTGAATTATTTTAATATTTCAGCTAGAAGCTACATGACATAGATTGATATGAAACCTTTACCATTTTTTCTTCTGTTAATGCAAAGTAAAGGGTAAAGCCTGCACACTAGTACAAACAAATAAGACACCAGGCGTACTTTGCTACCAGGTGGCCTTTAAAGGTTGATATGTCTTTTACATCTGCAGGTCAGGTTGATTAAACATATTCCAAGTAGGCTTCTTTAAAAACCATTCATCCTCTACAAATACTGCACAGCATGTTTTTATAGCAACCATATGGTAACAAACCATATGGTAACATAGCACACTGGTAAGATACAAAGAATACAGACAATTGTCATTGTTAGTGATGACAGTGTTACAAATAGGGATGAGCCGAACACCCCCTGGTTCGGTTTGCACCAGAACATATCGAACAGGTAAGAAATTCTGAAGAACACCCAAAACACTGTTAAAGTCTGTGAGACACATAGTAGGCGAGGTTGAAAAAAGACACAAGTCCATCAAGTCCAACCTATGTGTGTGATTATGTGTCAGTATTACATTATACATTATATAGACACGAACATGAAAAATCAAAAGTGCTCATTTCAAAGGCTTACCGTATATGCAAATTATTGTCATAAAAAAGTGTTTTGGGACCCGGGTCCTGCCCCAGGGAACATGTATCAATGCAAAAAACAGATGTTTTTTCGGGAGCAGTGATTTTTTTAATGCTTAAATACATTTTTATTTTTATTTAATGCAATAAAAATGAAATATTCTTTTAAATATCATGTCTGGGGGGGTTCTATATAGTATGCCTGTAAAGTGACGCATTTTTCCCGTGTTTAGAACAGTACTGCAGCAAAATGACATTTGTAAAGGAAAAAATGTCATTTAAAACTGATCGCAGCTGTAATAAATTGTCGGGTCTCGGCAATAGGGATGAGCTTCGAGTTCGAGTCGAACTCATGTTCGACTTGAACATCAGCTGTTCGCCAGTTCGCCGAACAGCGAACAATTTGGGGTGTTCGCGGCAAATTCGAAAGCCGCGGAACACTCTTTAAAAGTCTATGGGAGAAATCAAAAGTGCTAATTTTAAAGGCTTATATGCCTGGTATCACTGGAAAGGGGTGGGACTTTAGATGAGGCATGGGGCTTTGCCTCCATCCCAAATACAAGAGAAAAAGAGGGGGCCAAGTGGGACTTTAAATGAGGCAGTAGACAGGTTGGGGTGATGAAAAATGTTCAAATTTATTGTATAAAACATCCTAGTATGTATCACGTGTGAAGGGTTACATGTGCCTGTGCACAAAACATGACCTACATAATCACATGCGTATACAGACAGTCATAACAATAAATAGCTGTTGGCAATTGTAATGTACAAAAATACATGTAGACTGGGAATCATAAAACACATGGTATAAAAAATGAGTATCAAATATATAATTGTGAGATGCATCAAAAAGTAGATCAGGGTAAAGTCCTATATAAAAGGCTCAGTGGCTGCATCCATGGTGCCCGACGCGTTTCTGTGAATACACTTCTTCAGGGGCGGATAGTTTATCTTTTCTGGTTTTTTCATTTTATTTTATATTTTTTTGATGGTGTTATACCTTGTTATTTCAGAAGTCCCGTAGCATCCGCCCCTGAAGAAGTGTATTCACAGAAACGCGTCGGGCACCATGGATGCAGCCACTGAGCCTTTTATATAGGACTTTACCCTGATCTACTTTTTGATGCATCTCACAATTATATATTTGATACTCATTTTTTATACCATGTGTTTTATGATTCCCAGTCTACATGTATTTTTGTACATTACAATTGCCAACAGCTATTTATTGTTATGACTGTCTGTATACGCATGTGATTATGTAGGTCATGTTTTGTGCACAGGCACATGTAACCCTTCACACGTGATACATACTAGGATGTTTTATACAATAAATTTGAACATTTTTCATCACCCCAACCTGTCTACTGCCTCATTTAAAGTCCCACTTGGCCCCCTCTTTTTCTCTATATGCCTGGTATTGTCATAAAAAGTGTTTGGGGACCTGGGTCCTGCCCCAGGGGACATGTATCAATGCAAAAAGAATATTAAAAAACGGCCAGTGATTTTAATAAAGCTTAAAGTGAAACAATAAAAGTGTAATATTCCTGTAAATTTCGTTCCTGGGCGGTGTCTATAGTATGCCTGTAACGGGGCACATGTTTCCCATGTTTAGAACAGTCTGACAGCAAAATGACATTTCGAAGGACAAAAAGTAATTTAAAACTACTCGCGGCTATAATGAATTGTCGATCCAACAATACACATAAAAGTTTATTGATAAAAACAGCATGGGATTTCCCCACAGGGGAACCCCGAACCAAAAAAAATGGCATGGGGGTCCTCCTAAATTCCACACCAGGCCCTTCAAGTCTGGTATGGATATTAAGGGGAACCCCGTGCCAAAATAAAAAAAAGGAGTGGGGTCCCCCCAAAAATCCATACCAGGCCCTTATCCGAGCACGCAACCTGGCAGGCCGCAGAAAAAGAGGAGGGACGAGAGAGCGCCCCCCCTCCTGAACCATACCAGGCCACATGCCCTCAACAATGGGAGGGTGCTTTGAGGTAGCCCCCCAAAGCACCTTGTCCCCATGTTGATGAGGACAAGGGCCTCATCCCCACAACCCTTGGCCAGTGGTTGTGGGGGTCTGCTGGCGGGGGGCTTATCGGAATCTGGAAGCCCCCTTTAACAAGGGGACCCCCAGATCCCGGCCCCCCACCTGTGTGAATTGGTAATGGGGTACAAATGTACCCCTACCATTTCACAAAAAAAGTGTCAAAATGGTTAAAAAACACAAGAGACAGTTTTTGACAAGTCTTTTATTAATTTCTTCTTCTTTCCGCTTCTTCTTCCATCTTCTTTCTTCTGGTCTTCCTTCGGTGTTCTTCTTCTTCCTCCATCTTCTTCTTCTTCATCTTCTTCATCTTCTTCTTCCTCCGCTCTTCTCGTCCCGCATCTTCCTCAAGGCTTCTTCTCCGCTCCGTCCGCACGATCTGCCTCAGTGGGAGTCTTCAGCCGTGTGACTCCGCCCCCTCTGACAACTCGGGGAAAGTCACAGGGAACTCCCGAGAATTCCTGTGCATCAGAGGAGGGCGTGGTCACTGGGTGTCCCCACCCTCCGTTATATAAGAAATGTCAGAAGAAGCGAAGCGTCACATGGCTGAAGACTCCCACTGAGGTGGATCGTGCGGACAGAGCAGAGAAGAAGCCTGGCAAAGGCCATGAATTCAGAAGATGCAGTCAGTCCACTTGTTGGTAATATTTTTTCCAGATTGGATGACCAGGATCACCGCATGGATCAGATTGCCTTGGTGTTACAAACGCTCCTGAGTCGCACGGCTCACCTGGAATCTTCCACTATGGCTGCTCTGGTACAACCTGTGTTGCAGACCGTCCCTGTTGCTGCTCCAGTATCTGTGTAGGCACCCGCCTCGAGTATTACCTCTATAAGATGCATGTCTGGTTCCGCTCCACTTCCCCAGCAATTTGGGGGTGATCCAGTTCAATGCAGAGGGTTTCTCAACCAGGTTAAGATATACTTTGAGATGCTGCCCCAGGCATTTCCCACGGACAGAAGCAAAGTAGGTTTTGTGATATCTTTGCTTTCTGAGAGAGTGTTAGGTACCTGGTAGGTGAGCCTGACTGTAGGAGAAGACCTCTCATACAACGCTGGTTCAGGAGCCACTGGAGTGGGAACAGTGGTCTCCTGAGCGCAGTGGGGTAGGAGTGCCTGTTGGAGTGAAGTCTCTGATGTAGAGGTAGAGATCCCTCCTGGGATAGCAGGTCTGCAGGTGAGAGGAGACTGGAACAGAAGCAGGCTGACACACTGGATGGTGGAACTTGCAGGTGAGAGGAGACTGGAACAGCAGCAGACTGATACACTGGAAGTGAGGAAGTCACTAGGCTGAAGCTGATGGTGCAACAGCAACAGATAGGCAGGCACAAGCAGAGTCAAACAGTCCGGGTTGGCAGGTAACTGGCACACAGGTGATTACAGCAGGCAAAGGCAGAGTCGGTGAGCAGGCAGAGGTCGGCAACGGTAGTAGATTCAGACAGCAGAGGAGTCAGGCAGGCCGGGTCGGGATAGGAGCAGGTCGGATGGTCAAACAAGCCGGGTCAATCAGGTAACAAGCAATCAGGATTCAGGTTTCAGGCAGAGTCACAGAGCTGAGACGAAGCAGCACTGTTCCCATGAAACAGGGGAACTTTTATGTGCTGGTTGGCGCCAAACCGGCGCTAACGCGGACGCGCGCGCGCCCGTGCTCGTGCACGCGCCCGCGCCGTGCACCCGCGCGTGCCCGAGCGCCGCGCCGACGCACGGCAACAGTGGCAGCTTGACGCTGTGTCTGAACAGGGGCGCGCCGGCTCCTAGACGCATGCAAACGCCCTGATCTGGTGCTGGTGGATCCCTGACATTGCCCCCCCCCAAGGGGCAGCCTCCGGATGCCCAACAACCTCTTCTTCTCAGGATGAGTAGAGAAATAGGTGCGTACTAAACGCCTAGCATGCACATTACTGTCCGGTTCCCACGAGTTACTTTCTGGACCATAACCTTTCCATTTGATTAAAAATTGGTTTTGCCCTTGCCTTCTTCTACAATCAAGGATAGCCTCAACCTCAAATTCCTCGCTGCCATCAACTACCACAGGTTCAGGAGGTCTTGTCCCTCTATCAGGAAAGGGATCAGGTATAGCAGGTTTGAGCAGAGATACATGGAAAACTGGATGAATTTTCAATGAATCAGGTAAAGTCAGTTCGTAAGACACTTCATTGATCTTCCTTCTAACTGGAAAGGGTCCCATGAATCTGGGTGCCAACTTCTTAGAAGGACATGCTAACTTGATATTAATGGTAGAAAGCCATACCTGATCGCCAATTTGTAAGTTCAGCTCCCCCCTTCTTTTCCGGTCGAAGATCTTCTTACCATCTGCCTGGGCCTTGGACACTGTTTCCTGCAATAACCGGCTGTTGTGACTGAGGAACTCCACAGTATTCTGTACTGCTGGGACCGAAGACTCTGAAAGGAAATCAGGTAAAAAGGTTAGGTGAAAGCCGTAATTGGCGAAAAACGGGGATTGACCGGTGGCAGAATGTTTGGCATTATTGTAAGCAAATTCTGCTAAGGGTAGTAGGGATACCCAATCGTTTTGTGTGAATGATGTGAAGCATCTGATGTATTGCTCCAGGGTCTGATTAGTCCTTTCCGTCTGACCGTTTGTTTGAGGATGATAGGCCGAGGACAAGGCCAATTCAATCTTTAGGGTTTCACATAGGGATCTCCAGAAACGTGAAGTGAATTGAACCCCTCTATCAGAAACTATGTTTACAGGTACTCCGTGAAGTCTGATGATTTCCTTGATAAATATGCGAGCAGTCTCGGTGGCAGACGGGGTTCCCTTTAAAGGTAAAAAATGAGCCATTTTGGTTAGACGATCCACTACAACAAAGATAACTGAGCATCCTTCGGAGCATGGAAGTTCCACAATAAAGTCCATAGAAATCATTTTCCATGGTCTGTCGGGTACCGGCAATGGTTTCAATAGGCCCCAAGCTCGATTCCTGGATGACTTATTCTGGATGCAGATGGGACAGGAACTAACATACTTTTCACAAAAGTCCTTCAGATTGGGCCACCAGAATGTACGCTGCACTAGTTCCAGGGTCTTGCGGACTCCGAAGTGGCCTGCCAAAGGATGGTCGTGGAGAAGTGTTAAAACCTTGACCCGGACATTTTCAGGAACAAAAATTTGGCTTCCCTTCCAGAACAATCCATCTCTACTCACTAAAGAAATTCCCGTTGGTCTGGCTGTTTCAGAGGATGCTTCTTTAATCAGGGAAAGTAAATCTGTTTGCAGCAGTAAAAAATTGTTTGCAGGTAAGATGGTGTCAGGAGTAGATAAGTCCTTGGGGTTGTCATGCATACGTGATAATGCATCCGGTTTAATATTTTTAGAGCCTGGACGGTATGTGATATGGAAGGAGAAACGTGAGAAGAACAGAGCCCAGCGGGCTTGTCGAGGCCTCAATCGTTTGGCAGATCGCAGGTACTCTAGGTTTTTATGGTCAGTATAGATTAGTACTGGATGCATAGCCCCCTCCAACAGGTACCTCCATTCTTCTAGAGCAGTTTTAATAGCAAGAAGCTCTCGGTCACCGACGTCATAATTCTTCTCCGCAGGGGAGAGTTTACGAGAGAAGAACCCTACAGGATGCATTATCTCCTTGTTACCTTTGCGCTGTGAAAGAATCGCACCTACCGCAATCTCAGAGGTATCAACCTCTAAAATAAACGGTAAGGAGGGTTCAGGGTGGCTGAGGATAGGTGCTGAAGTAAACAGTCTTTTGAGATTCTCGAAAGCGTCTTGGGCAAGTTGGTTCCAGGAGAAACGGATATTTTGTCTGGTTAACTGTGTGATAGGTGCAATTATGGCTGAGAACCCTTTGATGAACTTTCTGTAGAAGTTTGCAAATCCCACAAACCGCTGCACACCCTTCTTGTCCACGGGGACCGGCCAGTCCAAAACAGCGGAAACCTTTTGTGGGTCCATCTTGATGCCTGTTGCAGATATGATTAACCCCAGGAATTGGATGCTATGTTGTTCAAACTCACATTTCTCTGCTTTTGCGTATAGACTGTGTAAGCGGAGGCGACCCAACACCCTGCGGACATGTTCCTGATGCAGTTCACGGGATTCAGAAAAAATCAGTATATCATCCAAGTATGCAATTACAAATACGTCTAGAAAGTCCCTGAGGACGTCGTTAATCAGGTGTTGGAAGGTTGCAGGAGCGTTGCAGAGTCCAAAGGGCATGACCAGGTATTCATAATGCCCGAATCGGGTTCGGAATGCTGTCTTCCACTCATGTCCAGCCTGGATACGGATTAAATTATAAGCCCCTCTCAGGTCAAGTTTGGTGAAAATGACGGCAGTCCTTAATTTTTGAAAAAGTTCAGGTATTAAAGGTAAAGGGTACCGGTTCTTGACCGTGATCTTGTTTAGTTCACGATAGTCGATGCACGGCCGGAGAGACTTGTCCTTTTTGGTGACGAAGAATATTCCGGCGCCAGCTGGAGAGGTAGAATGGCGTATAAAACCTTTGGCCAGGTTCTCATCTATGTATGTCTTTAACACTTCCTGTTCTTTCTCAGATAATGGAAAAATGCGTCCAAATGGTATTTCGGATCCTGGCAGTAATTCGATGGGGCAATCGTATGGACGATGAGGTGGAAGGGAGTCTGCCCCTTTTTTACTAAACACATCAAGGAATTCATGATATTGTTGGGGTATGACCTGGCAAAGTTTCTGGTCGGTGTCTAAACAAAGTAGGGTGGAAGAGGAATCCGAATCCTTCTTAAAACAGTGTTCAAGACAGTAAGAGGATGAGAATTTTACTTCTCCAGATGTCCACTGAATGTAAGGGTTGTGGGCCTGCAGCCAAGGAATACCCAGGATGATGGGAAACATGGGAGAGGAGATGACATCAAGAACCAGCAGTTCCTTGTGTTGGGAGGAAGTAGAAGCAGGCAGGGGCAGGGTCTCCTTGGTTACTTGTCCTGATCTGATGCGGGATCCGTCCGCTAGAAATACGGCAAGTCCCTGGGTTTTGGCTCGTAAAGGAATGTTATGTTGGCTGGTAAAGTTTGAATCAATAAAGCAACTGCATGCTCCGGAATCAATGATGGCGTTGGTTGTTATAGTCCCTTCTTGCAGCTGTAAAGACAGAGGAATGGAAATGTGGGTAGAGTTCGCGGATAGTGCAGAGAGACTGGTAAACACGACAGACGGGCACTTACTTAACTTGACAGGACAGTTCAGTACGTAGTGTCCAGACCCACCGCAGTAGAGGCACAGATTAAGTTGTCGGCGTCGGGCCCGTTCTTCAGGCGATAATGCAGGTCGCATCAGGCCCAATTGCATTGGTTCCACGGAGTCAGGTGAGACATTAGCTGAATTAAGACTGGGTGAGGGTGTATAGCGGGTTGCTGGAAGTGGTGCCCTGGTTGTCATCCAAATCGGGCGGGATTGAAGAGCAGATCGCTCAGATCGACGTTCCCGGATACGTCGGTCGATTTGGATAGTCAAGTTCATCAGGGCCTCGAGAGTGTTTGGTACACCCACTCGGGCAAGTTCATCCTTTAAACCCTCAGATAGGCCCAAGCGGAACTGGTGACGCAGGGCCGCGTCATTCCACTGAGTGTCCGCACTCCAACGTCTAAAGTCCATGATATAGTCTTCCGCAGGTCTGCGGCCTTGCTGGAGTGTAAACAAAGCGGTTTCAGCTGTAGCAGTCTGTTGGGGGTCTTCATATATCTGTGCCATGGCCTCAAAGAAGGAAGATAAGGACTGGGTCAATGCTGAGTCCCCCTCAAGTAGACGATGGGCCCAGGTCTGGGGTTCCCCTTGTAGGAGGGAGATCACGAATCCCACTTTAGTGGCCTCCAGTGAGAAAGTTCGGGGCTGTAATGCAAAGAAGAGCTTGCATGCGTTGCGAAAGGCCCGGAACTTGGCCCGGTCTCCAGAGAATCTATCAGGAGTGGGAACCTTTGGTTCAGGTGGGAGCATCACTACGGAAGGGCCAGGAACCGACTGTGCCGGGGTTGCAGCTGAGGAGGAGGCCACGGGGTTAGACCCTGCAAGGTGCTGGACTTGTCCCTCCAATCTGCTGTAATTGTCCTGGAGGGATTGGACGGCTTGGCTAAGAGCCGCAAGGTGGGTGCAGATCTCCTTTAATGGAGAGGAATCTCCTGCAGGCTCAGTCATGGCTGCTTCGTACTGTTAGGTACCTGGTAGGTGAGCCTGACTGTAGGAGAAGACCTCTCATACAACGCTGGTTCAGGAGCCACTGGAGTGGGAACAGTGGTCTCCTGAGCGCAGTGGGGTAGGAGTGCCTGTTGGAGTGAAGTCTCTGATGTAGAGGTAGAGATCCCTCCTGGGATAGCAGGTCTGCAGGTGAGAGGAGACTGGAACAGAAGCAGGCTGACACACTGGATGGTGGAACTTGCAGGTGAGAGGAGACTGGAACAGCAGCAGACTGATACACTGGAAGTGAGGAAGTCACTAGGCTGAAGCTGATGGTGCAACAGCAACAGATAGGCAGGCACAAGCAGAGTCAAACAGTCTGGGTTGGCAGGTAACTGGCACACAGGTGATTACAGCAGGCAAAGGCAGAGTCGGTGAGCAGGCAGAGGTCGGCAACGGTAGTAGATTCAGACAGCAGAGGAGTCAGGCAGGCCGGGTCGGGATAGGAGCAGGTCGGATGGTCAAACAAGCCGGGTCAATCAGGTAACAAGCAATCAGGATTCAGGTTTCAGGCAGAGTCACAGAGCTGAGACGAAGCAGCACTGTTCCCATGAAACAGGGGAACTTTTATGTGCTGGTTGGCGCCAAACCGGCGCTAACGCGGACGCGCGCGCGCCCGTGCTCGTGCACGCGCCAGCGCCGTGCACCCGCGCGTGCCCGAGCGCCGCGCCGACGCACGGCAACAGTGGCAGCTTGACGCTGTGTCTGAACAGGGGCGCGCCGGCTCCTAGACGCATGCAAACGCCCTGATCTGGTGCTGGTGGATCCCTGACAGAGAGCCTTGGCCTGGGCAAACCCTCTATGGGAGATGCAAAAACCCGTGGTCCAGAATTTGTGGCTTCCTTCAAAATGGTTTTATACGTTCCTGCATGCTCCGCTTCTGCTGCCAAGAGCCTCATGTCCATCAAACAGAGTACGAGAACTGTTGTCAATTATGCCATTGAATTCCGTACTCTGGCAGCAGAGGTTGCTTGGAACAATGAGGCCCTTGTGGCTGCCTTCTCTCATGGTTTCTCTGATAACATCAAGGATGAGATAGCAGCCCGAGATATACCTACTGAGATGGAGAGGTTGATCACATTTGCCATCCTCATTGACTCCAGACTCTCTTTTAGAGAGCGCTGGGGCAAGCCTCCTGTACATTTGTCTTCGAGCTTTGCAGTCCCACCCTTGCCTCCCTCACCTCCCATGCCTTCTGGTACTGAGTCGGTCTGTGAAGATGAACCCATGAACTTGGGCTTCATGCATCTCTCTGAGGATGAGAGAGCCCTTAGAAGGAGGGAGAGATTATGCCTTTATTGTGGCCAGGCTGGTCACTTTTTGAAGTCTTGTCCTACCCGTCCAGGGAACACCCGAACCTTGAGGTCCTGTCACGGACAGACCTTAGGTGGTGTTGTTTCATCTACAGTTTCCCAGAAAGATAAGCCCCTGGTTTTGGTTACCCTGTCTTGGGCTGAGTCTTCCGAGATACAGGCTCTAATCGACTCTGGGGCTGCAGGCCTGTTCATTGATGCTGCCTTTGTATCGAAGCACTCAATTCCGCTGCAGCTGCGTGATACTCCACTTGCCATTGAGGCTCTTGATGGGAGACCTCTACAGCCTGCCCATGTGACTCATGAGACTGTTCCATTGTCCATGGCTATAGGGGCCTTTCACCATGAGATAATCCAATTCCAAGTTTTTTCCTCACCTAAGTTTCCGCTGGTTATTGGTTATCCTTGGTTACAGAGGCACAACCCTTCTTTCGATTGGCTCTGTGCTGAGGTTCTGTCCTGGTCACCACAGTGCAGTGTGAGATGCTTCCAGAAGGTAGCCAAGGTCCTGTGCACCTCTCCACTCTCCTCCCTGCTGGAGGAGTACCGTGATTTTAGTGATGTCTTTGACAAAGGTCAAGCCGGTACTTTGCCTCCATACCGGTCGTATGATTGACCTTGACCTTCAACCTGGTGCCATACCCCCTCGTGGCTGGGTTTAGCCTTTGTCAGTCTTGGAGGATAAGGCCATGGAGGAGTATGTTGCAGACGCACTTTCTCGAGGTTTCATCCGCAAATCCTTGTCTCCTGCTGGTTCTGGTTTCTTTTTTGTGAAGAAGAAGAGTGGTGAACTGAGACCTTGTATCGATTATAGGGGTCGCAATCATTTTACGATTAAGAATGCCTATCCCATTCCATTGATTACGGAGTTATTTGACCGCCTCAAGGGAGCAACAATTTTCACGAAGCTTGATTTGAGAGGGGCATACAATCTCATCAGGATTAAGGAGGGCGAGGAGTGGAAAACTGCATTTAATACCAGATCAGGTCATTATGAGTATCTCGTAATGCCTTTTGGCCTTTGTAACACTCCGGCAGTTTTTCAGGAGTTCATTAACGATGTCCTCCGAGATTTGTTGCAGTTAAGTGTGGTGGTTTATCTCAACGAAGTCCTCATATTTTCCAAGTCCCTGGAGAGCCACAGAAAGATGTCTGTCGTGTGCTTCGGAGACTAAGAGAGAACAATCTCTATTGTAAATTAGAAAAGTGCGAATTCCATTGTGAACAGGTTAAATTCCTGGCCTATGTAATTTCCACTGCTGGTTTTTCGATGGACCCAATGAAACTTTCAGCGGTCCTACAGTGGCCTCGACCCATGGGTTTAAGTCCTCTGCAGCCTTTTCTTGGCTTTGCCAACTATTATCGGAAGTTTATTTGTAACTTCTCGTCTCTGGTCAAGCCCCTGACTTATATGACCAGGAAAGATGACAACCCACAGAGTTGGTCTCCGGAGTCCGTTAAGGCCTTTAAGAGTCTCAAGGCTTCCTTTATTTCTGCTCCTGTGTTGGCACACCCTGATCCAATGTTGCCTTTTATCTTAGAAGTTGATGCTTCTGAGACTGGAGTTGGAGCCCTTCTGTCTCAACGTCCTATCTCTGAGTGCGCTATGCATCCGTGTGGCTACTTTTCCAAGAAATTGTCACCGGCAAAGTGCAATTACTAGATTGGTGTCAGAGAGCTGTTGGCGATTATTTTAGCCCTGAAAGAATGGAGACATCTCCTTGAAGGTACAACTGTGCCAGTTCTCATTCTTACTGACCATAAGAACCTCACATTCTTGTCTGAGGCTAAGCGCCTCTCTCCCAGGAGGGCGCGATGGGCTCTTTTCTTGACGAGTTTTAATTACATTGTCTCATTCTTACCCGGTACTAAGAATATAGGAGCTGATGCCTTGTCATGACAATTTTCCTCCACTTCCAAGATGGAGTCGATTCCAGTTCCAGTGATTCCTCCTAATTGTATTCTGACTACGGTTCGCACCAGTCTTACTTCTCCTTTGGGTAACAAAATTTTTGCTGCTCAGGTCAATGCTCCTCCTGAGAAACCTTGAGACCGCTGCTTTGTTCCCGAGAGTCTCCATACTGCTGTGCTCCAGACTTACCATTCTCCCAAAGCTACTGGCCACCCTGGGAAGAATCAACTCTTTTGGGTCATTTCCCAACAATTCTGGTGGCCTAGTCTACGTGCTGATGTAACCACCTTCGTAGCTGCCTGTTCCGTGTGTGCTCAGAATAAGACTCCACAACACCTTCCAGTGGGCCTCCTACAACCCGTACCCAATGGAGGGAGGCCCTGGACCCAACTGTCTATAGATTTCTTTGTGGAGTTACCCAACTCCCAGGGCAACACAATTATCCTTATGGTGGTTGATCGGTTCTCGAAAATGTTGCATTGTATTCCACTCAAGAAGTTGCCTACTTCTAAGGAACTGGCTTCTATTTTTGCTCGGGAGATCTTCTGCTTACATGGGCTACCCAAGGTGACTGTCTCAGACAGGGGTAGTCAGTTTGTGTATCTGGCAAGCCTTTTGTGCACAGTTGGGTATTCAACTTGCTTTCTCCTCTGCGCATCACCCGCAGTCTAATGGGGCTGCAGAACGAGCCAATCAGTCATTGGAGCAATTCCTACGTTGCTATATTTCTGACCATCATAACAACTGGTCAGACCTCTTCAGCTTCCCGTTTGTCCCTGTTTATGGCGAACTATGGTTTCCAACCTTCCGTGTTGCCTGCCTCATTTATTCCGCAGAGTATTCCTGCATTAGAGGAGCATCTCCGAGGCCTTCGTTCCACTTGGGCACAAGTCCAGGAGGCTTTGTGACATGCTAACGATAGGTACAGACTCCATGCTGACCGCAGACGCCTGCCTACGCCTTCCCACTAGGTTGGGGACAGAGTCTGGCTGTCGTCTCGCAACCTCCGACTTCGTGTTCCTTCTTTGAAGAGCGCACCTCGGTTTATTGGGTCTTTCCGTATCCTTTGCAGGATTAACCCAGTGGCTTACGCGTTGGACCTTCCTCCTAGTATGCGCATCTCTAATGTGTTTCATGTCTCCTTATTGAAACCTTTGGTCTGCAACCGCTTTACCACCTGGGTGCCACGTCCTCACCCTATACAGGTTGAGAACCACGAGGAGTTTAAAGTACAATCCATTGCTGACTCCCTTAGGTTCCATGGGTGCATACAGTACCTGGTGCATTGGAAGAGGTACGGTCCGGAGGAACGCTCTTGGGTCTCATCCTCGGACATACATGCCCCTGTCCTCCTCCATGATTTCCATAGACATTTTCCCATTAAACCCGGTGGTCCTCCGAGGGGGAGGGGTTGCTGAGGAGTGGGTACTGTCAGGGCTGGGCTCAGCCCTTCCTTCTCTGAGCTGGCCGCTCAACTGTCGGCTAATTGCCAGCTCCTTTCTCTCCACAGTGTCTCAGCTGTTAATGATCTGCTCGTCAGCCCTGGCTACTTAAAGCCGTCCAGCTCACTTCATCTCTGCCTTCGCCTTTGGTCACATCTCAGAGACTTTCTCCTGCGTTCCTGTTGAAGACTTGCTCGGCTGACGTCCCTTCTGGCTCCTGATCCTGCTTGCTGTACTATTACGTTGATCTCTGGCTCTCTGACATTGGCATTGGCTGAATACCCAATCTGGTTACTGAACTCTGGCTATGCATTGATTACGCTTACTCTGTTTACCGTTTTATTATTATTAAACAAGTGTGATTAACTGTACTACTGTCTCGGTCTGATTTATGGTTTCTGACATTTGGTCTGTCGGGCGGCGTGAATTTACATCGCTGGACATCTTTATTTTTTTCATTTTTTAATAAAGGACTTGTCCCAAGCTGTCTCTTGTCTTTTTTACCATTTTTGACACTTTTTGTTGTGAAATGGTAGGGGTACAATGTACTCCATTACCAATTCACATGGGGGGGCAGGATCTGGGGGTCCCCTTGTTAAAGGGGGCTTCCAGATTCCAATAAGTCCCCCGCCCGCAGACCCCCGCAACCACCAGGCAGGAATTGTGGGGATGAGATCCTTGTCCCCATCAACATGGGGACAAGGTGCTTTGGGGTCAGACCCCAAAGCACCCTCCCCATGTTGAGGGCATGTGGCCTGGTACAGTTGAGAAGGGGGGCGCTCTCTCATCCCGCCTCTTTTCCTGTGGCCTGCCAGGTTGCGTGCTCGGATAAGTGTCTGTATGGATTTTGGGGGGACCCCTACGTCATTTTAAACAAATTTTGGTGCAGGGTTCCCCTTAAAATCCATACCAGACCTGAAGGGCCTGGTATGGATTTTGGGGGGACCCTACACAATTTTTTTTGTTTTTGGTTCGGGGTTCCTCTTAATATTCATACCAGACCCAAAGGGCCTGGTAATGGACTGGGGGGGAACCCATGCCCTTTTTTTCAATCTATATTGCCAAGACCCGACAATTAATTACATCCGCGATCAGTTTTAAATGACAATTTTTCCTTTAGAAATGTAATTTTGCTGTGGTACTGTTCTAAACATGGGAAAAATGCGGGACTTTACAGGCATACTATAGACACCCCCCAGGCATGATATTTAAAGGAATATTTCATTTTTATTATTTCACTTTAACCACTTGCCGCCCGCCATATAGCAGAATGACGGAGACAAAGTGGTTTCAATATCGTGACTGGGCGTCATATGATGTCCGCAGAATATTGAGCGGCTGCACGCCCCTGGGGGCACGCATCACAGCGATCGTTGTTGCGAGGTGTCAGTATGACACCCCACAACACCGATCTAGGTAAAGAGTCTCTGACAGAGACTCTTTACCACGTGATCAGCCGTGTCCAGTTACGGCTGATCACGATGTAAATAGGAAGAGCCGGTGATCAGCTTTTCCTCATTTGCGTCTGACAGACGCGAGTAGAGGAGAGCCGATCGGCTGCTCTCCTGACAGGGGGGTCTTTGCTGATTGTTTATCAGCACAGCCCCCCTCGGATTCCACCCAGGACCACCAGGGAAGCCACCCAGGACCACCAGGGAAGCCGCCCAGGACCACCAGGGAAGCCATCCATACTGGACCACCAAGTATGCCCCCTAAACCCCCAGGGAAATATCAATCTGTGCCCAGACAGCTGCCAATCAATGCCCAGGCAGCTGCCAATCAGTGCCCACTCACAATGCCTACCACTGCCAGTGCCACCAGGGATGCCTATCAGTGCCGCGTATCAGTGCCCATCAGTGCCACGTATCACTGCCCATCAGTGCCCAGCAGTATCACCTATCAGTGCCCAGCAGTATCCAGCAGTGCCGCCTATCAGTGCCCAGCAGTGTCACCCATAAGAACCCATCTTTGCAGGCTTTCAGTGCCCATCAGTGTCACCTATCAGTGCCCATCAGTGCCACCCAGTGCCACCCATGAGTGACCATCAGTGCCGCCTATCAATGCCCATCAGTGCTGCATATCGGTGCCACCCATCAGTGCTGCCTACCAGTGCCCATCAGTGCCGCATATCAGTGCCCATCTTCATTGGTGCCACCTCATCGGTGCCGCCTTATCAGTGTTTGCCAGTGCTGCCTTATCAGTGCCAATCAGTGAAAGAGAAAACTTACTTATTTACACATTTTTTTAACAGAAACAAAAGCAAAACTTTTATTTTTTTCAAAATTTTCGGTCTTTTTTTTATTTGTTTAGCAAAAAATAAAAACCGCAGAGGTGATCAAATACCACCAAAAGAAAGCTCTATTTGTGGGAACAAAATGATAAAAATTTAGTTTGGGTACAGTGTTGGATAACCATGCAATTGTCATTCAAACTGCGATAGCGCTGAAAGCTGAAAATTAGTCTGGGCGGGAAGGTGTATAAGTGCCCTGTATTGAAGTGGTTAAGCATTAAAAAAAATCGCTGTCCCAAAAAAATGGCCACAGGTTTTATGACAATAACTTGCATATAAGCCTTTAAAATGAGCACTTTTGATTTTTCATGTTCGTGTCCTATAGACTTTAACGGTGTTCCAGCAGCTTTTGAATTTGCCTTGAACACCGCATAATGTTCGCTGTTTGCAGAACATCCAAACAACCAAAGTTTGCCCATCCCTAGTTACAAATACAATTCAAAGATATTATGAAGATATAACAAACTAATAATTTTCTAGAATTTTTGTGACTCTTAAAGGCTAAGTTCAACTTTGTTCACCTTTTTTTTCTAAATTCCAGCTGCCCTGTGCACCAATATAGCATTAATGTACTTCTTTTGCAAAAAAAAAAAACAGCTTTCCATTTATACTACACATGCTTACCTCACTGTCTTTATGGCTGTTACAAAACACTACTCGATTACTTCTGCCTTACTTCCTGGACCGACTTTAGGTCATGACACAGGAAAGAGTTGACCAGCTCACCTTCACAAAGGTGAAATTATCCTTTAAACTCATTACAAGTAGGCAAGTATTGGGAACGGCTTAGGGAGTATGCAAATTGTAAGTAGTTATGGTTGCTATATGTTTACTGGTAGAATATTTTATGTTTTGAACTTGGCAGTAGAGTATATCTATTGCACAGAAAAATCAATCAAAATAAGTGCAGAAATACATGCTGTGCACTAGCATTCATAAAGTGTTTGCTTTGTAAATAGTTATAAAAATTCCTATATTTGTTTTATGTTTGTAGTATGGTTAGAAGAAAATTCATTAAAGTTAGGTAAGTATTACAATGCAAAAAATACGTTTCTGGTATTTCTGGAAAAATCAGGTCCTATTTAACAATGTTTTTCAATTTTTGTCCTTTTCAATAAATTAATAATTTTATACCTTGTCCGTTCCCTGGATACCGAGATAGTCCATAACAATCTCTGGTGGTGCATTATTTTGGAGTAGCCCCTTTTCTTTATATATTTGTTTTATGTTTGTAGTATGGTTAGAAGAAAATTCATCAAAGTTAGGTAAGTATTATAATGCAAAAAATAAGTTTCTGGTATTACTGGAAAAATCAGGTCATATTTAACACTCTTACTCAGATTGTACGTGTAGTGAATATACCTGAATAGCTGGGACTGAAGCTATTCAGACTATTTACAACATGATAGAAAACCATCACAGAAAAGCTGCAGGCCTCTAGAAAGCCATCTGCTGGTTGCAATTTATACATAGGAAATATCAAAATATAACGTTTTATATTTCCCTGAAAAGAAAAAAAAATATTTTTAAACATTTAATTTGTAGTCCTCAGTAATAGATAAAGAAAATATATAGGGAAACACTTCTTAATCTCTTTAAGGCTGGGTTCACACTGCTGTATGGAGCGGCTCACAGCAGGGGTCCGCTGCATTCCTGTTCACCGTTTCAGGTCCAATTTAGGTCCAAATTTTTGTCTGAATTCAGACCTGAAATGGACCAGAAGACATACAGGACTCCTGTGCAGTTCACTCTAGAGCCACTCCGGAGATGTGTGAACCGGCTTCATAGAGAGCCGGTCACAATCTCCTGATATGCAAATTTGATGTTGGGAAAATCGCAATAGTGTGAACCTAGCTGAGCGAGCCGTCCTCCGCTCGATCTATCACAGTGCCCGGGCTCCGTTCCCTGCGTTCCCTGCAAAAAGTAAAACACACAATACATATACAGTACACTGTACTCTTACAGATTACATTACTGTATCAATTTATTTCAACTCCCTTTTGTCCCTAGTGGTTTCTCCAGTGCCCTGCATGCAGTTTTATATTATAAAAACTGTTCTTTTTGCCTAGAAAATGATTGTTCATAGCAACCAAAACCGTCCCTTTACATCAAAAGCAGGTTTAGACCAGCTAGAAAACAGTGATAATAAATTAGAATCACTTGCAGAATTGAGCGACAGCGATTTGTGGGGAAATCCGTAATCAAACACTGAAAGTAACGACAGCGACAATTCTGCAACTGAGCAAATTTCAGTGTTTTTGATTTGATTACATTATTGAATCATTTTTATTATTATTATTATATTATTATTTCTTATAATTATTTGTAGTTATTTATTATATTATAATTTATGATTTGGCAAAAACAAAAAATTAAAAGCTGCGCTCAAGGTTAAAAAATAAAATGAAAAGTGTAGTGAAATCAAAGCAGCCTGCACCAAGATCTAGTCTCCAAATCCTATCATAGAAAATAATGCAAAAAAGATTCGGCGCTAAAACATAATTAAAAAAGCTATTAAATTGAATTAATATGAAATAACCATGAAAGTATATATAAAATAATAATGACAGTGCGAGATGGGTATAAACAATATCATACACTAATATCCAAAAAATTATTGTGAATGAATTGAAAAATAAGAATACATATACATGAATAAGTAAATTAATAAAGTCCAAAACCAAAAAGGAAAATTCGTGATAAAATAGGAAAAGTGCCAAAAAGTGCCACAAAGAAGATGAGGATGCAGTTGGGGAAATCCTCTATGGTTCCTCACACCCAAGGTGGAATTTCAGATGTGCTTACCAGATCCCGATGACTGCTATTACAGCAGTCAAAAACGGCACAGGGAAATTTGGGGCTCCCCACAACCTCAGCATAAGGTACCAGTAAGCGACAGATGATATCTCAGGATTCAAAAACAAAAGGACAATCCATAGCGTGATACAGTCTGCACAATCGATTTATTAAAAAGAATTGCACTTACAAAGCATTGGTGAAGTGATCAGCATGAACCGTACAATCAACAACAGTCAGCGTCTCCGTCTGCTGCCTCCGCCTCCTAAGTTCGTATACAGCCCTACACAAGAACGGACGTGGTGACGTCGTAGGCTCCTCCCTACGCGTTTCGTCACAAATGGACGTCGTCTGGGGATTGGCCAAGCTCGAGCGTCACCGCATGTGGGCATTAAATACACTGCGGGCGCCATCTTAACCAATGGCAAGGGGAATTTAACATTGGAAAACGGCCCAGCTGCATTAGATACCGGCCATTAGTGAATAGGAGCGAGCGGAGGAAAGTCAAAAATCAAAAGAAAGGAAGCGCCATCTTGTGGCAAAAAAGCATAACAATAAAATTGGTTCTCAAATAGTGACAACAATCTATGAAGGGGTACAGCAGACGGCAGACATAATAAAAAATTGTACATACTTAGTGCAATAAAATATGAAACAATGATAAAAGGTCTGTAGCTACAGCTATAATAGAATGAAAATTAATATTTCCATAATATAAATTAAAATAAATTAAAGTAAAAAGGAAAAAAATTAAAAATTAAAAAGGAAAAACAATACTCAGGAGTTGTTTATAAAACAATTGATGTCCCAGTCCACATTTAACCCAAAGGGTACAAAAGATCTCATATTAAAAAATCCACCTAGTTTCAAGCCTAGATATAGATCTGACTTTATTTGTCCCTCTCCAATGTGGGTTTATTTTATCGAATGCCAAAAAAAGGGTACCATTCAGTTTCTTGTCGTGATATTTGGCATAATGCCTAGACAAATTATGCTTAGGGTAAACCCGTTTAATATTGGCAATATGCTCTGATAACCGTACATGCAATTCACGTTTAGTTCGACCGATGTACTGTTTAGAGCATGGGCACTGAAAAGGATAGACGACATATTTAGTAGTACATGTGATAAAGGATTGAATGTCGTATATCTTATTTGTGACAGAGGATTGAAAGGTCTCACATTTTCTCCCAGTAAAAATATTTATTTGGCAGATTTTAAACTTACGGCAGGGATAAAAGCCCTTCATAGTATGAAAAAAGGAGATAGTCTTGGGGGGATCTATCACATTCCTGGCAACACAGTGTCGCAAGGAGGGTGCACCCCTATATATCACCGAAGGTCTATCAGGAATGATAGGTCCTAAGACCTTATCATTCTTGAGTATATTCCAATGCTTTCGAAAAATTTTCTTAACAGAAAAATGTTGGTTGGAATAACCCGTAATCATAGACCAACTGAACCTATTGTTACATGCGGGACTGTGATCAACTTCCCTGTGTAACATAAGTGCCCTGTCCATATTAGCAACCTGAGAGATTGTGGCATCAATCTCACTCCTGGAGTAGCCTTTTTCCAGGAAACGCTGTTTAAGTACCTGGGCTTGTTGGTAGTACTCCATAACCTCTGTGCAGTTACGTCTGATCCGCTGGAATTGTCCCCGAGGGACAGCTCTTAACCAGGCCGGACGATGACAACTAGGGAGAGGGATATAGGCATTTCTATCGGTCGCTTTAAAGTATGTATTAGTAATAAGGCGACCATTCCTGACTAAGATGTTAAGGTCAAGGAAATGGATTCCTGTGCCACTGATTTCAGACTGGAGTGAAATGCCTCTATCATTCTGATTCAGTGATATAAAAAAATTTTCAAGTGAAGCCTGGTCCCCATCCCACACCAGCAGGACATCGTCTATGTACCTTTTCCACAAACGCAACTGCACAGGGGGATTGTTATCAATGATCTCACTCTCCCACCTGGCCATAAATAGATTGGCCAGGCTGGGCGCAAATCTAGCGCCCATGGCTACACCACAAATCTGCAAATAAAAAACGCCCCCAAACCAAAAATAATTATGGCCTGCCGCAAATTTCAAAAGTGACAAAATAAACTGTTTTTGAGACCGGGGTAAGGAGGATTCTTGATCGAGGTAATGACTTACTGATTTATTTATGATTTACCTGGTGGAGACTGGAATGTGATGGAGGCCTCCCTTGCTCCTTCCGCCTACACTCCTGAAGGTGGGAACAGAAAGTGTAAAGGCAAGGAGTGGCACGAGTGCCAAGTAGCTGGCTGGTGATGTCCCCTCCGAAGGTGGGCAGAGCTGGCAGCCAAGATACTTGGAACAGGAAGCGGAAGCAGCTGGGCACCGGAGCATGGACAGGAGCAGAACCAAGAGAAGAGCAGTAGTCAGCAACAACCGGACAGCAGGGCACTGAATTAGCATGCAAGAGGAAGTCCAGAGGGCAGGCCAAGGTCGGGTAACAGCCAGGCAATGCGGTAGCAAGTCAGCAGGCAGATCAAGTCCAATAAACAGGTGAAGGAGCAAGCAGAGGGGAAGTCCAAGATGAGGCCGGTCATACACGAGCAGACAGGAACACAGGATGAGGACTTGATGGTTCAGGGAAAAGCTGAAGATCATCCAGCACTGGTTTGCAGTAACAGAGCAGTTTAAATAGACCACTGGGCGCCAAGTGTTAATTGGTGTGTGCAGGAGCGCGTGCATGCACGCGCACACTCGCTCATGCACACTTGTGCACAACGAACTGGCATTGCGGGCATTCTGTTGGTCCTTTGCTCATGAATATTAGCATGGGTGCAATGTGTGCGAGAATGAGCAGGTATCTGTACTGGCCTTTTGATGGTGGAAGTCCGGTTTACCTTACACTACTAGACTTTTGTTTGGACAGATATAAGTGTGTTATATAGTATATATAGTAGGTGAGGTTGAAAAAAGACACACATCCATCAAGTCCAACCTATGTGTGTGATTATGTGTCAGTATTACATTACATATCCCTGTATGTTGCGGTCATTCAGGTGATTATCTAATAGTTTCTTGAAGCTATTAATGCTCCCCGCTGAGACCACCGCCTGTGGAAGGGAATTCCACATCCTTGCCGCTCTTACAGTAAAGAACCCTCTACATAGTTTAAGGTTAAACCTCTTTTCTTCTAATTGTAATGAGTGGCCCCGAGTCTTATTAAACTCTCTTCTGCAAAAAAGTTTTATCCCTATTGTGGGGTCACCAGTACAGTATTTGTAAATTGAAAACATATCCCCTCTCAAGCGTCTCTTCTCCAGAGAGAATAAGTTCAGCGCTCGCAACCTTTCCTCATAACTAAGATCCTCCAGACCCTTTATTAGCTTTGTTGCCCTTCTTTGTACTCGCTCCATTTCCAGTACATCCTTCCTGAGGACTGGTGCCCAGAACTGGACAGCATACTCCAGGTGCGGCCGGACCAGAGTCTTATAGAGTGGGAGAATTATCGTTTTATCTCTGGAGTTGATCCCTTTTAATGCATGCCAATATTCTGTTCGCTTTATTAGCAGCAGCTTGGCATTGCATGCCATTGCTGAGCCTATCATCTACTAGGACCCCCAGGTCCTTTTCCATTCTAGATTCCCCCAGAGGTTCTCCCCCCAGTGTATAGATTGCATTTATATTTTTGCCACCCAAATGCATTATTTTACATTTTTCTACATTGAACCTCATTTGCCATGTAGTCGCCCACCCCATTAATTTGTTCAGGACTTTTTGCAAGGTTTCCACATCCTGCGGAGAAGTTATTGCCCTGCTTAGCTTAGTATCGTCTGCAAATACAGAGATTGAACTGTTTATCCCATCCTCCAGATCGTTTATAAACAAATTAAATAGGATTGGTCCCAGCACAGAACCCCGGGGAACCCCACTACCCACCCCTGACCATTCTGAGTATTCCCCATTTATCACCACCCTCTGAACACGCCCTTGTAGCCAGTTTTCAATCCATGTACTCACCCTATGGTCCATGCCAACGGACCTTATTTTGTACAGTAAACGTTTATGGGGAACTGTGTCAAATGCTTTTGCAAAATCCAGATACACCACGTCTACGGGCCTTCCTTTATCTAGATGGCAACTCACCTCCTCATAGAAGGTTAATAGATTGGTTTGGCAAGAACGATTCTTCATGAATCCATGCTGATTACTGCTAATAATATCGTTCTTATTACTAAAATCTTGTATATAGTCCCTTATCATCCCCTCCAAGAGTTTACATACTATTGATGTTAGGCTAACTGGTCTGTAATTCCCAGGGATGTTTTTTGGGCCCTTTTTAAATATTGGTGCTACATTGGCTTTTCTCCAATCAGCTGGTACCATTCCAGTCAATAGACTGTCTGTAAAAATTAGGAACAACGGTCTGGCAATCACCTGACTGAGTTCCCTAAGTACCCTCGGATGCAAGCCATCTGGTTATTACTAGGAATTACAGGCCTACAATATAAAATGCTAAATTCCCATGCAAAATAATGGTAACGCTTTCAGCACCAAAAATCTGAAATAATCATACCACCAGGGAGGTTAACTAGCATTTTTAAAAGGAGAACTCAGCAATGGCAGTTTATATGTTTCTTCAGCGCATGTTTCCTTGAAGCTGAAATGGGAAAACCTACAGGACACCTAAAATTTACTGAAGCGTGTACATACAGAAAATGGTCTTCAAAACATAAAGCATTATTCTTCCCTTTGGCATGGAATGCTTACCTTGACTATTTGTATCCAGTATGTAACACTTCAACCTAAAATGATCCAGGAGTAGGAACAAATACCAAGGTTATTGGAACATGTAACCTCCATACAAAATGAGAAGACCTACATTATAGAGCAACGCTTTTTCTTTTCTTATTTTTAAAATGTCAACCTAGTGAAGTTAAATTCATGTAAGCACAAATATCGTCACTAAATACCTTAGCTAGGTCAGGTACATAGAACAATAATAGGAACATGAACTCTAGAACGCCTATGCTTTATCCTGTATGAAAAAACATAAATAGAACTATCAGTGCCAAACAAATAGTAAACAAATACTGTATATCAAAGATCTATTCACTTAATAACTAAATAAATATGTTGCAAGATGAAAATTAAAAAAACATGAGGTTTGAAAATACATCTTTTTTTGTCTTGTCTTTTAAGGTATTGAAACCTGAAGTCTGAGGCTGTAATGCCCCGTACACACGGTCGGATTTTCCGATGGACAATGTCCGATCGGAGCGTGTTGTCGGAAATTCCGACCGTGTGTGGGCGCCATCGGACATTTTCCATCGGATTTTCCGACACACAAAGTTGGACAGCAGGAGATAAAATTTTCCGACAACAAAATCCGATCGCGTCAATTCCGACCGTGTGTGGCCTGTTCCGACGCACAAAGTGCCACGCATGCTCAGAAGAAATTCCGACACGGGACAGCTCGTTCTGGTAAACTTAGCGTTCGCAATGGATACAGCACTTTCGTCACGCTGCAATGTTCAAAATGGTTTAATACAGCGCACTCTCTTCTTCTTTATAATGTGACAAGAATTAAGTCGTTTTGCTGCTCATATTCACACACACTTCTCACAAACTTTTATTTGTGTTTTTTTTAGTGGGATTCCCTCAATATATTGTTATTAGTTGTCACATCTGACAGTTTTATATTTTTTATGTTTTTTTTTTTTGGATTTTAAGCCTTTTTTTTTCTTTAATGTTTGGATTTTTTCCAAGGCTGATCTTTGTTCAATGTTATTTTTATTTTTACTCCAGAATATTTTTGTGTGTGTTTTGTGTGTCAAGTTACCCCAACACCATTGATATCTTTTATTGTTTAATCTCCAGGAGATTTTTTTTTTGTTGGTGTCCCTTGTTCATTTCACATTGTATATTTGAAATGTACCTGAATCCTCACAAACCAACTGTCATTTTTGAAGTAAAACACATAGGAGAGTATAATTCAAAACAAAAATCCTTTATTAAGGGATCAGAACCAAACAAAGAGGAAGGCAACACTGGATCAACATGAGAAATTAGCGAAGCCTGGGACCCCCACGGCAGACATCAATTCTTAAACATCAAAATTGGTGGCCTGCGGAGTCCATATCTAAGGGAGAGCAGTCTGGTCCAGGATTCACAGAGACTCGGATAGCAGCAGATGACATCTGTGTCCTCAGGCTGTGGTACCACAAGAGGCTGCATTTTTTGGCCGACCAGACTGGACCCAGGGCAATCACTGTCTAATCTTTCTTCCACGCTTCCTTCTGGGCTGTGGCTGTGCAGTTGGAGATGTGGCAGGAGGAGGAGTAGGACCTGGAGGAGGAGGAGGACCATCCCAAAGCTGTGTGTGAGGTGTAATTTGGCCCCTCATACCTTTCTCCAGAGCCTCTGATATGAGGGCCTGACACATGGCTTTTTGGCCCTCCTCCATCCTCTGCATTTTATATGCTATGAATGCAGCAATGTTCTCCTGCATGGTGTGTGGTGCTCCCAGGACCTCTGTAGCCCTCCAAAAGAATCTGATAGCCGCCTCCTCTAGGGAACTCATCCTACTGCCACTTTCTGTTTTCAGGTGTGGTGGAGGGACCTTGATATCAGCCAGCCGGCTCGCCCCGGCCACCTCCTGGCTGAGACTTCCCTGTGTATGAAAAAGGGACATAGTTGTAATGTTTTGCATCATCAATCACAATCCTAAATTAGTACTCCCAACTAACATCTAGTTAACATCATTGATTGGACAAGCAGAAATATTTAGAGGAATGCTATACCTGGCTCAATCTGGGCTCCTCCACATATGGCCTGGAAGGCCCAGGTTGGGCGTCAGAAGCCTCAGCCGGGGGGGAAGGAAGCGTGGAAGGAAGACTGGAGAGGGATGGCCTGGGTTCAGTCTGGCCTGCCAGAAAGTGCAGCCTGTCGTAGTACAACATCCTGGGGACATAGATGTCATCTGCTGCTCCGGATCTCTGTGAATCCAGGACTTTCTTGCGCTCCCTCAGATATGTGCTCCTCAGGCAACCAATTAATATCTTTAAATAAGTGATGTCTGCTGTGGGGATCTCCTGCTTCACAATTTCACACAATTGCTCCAGTGCTGCCTTCCTCTTTGCTTGGTTCTTGAAATGGGGGTGGGTAATCTCCCACAGACATGGCAGCTCACTTAGCATATCAATGAATAGTGACATGAAGTCAGTATCTCTCATTAAGATATCCATGTTCACTGCAAGACACAACACAAGACAAAGCCTAATGTCAGACAAAACTCTCCTAATCTTGTTACAATAAAGGGCCTCAATCTAGAAGCAGTATAGGCCCAAGTTTGTCTCTTACCTTCGTTCTTACGATCGGCGCGTCCAATGCTCCTTCCTCCGCTCACAGATCGTACGTAATACGCACGCGTGTTACGCTTTATACACACTGCGCATGCGTGTAACTCCGCCCGCCCCTGACGTTCTTTCTAGTGTATTCCCGCCCCTTTTCGTTCGGCGCAGTGGGGAAAGAGCATGATGGCGGAGTTACAACAGGTGCGTGATAATAATTCTAACAACGAGGAGGAGGAGGAGGAAAGCCCGGATCCAGGCACGTCCCGATCCAGAAGGAGACGTTTTAAGGCCACAAATATGTCGTTTGGGGAGATGTTGGAGATGGTCGACATCATGAAGAAGTCCGACTATGACGGAAAATATAGGACTTACCCCCACCCCAACATCAGAAAGGCCAAGATCATGGCGAAAGTGGTCAGGAGTCTTGAGAGGAATTTCGGGGTATGAAGATCAAAAGATCAGCTCAGGAAGCGGTGGTCGGACCTGAAGTTGAGAGAGCCAGAGCAGTACCGAAAGATCCGGAGAGTGCTGCAAAAAAGTAAGTAGTTGTGCTGTGTTCCTATCCTTTCTGTCTTTATTCCGTTCGTTCTGCTCCATATGCTTTTAGTAATTGTAATGTTTAAAAAGGTCAACTTTAATGTTCATGGGCCCATTATTCGTTCGTATCAAATATTTTTCTTTCGGCCTCTAGAACACCATTGTTTAGGCCATATGCATTTTCACACATTTTTGGGGGCCTACTTGGATGCCAAATATTTGTTTGTGTAGATGGGTTTGTTACTAGAATGAAATGCCAACTAGATTGTGTGTAAGGAGAGGACACTGAGCAGCTGTTTTCACATCTGGACACTGGAGCACTAGTGTGGGACACAAGAACACCATTTTTATTAGGGGGGGCACACAGGTGCTCCAGTGTATACTATAGGGGGGCTTCATCTGTGAAGCTTGTACTAAACAGGTAAAGTATTGCAGCTTGACAAAGGGCAATAAAAAATATACATCTTGGAACTCGGCTAAAATAGACAATTGTACCCCACTTCCAAGCAATGTTTCCTATTTCTAGTTCTGCCATCAAATATCTGTGTGCTAATTATACCATTTTTGTTTTACATAGGGGAGAAAAGACTCGGAGGACACCCCTCATCCCAGGAGACCAGAGACCCCCCACCTCTGGAAGAAGGGGAAATACCAACACAAGAAGCTGAGCAGGAGGAAGAAGAAGATGTGGTGGAGATTGGCACCACAACAGGTGAGTGTCTGCAACCACAGGCTCAGGTAAAAGAGATGGATGTTGGCAGATTTTTGAGACCTGTTTTTTTTGTTCTTTATCTCTTTTTAGGTGATCGTGATCCAGAACGCTTTACATCAGAAAGTGCCCAGATACTGATCGGGGAGATCATGGGGTGTAATCTCCAATTGCAAAACATCCAGCAACAAATCAGTGATGTTATTAAAAAAAAATAATAACATCATTGATGTTTTGGGGCGAATTTAAACCCCACAAAATCACCTGTTTTATCTTACTAAAATTTTTACAATGTTTAGAAAAGCCAAATTTGGAGGATGCACACAGTGTGCCAACATGTGCTATCCGCCATCACGGGAGATCAATGGACGCGTTTTGGGGGTGCAACCACTTCCTCAATTATAAAGTAGCGTTGAGGAAGGGCTTGCTCCCCCAAAACATGTCCCTTGATCCCCCCTGATGGCAGATAGCACATGTTGACATTCGTAAATTGGTGTGCATCTTCCAAATTTGGCTTTTCCAGGGGTGATTTCCCCCCATCTGAACGCTATATCAAACACAGTTCCTAAATACTCATGTCTGATATAGCCTTCAGGTTTTACCTAATGTGAACTTTGTAAGTTCAAGTTTTTTGGCTTTCTTGTTGGTTTTACACAGGCCTGTTTTATCTGAAATGGATATTTCGATTTTTGATAATGCCTCCCCAAAAATTGTTATACAACAAACATGTTGGTTTGTTTTAAAAACCTTTCGTAAATGCACATGTGATTGTGCAGGTATAAAAAAGTGCCTTACTCAAGAATGTGTGGATTATTGTCTCAACACTACAACACTTTTGGGGTGATGTAATAGCTGTTTTAAGCAAAAATGGGGGTTATTTCCTAAGGGCAAATACACTTTGCACTACAAGTGCAGGTTCAGTGCAGTTGCAAGTGCACTTGTAGTGAAATGTGTTTTGGCATTTAGGAAGTACCAACCAACACTATTCTTTATAAGGTTACCCAATCACGACATTTTCTGCACTCAACACATTTCTGTCAGGGTCAGCTAAAACAAACACAAGCAGTAAATGTCCACCAAGAATTTCTTTTGGTTGTTTTTTATTTGAAAAAGGTGTCACAGATTGTCTGGCATATTGATAGCCCCCCTACCCGCAAAGAACTCCAGGTATCGTAACCGGACATCACGGTCATTCAGGGAGGGCAAGCCAGGACGGCCACTTTCAAGCGCCGTCATTGTTGATGTATTTGGGATTCCGGCCTCAGGCCCAACTGAGCCAGCATAGTTGGCTGAATGTTTTCTTAAAAAATTATGGAGAACACAGCACGCCAGTATTATATGGTTCAGTTTATACTCCGCCATATGGATGGGTGTCAGAAATAATCGGAACCGGCTAGCCAGGATTCCAAATGTGTTCTCCACCACTCTTCGGGCTCTGGCCAGCCGGTAATTAAAAACCCTCTGTTCCAGGGTGAGGGTCCTCATCGGGAATGGCCGCATCAGGTGGTCCCCCAGCGCAAACACTTCATCAGCAACGAACACAAATGGGAGACCTTCAACATTGTCCTCTGGAGGTGGCAAGTCCAAGCTGCCATTCTGGAGATGCCTGTAGAACTCCGTCTGGGCGATCACTCCACCATCGGACATCCGGCCATTCTTTCCCACGTCCACATACAAGAAGTCGTAATTAGCCGACACCACCGCCAACATCACTATACTATTAAACCCCTTGTAATTATAATAGTACGACCCTGAGTTGGGTGGTGGGACGATGTGGACGTGTTTCCCATCAATTGCCCCTCCGCAGTTAGGAAAGTCCCACCGCTGGGCAAAGTGGGAGGCCACAGTCTGCCATTCCTGTGGCGTTGAAGGAAACTGTTGAGGAAAAAAAAATAAACATTACTATTTTTTCACAGAAACCTGGCAAGCAGATTAGACACAAACATTATGGGTCAACCTCCAGATAGCATTTATTAAGGGGAATTTAACAACAACAAAGTATAAGGTACATCTATCATATTCCCCCTCCCCCCCCTCTCATGGGCCATTTCTAACATTATAGGGGGGGAGCTCTTGGACAGGTAACCCTCTTCACTTCATTTAGAGATGAATGCCTAAATACAGGGTATTACTTGGAACAGCCCCTCCTTAGTTACACTATTGGCAGCCCACTGGACAGGTAAGAAGTGTCATAATACAAAGATATAAATACACACTGTACACATTTGAGCACATTTGGACATTCTGCTATTACCTATCAAGATCATAATAGGATACAAGAACTTTAAACAGTACCATTGGAAAGTATACAGGCAGGCCCTTGCACTACATGCTTTGGGCAATTCATCCATAAATCTGAGCACTAAAGAGATGGGTATATTGTGTATGGGTTTGGCAAAGTCAGCAGATAGATGATTGAGGATAGATAGAGAATTGGGATCAGCTGACTTAGGAGTTGGGGGAGGGAGGGTTACTAAAAATTTGAGGACACCACAAAAAAAGCCTCTGGCCCTCTGCCTGAATTTAAATCAAAAATAACATTTCCAAACATTTTAGGGGGTGTTTGGGGTAAAGCACTACTATAGAGCTGATAAAATACATTGTTAAGTGACTACATGAGGTGAATATAGGGGCAGGAGACACCATGCTGGAGAGGTTATTGAAGGGCAAATATGTATGAAGGACATAAAATAATAATTACATAAAAATCCAGCATGCATGAGGACAAAGGGGACATTCACAGCATATTACAATCATGGTAATTAGGGAATGAGGAAAGAAATACAATATATTAGAAAACATTCAATACCATAAAATGTGATATAAAAGGATAAAAATCTTACCTTCATATACTCCTTCTGCAGGACCTGAATGATGGCAGAACAGGTCTCTGGGATAATGATCCCCAGAGCCTGGGGGGAGATGCCTGTCGAGAACTTGAGGTCCTGCAGACTTCTCCCTGTGGCCAAATACCGCAAGGTAGCGACCAACCTCTGCTCCGGAGTGATGGCTTGCCTCATGCAGGTATCCTGCCTGCTGATATAGGGGGGTCAGCGAAGCCAACAAACGGTGAAACACGGGGTCCGTCATCCGGAGAAAGTTCCTGAAATCATCAGGATTATTCTCACGGATCTCACGGAGCAAAGACATATGAGAGAACTGGTCACGCTGAAGCAACCAATTCTTGGTCCATGAACTCCTCCCCACCCTGTTCATGGACTGGACTTGTGTCAAGGTCAGGACCCCAACACCAAGCCCCCGCACAGCACGAACTCTACGAGGAGTACGCATACGAAACATGGCTAGAAAACGGTCGGCTGCTCAGAACGAAGTAACAGAACGCACTGAAGAACAGCAAGGCCTGTGAAGAGCGACCTGAAAACCAGTAACGAATGAACAAGAATACAGTGACTAAACCCACAAGCACAAACTGAACGTCAGAAAACGATCTGAAAGCCACGAGTCTGAAAAAGCGCGAGTCGTCTCTCACCAAACTTTTACTAACACGAGATTAGCAAAAGGAGCCCAAAGGGTGCCGTGCTTGGTTCTGAACCGGCCTTTTCTAGTCTCGTCGTACGTGGTGTACGTGACCGCGTGGTTGTCGATCGGAAATTCTGACAACTTTGTGCGACCGTGTGTAGGCAAAACAAGTTTGAGCCAACATCCGTCGGAAAAAATCTGAGGATTTTGTTGTCGGAATGTCCGAACAAAGTCCGACCGTGTGTACGGGCATGAGGCTGCATGGAAAGAATGTTCACATTTAGGGGTACTTGTATGTAAATTTAAACATTCATATTGGCCCATGGTAAATTGTAATCATAAAAGGGTACATCATATAATAACGGGAGTGAGATATTTTGTTTTAGGAAGAGGTAAAGTATAAGGATCCTTTATTGATAAAAGAAGCATGTCTGTTAAAGTGTTTTATCGAGTGTAATGAATGTATCTCATTGTACAAACTTCTTTAGATTTACCAACAGCTACAGAGTACAAGGACTACCTTAATTAACGCTACAATTATTTTCCTCTTCAATCCAATATCTAAGGTAGTAATAAAACCAACATACTGAAATTATGCAGAACTAGAGATTTTCCCCAGTGTCCTGTGTATTCACATGGCTTTTTTAATATATATATATATATATATATATATATATATATATATATATATATATATAAAGTGCTAGTGGTTTGTGTCAATCATTATATACAGTAAGTGATGAGCTCTTTAATTAAGTTTTGTACCTGTTAACATTTATCTAACATGTCATGTATACATTAATTGTCTAAACAGTGCTGAATTAAATGACGTGTAAAACCCACAGAAATATATTATAAGGTGGTACAGTATGTTAATATTCTATGTAGTACAGTTCATATAATCTGATGTAATCTCTTCAATATAAACACAGTTATCAGGGTTGAAGTGTTTAATTAAAAAGACTTCCCCCTGAGAGGGGGAGTTGCTTCAAGAACATTGCCCTTCACAGCAACTCAATAAACAATACTCAAGATTATTTTCCCAGTATAAAATATCATACCATTTTGATATAGTGCCTATAGCCAATAGCTGTGATAAACATATTAGCATATTTTATTATGACTAGATGGTACCTTTATACTTTAATGCACATTACAGAAAATATATTTTACATTTACACCACTCCCTTGTGATGCCCAAAAATGAATGTTCATTCTACAGTCTCAAAACATTACAATCTATACAATTCTGTTTTATTTGGATTGGTTTTTAAGTTAAAGGAAAGTGAATTGAGCATTTCAGAATGAACTATAAAAAATAACCCTGTATACTATAATTAAAGAAAAAAAATCGCCCTTTCTTTGCTGCAAGCCCAAAGAGTAAACATGAAGCAAGATGACTTTTCCTGCACCCGCAACACCCTAAATACAAAAGAAACTTTAACAATCAAATTTTTTAGCTCCAAAAATGTGAACAGGCTCCAACTAGCTTAGCAAAGCAGTTTAATTCCTATAGATTTTATCATAGGTCAAATCAATATACAGCAGATAAATAAAATGTGTTCACTTTTAATGAAAGATTCTTCTATACTAACGTTTGCACCCTTAAATAGGCTCACGCTGTCCAAACCCTGCACAGATTCCAAGACTTTGGCAGGCATGTAATATATTTGGCTAGCTCACTTACTGCTTTCCATTTATGAATGTATATTTTATTGTATTACCAAATACTATGGAGTGTTTTTAGGGATTTTTTTGATCAGAGAATAAGTGCAGACAATCTCACCCCCCCCCCACCCTGTCAACTCCACCTTCCCCTAACCACCCTCTACAGAACATCCATTTCCCCAGTACAGAGCTTCCTCCCTACCCTCAGTACAAAGTTCTCCCTCACCCTCCTTCCCCACAATTACAGAGCTCCCTCCCACAGTATAGAGCTCTCCCCATCTCCCCCCCATGTACTTTTGCTCTTTCCTATTCAAATCTGCACGCCGGAAGTTCTGCATGCCTGATCTTTATGGCAAATTCCATTGAAGTCAATGGTAATGAATCCTGTTATTAAATTGTGGTCATTTTTTGGCAAATTACTATCTTAAAAGTGTACAAGTGCTCATTTAAATAAAAAATGTATGTCTACAATAATTAATAAAGAATTCATCAAAGAATAAAGTGCTCATAAAAATAATTATATATTAAATCAAAAAATAGAGTGCTCATATGCCAAACAAATAATTTTATATAAATATTCATATAAAAGTTCATTAAAAGTCCATATCCCAGGTGTCAAAACAGTGCTTGTGAAAAAATGCACTTCACAGTGTGTCACCACATCCACTCAGAGTTCTACAATACCCCCTAATGTGTGTCTTTGCCACCATCTGTGCTTAATGCTTACCAGAGGTTGTTAAAGGATAAGTTCATGAACATGCTACATAGTTCTGTTAAATAAATAAGTTCTCATTAACTTATCAGGGCACTAAGCCAAACAGCTCAGTAGACACTTTGGCATTCATGGGTTATTGTGTTGTTTGCCGCCAACCTGAATATTTCATGTTATAGAGTGAACTGCATTACTGCTCTCAGTAGACCCTTCTGCCAAGAGAGTCTTTCAAATGTGGAAGAAACACAGTCTGAGTATGGATGCTACATGTTCTTCTGCAGAACTCAGAACAAAATACTTGGCTTTATGCCCTCTTTTTCTGGGGGGGGGGGGGTTTATGAGGAATGGCTGTCCCCAAACAGGATATTATGCTAAACCTGTAGGTAAATAAGAAAACCAAAGCCTTTGCTAAGTGGAAGAATGGGTTTAAACATAAAGTCGGCAGTGCCCCCACCCAGGACAACAGAGGAGATTTCTTTCCTGAGAAGGTAATCAGTAATCTAAACAAACTAATTGGGAGCAGAAGAAATACTGCAAGCAAAATATAACATAAGTATCATATAATATAAGTATATAGATGCACACCAGTATAGAAATACAGTACTATAAGATTTACATAACAAGAGATTACTAACAGTACATGCATCCAATGTACAAACAGGTTTAATCGGCAGATAGGGTTGAGCAAATGGTTTGGGCCGAGCATTGCCTGTGCGAATGTTCGACGGGTGTTCGCCCCGCTGAATGCCCTGCAATGCACTGTATGTATGCATTCACCCCCCCACCCCAAAGCACTTTGTCCCCAGGTTGATGGGGACAGGGGCCTCATCCCCACAACCCAGGCTAGTGATTGTGGTGGTCTGTGGGCCGGGGGCTTTTTGGAATCTGGAAACCTTCATTAACAAGGGGGCCCCCAGTTCCCGTGCCCCGTGTGAATAAGTATGGAGTACATGATTGACAATGGATTTACATTGGGGGACACTGTTTCTTTTTATTTTTAACAAAGGAATTGTCAAAGACTTCCTCCTGTTTTTATTTATTTTTACACTTTCTGGTAAATGGGTAGGGGCTGCCCTGCCTCAAAGCACCCAGCCCCCCATGTTTAGGGCTTGTGGCCTGGTATGGTTCAGGAGGGGGGGCACTTGCCTGCCCCCCCTTCCTGACCTGCCAGGCTGCATGCTCAGATAAGGGTTTGGTATGGATTGGGGGGGAACTTCACGCTGTCTTTTTTTTAAATATTGGCATGGGGTTCCCCTTAATATCCACACCAGACTCGAAGGGCCTTTTAACATTTTTCTATTGCCAGCAATGGTATTGTATTGCCTGCAATTTAAATGTGATTTGACTCGATTTTTTTTTTTTAGAAATGTCAGTTTTGCTGCAGTAGGTTCTATCCATGGTACAGATGCGCCACTTTACAGGCAGACTAAGGGTACCCACCAGCACTATATTTGAAGGAATTTTTCATTGTTATTGTTGAACTTTAAGCATCATTAAAATTACTGCTCCTGTAAAAACAATCTTTTAAAAAAAAATCTTTGCATTCATACATGTCCTCCAGGGCAGTACCCAGAACCCCATACCCTTTTTATGGCCAATAACTTGCATATAAGCCTTCAAAATTGACACTTGATTTTTCAAATTCAGGTCCCATAGACTTTAATAGGGTTCGCCGTTTGGTTCTCTGTTCAGGAGTTCTGGTGTGAACCAAACAGGGGGGTGTGCGAGCCATCTCTATCGGCAAAGGGCTGGATAGGAGTCCAGGTAATATATACCTGGGTATATAAAGTTATTAATAGAGATACCTCCAGATGAATGTTGCAGCAAAGTCCAGTTGTAGGGGCACCTAAGCATGATTTCTTTGTGTCGGAGACCTAAAAACAAGATCAATAGTCACAGGAATATCCTCCAACTGTTATCCGACCAGCCTGGAATGGAACTTTTTACTGCTGGAAAAAACTGTGGTGTGGCACTGGAACTCAAAGTTAACTTACTGTATCTACTCTGTATTTTAGTCCCTGCCTAGTAGTTTATAATAGTTTATCATGGGTAGGAAATGTGGCTGAGACTTTCTCTCTCTATTTCCTCCTTCTGAGGTTCCAAAGCCAACAACCAGGCGGAGAGGAGAGCGCATACATAATATATTCACAAGCATTTACAAGTTCAAACAGTAGAGGGCAAATAAATCCTAAGACTGCCATACACTTTGACAGGTTTCTAACAATTTCAATGACATTCAACCAGCTTTTGATCACAAAAACTATAAAAAGGCTCATCATTCTCTGCCACCATCACTGTTTGCAATCAGTTATTTTATTAAATTGCTAAAAAAAATTACTTCAAATGTGGGTCATAACCTCTAATTTTAGCAAATACAAAACTATAAAAAGTCAAGCTCAAATACTTTTCAGTTTGGAATTCAAATTGCTCGTATGTGAAGTCAAGTTTCCCACTCTATGTTAAGGTGCTATTCTATTAACAGCATTATAATTTTCTCATTGTTAAAACAACATGTTGTAATTATCACTTTTTGTCTCATGGCACCCTGGCTTCCTCAACCTCGATACTATGTTAATTATTAGCTGTAGATAAAAACGTAGATAACCTCAAGGGCTATTTGCACAACTGAAGTATTCTAATCCTATGATTGGAAAATGTATACCATGTTGTCTCTGTGCAATCCATCAATAAAACTAAATTGCTTTCCTGCTGTCATAGTGTGGCTAGCTCTGGCAGGTGACATAGGTTTTCCAAGGTTGCAATGTCTTATATCGAAATTAAATTTGCAGTATGACCAATAGCAAGCAACAGGGGCTTAGAAAGCACGGTCAAGCTTTTGCAACACAATAATAAAATGACAATCACTCCACTATAAAACCTCCCACAAATATTTACAAAGCTTATTAGCATTTAGCACCTTATAAGTAGCTGATGCAATTATTTAGGCTGTTAACAGGTTACATTCTTATCCCATATAGAGCCCACTGTGCTCAGTCTTCAAAGCATATCTAAACCTAAATTAAAAATGTAATACAACTGACCAGTCCTTAGATGTGGGCACTGAATTCAATTTCTATTTTGTTTTTTTTGTTTCCTTTATTTTCGTCTGGTAACCTGCAAATAAGACCCTTCCTCATCCTTTGTTTCTACACTTGTTGTTTCACTATACCTATGGGGGCAGCCATTTTTAGCACACAGGCCAGTGGCGGAATTTTCAGGGTCGCAGCAGTCGCACTTGCGACTGGGCCCTCTAGTTCTGCCACTGTGGGGGGGCCCAAAAGCCCGGGATACGGCTCCAGGGATCTCTCTCACACTGCAGTGCACAGACCCCGTACTTGCTGACAGCCCGCCCGCCCTCCCTCCTCGCAGGGACAGGAGAGGAAAGAGATAGAGTGAGCAGGCTCTTCTCCTCCTCCCGTGTGTGTGTGTGTGTGTGTGCACCCGTGGCTCCGCCCACATTCCAATCCCCGGCAACTCTGTGCCTTTCAAATGGAAAGTTCAACAGTCGGTAAGCTACTAGATCGTGGAGGGAAGGACAGCTTGTACCATGGATGCTGCAAACCTCCACAGGGGATCCACAGCTCTCCAGGACAGCCTTCCTTCCTAATCAAACATTTCAGTGGTTGAAAACAAAGCAGCACACAGGTGGGTCAGTCAATGAGGGGACTGAATAGAGAGAGTGTTGTCACCTCCTAGAGCCCCTCTACCAACACAGCAGCCCACTGCTTTTCCCTGGTGTGGTGCACTACAAGCCCCAGCATGCTCTGCCAGCCTGTGTGTATGTATAGCACAGGCTAGTAGGCCTTGCTTGCTGACCACAGTACTGACAGAACTCCAGGGTCCTTAAGTAACAGGGGCTCTGGGAACCCTGACTAAAAGGGGAATGCTGGAGACATTATGTAAGTGGGGGCTCCAGTTACCAAGGACCCCCTTATATCAGAGTTCTCACTGTTCTTCCTTAAATCAAAGTCCCCAGAGTTCTCCCTTATATCAGAGTCTGTACAGTAAGGGGGGACCCTTACAGTGTAGGGGAACTCTGCAAGTTCAGATGTAAATGGGAAACTCTGCATATTCAGATGTAAAGGGGAACTCTGTGGATTTAAATATATGCAATTAGAATTGTTATTTAATCACAAAATACATGTATAGTGTATACTACAAAAAGGAATTTGCTGTGCGTTGCTAAAGTCTTTGGGTTTGGCTTGAAAAAAAGGTGGCAACCCTACCAAGATGTCAGGAAGGGGTCCTGCTGCAGGACCATAATCAAGGGCCCCGCAGTGCTAGAAAGGGATCCCAGAATCATTGGTAAGGGCCCCAGGACCAAAGGTCAGGGGGGCCCTTCATGGTTCCTTGCACCGGGGCCCTGAAGGTTCTAGTTACGCCCCTGACACAGGCTGGACTTGTGTCGGCGGTGGTGCGTCCATTAAGGGAGCATGGGCACTGCCCCCTCTGTCAGGCCACCGCCCATATTACTAATGGATAGATTCATGCATTGATGTATGCATGTATGGTGTGCTAGAAAAGCAAATGAATATTTGCTTTTCTAACACTGAACTACCTCTCCGCCAATCAGCAAGCATGGGTCTAATACCCGTCACCTGATTGGCTGAAGGTAGAGGTGATCCTATTGGACGCCTAGCAGAATGAAAGAAGAGATGCAGGAAAGCATAGAGGAGAGCATGGAGGACCCGCTGCCTCACCCATCACCAAGATGGGGTAAGTGCCGGGCAGACAATTGGTGGGTGGGGGTCACAGTGGCTGCATTTGATGGGGCACAAGTGGCTGCATATGATGGGGCATACATGGCTGCATATGATGGGGCACAAGTGGCTGCATATGATGGGGCACAAGTGGCTGCATATGAATGGGCACAAGTTGCTGCATATGATGGGGCACAAGTTGCTGCATATGATGGGGCACAAGTGGCTGCATTTGAAGGGGCACAGTGGCTGCATTTAATGGGGCACAGTGGCTGCATTTGATGGTCACAATGGCTGTATTTGATAGGACACAAGTGGCTGCATATGATGGGCACAAGTGGCTGCATATGATGGGCACAGTGGCTGCATTTGATGAGGCACAGTGGCTGCATTTGATGGGGCACAGTGGTTGCATTTGATGGGGCACAGTGGCTGCATTTGATGGGGCAAAGTGGCTGCATTTGAAGGGGCACAGCGGCTGCATTTAATGGGCACAATGGCTGCATTTGATGGGGCACAGTGGCTGCATTTGATGGGGCACAGTGACTGCATTTGATGGCACAGTGGTGAACTTCAAATATGTCTGCATTTAATCAGCTCCATTATATCGGGGATTAATGCGACTAGTAGTTTAAACAAGAAATATGATGCTGGACTTTTTTCAGCTCACAGGAGTGACAAGCACACTGCATTTCTGTCAAGATCAACATGCAGTTTCTGTACTTACTAAAATTTACTGTTATATATATATGTATTATGTATATATATTATTATGTATATATATTTAGGTTTAGTGCAAATATGCCTTAATTTGGTATTACAGTTTAAAGATCCAGTTTAAGAAATTGTAGTATGCATTAAAGGGTAACAAGATATAAAGACGCAGAGAAGGAATTGGGAAATAGTAAGAAACTAAATGGGGGGAGGGGAAGTAAAGAACAGCGAACAAGTTAATTTAATCAAATATTTGTGGATCATGCCAGACATTACAGGAAGTTATACACCTGAATAGGAGTATAAGGGGTCTCATCAAAGTTCTAGTGTGAACAGGAAGGCCAAGGTCATAAAGGAGAAGCGGGTTATACAGGGAATGCAGTTCAGATGCTATGGAGATAGTATAATGCTGCATACACACGGTCAGAATTTCCAACAACAAATGTTTGATGTGAGCTTGTTGTCGGAAACTCCGACCATGTGTAGGCTCCATGGGACATTTGTTGTCGGAATTTTGTGCATCGGAATTGGGTACACACGCTCGGAATTTCCAACAACAAGTTTTGTTGTCGGAAATTCCGGGCGTGTGTACCCAATTCTGACACACAAAATTCTACGCATGCTCGGAATCAAGCAGAAGAGCCGCAATGGCTATTGAACTTCATTTTTCTCGGCTCGTCGTACGTGTTGTACGTCACCGCGTTCTTGACGTTCGGATGTTCTGATAACATTTGTGCGAGCGTGTGTATGTAAGACAAGTTTGAGCCAACATCCATCGGAAAAAAATCAACGGTTTTGTTGTCGGAATGTCCGATCGTGTGTACGAGGCATAAGTAGCTTTTGTTTTAAGGTTTGGGTGCACTTTAAGGGATCTAATCAAAAGGTATAGGTAAAAGTTCCATCAGTGTGGTGGCAAACCTTTAAAGCAGCAAAATAAATACAGGCAACATTGGGCTCTTAAAATCTCCTAAGGATCTGAATAAAACTCCCACTCAACACTCGATTCTGCCACTGCGAGTGATTGATTCAAACGTAGTATATTGGATAATCTCCGCACCATGTGTAAAGTGTGTCACCACTTCCCCATAGGATGTACACTAACCAATGTAGACTGGCCATTTTTATATTGTGCAAATGTTTTTACCCTCGATCTGTTTGCTCTGGCATTTCTGGCTTGCATCGTGTTCTTGGTAGTCTACAAGATTACAAGTATGATCATGCCTGTCCTGAAGGATTTGTGCTGAAGGTATATATTCACCTGCATTACTAGAGAAAGTGATTGATTACTTACAACCCTGAGGGGTACAAAGCCTTATTGCCGAACATGAGAATGTGAGGCAAATACTGTTGGTGAGTGTACATCCTATGGGGAAGTGGTGACACGCTTTACACATGGTGTGGTGGAGTGTGGAGATTATCCAATATACTACGTTTGATTTGTTTATTATGGACTGTGTTTGATCATATGTACATTTTTTTCAAGGCGTGCTTCTTTTTTTTTTTTTTTTTCTCAGCGCCACTGTTTTCCTTTATTGCTGAGTAGTGGATAAATTAACATTGGGCTCTTACATATACCACTTTATGGCTTAGCAACACCTTTTCAACACCTCACCACTTGTGTATCTGTCACCAATCTAGCAGGACTAGGCAAAATACTCTCATACTCATTTATCTGAAATTACCTTCTGGCAAGGTTGTTCTGAAATCCTTTTAAGGCAGAGCCTACTGGTGGTAGAATAGAGTCTGCCTGCTTTTGTCTGTCAGATTCAATGATTGCACCTGCAGCAGTGCAAGACTGAGAGACCAAGGGATTGTGGGATATGTTGTTTCTTCACAGGAAGTGTCAGTTCTTAGACTACAGACAGAGGTCATGCATTAACCTGTGCAATGACATGCTGCATGAACAGAAATGGAAGTCATTGACATGGAATGTGAAGATTTACTGTACTGTAGACTCTGCGTACAGGCCAACAAATGTCACTATGAAAATACATGATCAATGCATATCTTATGCAGGTAGGAAGGTTTATAATGCCTTTAAAACCCACACACCAGGCCCACCTTTAATTCACTATCCATTGTGCATATATAGATCTAATATATATATATATATATATATATATATATATATATATATATATATACATTGCTTATAGAATATGGAATCCTTAGTAAAAGTTAGACAGTCAACAAAAATACTGTTTACTCTAGAAGCTAAAATTATTCACCAGGTTTAAAGGATAAGTCCACCTTTAGGAACATGTTACATTTTACACCTGTACTTAGGGGGTAACTTTTTCCAAAACCCCCTCTCACCCACCTAACCCCCTACCCCATTACAGTGGGTGGGGGTTCCTCTCCCCCACAGTCGCTGTCTCTTTTAACCGCTTGCCGCCCAGCCACCGCAGTTTTACTGCGGCAGAATGGCATGGCTGGGCGAAATGACGTTACCTTACGTCGCTTCGCCTTTTGGCCAATAGGGCCTGCAGCATGTGCCCAACCCTGATGCGAGTGCACGGGGGGGCAGTGACCGCCGGGCTCCCGTGATCACTCGTGACAGAGTGAGAACTGGGACCTGTGTGTGTAAACACACAGATCCCGGTTCTTTCAGGTATGAAGACCGATCTCTCTCTCCTTCTAGACAGTCAAATCCCCCCACAGTTAGAAACACACATAAGGCCCCTTTCACACGGGGCTGTCTGTTTTTACTCCTCCGCTTGCTCAGCGGGGATCGCTCTGTTGAACCCCGCTGAGCTGGCGGATGACAAGTCTGTCTCTGCACACTGTGCAGGGACGGACCTGTCAGAGAGACCGCTCTCTTCTATGGGGGGATCAGATGATTACGTCCGTTTTCATCCAATCCGCCAGACGGATGGAAAATAGGACATCCTTCTGTCTGGATTTTGCGGAGTGGATTGGATGTCAGCTGACATGTCACCGCTGACATCCGTCGCTCCCTAGTGATAAATGGAGCGATCGTTCAGATCCACCTGAAAAAACTGACATGTGGATCTGAATGGTCTGCACATGTGAAAGGGGCCTAAGGAACACAGTTAACCCCTTGATTGCCCCCTAGTGTTAACCCCTTCTCTGCCAGTGACATTTACACAGTAATCATTGCATTTTTATAGCACTGATCGCTGTATAATTGTCAGTGGTTTCAAAAATGTGTCAAAAGTGTCCGATGTGTCCGCCATAATGTCGTAGTCCTGATAAAAATCACAGATCGCCACCATTACTAGTAAAAAATATAATAATAATAAAAATGCCATCAATTTATCCCCTTTTTGATAGATGCTATAACTTTTGCGCAAACCAATCTACATTTTTTTGCGATTTTTTTAACAAAAATATGTAGAAGAATACAAATCAGCCTAAACTGAGGATTTATTGTAGCAAAAGTAAAAAATATTGTGTTTTTTTCCAAAATTGTCCCTTTTCTTTCGCTTATAAAAAATAAAAACTGCAGAGGCGATCAAATACCACCAAAGAAAGCTCTATTTGTGGGAAAAAAAGGACGTCAATTTTGTTTGGGGACAATGTCGCAAGACCATGCAATTGTCAGTTAAAGCGACGCAGTACTGAATTGCAAAAAATGGCCTGGTCATTGAGCAGCCAAATCTTCCGGGGCTGAAGCAGTTAAAACTGGGGCGGCTGTGTGGGGCCCCACCCGCACAGCCACATCATTCGTTCACAAAGATCTATGAATGAATAAACGACATGTCTCATCTGCCACAACGGGAGAAGATTTGTAGTTCTCAATTAATTATGAGTGCAATGATAGGTGCACCCATAGTCAATTGACACTTCCTTCAGGTTGCTAACTGAAAACCTGTACATTGGTATGGACAGAAAGCTGAAGGACGTGTCTGCTGGAGCCTGACATTGCACCCATGATCCACTGATTGAAGGTGGAATGCATTGCAGGCTCCTGTAGAAAAAATAATAAATGCACATTTTTTTTCTTGCAAAAATATGTGCATTTCTCATTTTCTTCCTTTAAAGGTGAGCTTAGCTTTTAAAGAGGAAGTAAACTCTTGAAAAAAAAAATGTCTTTTCCCTCCCCTGCAAAGTAAAGGCATAATGTGCTAGCAGATTATGTGACACTTACCTGCAAATTAAGCCTGCGTTGTCCCCACTGCAGGCCGCATCCATCTGCGCCTGTATTCCTTCCAGGGCCGCGGACTCCAGCCGTGTGACTGACCGGAGCCACAATACACTTATATGGTGGCACCTTCTGCTTTTTTCAGCCACTGCATTTTTGGAAAGGGTCAGGGACTTTTTTAAACGCAAAACAGTGCTTTTTTGGTTCAATAGACTTTCATGGAGAATCTGCAGAAAACCATGTAGTGCGTTTTTGATGCATTTTTGATGCATTTTAAATAAAAAAAATAGGGAAAAAACATAAAAAAACACAAAACGCATCAAAAAAGTGTGAAAAACACATAAAAAACGTGCAAAAACACATGTGCAAAAAGGACTGCAGAAACGTATCAAAAGCAAACTTTATAGGTGTGAATCTGACCTTATCCCCAGTTCACACCACTATGACTTGTCATGCAATTTGACAGTTTCAAATCGCATGACAAGTCACATCCTAATTGTGACTATGAAACAATTCAAATCGGTGGGACTCTGACTTGCACCGATTTGAAAAAGGCTCCTGCACTGTTTTTGGCGATTTCATGTGCGACTTGCATTAACATCTGTGCATGAAGTTGCCTAGATGTCGGCAAGTCGCACATGAAATCGCACTGACTGACAGCTTTGAAATATCACCGAAATTAAGCGATTTAAAAGCCGCATTATGTGTGAATGGGTGCGTAATCTACCATCCATTGGGCAAATAGAAAGCCTGTTAGAGAGCTGCAAGTCTGGCATGACTAGGAATCCTTATTGAAAGTTAAACAGTCAACAATGACTTTTAACTACTTTTTAATCTAGAAGTTATAATGATTCACCAAGTTTAATTTCCTTAATGTATATTGCTTTTGACTCCCCTCGGTCCAATGCCTAATTATGTTATATGCCTAAATGAGAAGAGGGTGTATGAGAAGATTCTGACCACACATATATTTGTATCCTAAAGAAGGAGGGAGGCCATATTTTTAATTTTAGAGCACTGGCATCTCTCATACAAGTTTTTACACAAAAAGAAAAATACAGTTGTAGCGCCCCCACCCCCCCCCCACCACCACCGAAGAAGCCGCTTGGTAATTTCGGGTTTTTTGTTCTGCGCATCAACTCCAAGAACAACCTCAGCCCCTCTGGCACACCTGGTTGAATAATATGAATGTGAACATGTTTAAAGACACAAGTGGAAAATACCTTTATCCTGGCTGTGCATTATTACCATGAAGTAGACACACACCTGTTTAGTGATAAACAAGCTTGCTATATTATTACAGAATAGAATAAGTGGCAACTTAGAACACTGTTGAACCTCAACACACAGTACCAGTGCAATAGAAACAACAACCATCAATGCTTGGCAACTGTAGGTGCAAGAATAGGGTGCAACTATATGCTGGTAACATGGGCGCTAAGAGGGAGGGGAGAAGATTTATTGACTTTTCAACTCCCTCTGAGCCACAGACACTAACAGTCTGCAAAGAGGAAACATGATAAACACATACATGTACTATAGGGCAATTACATCTCAGTGTGGCTTACCAGAGTTCTAGTAGTAAAGGGTCTCTTTAAGTATATTATGCAGGTAGAGTTCAAAGATGTTAACATTTTTCCTTTTAAGTAAAAATTCCCGCTGTCTTCTGCTAGCAGTGGGGGAGGGGAGCTTGTTATCAGTGAACACCCGAAATTCAAGATAGGCAAACAAACTGACTGTAGTGGTTCCTCCAATGGCAATTTAAAGTGGGCAATGGGTTAGCTGTGAGGCTTTCAAACAAGTGCCTTCTGATTGCTGAGTTGGAAATGGTGTCTGCATACAGTGTCTAGTGATGACTGAAAGGTGTTGCTCACCAATCCGTTAGATGTCACAGCCTCCAAGGTACCAATGTCCTTGTTCAAGCTCCTGGCTGTTGCAGAGGTGTACAGAGTTACCGCTTGTTGGCCTGTCATTGTGGTGAGCATTGGTGTCTGTGAATGGACCGGGCAGTGGCTGACCTTTTGCGGGGATGGATGATACGATCCCAGTGTGGTGATCAGTGTTACCGCTGCACTGAATTGCACCACTGGGCTGAACTGCTGTGATGTACCCTGCACTTGATCGCTGAGCTGTACTGCTTTGATGTATCACTGTGCTGAGCGGTCCTGGGCAGCCTTCCTCTTTCCCCTAGTAGCATAACCCACACTTTTTCCCAGGCTCCAAGCTTCCCTCTCTCCTTAAGCAGCTTGTCTCTCTCCTGCTATGGTGCTGGGCTGCGTGGTGCTCCCCCATGTATGCTTAGTTTTCTCACGACACTGTCCTCCACAGCCCTCGGTATCACTTCCTGAAACGTTTTACTTCCCAGTGTCATCTATGTCTCTCCATGTTCTGGTCACCATTCCTCAGAAAGAATGTGCTAGAACTGGAGAAAGTCCAGAGAAGGGCAACTAAATTATTATGAGGACTGGAGGACCTCAATTACGAGGAACGACTACAATCGCAAAATTTGTTCTCCCTGGAGAAGAGACGCTTGAGAGGAGACTTGATAGCGATATACAAATATCTCAACGGTGATCCCAGCGTAAGTATGAAACTTTTCAGTCCAAGGGAGTGTAAGAGGACACGGGGCCACATGATGAGACTGGAAGAGAAGCGGTTTAACCTTAAGCTGAGTAGGGTGTTTTTCACTGTCAGGGCAGTAAGGATGTGGAACTCTCTTCCACAATTGGTGGTGTCGGCAGCAAGTATGGCTAGTTTTAAAAGACTCTTGGATGTGCATCTTAGTGAAGACAATATAAGGGAATTTGGGAAATGATTTTTCTACACACAGACTCCTACACAGGTTGAACTGGATGGACTGTTGTCTTTATTCAACCTTACCAACTATGTAACTATGTTTTCATCACTCAAAATGGAGCAAAATATGACAAAGCAAAAACATACATAATCATGCAAATTATGTTTTTTATTTGTACAAAATATGTTTAAAGCATATAAGGAAAAGGCATATAAGGAGGTGTTTAAAAAGCCTATATACAAATATCAAGGTACATATCAGGAACACTATATGTTGCAAAGCATCATGTCTTTTGCTAAATAAACAGACAGATGTGTCATACAGAATAGAAAGTGAATGTGTTTTGTGAAACAGGTTTGTAGGTGTTGTGCCACCTCGTGGTGCATAGGCAATAATTCACACAGTCAGGTGCAAAATAAAACTTGTATTGAAGTAATTCAGCAACAGTTCCCAATAAAACCTGGTGGGACAGCTACCCAGCCGGGCACATTTACAGTTTCCAATGGTGTGAAGAGGCTGGTTCCAGCCGAACCAACAGGATCTGTTGTGAGAGGACAGAATGCGGCCTGACCGTCTCATGCCCAATCAGGAAGGTTTTAAGAGAGTTGTGACCCTAAGCTTTTCCTTCTCGTCAGGAACCTTTCCCTATCGCTAGTACTGTCCCTAACAAATGGAGTACCTTTCCCTACACTGCCCACTCGCATAAAGCATGCCAAACCCGGGCCAGGATCCTAAATAGACCCTCCCACACCTAAGATGGCCAATAAAGTCACATGGGCTGCCAGCATCCAATCGGATCACTGCCCCAGTGACTCAGGAAACCAAAGAAGAACCCCGTTACCCCAAGACATCCTCTCTCTCTGCATTGCCGCTGTGGTTAAGCTCCACCTGAAGTGGAGACAGCAGACTGCACCTGCCTAGAGGTTCACTGCCTAGTACCCAAGTGTATATTGGTACTGTGAATTGAGTCTTATTAGACAGTCTCCCATTTCTGGTGTCCAACAATCTACATGTGTATCTGCTATGGGGAACAAACACAAATATACAAACATAGTGCTTTAAAAGGCACCAAATCATCTGTACTTGCATCAATCAAACTTCATATAGAATCGACCCAGTGGGCTTTATATACTTATAAAATTATAAAAATTTAGAGCTTATTGTAAATTCAAGTCGGCTAACACATACAAATGCCAAACATGTGTCTTCCCCCCAGTTATCATATGTCTTCCCCCAGATAAGACTGCAGAAGGATCAAGCAACAAAAGAACCAAGCAGTTAAAACACCGAGGCATTCACAGGAATGAAAGCTGAAAGTCACCCCAGTGAGAAAAGGTAACAGATCTTACCCCAGAAGACAAATGATTGCTCCAAAACTCAAATCATTGGCCATATGCCATGCTGTAGCAAACAGTGGATTCTGTTCCCCCACCTTGTTTCAACTAAAATTGGGCAAAAAAGAAGATTACTACCAGTTGTTATGCATAGGAACAATTATTTTTATGTATTTATTTGCTCTTTTTTTTTCACAGGAGAAACGCTTTTATTCTGTATTCTGCCAATCAAAATCAAAATCAATAATAGACAGTAGATATGACACATTTCCCAAGCTTTATTCTTTTGTCACATCTAATTGTCTAGAATATATATATATATATATATATATATATATATATATATATATATATATATATATATACTGTATATTTTTTGCTTTATCTGTTCTATGGTTTGGATCTGTTCTTTTTTCTTCTTTATTGCCTTCTCAGGAGGTACGCTATATCTTTTCAGTTCACCTAGCTGTCCTTGACTTATAAAAAAGATAGAAGCCATTGATCATGAGATTTCTGTTTCATTCTCTCCACAGTATTAACCTGGACATTTCTTCACTATGATAAACATCCATCTACTATTTGGCTGAAAGTTTTTCAGTATACACCTTACAGAATACATTCTAGAGAGGAGATGCAATAAAACTAGCTGCCTGATTAAAAATAATATCCACAATAATGAAACACAAAGGAGTAGGTGATCAAATTGCTTTTTTATGCTGTAATTTGCTAGCACTGCTTTTACAAGAAGGTTAATTATTTCTAACATCGGTGTTATTAGTTTAGTTTTTGCACTGGCAGTAATGTAGAAAATACCATTCATCTTGAGCGGTTCTAAGTGCTTCCAAGGGCTAAATGTAGCTAAGGGCAACAATAGACCTCATCATGAAAAAAAAAAAGTCAGCTTTTTTGGGGGGTTAATTTGAGCTCGTGTAAGTCAATTAGATTGTACCTTTCATGTTTTCAGTGTAGTATAACACAATGAAAACTTCCTTTATCTTCCCTGAATGAACTAAGTCAAAACACTCCTTCATTTGTGTCTAACATGCCCCCCCCTCCCATACACTGCAGCTCACAGTGGAAGGGTTTCAACAATAGAGGCAGTGCTGTAAATTCAGAAAACCATAGGCAGGACTAGGTGTGGCCAGGTTCTGATTGACAGGCTACAGGTGTGTGAATCAACAGTGAAAATACAACCTTGCAACCTTGGTATTCCACTGTATGGCAAGCAGGTATAGCCAACATAAAAGTGCCAACAAAAGAAGAAAGACTTAGAGGGTGTACACACGGTCGGACTTTGTTCGGACATTCTGACAACAAAATCCTAGGATTTTTTCCGACGGATGTTGGCTCAAACTTCACACAAAGTTGTTGGAAAATCCGATCATTCTGAACGCGGTGACGTAAAACAAGTACGTCGGGACTATAAATGGGGCAGTGGCCAATAGCTTTCATCTCTTTATTTATTCTGAGCATGCGTGGCACTTTGTCCGTCGGATTTGTGTACACACGATCGGAATTTCCGACAACGGATTTTGTTGTCGGAAAATTTTATCTCCTGCTCTCCAAATTTGTGTGTCAGAAAATCCAATGGAAAATGTCCGATGGAGCCCACACACGGTCGGAATTTCCGACAACACGCTCCGATCGGACCTTCGAAACACGTTAGTGGTTCCCAACTCCATGAATTGTCGTTGAGTCCCATTTGATCATGAAAAGCCTGTGTCTTTCTTCTTTTGTGAGTACATTTGACTTAATATTTAATAAATGAGTTATACAGTAATGACTAGGCTGGTGCATCTTTTTCCTTTGTTTCTCCCTCTGTTATTGTGACTGATTATGTAGGTGTGTGCTCAGTTTTTTGCAGAGTCAGGGCCAGGGTTCTGGTCTTCACCCTCATGAGGAGTCCATGTGGGTGCAAGGGAGCAGCTACAAGTGTGTGTGTGTCTGCACATTGCAGGCTTCAGTGGAGCAGTGGGGAGCTGCAAGACTAACAGAGGTACAGCATTTGTATGGAAACACAGGGATGATGTGTTACAGGGTCAGAAAGACTGAGGCAGAAAGCCTGAGCAGCAGTGCTGCTAAAGAGAACCAGGAAGCAGAACTATATGTTATATTGTGTTGATGGTGGAAACCCCTGCATGGACAACTGTTCTGTTGTTGGACTTTTTCTTTCTCTTTAATAAAAGTGTACCAACAAGCCCTTAAATGACACAACTGGCATTGACTCCACTCACTGGTGAGTGCTACTCTGAGCTAGATAACTCCAAACATTAGACCACATGTCAAAATTTGACATACCGGCAGGAGCAGGTACATGGACCTGAAGACAGACACTGTATGTTTGCATCCATGCACTTGTTTCAGTGCGCATGTCAAATTTGAAATGCAACTGTGTCTGTGCAGCCTCTGCTTCCGGATCCACCATTATAAAACGCATGCACACAGCTCCGAGGTGGAGGCACATGCACCTAAAAGTGGTTCAGCACAAAGGACTAATCAGCCAACTGAATGAGCCCTAAAGGCCCCTACACACAATACAAAAATTAGCCGAAAAATTTAGTTCGACAAATGATCTGCCGATTTTCAGATCATTAGTATGGTGCTTTCGACAGCCAATTCCGTTTTTTTGTCAGACAAAAGCTGGATGTGCAAACTATTACATTTTTTTCGTACGTGAACTCAACGTCTGATTTTCATTTAATCAGTATGGTTTTTGTACGAAAAAAAATCATAAGAGGAAGACTACGCATGCTCAGAAACGAAAGAATACATACAAAACTAGTCAACACATGACGTCACTTCTAAAGTTGTATTCTGTCATACGAGAATTTTCGTATGGTGAGTGACCTCTTTACTTTCGACATAAGACTAGCATGCAACAAAAAACAGACGTTCAGTCGTCCGAAAATCTGATCATGTGTACGGGCCTTAAGAGCGGATAAGGATTAAAACTCTGGTCAGGTTTTTAGCTCCATAACAAAGATTTACCCTCACTTCCTGTCCTGCTGACATCTTACTAAACATAATATTAGGCAAACTCTCCAACAGCAATACAGAAAAAAAATGCTTTATTTCAGTAGAGTGGAGGACCCCTCAATTCCTGTCTGGTGAAACTATCTCTATCAAGATGAAATATTAGGGGAGAGGAAATTCCCCTAGCAAAGCACACCTCTGTACCCCCAGCACCTGCATGTACCTCCAGCACACATCTGTACCTCCCATCACACCTATGTACCCCCTGCAAGCCTCCATACTCCTGAAGCACCTCTGTACCTCCCAGCAGCATACTTCTGTACTCCCAGGCCACTTCTGAATCCGCCAGCACATCTCTGTACCTCCCAGCACACCTCCATACCCCCCCTGGCATACTTTCCCTAGCACACTTCCTTACCCCAGCACACTTCTGAACCCCAGCACACCTCTATAAACTCAGCACACCTCTGTTGTACCCGCCAGCACACTTCTGAATCCCCCACAGCACACCTCTGTACCCCGCAGCACACTTCTGAACCTCCAGTACACTTCAGTACCCCCAGAAAACCTCTATACCCCCAACACACCTACGTAATCCCAATGCACCTCCATATCCCCTAGCACACCTCTGTACATCCCAGTATCCTTTCCTACCCCCAGAGAACCTTAGTACCCCTGCATACTTTTGTAATCCTAGCAAACTTCTGTATCCCTCAGGACAACTCTGTACCCACTCTTTGATTTAGCCTCTGAAGCAGCCGGGAGAAGTCTGGTGAAACTGGTCAGGCGATTTATGTGACCACGTCTGATGTTGTGACCACAACAATATCACCCTGAGGATTTGAAGTGTAGCACCCTCTACCAATAGGTAGGTGCTAGTAAGGTTTATTTTCACTAGGTTAGCCAGCAGAGGCAAATTTATGCAGGCTTATGCTGCATGCTAGGCCTGTCTGTTTTGATCTGGGGGCTGGGAGTGGTCAGAGTAGCAGTGGGTGTGACCACCTGCACTTCAGTTCTGAGGCGCCTCCCCTGTTTCTGAGGAGAATGTTCTAGAAAAGGGTCTGGGCCTGGAACTGGAGTGGCAGGCAGCTTGTGTGTGAGCCCTGACCAATCCCCAATCGGTATTGGCAGGGGGCAGGCCTCATATATAAACTGAGGTGATATGCCACTGGGGGGAGAAGTTGGCTGAGTGAAGTGAGGAATGGCATGTTAGACAGTCGCAGGAGGCCATCCCCATCTGGGGGGGTGCGCCAATCACAGGAGAAAGCCCGGAGAGAGTTGTGAGGTAACATTACCTCTACACGGTCATTGGCAATGTCTCTGCCACCACACGGTTGGATGGCAGGGAACTCCTGGAGCAGAAGGGCAGGTGAAACTGTGCATGGTCTAGTCAAAGTTCCTCATCAAAGACTGAGGGCTGTTGGAAGGTTGGTGAGTATTACCACAGTGGGGCTGGATGTGCCAAGGGCTTGAGGTGCCAAGGAGTCTGTGAGGGAACTCTGCTAGTACACAGTCACTAGCGGAGTCTTCATCAAACACACTGTGGATGATGGGGAGTCCTGAAACAGAAAACAGACTGTGGGGATCTGTGTCAAGTCGATGTGGCCTGCGGGCCCATGATTTGCAAGTTGGGTTGGCTGGGAACAGTAGTCCATATTTCCTGGAAGATATGCTTTGAACCCACTAGGCCTCTGGTGAGAGGTTCTGCAGGCCTCAGGCCCAGTGGCAGCGAGTAACCAGAGCCACAGTAGGGAGACTTATTCAGAGTGGGCCCCAACTATTCAATAGAAGAGGATGTGTCATATTTCCAGTAGTAATTTCAAGTTTGTGCAGGAGGAACCAAGTGTGTAGGAGGAAACAAGTTATGGGCAGGAGGTGAAGGAGATCTAAGAACTCTGCTTTTTCATGGGCAAAAGTGGTGTCTCTACCCAACACTCTGTGATGGATGGAGAACTCTTAGATGAAGTAGTCTGCGGAGGAGGAGCAACAGTCTGCATGGAGATGCAGGAGGAGATTCATATCTAATGTACTAAGCACATTTTAGCTTCTAACTTTATTCAAAGTATATTAAATCCTTAAATATGATGGCAAAGACTTATCCTATGGGCATCCCATATTCCTATCCCTATGCAAGTTGTACCCCCCCCCCAATAAAACAACAAAAACAAAGCTTGCAAAAGAATGTGAGAGTGGTAACTCCTGCGCTGTCAGAGAGGGCCTACGCTAAAGGACACTGCTGCAACACCTGTGTACTGATCCAAACAGGCAAAGAAAGCTAATATAAAAGGTGGTGATTGCGCTGTGATAAAGGGAAAATGGGGAAAGGGAAAGGGAGATGGACTAAATAAAGTGCATGAAGAGGTAAGACAGAGTGACCTGAATAATTGAGCCAAACACACTAATGGGCTCTAGATGCTAGAAAACATATATAGATGGAAATGAAAAATTGCTGACGTCAAATAAAAAAATGCAAGCAAAAAATACGTAATAAATGTGTATCACACTAGTGAATCGGTAAATCAGTAGAAGTAGCTTCCTAAGTAAAGCAGATCATATAAATGGATGAATGAAAGTGCTGACACAGTAAAAAATGCTACAATCCAATGACACAAATGAATATATGTGAATGAATAGAAATAACAATCTAAAATAAATAAAACATTAAATAAGTCCAAAATGGGTATGGGCTAGTAACACACTAGCCATGAGTGACAGCTCTGACGAGCTGTGAGTGACAAGTCCCCAGAAGTAGATAAATAACAGTCCCGTCACCAGGTGAAAAGCTCGTAACTAAAAAAAAAAAAAACACAAAACAGTTCCAATGGTGAGGGGAGGGGGATCTTCAGTGAGGACACCTCCGTGTTTGCAAGCCGCTTACCTTACAGCTGTAAGGCATACAGCTTGTGTTGCAAATAGCTAGCAGGCATGGGAGTCCAGTTAAGGCAGGTGATGGCGATGGTAAAAATGCCAGGCGGGATATAAAAAGACAAAAAATGGACAGCATATATTGTGACTCTGTGACGACCACAGTGGAGGGGGGCAAGACACAAAGGAGGGGAAGTTGCACTCACTTTTTTAAAAGTGAGTGTGGGCATCAATCCACGAGCGCCGAGCTTGTATGCCTCCAGGAGTATCTCCAATCTTCAGTCTATCCGCGTGCCTCACTCCTCAGTGCTCGTCAGATAGAGTAATGGTATATGGTATATGAAGAGAAAAACGCACATAGCATGATCCCATATCAAAAAATAAATGTATTAAATAAAATAAAACCATCCAGTCAACTTACATTTTAAAAACGGCTAAAGTGTATAGCATCCACAAGCACCGAATTCGTCTCCTTCTGTTGGTCTTTGGCAGCGTCCCGTGCTCCAATCCTAACGGGTATCGTCATCGTCATGTGACTTCTTCAGAGGATAACCCTTGTCACGTGACTTGTCACTCCCAGCTCGTCAGAGCTGTCCCTCATGTGCTAGTGTGATACTAGCCCATACCCATTTTGGACTTATTTAATGTTTTATTTATTTTAGATTGTTATTTCTATTCATTCACATATATTCATTTGTGTCATTGGATTGTAGTGTTTTTTACTGTGTCAGCACTTTCATTCATCCATTTATATGGTCTGCTTTACTTAGGAAGCTACTTCTACTGATTTACCGATTCACTAATGTGATACACATTTATTAAGTATTTTTTGCTTGCATTTTTTATTTGACGTCAGCAATTTTTCATTTCCATCTATATATGTTTTCTAGCATCTAGAGCCCATTAGTGTGTTTGGCTCACTTATTCAGGTCACTATTAGGGATGAGCTTCGTGTTCGAGTCGAACCCATGTTTGACTCGAACATCGGTTGTTCGGTCGTTCGCCGAATTGCGAACGATATGGGCCGTTCGCGCCAAATTCGTGTGGCGCGTCACGGCCCATAATTCACTGCGGCATCGCAGTGCATTGCTTGCTGATGATTGGCCAAGCATGCACTATGACCCGCATGCTTGGCCAATCACAGCGCCGCCTGAACAGAGAGCCGTAATTGGCCAAAGCCAAGGAGGCTTTGGCCAATTATGGCTCAGGGGATTTAGTACACGCCCCACACTATATAAGGCCGCCTGCACGGCGGCCCTGTGTAGTGTGTGTTCCGGCGTTGAAAGAGATAGACAGAGAGACAGTGTTTGATTTGAGATAGATAGATTAGGCAGAACAGTCAGTCAGTTAGCTGCACTTACAGTGTATTGTGTATATATATGCATCCCAGGTGTTGCATATATATATATATACACTGTACTCAGTTTAGCTAGATCCGTTCCTGTTATCTTCTAGACTATTTACATTTAGTGCAGTGCGTCCTGCTCACAGTGTTCAGCTAGATCCGTTCCTGTTATCTTCTAGACTATTTACATTTAGTGCAGTGCGTCCTGCTCACAGTGTTCAGCTAGATCCGTTCCTGTTAAATTCTAGACTATTTACATTTAGTGCAGTGCGTCCTGCTCACAGTGTTCAGCTATATCCGTTCCTGTTATCTTCTAGACTATTTACATTTAGTGCAGTGCGTCCTGCTCACAGTGTTCAGCTAGATCCGTTCCTGTTATCTTCTAGACTATTTACATTTTGTGCAGTGCGTCCTGCTCACAGTGTTCAGCTAGATCCGTTCCTGTTATCTTCCTACTGACAGGCAGGCTTGTCTTGTTACAGTATTAACAGCTACCTAAAGAAAATTACTGGTGTTCTTTTGATCCTATTAGTACCACGGTCAGGCAGCTAGACTATTTACATTTAGTAAAGTGCGTCCTGCTCACAGTGTTCAGCTAGATCTGTTCCTGTTATCTTCTAGACTATTTACATTTAGTGCAGTGCGTCCTGCTCACAGTGTTCAGCTAGATCCATTCCTGTTAAATTCTAGACTATTTACATTTAGTGCAGTGCGTCCTGCTCACAGTGTTCAGCTAGATCCGTTCCTGTTATCTTCTAGACTATTTACATTTAGTGCAGTGCGTCCTGCTCACAGTGTTCAGCTAGATCCGTTCCTGTTATCTTCTAGACTATTTACATTTAGTGCAGTGCGTCCTGCTCACAGTGTTCAGCTAGATCCGTTCCTGTTATCTTCCTACTGACAGGCAGGCTTGTCTTGTTACAGTATTAACAGCTACCTAAAGAAAATTACTGGTGTTCTTTTGATCCTATTAGTACCACGGTCAGGCAGCTAGACTATTTACATATAGTAAAGTGCGTCCTGCTCACAGTGTTCAGCTAGATCCGTTCCTGTTATCTTCTAGACTATTTACATTTAGTGCAGTGCGTCCTGCTCACAGTGTTCAGCTAGATCCGTTCCTGTTATCTTCCTACTGACAGGCAGGCTTGTCTTGTTGCAGTATTAACAGCTACCTAAAGAAAATTACTGGTGTTCTTTTGATCCTATTAGTACCACGGTCAGGCAGCTAGACTATTAACATTTAGTGCAGTGCGTCCTGCTCACAGTGTTCAGCTAGATCCGTTCCTGTTATCTTCCTACTGACAGGCAGGCTTGTCTTGTTACAGTATTTACAGCTACCTAAAGAAAATTACTGGTGTTCTTTTGATCCTATTAGTACCACGGTCAGGCAGCTAGACTATTTACATTTAGTACAGTGCGTCCTGCTCACAGTGTTCAGCTAGATCTGTTCCTGTTATCTTCCTACTGACAGGCAGGCTTGTCTTGTTACAGTATATAAAGCTACCTGAAGAAAATTACTGGTGTTCTTTTGATCCTATTAGTACCACGGTCAGGCAGCTAGACTATTTACATTTAGTGCAGTGCGTCCTGCTCACAGTGTTCAGCTAGATCCGTTCCTGTTATCTTCCTACTGACAGGCAGGCTTGTCTTGTTACAGTATATAAAGCTACCAGAAGAAAATTACTGGTGTTCTTTTGATCCTATTAGTACCACGGTCAGGCAGCTAGACTATTTACATTTAGTGCAGTGCGTCCTGCTCACAGTGTTCAGCTAGATCCGTTCCTGTTAACTTCCTACTGACAGGCAGGCTTGTCTTGTTAAAGTATTTACAGCTACCTAAAGAAAATTACTGGTGTTCTTTTGATCCTATTAGTACCACGGTCAGGCAGCTAGACTATTTACATTTAGTACAGTGCGTCCTGCTCACAGTGTTCAGCTAGATCCGTTCCTGTTATCTTCCTACTGACAGGCAGGCTTGTCTTGTTACAGTATATAAAGCTACCTAAAGAAAATTACTGGTGTTCTTTTGATCCTATTAGTACCACGGTCAGGCAGCTAGACTATTTACAGTTAGTGCAGTGCGTCCTGTTCACAGTGTTCAGCTAAACCTACAAGTTAGTGGGGTGTGTCCACCTCACAGTGTTCAGCTAAAGCTACCTGTAGAAGGTTGGTGGTGTTCTCATACTACAGGCAGGTAGTTGATTTTGCTAGCTGCAGTATATATATATATATATATCCCAGCTTAGTGCAGCTACAGGCCATTAGTATGTCTGGAAGGCCAAGAAGGAGAGGCAGACAGTCACAAGCCAATAAGAGAGGGCAAGCAGGCTCTGTGTCTAGTGCTGGTCGTGGAGACGGTGCATCCTCATCAGCACGTGGCCATGGGACACGCTTGGCCTTTTTTTCGGCAGCTGGCCGTGTTGAGCCGCAACATGCATAAGACTTGGTCGAGTGGATGACCAAGCCGTCCTCATCCTCCTCATCCTCTCTCACCCATGCCCAGGGTGCTTTGTCTGGCAAAGCACCGGCCTCTTCCCTCGGCTCAATGTCATCAGTGACTCCTTCCCTAGCTCCACCATGTCCTCCTGAGGAGTCCCTCGAACTGTTTGACCACAGTGTTGGGTACATGCTCCAGGAGGATGCCCAGCGTTTGGAAGGCTCGATGATGATACTGAGCTCGATGAAGGCAGTAACATGAGCACGGACAGAGGGGGTGCCCAAGAAGGACAGCAATCTGGCAGTCATGCTCCCCCTGCTGCAGCATACTGCCGGGTTTGCTCCAGTGATGAGGAGGGAGGGGATGATGAGGTCACTGACTCAACGTGGGTGCCTGATAGGAGAGAGAAGGAGGAGGCGGCACATCACCAACGAGGCAGGATGCCCTCCAGGGGCCAGCCTAAGGGCAGCACATTGACTGCATCACATGTGCAGGGCGCTGCAGTCTCTGCGCGTTATTCAAAAAGTTATTTGGTGTGGCCCTTTTTTGAGACGAGTGCATCAGATCGCACCGCTGCTATTTGCAACATATGTCTCAAGCGTATCTCACGTGGCCAAAACATCTCCCGCTTGGGTACCACATGCTTGACCAGACATATGTTGACCTGCCATGCAGTTCGTTGGCAAGCGCATCTAAAAGACCCACACTAAAGAACAAAGAGGACCTCTCCTTGCTCCTCATCAGCTGAGATTTCCAACCCCACTAGACCTTCAGTCCTCTCTGAGACCTGCACTGAGAGGAATGAAGGTGTAGAATTAGGTGTGTCACAGCCAAGTACTTGTGGGCAATCTGCTTTTGGTACACCGACGTCAAATTGTACCAGGCAAATTTCCCTGCCCCAGCTGCTGCACCGCCGAAACAAGTTTTCTCCCAGCCATCCACATGCCCAGCGGTTGAATGCTAGCTTGGCAAAATTGCTGGCACTTCAACTGCTGCCTTTTCAGTTGGTAGACTCTGCCCCCTTCCGTGAGTTTGTGGGATGTGCGGTTCCTCAGTGGCAGGTACCCAAACGCCACTTTTTCTCACGGAAGGCGATTCCGGCTCTCTACCGGCATGTGGAAGGCAATGTCCATGCCTCGCTGGACAGGGCGGTCAGCGGTAAGGTGCATATTACCGCTGACTCATGGTCCAGCAGGCATGGACAGGGACATTACCTAAGTTTCACGGCGCATTGGGTGACTCTGCTGGCAGCTGGGAAGGATGCAGGACAAGGTGCAGTAGTGTTGGAGGTTGTTCCGCCACCACGCCTCCAAAATGCTAATGATTGTGACACACCTCTCTCCTCCACCCCCTCCTCTTCTTCTTCCTCCATGGCCTCTTCCTCGGAACCAGCGGTGCTCTGTAGTCATTCAAGGGGCTACGCAAGTACGCAGGCCAAAAGATGCCATGCGGTGCTTGAGCTGGTGTGCTTGGGGGACAGGAGCCACACTGGGGCAGAGGTTCTGTCAGCTCTGCAGGGGCAGGTTCAGAGGTGGTTGACGCCACGCCAACTTAAGGCAGGAATGGTGGTTTGCGACAATGGCACCAACCTCCTCTCTGCCCTCCGACAGGGACAAATGACCCATGTGCCCTGTTTGGCTCACGTCCTTAACTTGGTGGTGCAGCGGTTCTTGGGCAGGTACCCGGGCTTACAGGATGTCCTGAGGCAGGCCAGGAAAGTCTGTGTGCATTTCCGCCGGTCATATAATGCCAGTGCTCGGCTGACGGACCTCCAAAAGGAGTTTAACCTGCCCAAGAACCGCCTAATCTTTGACATGCCCACCAGGTGGAACTCAACGTTGGCCATGCTGCAGCGGCTGCACACGCAGCAGAGGGCAATCAATGAGTACCTGTGCGACTATAGCACCAGGACAGAATCAGGGGAGCTTGTTTTTTTTTCCCCACGCCAGTGGGCCATGATCAGGGATGCATGCACTGTCCTGTCACCATTTGAGGAGGCCACGAGGATGGTGAGCAGTGACAGTGCATGCATCAGTGACACTGTCCCCCTTGTCCACCTGTTGGAGCACACGCTGCGTGGAATAATGGACAGGGCACTTGAGGCAGAACAGAGGCAGGAAGAGGAGGACTTCCTTAGCTCTCAAGGCCCCCTTTATCCAGACAGTGTTCCTGCGTGCCCGCCGATCACACAGGAAGAGGACGAGGAGGAGGAGGAGGAGGAGCAGGAGGAGGAAGATTGTGTCAGTATGGAGGTGGAGCCTGGCACTCAGCATCAGCAGCAGTCTTTAAGGGATCAGTCCCAAGAAACACATGGACTTGTACGTGGCTGGGAGGAGGTGGCTGCGGACCATGTCGTCCTTAGTGACCCAGAGGACTCCGGACCGAATGCCTCAGCAAACCTACGCTGCATGGCCTCCCTGATCCTGCAAAGCCTGCGTAAGGATCCTCGTATTCGTGGTCTCAAGGAGAAGGACCAATACTGGCTGGCAACCCTCCTTGATCCACGTTACAAGGGTAAGGTTGCGGACCTTATCTTGCCATCGCAGAGGGAGCAGAGGATGAAACATCTTCGGGAGGCCTTGCAGAAAGGTCTGTGCAACGCGTTCCCAGAGACTGGGAGGTTACAAACTCCTGTTTCTGGACAACGTGTTGCTGAGGCTTCGGTCAGTCAAAGAAGGAGCAGTGGAGAAGGTGGCCGTCTGACCGATGCGTTCAGACAATTTTTTGGTCCGCAGCCCCAAGGTATGATCGGTTCCAGCAACCATCACCAGCGTCTGTTTTACATGGTGCAGGAATACCTAGGGGCAAGATCAGACTTGGACACCTTTCCCACCGAAAATCCTCTGGGTTACTGGGTCTTGAGGATGGATCACTGGCCAGAGCTTGCACAGTATGCAATTGAGCTACTGGCCTGTCCTGCATCCAGCGTTCTTTCGGAACGCACATTCAGTGCTGCTGGAGGCGTGGTAACTGATCACAGGGTGCGTCTGTCCACCGACTCGGTCGATCGACTGACCTTCATAAAAATGAATCAGTCTTGGATCACCACCAGCTACCAAGCACCTAATGCTGATGTAACCGAATAATTTTTTTTTAAATCTCAGATCCCTTCAAAGACTGCCTATGCTGATGCTGAGTGACTATCCCTGAGTAATTATCCTCTTCCTCCTCAATCATCACGCTGATAGCTTGTAAGAACATTTTTGGTTCTGGGAGCCACCACCAGTGTTGTGGCACCAGCACCCGTGCCCAAGGCCCAATTTTTCTGCTCCTGTCTAACAGGGGCGTGTAATTACAATTTTTGATGCAATACTTTGCAGCAGGGCTCGTTCCTGCATTCCAACTAGAGTGTCTGTGAGGGGTTGCAGTGTTGTGGCACCAGCACCAGTGCCCAAGGCCCAATTTTTCTGCTCCTGTCTAACAGGGGCGTGTAATTACAATTTTTGATGCAATACTTTGCAGCAGGGCTCGTTCCTGCATTCCAACTAGAGTGTCTGTGAGGGGTTGCAGTGTTGTGGCACCAGCACCAGTGCCCAAGGCCCAATTTTTCTGCTCCTGTCTAACAGGGGTGTGTAATTACAATTTTTGATGCAATACTTTGCAGCAGGGCTCGTTCCTGCGTTCCAACTAGAGTGTCTGTAAGGGGTTGCAGTGTTGTGGCACCAGCACCAGTGCCTAAGGCCTAATTTTTCAGCTCCTGTTCAACAGGGGCATGTAATTACAATTCTTGATCTAATATTTCACAGCAGGGCCCTGCGAGGGCTTACAGTGTTGTGGCCACAGCAACACCTAAGGCCCAAATTTCTGCTGAGTATATAGGGCAGGACCCTACTTTCAAACATCTAACTTACAAACGACTCCTACTTGCAAACGGAAGGAGACAACAGGAAGTGAGATGAAATCTACCCCTAGGAAGGGAAATTCTCTCCTGTAAGAGTTAATATGGGAAAAAAAATTCTCCTTTCCACTGATGCTTTCCAATCCTTGTTCCACAAAAAAACCCAAATTTTCAAAAAACATTTTTCATTGGGACAAAAAGTGAGGTGAAATCTTCTGAAGAGGAGGAAAGACAGCAAAACAAATGTGACAGGGGTGATAACCCTTCCCTATGTTTTCCAAAAAGCTTAAAAAAGATTTTTTGGCTGGAGCTAAACACGTTAAAAATGTACCCGTTCAAAATTACAAACAGATTCTACTTAACAACAAACCTACAGTCCCTGTCTTGTTTGCACCGCCTGTATACTGCTGTTCAGAGTATATAGGGCCTGGTGGCCCCACACCTTTCCTTATTTTAATTTGGGTGCGGGGTTCCCTTAATATCCATACAAGACCCAAAGGGCCTGGTAATGGACTGGGGGGTACCCATGCCGTTTGTCTCACTGATTTTCATCCATATTGCCATGACCCGACATTACATTAAACCCGCAAGCAGTTTTAAATGAGATTTTTTCCTTTAAAAATGACATTTGGTGCAGGGACTGTTCTAAACACGGGAAACACGCGTCACTTTACAGGCATACTATAGACACCCCCCAGGTACGATATTTAAAGGAATATTTCACTTTTTTTTTTTTTACTTTAAGCATCATTAAAATCACTGCTCCCGAAAAAACGGCCGTTTTTAAAAGTTTTTTTTGCATTGATACATGTCCCCTGGGGTAGGACCCGGGTTCCCAAACCCTTTTTAGGACAATACCGTGCAAATTAGCCTTTAAAATGAGCACTTTTGATTTCGAACGTTCGAGTCCCATAGACGTCAATGGGGTTCTAACGTTCGTGCGAACTTTCGGTCCGTTCGCAGGTTCTGGTGCGAACCGAACCGGGGGGTGTTCGGCTCATCCCTAGTCACTATGTCTTACCTCTCCATGCACTTTATTTAGTCCCTCTCCCTTTCCCCATTTTCCCTTTATCACAGCGCAATCACCACCTTTTATAAAAGCTTGCAAAAGACTGTTCATTGTCTCTGAATGTGATGTATGAAGTCTGGCAGTGGGGTGATTGTTTGTTACTAGCTGCAACACCATGGCTACAGAAGCATGGAATAACCTGTGATGACGAAGCTTTGAGTTTGATGAAGCACCCCAGGACCAGATAAGTACCCGTTCAATAATTTATCTTGAAGGAATATTGACTGTGTAACAACCTACTTAGTCTGGATTATGAACTCCAAAAGAATCCACAGGAATCTTATTGGTAGCCCAGTGCTCTACATAGACTGTTCATCTATTTTTAGTGTGAGGGAGGGAGTCTAGGATACAGAGTGATTTCACAATTGAATACATGAATATATGAAAGACACTTCTCTTTCACATCTTGTTCCTGACATTTGAACCTCCTCTAGACTACTATTACCAGCCTCCGGAAACATTTAATCCAGTAATTATTTATCTTCACCATTTGCCATTGGTCTGTGTTCATTTGGAACTGGGACTTTGGTGCAACATCCATGCCTTCTGTGGTCCATCTTCACGCCTTTACCTCACAGGACAATCTTGCCAGCTACCGGGGTGTACAACTCTATCTATGTTTCTTCTCTTAAATAGTTTAGTGCTAATATAGAGGACACTATATACAATATATACAACACGATAGTACTTATGGTTCTACATTACAACTGTAGAGTTGGTCACATTCTTTAGGCAATGTATATGTCTTGTCATATGTGTGCTTTTATATGTAGCTTTCCATAACTTTTTCATACCATTAAACTTTTTGCCTTATTGAGATGTACGGTGGGCTGTGAGAGTTTTTTGTTTTGTCAAGCATGGAGGCAGTTGAGCTTAATTCAGGTTTTTAATTCTTGAGTTATACAACTCTGTACCCCCAGACCAGTACATTCCAGCATCCTCTGCACTCCCCCAACCCCAGATTCATACTCCCAGCACACCACTGCACCCACCAAGGGACATTTCAGCACCCCGCCCCCCCAAAGCGCTAGCATTTTATTACTATATAAGTTCCAGTTAACCTATTTATGTTTATGTTGGAAATGTTACGGTGCTTCTAATTGCTCTGTGGCAATATCGCTTAAGAAAAGTATTTTTTTATTTTGAAGAAATTCACCATGTAGAATGATAACACAATTCAGTACACCTAAATACACCTAAATAAAAATATCACTTTAAGAACAAATGACCAACAATAGTGCAAAAAAAATGTGAACCAAACAGCAAAATGATTAACATTAACAACTTCACAGGTGAACTCAGTTATGTGAATCACACAAATATTAATAGTTGAATAAATGCAGAGCACTGTTATAATAAAGGGTGCCCTTGCGTTCTTTCTTCTTATGGTTGATGTGATTTTGAGAGACTTTAGCTGTGAATACAGCAGCGGAAGTGTCCCTGCTTTGTATCCATCCATGTCCTTGGTATATCTCAAGTGCTGTTAGACCTCTTTTTACATGAGGGCTAACCAACTTGTATGTGGTTTTATGCATTTCTTTTTACGGTGGTGGAACACTGAAGCAGGTCACGAATAATTTGATTTGCATGGTGATGGTCACTTGTGGACTTTAAAGGATATTTATTTAACTATTAATATTTGTATGATGCATTGACATCACCTGTGAAGTTAAAGGAGCAATATAGTAAGGCTGTATTGGCCATACTTCCCCTGTGGGTCACAGGAGTATACAGTGCCTTAAAAAAGTATTCGTACCCCTGGACATTTTCCACATTTTGTCATTACAACCAAAAGTGTAAATGTATTTTATTGGGATTTTATGTGATAGACCAACACAAAGTGACACATAATTGCAGTGGAGGGAAAATCATAAATGGTTTTCATTTTTTTTTACAAATAAATATGTAAAAAGTGTGGCGTGCATTTGTATTCAGCCCACCTGAGTCAATACTTTGTAGAACCACCTTTCACTGCAATTACAGCTGCAAGTCTTTTTGGGTTGTCACTACCAGCTTTGCACATCTAAAGAGTGACAATTTTGCCCATTCTTCTTTGCAAAATAGCTCAAGCACTGTCAGATTAGATCCAGAGCGTCTGTGAACAGCAATTTTCAAGTCTTGTCACAGATTCTCAATTGGATTTAGGTCTATACTTTGACTGGGCCATTCTAACACATGTATATGCTTTGATCTAAACCATTCCATTGTAGCTCTGGCTGTATGTTTAGGGTCGTTGTCCTGCTGGAAGGTGAACCTCAACCCCACTCTCAAGTCTTTTGCAGACTCTAACAGGTTTTCTTCTAAGATTGCCCGGTATTTGGCTCCATCCATCTTCCCATCAACTCTCACCAGCTTACCTGTCCCTTCTGAAGAAAAGCAACCCCACAACATGATGCTGCCACCACCATGTTTCACGATGGGGATGGTGTGTTCAGGGCGATGTGCATTGTTATTTTTCCACCACACATAGCGTTTTGCTTTTTGGCCAAAACGTTTAATTTTGGTTTCATTTGACCAGAGCACCTTCTTCCACATGTTTGCTATGTCCCCCACAAGGCTTCTCCCAAACTGCAAACGGGACTTTTTACTGGCTTTCTTTCAACAAAGGCTTTCTTCTTGCCACTCTTACATAAAGGCCAGATTTGTGGAGCGCACAACTAATAGTTGTCCTGAGGACAGATTCTCCCACCTGAGCTGTGGATCTCTGCAACTCATTCAAAGTTACCATGGGCTTCTTGGCTGCTTCTCTGATTAATGCTCTCCTTGCCCAGCCTGTCAGTTTAGGTGGATGGCCACGTCTTGGTAGGTTTGCAGTTGGGCCATACTCTTTCCATTTTTGGATGATGGATTGAACAGTGCTCCATGAGATGTTCAACGCTTGGGATATTTTTTTTAACCTAACACTGCTTTAAAGGTCTCCACAACTTTATCCCTGGTGTGTTCCTTGGCCTTCATGGTGTTGTTTGTTCACTAAGGTTCTCTAATAAACCTCAGAGGGCTTCACAGAACAGCTGTATTTATACAGAGATTAAATTACACACAGGTGGACTCTATTTACTTATTAGGTAACTTCTGAAGGCAATTGGTTCCACTAGATTTTAGTTAGGGGTATCAGAGTAAAGGGGGCTGAATACAAATGCATGCCACGCTTTTCACATATTTTTTTGTAAAACATTTTGAAAACCATTTATCATTTTCCTTCCACTTCACAATTATGTGCCACTTTGTGTTGGTCTATCACATAAAAACCCAAGAAAATACATTTACGTCTTTGGTTGTAACGTCACAAAATGTGGAAAAATTTAAGGGGTATGAATACTTTTTCAAGGCACTGTACTTAGTTTTGTACTCCTGTCATCAAGATTCAGCCGACAGCGGGCTAAAATCTGTTGTTGGTTGATATCACAGAGCCTGTCTGCAGAGACCCCCCATAATAATGTTGGGTTCCACCCAGATGCCTGGCAACCTGAGAGCCTGATCTAGCTGCTTCCACGATCCGGCATTCCAGTGAGCGCTGAAGGGGAAGACCACAGAGCAGTAAATGACAGTCACCTCCATGTGCTCAGAGCGGACATGAGAACTGAGTGATTAGCAGTCTTTGATTGCTCAGTTCTTGGTGTAAAACTGGCGGGGGGGACAGCCGCAGCATCAGATCAATGCTACAGCTATCTAGGTAAGTATGTAAGTTTGCTTTTTTAACTTCCCATACTTCTCTTTTAATGTTGATCACTTTGCTTTTTGGTTCACAATACTTTTCTTTTGTTGTTGGCCATTTGTTCGTAAAAGGATGGCTCAACATTTTTATTTAGGTTTATTGTTATCTTGTATTCTAATATTCCTAGCCCTGTTGCAGAAAACCACTTTAGAGGCCAGTTCACACCAGAACGCAGTGCAATCTGCAGCGGGTGTCAATATTAAGGTAATGACACTCCAAATGCAGGTTGCAAACACAGTGTATTTACCCACACAGAAGTACCATGCGATGCAGTTGCAGTGAGTTTCCATAGGTAGTGCATAAACTACTTTTGGTGGGGTGTAGTATGATTTTAGCCCATTCAAAATGAATGGGCTGAAGTTGCGCCGCACAAAACTGCATGTGAATCAAACATGCATTCTCGTGTGATTCCCGGTGTGAACTGGCCCTAACAATAATTTTTCACATGTAAGGCAATATCCCTTCTTTACTTTTCCTCCTCAAAATGCTAGTCTATGGGTTAACCAAATAATTGTAAATAATGCAATCTCTATGTAGCAGTTAAGTAAGACAGAATAATAAATCCTGTATAATAATAATAATAATAATAATAATAATAATAAAAATAACAGAATAACTACACTGAACCATGGAGAGCTCCCTCTACTGGCTTAAATACAAATCACTATATTAAGTGTAGTAAAAACAAAATATTGGCATGCTGTAAAAGCTATATATTTTGGCTTTATTAAGAATTCACTTGCATGCCTCTTTTTCTCCTCCTGGATTTGTACAGAGTGATGCTGAAGTTTCAGTGTGTGTGTGAATAACTGCATAAAGAGCAGTCAAGGGGATCATAAAAAAATCTCACACAATCCTCATACTTTTTTCTTTTTCTCACGTACATTTATCTGATCCCCTTGACAGCTCTGATGTTTTAATGTCAGAACATGCAGCTTTAACAGATATTAACTGGGATTTGTTAAATACACAAGTGACTTTATGTATAAACTTTGGTAAATGCTATCCTTACAAAGGGTGATTAACAAAGCCATCATTTTAGAGTTCATTAGAAACACTTTATTAGTGTGGGTATTAGCATACTTTTCATTGTAAATTTCTAAAAATAGGGCTCTTCAAAGTTTTAATAATCTGTTTGTTAAAGTATAACTTAACCGCTTCAGCCCCAGAAGATTTTATCCCCTCCCTGACCAGAGCACTTTTTACAATTTGCGTCCTTTTTTCCCCACAAATAAAGCTTTCTTTTGGTGGTATTTGATCACCTCTGCGGTTTTTATTTTTTGTGCTATAAACAAAAAAAGAATGACAATTTTGAAAAATAAAAAAACAATATTTTTAACTTTTTGCTATAATAAATATGCCTAAAAGTTTAAAAAAAAAACACATTTCTTCATCAGTTTAGGCCAATATATATTCTTCTACATATTTTTGGTTAAAAAAATCGCAATAAGCATATATTGATTGGTTTGTGCAAAAGTTATAGTGTCTGCAAACTATGGGAAAGATTTATGGCATTTTTTTGGCATTTTTATTATTATTTATTTTTTTACTAGTAATGGCGGTGATCTGCAATTTTTAGCAATACTGCAACATTGCAAAGGACAGATCGGAGACTTTTGACACTTTTTTGGGACCACTGGCATTTATACAGCGATCAGTGCTATAAAAATGCACTGATTACTGTGTAAATGTCACTGGCAGGGAAGGGGTTAACACTAGGGGCGATCAAGGGCTTAACTGTATGTTCCCTCAACATGTTCTAACTGTGTGGGAATGGGAGTGACTAGGAGAGGAACCATATTGTTTTTCCTACTTAGAAGGAAGAAACTATATGGCTCCTCGCCTCTGACAGCACAGGGATTTGTGTATTTACACACACAAATCCCCATGCTGGTGCTCGTGCACATGATCACGCGTGGCTGGCGGCAATCATGCCCGCAGGCCACCCGCATCAGGTCCCCAACCGTGCAGCAGACGCCGAAAATGGGTAGCACGTACCCCTATGGGATTTTCACCCAGGAATGCTATTGTGCCACAGTATATCTGTGTGACACAGTCGGCAAGTGGTTAAGGCAAATCTTTTTTTTTTTCATTTTGGATAGAGAGGAGATGGATTAGGACACCTATGCCTGTGCTCCTGTTAAGGAGATTCTCCCTTTCTATGTGTCCTGTTTACCATTATCATTGAAAGTGAAAGTAAAAGAAAAATCCCAAATTTTGGGTTGTCCCCAGAAAAAAAATAGAAGGGAAATCTTCCAATGGGGACACTAGTTCTGGTGACCTGGGGGTCCCCAAGGAATTTCCTTAAATTGCAGGCATTTCCTCTCACTTCCTGTTTGGCTATAGGACAGGAAGTGAAAGGAAATCTCCGCAATGGGACACAGATGGCAAAAAAAATCTGACGGGGGTTATAACCCTCGCTTGCTCCATTCAAAATGAAAAAAACATGTTTGCCTATAGTTTGCCTATAGTTCTACTTTAACTTTCCTTAGGATAAATAAATCAGTCTGGCACAGCTGTTTTCAAAAAAGTGTCCCCTCAATTGTTTATCTCTTACCTTAAGGTGACACTAAACGATATCCTAATTCTCCAAAAGTAATCCATATGCATCCACTACCTAATGGCCCTATAATTCATAAAACAGTTTCTTACTGTGTTTTTTCCTCCTTGTAATGTCCACCATGAGCTTCCTTTTCCATCTCACTTTCCTTTAGTGGGAGCATTCAGTGCATGTTAGTTGTGGTTATGTGCTGCTCTATGCACACTACCCATCCCATCGTCTATATTCCATCATTCTTCTACATTCCTACATACAGTGGGGCCATGGAGTAAATGTAACCACCCTCTACTAGGAAGTCAGCTCACAGCAGCAAAAAAAAGCAATTTGGAGATTTGGAGGATGCTGAGAGCAACAGAAGGTACATCTTGGGTTACAAATCTCAAAGTGTTGTAGCATGCCTGCCCTGGGCTTGCTAAATTTAGTGTATGGCTTTGCTGTAATAAGCTAAGCTGCAGTTTATTTTTTTTTTAGGTCTATTCAGATTTATTCAGATTTATTCCTAAACTTGGTGGCTGATTGCTTCTACCTGCTTCTGGAAGAATGTTGCAGAAATGGTGTTGTAGTATCAATCCCTGTGTTATGAACAGGGCCGTCTTTACTATTGATTGGGCCCTGGGCAAAAAAAATTCTTGGGCCCCCCCATGCAAATTGTCTCTCCACCCCAATATTCGAAAAAACAAAACAAACACGTAAACTTATTGCCTTGTATTCTATTTGTACTGTTTGCCCTCATGTTGTAAAGCGCTGCACAAACTATTGGCGCTATATAAATACTGTATAATAATAATAATGATGGGGGAAGAGATAGAGAAGTCCAGGATGATGGGTGGGGGGGAGATATGGGAGTTCAAGATAATGGGGGAAGGGGGAGATAGGAGTCCAGGATGACACACAGGGATTGGGGGTGTGTACTTTGAGGTTTTTGTATCATACAGGGCACAGAAAAAAATCAGCACAAGGGGCAGTACTTGCATATCCTCCTCCCTCCCGCAAAGTAACTATCTATTGGTCACCTCTGCACATCACTTTGCTTACCTCTACTTCCTCATCCACAGCTCACTTCTGTATTCCCTGTCTATCTCTGTCCCCCCCCCATACACAGCTCACCTCTGTACCCCTCTATCCACAGCTCACCTCTGTTCCCCTCTATCCACAGCTCACCTCTGTACCCCTCTATCCACAGCTCACTTCTGTATCCCCTGTCTACCTCTGCCCCCCCCCTCCACAGCTCACTTCTGTATCCCCCATCCACCTCTGTACCCCCCCCCCATGTACACCTCTATATATCTTTCCGTCCACCTTTGTACCCCACATCCACCTCTGTGTTCAGCTCTGTACCCCCATCCACGTTCACTTCTATATCTTTCCGTCCACCTCTGTACCCCCCCCATGTCCACCTCTGTAGTACCCCCCCATCCATGTTCACCTCTGTATCCCCCCACCGCCTCTGTTCACCTCCGTACCCCCATGTTCACCTCCGTACCCCCATGTCCATCTCTGTACCCCCCATGTCCATCTCTGTACCCACCATGTGCACCTCTGTACCCCTTCCACCTCTGTACCCCCCATGTCCATCTCTGTACCCCTTCCACCTCTGTACCTCCATGTCCATCTCTGTACCCCCCATGTCCATCTCTGTACCCCCCATGTACACCTCTGTACCCCTTCCACCTCTGTACCCCCCCATGTCCATCTCTGTACCACTTCCACCTTTGTACCCCCCATGTCCATCTCTGTACCCCCCATGTCCATCTCTGTACCCCCCCATGTCCATCTCTGTACCCCCCCATGTCCACCTCTGTACCCCCCCATGTCCACCTCTGTACCCCCCATGTACACCTCTGTACACCTTCCACCTCTGTACCCCCCCATGTCCATCTCTGTACCACTTCCACCTTTGTACCCCCCATGTCCACCTCTGTACCCCCCATGTCCACCTCTGTACCCCCCATGTCCATCTCTGTACCCCATGTCCATCTCTGTGCCCCATGTCCATCTCTGTACCCCCCATGTCCATCTCTGTACCCCCCATGTCCACCTCTGTACCCCCCCATGTCCATCTCTGTACCCCCCCATGTCCACCTCTGTACCCCCCATGTCCACCTCTGTACCCCCCATGTCCACCTCTGTACCCCATGTCCATCTCTGTACCCCATGTCCATCTCTGTACCCCCCATGTCCACCTCTGTACCCCCCATGTCCATCTCTGTACCCCATGTCCACCTCTGTACCCCCCATGTCCATCTCTGTACCCCTTCCACCTCTGTACCCCCATGTCCATCTCTGTACCCCCCATGTACACCTCTGTACCCCCCATGTACACCTCTGTACCCCTTCCACCTCTGTACCCCCCCATGTCCATCTCTGTACCACTTCCACCTTTGTACCCCCCATGTCCATCTCTGTACCCCCCCATGTCCATCTCTGTACCCCCCCATGTCCACCTCTGTACCCCCCCATGTCCACCTCTGTACCCCCTATGTACACCTGTGTACCCCTTCCACCTCTGTACCCCCCCATGTCCATCTCTGTACCACTTCCACCTTTGTACCCCCCATGTCCACCTCTGTACCCCCCATGTCCACCTCTGTACCCCCCATGTCCATCTCTGTACCCCCATGTCCATCTCTGTACCCCCCATGTCCACCTCTGTACCCCCCATGTCCACCTCTGTACCCCCCATGTCCACCTCTGTACCTACCATGTCTTCTCACTTCTGTACCCCCCATGTCCACCTCTGTACCAGCAATTCTCTGCAGTCTGCACAAATGAATCCTCTTCCCCTTCTCTCCACCTTGTTCTTTCTTACCTGATCACACGGCGGTGCAACGAACACAGTCCCAGCCTATCAGACCCAGGACACAGCCAGAAAACTTCACCCGGCTGTGTGCTACATAGGTCTGCCAGGCGGGGGTGGGGGCGGGAGGAACACAGAGTGCCGCTCTCGCTCTGTCATTGTCTCCGGTCCGCAGCTCCTGACAGAGGGAGAAGCGGGACGAGCGGGCTCAAACACATGAAGCCCGCTGCTGTCCCGCTCTCCTGTATAATGAATGTAGCCGCTTAGGAGAGCAGGGGGGATTGGCTCCCCCCGCTACTCCGCAAAAACTGCGGGCAGCACAGGGCTTAAGTGGCAGCTGCTTTGGGCCCCACAGCAATGACAGGGCCCAGGGCAGCTGCCCCTTTTGCCCTGCGTTAAAGATGGCCCTGGTTATGAATAGTTATCTGAACCTAGCTAATCCCTGGAAGGCTCACCCAGAAAGTGTGGCTAGGGAGCAGGTTAATATTTGGAAGGATCTGATCAGAGCTCACTTTCCCTAGGGCTTCCTTCCTGGGAGAGGGCCTGAATGTGATATATTAAAGAAAGTTACTGCTTCTAAGACCCAGAATGTGCTATGGGCTTGAAGGAAACTTGCCTGTGGCAGCTTGACTGGAGAGGTGGGGGTGCCTTTCACCTGTAGCTCCAGGTGGGAAATTACTTCTTGAGGGTGAGATGCCAGAAGTTACTGTAAAGGAATGTGGCTTCTCTCATAGGGTCTCAGAATGACTGGCTGCCCCCTCTTTCTTCTCCATAGTCTATAATATACAGTACATTGAATATCCCGCAACCCTAAATTCTCATCCCTTCATTTTGTTCAAGATCTGCAATAAATCCTTTAAAGATACTAAAGATAGACTGAGCCTGAAATTTGCTAGTGTGCTTCCGGGACTGAACACAGGGCAAGCAGCCTCTGAACAGGTAAGGGGGACCCATTTATTTCTAGTGACCCCTTCAGGGCTACAGTTCAATTTTAGGTTTTAAACTCCCCTTGCCATATATTAACCCCTTCATGCTGACATAACACGTACAGTATATACGGCCCCACATATATGCATGTCTGTCTTTGTGCTGGGAGCGTGCAGCACAGCTCACTCCCAGCACAGAGACTGGGGTTTCACCAAGAGCCGTGGGGCCTGTACTAATAATTGGGACCCAGAACTCCCGATTCCAGTTCACCTGATCAATGTGGTAGCCTCTGATTGGCTATCATAGTGATCAGTCACTGTGAAGCCCACCCCTGTGTTTCTCTCTGTGAATGGTGAGGAAAAATACATTGTATCTTTCTCTCTCCTTTGCAGAGAAAAAAAAGTGTGTGTAAAAAAAAATAACAAAAAAGTAAAATTAATAAAAAATTAAAGAAAAAATAAAGAAAAAATACCTAAATCAAGGTTAGATCGAGGTCAGTGCCAGGGTTAGTAATTGGGTCAAGTAAGGGTCAAAAGTAAAGGTCAGGATCTGTATATTCTGGGAATGGATTTTTTTTAAATTAGTATCAGTGTCAGTTAGTGTCGGGGTTAGTGTTTTTTTAAGTAGTACAAAAAAAAAAGCAAAATGTACATTATTGTTTCTGGGCTGTACTATGGATACAAGTAACAAATAACATACACATATATGGTATTGCTGCGATCATCAGGAGCAGGAGATTTTTTTTGGGTTGTTCTTTGGTGGTAGGTTATGGTAGTAGCAAGAAATATACAGCTAAATTTAAAAAAAAAAAAGTTTTTTTTTTTTTTTTTACTACTTTGGGCCAGTTTTCCTTTGATATTAAAGCGGAGTTCCACACAAAAATGGAACTTCCGCTTTTTGGACCCCTTCCCCCCTCCGGTGTCACATTTGGCACCTTTCAGGGGGGAGGGGGGTGCAGATACCTGTCTAAGACAGGTATTTGCACCCACTTCCGGCATAGACTCCCATGGGAGTCTATGCCTCTTCCTGTCCCTCCGCGCTGTCTCCTGGGAAACACACAGCTCCCAGGAGAGAGCGGGGACCAGTTACGATGCGCAGCGTGACTCGCGCATGCGCAGTAGGGAACCGGGAAGTGAAGCCGCAATGCTTCACTTCCTGATTCCCTCAACTAGGATGGCGGCGGCAGCTGCCGAGAACCGAGCGGGTTCTCGGCGTCGCCTGCCGACATCACTGGATCCTGGGACACGTATATGGCCATTTATTAAAAGTCAGCAGCTGCAGTATTTGTAGCTGCTGGCTTTTAATATTTTTTTTTTGGGGCGTATAGGTGGACCCCCGCTTTAAAAAAACAAAATCAGGAGATATCTATTACCATTTGCCACCAAATGGAAGCTCAATTTGCATATAATATGTACTTTCTTAATTCCAAATCACTTCCAGCTGGTTACAGAGTGAGCATCCTTCCTATTCTTGTTTGGCGTAGATGGTGGCCGATCCTTACTTTTAACAGTACAGAGCATGTGATGATATGTGAAGGTTGTTGTGCAAAGCAGTACTAAGCCAAGGTTGACATGACAATGCTCTCCCAGGGGGTATGTCCATGAGGCCTTACTTTCAAAGGAAGTTGGACTTAGGATGCTGGGCATGAGTCATCTTAGAAAAAGACAATCACTGGTTGACAGAGTGGAATTTCTGCAGGGAAAAGGTCCAGAGAAAAGGTGTATATGGTAGCAAAAGCTGCATTTTTTCATGTTTACTCCTACTGGTTAATAGACACGTGCACACTGAAATATTTCAAATCGGAATTTCAGTTTCGTCCGAAAAATAAATTTATTTAGCTAATCCCGAAAATTTTTTTTTATTTATTTTCTTTAGTTAAAAATGTATTTGTAAGAAATATAAATTATATAAGGTATATAATTATTAATTAATGAATTAAATAAGGTCGAATCTTTCAAGTGAAGGCTTATGGTGTTCTAAGAGGATTCGACAAAGCAGCTAAACTGTACGACGCCGTAATCGTACATTTCCAGTCGAATGCTCCGCCATTAAGCTATAGTAGAATTCTAATGTTGTTTGACTAGTAATAACTATAATGATTAATTATTATTACTAATAGTCAAACAACATTAGAATTCTTCTATAGCCTATGGGTGGAGCAGTGTGTCTCTCTGCTAGCAATCGTAAGTGAAAGTAAATTGGCTGTACATGTGTACTTACATTCTAGCTATTTTACTGCTCCTCCTCTTTGGTTACAATCAGCCAATAACATTCATCGTCATCAACATTTTACTTTCCCCAACCATTCCAGCAGCGACCACTAACAACTACGGTATTTTACTATTGTCTCTATAATGTCGAGTTTTCCTCTCTAAGTCGAATAATCTTGGACTAATAATGTTAGGTTAGGCACATTCAACCGCAGGTTCAATAGACACAGATCGCTATTGTCACCATCAAGTTGAATCTTCTATCTATCTATATCGAACTGTTGTTGCAACTAGTAGATATTTATATCTATTATAAATTGGCCCCTAAGTTGACTGCTAAAACTTTGTACTTATCTACCTGATGCAAAATGCGCCTTATAACAAATCTTTAAAGTTGTTTTCAATGTTTAAACCTGCAGCTTTTATTAAAATAATACCCGGAGATCCCACCATGAAGGTTCTATTATACAAACTGTCTGTTATGGGGTGATAACTGTGACCTTATTGTACTTCTATTACCCCATCAAATGATGACGTCTACCCAAAGCAATGCTGTGCAGTGAAATGATGGACCCAAGTGTGCGTCAACAAAAAGTGGCTGAAGAAGGCTGGAGGAGATCAGCAGCACTGAGATGCAAAAAAGGTGGAGGAAAACCATGGTAATTGTTTATGTAACACCTTGATTAAGCAAGCTAAATAACATCAAATCCAGTTAAGGCTGACTCTGAATCTTTTTGTATAAAAAAATATGTTTGTGTCTCTCTGCCACAGGAATACCAGCCAAACATTTCAGGTACATACATGAGCCCCATTCTCTGTAGCATTCAGGAGCTTCCACAGCTGATGCAGGGAGAAGAGGACCTGTGACGTCTGGTGAATATGGGGGGTGTCTGCATTGGAGTTGGACTTTAATGAGATTGTATACTATTTTGTATACTTTTTTTTCTTCCTTTTTATTATGTCAAGTAGAGATGGGCCAAACACCCCCTGTTTGGTTCACAGCAGAACAGGGGAAAAGTTCAGACCCGAACAGCTAAAACCATTGAAGTCTATAGGAGCCCAACAGGAAAAGTCAAGTGACCATTTTGAAGGCTTATATGCACATAATTGGCCATAAAAGGGGTATGGGGATCTGGGTACTGCCCCGGGGGACATGTATCCATGCAAAAAATTATTTTTTTAAATTATCGTTTTTTCAGGAGTAAGGATTTTAATGATGATTAAAGTGTAACAATAAAAATGAAAAATTCCTTTAACTACAGTGCCTGGGGGGTCCTCTAAGTCTTCCTGTAATGTGGCGCATCTGTAGCATGTATAGAACATATTGCAGCAAAAATGACATTTCTAAAGAAAAAAACTATCCCAACAACAATTTGGTGTGCCCACAAGGCCTTTGCTAGAGGAACTCAAAACCAACTAGCCTCCAGGGAAAGGAAAAAAAAAGATGCAGTGTATATTACAACTGCACATAGATATTGCTGATCTAGAGGCCCAACATAAAAACACCCGTACTGTCACCACTCACCTCCTGAATCACATTAATGCATGTCTGTAGGAGTTAAGGCAGGAACTCAGGGCAGATTATGACATCTACTTTAAACGCTTGAAACTTTCCTGTTGTTCCCAAAACAACAGGGCAGGAAAACTCTTAGCTTCCCAGTTAAAGAAGAGGCAAACTCGCTCTAATCTTCTGCTAATCAAACACCACCATACCAATGCTACCTACCGCAATCCCAGAGACATAGCCAACGTATTTAAAGGTTTTTATGAATTCCTTTATAATCTATCTTACGATCCAATCACATATCAACCCACAGATTCTGAGATTAAGAGATTTCTGCTTGAGATCCATTTACCCTCATTGAATGCTGAGGTACTCCAACAACTAAACAACCCTATTACTACTGATGAAGTAATGACAGTGATAAAATTGTTACCTATGCACAAATTGCCTGGTGCGGATGGCTTTTCAGCCGAGTATTACAAGGCGTTCAATACCCTTCTAGCCCCGAAACTTGTAAAAGTGTACAATACAGTTGCAGAATTAGGATCATTCTCGAGTGAAATGCTCCAAGCTGTAATAGTCACAATACCTAAACCCAGGAAGGATCCTTCCCTTCCCCAAAACTTCAGACTCATCTCCCTACTGAACTCAGATCTTAAGATATATTCCAAAGTCTTAGCCAAAAGGTTGATGGAGGTCACCCCATATCTTATAGGTCTGGACCAGGTGGGCTTTGTAAAAAGGTAGGCAGGCACCAGACGGAACCAGATGAATGATAAACTTGCTGTACTTTGCAGAACTCACCCACAAACCTAGTGTTTTCCTGGCCTTAGATGCAGAAAAGGCTTTTGACAGGGTACAGTGGGGATACATGTCTAAAACCTAATTGTCTAAATTTGGGTTATCTGGTTTTATCTACTCAGCCATAATGTCCCTGTACTCTAATCCCACAGCCAAGGTCTACACCTGTGGCATGCTCTCTGACCCCTTCCACCTAACAAATGGGACCAATCAGGGATTCCCTTTATCTCTGATAATTTTCTCACTTACCATCGCACCACTGGCTGAATATAACAGATCCAACAAAGGCATCACTGTGGGCCCCAGGGATCACAGACTGGGGCTTTTCGCTGATGACATTATATTAACTTGGAAAATTCAATATCCGAGGTACACTCTAAACTATGTTTGGACAGGTCTCCTTCTACAGGGTAAACACAGCCAAGTGCTATGCCCTCTCTGTGGGTATGCCCAAGGATAAAGTTGATCAGATCAAGAATATATTTCTGTGCAATCGGGATTCCCCCTCTATTACATACCTAGGCATCCAATTGACCTCTCCATCTTCCAATTCTGGCTCGAATAGAGGAAGAATTAAGACAAATCAGGAAACTCCACCTGTTGTGGGTTGGATGTATAACCGCTTCCATAATGCAAGTTTGGACCAAATTGATCTACTTCTTTAGAACACTTCCCATACCCAATCTCATGGATCTGCCAACTAGGGGTTAAAATAGTGCAGACTGATTTCAGTGATTGGCAACAGGCTGCCTTATTTAAACACCTCAACAGCACTGTGTCTTTGCTGTCTGATCTGCAGCTCATACCTGTTCCTGTGACTTCCTGTTCCTGTGATCCGATCTGTTTCCTGTGTTTGACCCGGCTTTTTTGACTACGATTGATCTTTGTTATCCTGACCCCGGCCTGCCTTGTAACCATGCTCCGCTCTACACTGCTTGATATCCTGTTGTCAAACTTTGCCTGTGTCCTGACCATTCTCTGCCTTTTATCTATATCTACATCTGATCATCTGTTACCAAACCCGGCTTGTCTGACTACGTATTCAGTGTCTCCCCAGCCCTGTGCCTACCAGCCTGTATCCTGTTTCCTGCTGCTCCTGGCCTTACGTACCTCTGACCACTGTCCGGCTTGATGCGCCTCTGCCCGCTGCCCAGCTTGATGTGTCTCTGCTTGACGACCCGGAGCCCGCTGCCCAACCTGATGACCCGGAGCCCACTGCCCAGCCTGATGACCCAGAGCCTGCTGCCCAGCCTGCTGACATGGTGCCTGCTAAACCGGTTCCTGATGCCCAGCTTGCCACTCATGCTTCCTGGCCGGATGCCTAGCTTGCCGCTGTTTCTCTCCTGCTTGATGCCCAGCCTGACTGTAATGCCCCTGTGTGGTCTGCCTTCGATGGGTTCTTTCCCATTGCCCTGCTAATTGTTATTTCCGGATCCAAAATTCCTGACCCTGGTGGTGTAGTGCGTGTCCTATTTTCAGACTCAGGTGGCACGTCTCCCAGTGGATTACAGGACTCTGGCCTAAGAAGTGCGAAGAAGTCCACAGACTCAGTAGGGAAACTTTTCAAGGTTTTTCCGCACCCACTTGGACTGTCAAGCCAAGGGCTGAATGGAGCGTCCGGAGGTCACACCTTAAGGGGGGAACTGTCAGGAACAATGTCGTTACTTGGTTCACCTGCTGGTGGCACTGTTACTTTCCCTCTGCAAGCCTTGTCCTTGCCTGAACCTGATCTGTTTCCTGTCTTGTCCTGCACTCCGTTTCGTGTATCCAGTCCATGAGACCTGTCCCTGTTACCTGCTCCCAGCTCCCACTTGCTGACCACTCCTAGTACCTGGTCTTCTGTTCCCCTTTTCTCTTGTCCCTGCCTTGGTTAGTTATTTGTGTTTCCTTTACTTGTGTATATATATATAAGTTAGATAGTTAGGTGTTTTGGGGTTTGCTGTGTTTCATTACTTGTTTATGGTTTGCTGGTGTTGCAAGTGTGTTTTTACCTTAATAAATATAACTTTTTCACTTACACTTGTGTTCCTGATTCCTTAAGTGCAGCCCAACCCTCTGATTACCCCGTGCTGGATGCCTGTGTATGGCATCACTGACAGATACACAATCCCTCAGTTTAAAAGGCCTGATAGCAGCTTTTGAATACCTAATACCAATTAATCACTGGAAAGCAAAAGGGGTACACTTCTTACTAGCTGATTTACAGGACACAGTCACCCTTGACACTTACAAAATGCACCAAGTAAAACACTATACAGCCTCAACCCTGGAGTGCTCCATAGAAGTGCCACTCCCTCTATGGAGCCTCCTAATGAGCAAGCCCATGGTTAGGTCTAAAGGTATATCCCTATTTTATTGTTATTGTAACTATCATCCCATAAACAGTAAACTTGTATGCTTAAAGGAGTTGTAAAGGCAGAAGGTTTTTTTTTTTTATCATAATGCATTCTATGCATTAAAATAAAAAGCCTTCTGTGTGCAGCAGCCCCCCTAACAATTACCTGAGCAATGTCCACAAGTGTCTCAGCCATCTGAGATTCTCCCTCCTAATTGGCTAAGACACAGCAGCAGCGCCATTGGCTGCTGCTGCGGTCCATCAAAGTCAGCTAGCCATAAGAAGAGAGAGGGGGCAGGGCCAGGTCAGGTCTCTGTGTCTGAATGAACACATGGAGCTGGGACTCAGCTCGGGTGCCCCCATAGCAAGCTGCTTGCTGTGGGGGAACTGAACAGGAGGGAAGGGCCCAGATCACAGAAGAGGGACCTGATAAGAGGAGGATCTGGGCTGCTCTGTGCAAATCCACTGCAACAGAGCAGGTAAGTATAACATGTTTGTTATTTTTATAGGAAAAAAAAAACACGAGACTTTACAATCACTTTACCTGGGAACAAGAAGTACAACAGGATCTCTCCTTTCAGCAACAGCATTTAGCAATAAAATGCAATAGCAAATCTTCCGCTTGTGTGGATCACTGGGACAACACACAGAAAATTTTACATAGGTGGTACATGACGCCCTTGCGTTTGCACAAGCTGGATCCAAACCTGCCACCCTCATGTTGGAGTGAATGTTATTGTGTCAGCAACCTTTTACATACACTTTGGGGATGTACTGTAATAAGGCCTTTTTTGGAAGGCGATCCTCTCCCTTATTGCTGAAATCTCAGGCTCCACACACACTATCACTCCAGCATTGGCACTCCTAAGTTTGAGTATAGAGTCCTTTACTCCATTATCAGGAAAAGTAGTCATCCACATATTATTTACAGCCTGTATCTCCATTGCTAAACAATGGCACTCTAATTATCCCCCTAGCATTGAAGAAGTTATAGCTAGTTACCTCACAATACACAATGGAAAAAATGCTTGCATATAAAGAAGGAGGGGCACACCTTCCATAAACATTAGGATATATGAAAATCTTCTAAAAAGGCCTTGCTAGATATTTGAAGTAAAAGTAACCCTACTATACTGAAAATACCAATGCTAGCTGAATATCTTCTTGTGGTAGCCCAATGGTTCAGCTTGATACCTATGCTTGTTTTTCTTCACTCGCTTAATGTTATGTTATGTAATAAGTCAAGCTACCCAACTCCTGGGACCCTCATCAAGGTCCCTGATGGGTTTCCTACTTAAATTTTATAACATGAGCCTGATCACAGTATGTACCCAAGTGGGGTGATGAGCTTAACCTCTGGAGGAGGTTACAAAACAAAATACTTCAAGGATGCCTGTGTAACGATAAGCCTTATTGTTCTTGTTTTTGTTATTCCTATGCTGTAAAATGTATTCAACATGTATGTTTATGCATATCTTTGTTTGTACATTCTGAATTCTAATAAAAATCTATGGAAAGGAGGGGCGCATGCGCGGCGCGAACCGAGGAGGAAGCAAGGGCTGAGAGCTCCGTGAGCCGCGGAGACTAACGGCATTTCCCCGGGGCGATTAACACACGCTATCTACCGAAATCATCCCCGCACCCCCGGCGGAACACTCAGCGCATGACGGGCACTAGAAATCGCCGTGGAAAACCGGCCCAAAGATCCTTAACGACCTATCTGTTAAGAGAGAAGGAGAGAGACATGCAGGCCCAAGATGGCGCCCGGAAGACACAGTCACAGGCACATTCTCCTGCAGCGGCCCCCTCACCACCGCACTCCCAGGGAGACAGTGAGTACACATTCCAACTTACTAAGGCTGATCTAGATGAGAGCCTAACTTTAATGTATGACAAGATCGCCCAGAAATTTCAGTCAGAGCTCCACAAATCTACTAACACGCTGTCCCTGGAGATTGCGGCCCTGGGAAGCAGAACTGATCTACTAGAGACAAAACATGATGAGCTCTCCTTGGTGTACTCTGATCTAAGGAAGGAACATGAGTCCCTATCGGAAACGGTCCTGCAGCTCCAAGCTCACATTGAGGACCTCGATAATAGGAACCGCCGAAACAATCTTAGGGTGCGTGGAGTGCCTGAATCGGTCACCGATCTACTACCTACGATACAGAAGATATTCCAATCCCTCTTACCAGACTCCCCACTGTCGGCCTTCTCCTGTGACAGGATTCATAGGGCCCTTCGCCCTCCCCCTCCCCCAGAGAAACCACCAAGGGACATAGTACTCTGCCTTAAGGACTTCCTGATCAAAGAGGAGATACTTAGAGCTTCACGGAACACCCCTAATATTCGTCTGGAAGGTACCCCGATTCAAATCTACCCTGACATCTCTCCCACCACCCTAGATAAGCGCAGAAGGATGAAGGAAGTTACTTCTGTTCTCCAAACGGCCAGTATTCGCTACCGCTGGGGCTTCCCCTTCAAGCTGCAGGTGCCCCACAATGGCACAACTTACACCGTGACCACACTGGCAGAGGGAAAAGAACTACTGGTGAAGATGGGCCTCCTTGATGCGGCTTCCCTGCCCAGAATACCCTCCACTCCACGTCACTCAGCTATTTGGGCAACCCCACCACCCAGAAGAGACCGCCGAGATCAACGCCGTGACTGAAGACAGGACACACTTTTCTTTTTTCTCCATTTACTTTTTCCCCCTACCCTTGTTTTTCTCTTTGTTTCTCTCCCTCCAAGGTATCGAGGTTTGAACATCTCCCGACATGCTTAAAGAAAATTGGACTCTCCAGGCTCATCACGGACTCCCGGATGCGCCCACATGATTGTCCCTACACTCTTTATTACTGAGAACTGACTGGCTCCCCGTCTGGTTAGTGACGTCAGAGCTGGTTGATTCCCCACAGGTAAACTCCTCAGACGAATCTATGTCTGTACGGATGACACGAACACTACCACTTAGAGTGTCGGACCTTTTGGTCCGAATGGACATTTTTTTTTGGGTCCATGGGATGTTTTTCCCCATGACCCCCCGGAGCTATGTTTGGCCATTTTTCGGCCTAGTATTCAGGTTACTAGTTTTTTTGTTTTTCTATGGTTATGATTTTATGCTTTTGCTTTTTTTTGTGTTATTCACAACAACAGGCTCTATCTTAGTGATTTATGTGCTACTAACTCAGAGTATAGATGCATGCAGCCCCATGGAACTATGTGTCATAGCTATGTCATGCCTCTGAGGAGGCTGGGTTGCTGTTTGGTAGCTCCCTCTCGGCCTGGACCCCTTACTGATCCTAGCGGATTCACTATAAACAACCATGGGTATTAAAATAATTTCCCATAACGTTAAAGGGTTTAATACCCCTCAGAAAGGAAGAAAAGCATTCAAAACGTACAAATCTCTGATGTAACCTTACTCCAGGAGACTCATTTCTCCAGAGATAATCATCCATCTTACATTGACAAGTCTTTCAATCAAAGCTATTTCACCACCCATGGGTCCAGGTCTAGAGGGGCGGCCATCTTTATTAAAAACTCAGTGATGTTTCAAGCTCAAAAGATTTATAAAGATCCCAACAGTCGATTTGTGATAGTTCAGGGTACTATCCAAAACAAACTTTTAACTATGGCCTCAGTGTATGCCCCAAACGCCTCACAGGCATCATTCTTTAAAGAATTCTTTCAAACCCTAGAAAGGTTCCACTCCCCCCATATGTTAATTGGAGGGGACTTTAATTTAGTAGCCCACTCAGGACTTGATAGAAGCCGAACATGCCCAACATCTAAGGCCTTCCCCAAATCCCTTCAACATTCCCTGAAATCCTCTCAACTCATAGATATTTGGAGAGCCCACAATGTCGGCTCTAGGGAATATACGTTCTATTCCCACCCTCACGACAGTTACTCCCGCCTAGATTATATTTTTGGCACCCCCTCTCTGACAATGAACTCTACTACAGCCAACATACATGTTTGCCCCTGGTCGGACCATCACCTTGTCTCCACCCATATCTCATGTTTAGGCCTCCCACATATAGCCAGGTCCTGGCGCCTTAATGACGCATTGCTCACTGATCCTGTGATTATGGCTCAGTTGATGGAATGTCTTAAAGAATATTTTAGGCTTAATAATGTAGAGAATATTTCTCCTATCTCTCTATGGGCAGCCCATAAGGCTGTGATGAGAGGCCATCTGATAGAGATTTCCACAGCCCAAAAACGACAAAAACAACAGGACACCCACAAACTCACCTTAGAATTAGAACAACTATATCATAGACACACTCAGACCCCAACACAGGAGCTGCTCCTCCAAATCACCGAAAAAAGGAGAGCCCTAGATGATATTCTGTCGGGACACATCGAGAAGTCTCTTAGATGGTCTAAAGCCCGCTTCCTCCTACACAGTAACTCTGCTTCCACGATGTTTGCGCGAAAGCTTAAACAGTCTACCCAACCGACCCACCTTTACAAATTAAAGGATAGCCACGGCAACCTAACCTCTCACCCAAAACAGGTTTTACAGATTTTCTCCACCTTCTATCAAAAACTTTTTTCTGGCCCAGACCCATCACACCCGCCCCCCTTCCAATCCTGGCTGGATACCCTCTCGCTTCCTCGACTCTCGGAGGAGCAATTGGATATTCTAAATGCCCCCTGCTCATCAGAGGAAGTCGCCTCTATTATCTCCTCTCTTAAACCCTCCATAGCCCCTGGCCCTGATGGCTTCTCTCCTGTCTATTACAAAAAATTTGCTGAATCCCTACTCCCCACACTCACTAATATGTTCCTTATTCCCAAACCCGGCAAGGATCATACCCTCCCCCAAAATTTTTGCCCCATCTCGGTTATAAATAATGATCTTAAAATATTTGGGAGGATCCTGGCTGACAGACTGGCCAAAGTTATTATAACCTTGATATCGCCCGATCAAACTGGATTTATCCTATCGAGGCAGATCACAGATAATATACGCTTAGCCACTAATATCTTGCAGGACGCCCATATGAACTCAAACTCGGTATTGCTTTTGAGTTTAGATATAAACAAAGCATTTGATAGTGTCCTCTGGACGTATCTAGATACAGTCTTATCCAAATTTGGGTTTAATGGGGCATTTATACATGGCTTCAAAGCCCTTTATCATAACCCAAAAACCCGAATTAAGCTTCCAGGATGTTACTCGGATTATTTCTCTCTGAGGTGTGGCACTAGACAGGGGTGTCCTTTATCCCCGCTTCTGTTTGCGCTGGCTACGGAGCCCCTGTCTAGATCCATCTCTAATAACCCAAACATCAAGGGCTACAAAAAAGGAGATCAGGAATTTAAACTTAGCCTCTACGCAGACGACGTACTGCTATTCATCTCAAACCCCCTACTCTCCCTCCCTAACCTTATGTCCTCCCTTGACTCTTTCTATAAATTATCAGGCCTGGGCGTCAACCCCTCCAAATGTTCGGCTCTATCAATTCACCTCCCGCAACTTCTATTGACTACTCTTACAGATAAATTTAAATTCTCATGGAACCATATCTCTCTACAATATCTAGGTGTTAAATTAGCCCCCTCTTTGAAACAGCTATACTTATTGAATTATCCTCCAGCTTTTTCAAATGTCAAATACCTCTTAAATCAATGGTCCTCCTACCACATCTCATTTCTAGGGAGAATTCAGGCAGTGAAAATGAACATCCTCCCTAAACTCCTATTCCTCTTCAGATCCCTACCCTTATACGTGTCTCGATCAGTCCTTCAGAAGGTTCAGATGGACCTGCTTAGGTTTATATGGCAAAATAAAAAGCCACGAATGGGGCGTGTACTGATGTATAGGGCCCAGAGGAGGGGAGGTTTGGGATGCCCGGATCTATGGAAGTACTTCCTGGCATCTCGGCTTGTCCAAATGGCGCAGTGGCATGTCATCCCTGCCTCTGTGCCATGGCTACAATTTGAGCGGATCTCGGTAACTCCATACTACCTCCCTGGTCTTCTCTGGTCCCGCTCAGTCTCCCCCAAAGATATCACCCCATTAAACAATATTGTTGGCCAATCACTTTATCTATGGTCTCTTTGCTGTAAAAAGTTCAAGTTGCATTCGGACGTTCCCCTTTTATCCTCTTTTCTGGGAGAACCCTCATTCCCCCCAGCCTTTCCCTCCAGTTTACCATATCTTAAATGGATTGCACTAGGCTTGGTGAACCTCGCATTTCTGCTGCAGAACGCCTCCTTTTGTTCTTACACTCACCTGCAGCAGACTTATGGTATGAGCAGATCCGAGTTTCATCAATACTTGCAAATTCGACACTTCTACTCGACTTTTATGAAGGGCGGGGTGGAGATGTCGAAAACCCCATTTGAACATTTGTGTGGAGAAGAGGCGAGGGATAAGGGGACCATCTCAGTACTTTATCGGTACCTTAATGATTATAACTCCCCTCAAAAATCCTTTGCAATGGTGGCATGGGAGGTAGAGATGGCCCAAGAGATCCCTGTTGGAGATTGGCAGGACATGATAGATAACATGCACAAATGCACACGTTCTGTGTCAATTAAGGAAACGGTACTCAAGCTTCACACTAGATGGTATTACACTCCGGAACGTCTCCATAGAATATATCCCCTGATCTCTGGCACATGCTTCAGAGGATGCCAGGACAGGGGTACGTTGCTGCACACGTTCTGGAGCTGTAAAGCCTTAGACACCGTTTGGCATAAGACTACATCCCTCATAAGGTTTCTCTCTGGAATATCGCTTACACTGACATGTCAGATGTGTCTGTTGTTTGCGGAGCTTCCAGATGTTCCCCTCCCCCTACAAAAATTAATCCATACACTCTTCAGTGCGATTCAATGGGCAATAGCATTGAACTGGAAGCGCCCCCAAGTATCCTGGTCACAGGTGATTTCACGCGTGGAGTCCATCAGGTCTATGGAAAGAATACATCATACTCTCCTGGATTCCATGCATATATTTGACCGAAAATGGAACATCTGGACAGCTCACCTGCTTAGCAACAGACTGGAGGACCCCTCGGAACCCACAGCGGACCCCCATTAATGCAAATCCTAATTCCATTTGTTAGAACATGCAAAGGGGTCACTCCCGGGACTTCGCAGCATATCTGATCCATACAATAATAGACACATTGTTTTTTTGTTTTTTTACCCCCTGACAGTAAACTCAACTTATTAGGAGTGCACATTTATCACAACTGTATGCTTCCTGTTTTCTTGTTTTTTCTTTATTTGTTTGTCTTTTTATTTCCGTTTTATTTTACCACCTTTGTTTTATGGGCTCATTTAGTATGATTATGTGAACTATGGTTCGCACTGTGTGTGATATATCATTTCTCTGTTATGGGCTTTTTAGCCACTGTGTTCTATGTCACTACAGTGCCTGTACACCCAGATGTTATATTTTCCTACAATAAAAACGTTTGAAAACAAAAATCTATGGAAAGAAAGAAAGAAAGAAAGAAAGAAAGAAAGAAAGAAAGAAAGAAAGAAAGAAAGAAAGAAAGAAAGAAAGAAAGAAAGAAAGAAAGAAAGAAAGAAAGAAAGAAAATAGTCAAATAACTTTTAAATTAATGCATTTGCTGGCACCCGGCTATTGAAAATAACCCTTCGGGTCTGGTATGGATTTTGAGGGGAACCGCACGGCAAAATTAAAAAAAAACAGACACTTATCCGAGCACGCAGTCTGGCAGGTAAGGAAAGTGGGGGGGGGGGGGACGAGCTAGCGTTTCCCCTCCTGAACCTTACCAGGCCACATGCCCTCAACACGGAGTAATTAAAAAAAAGTAATAAAAACACAGAGACAGTTTTTGACAATTCCTTTATAGATGGATGTAAATCCATTGTCAATCACACTGCCTGCCCCATCCAAAAAAGAAAAAAAGAATGATCTGCACTCTTTGACCCCTGACTGCGGAATGCCTCCTCACCGTTTCACTGCCCCCCTTGTGACATCATGGACCAGTGCATGTTGGATCGGTGACATCACAAGGGGGTGGTGCCACCAGGTGATGTCGCCAGGTGACCCCGCCCTTACCTATATAGCAACTGTCAAATGGCGAGGAGGCTTTCAGCGGTCAGCCATCAATGAGTGCATTTTTTTTAGCTTATCTTCCCCTTTCCTGACATGCCAGGCTGCATGCTCGGATAAGGGTCTGGGTTTTGGGGGATCCCATGCTGTTTTTTTTTTTTTTTACTATTTTTTTTATCTGCAAATGTTTTTTCTTTTATTCGGCTGTCAAAGGGGAAGCCCATTGACAGCTGATGACGCATCGGTTATTTAGGACGTTGCGGTCAGCTTCCCAGGCCCGCTCCTTAACAACTAGCTTTTACTGCGCCCTGATTGGGCAAGGCCTTGCAGTGCACAGTGCATTGCAGGGCGTTCGGCGGGCTGAACACCCTGCAAATTCGGGTGTTCCCTGAATAGGGCAAACAGCCAAAGTTCAGCCCGAACTCATGCTCGGCCGAACCATTCACCCAAACACTAATGTCAAGGACTAGAAAATATATATTTTTATTAATAAAATAAAAATAAAATATTTACATTCACAATAGGCAACCAGGTGCCATGTTCTTCAGATTATTGTACAGATCTTCATAAAGTTGACTTACTTTTGTGCTGTAAAACCTGAATAGCAAGAGATCATCGAAGGATGGAGACATCCCTTCTCTCTTTCCATGCAGCTATGGACCTGTGCATTTTAACTAGACAAAAGCAGACAAGAAATGAGAAGGCAAAGCTTGACTTTCTTTTTTGAAAGTCCATATGTCCAGTATATTTGGCAAACAAATGTGTTGGAATATGATACATTTTTATGTATAAACTAAATATTTTATAGCGTTAAGATAAAAAAAATAAAAATAATTGTAAATGTGTGAAAATATAAAAATAAATTGACACAAAGCTGGTAAAATTGTCCTTTATTTTTTTTAAAAATGAGAACAGCAAGGTAATTGAATAGAAGGAGACATTTTACATACAGGAGTGTCATGAGTGTCTCAATATTTCCCATGGCTAGTCATTCAGGTAAAGCAGTGGTGTGAAATTTATTTCATAAGTACAAGCCAGCTAGAGCTTAGGCTAATATCTGCAGAGCCTAATATAGAGTACAAACAAGCATGCACTGTCATGGGAACTGAAATGGCAAAACAGGATATAGAACATATACTCCTATTCCAATATAAGCAAAACACAGGTATGCTAAAAACTCATTAGATTTCAATTTATGGGAGAGAATTGGAAGAGCTGTCATTCAGTATAAATGAAGGTTATAGCTAGAAAATTAAGGTTATGCAAATGTCCATCATTTTCACACCGTAAGAAACAAAAACAAACAAACAGATCTAAATACAAACAGGCACTGTTAGGCCTTATTCACATGGGTGTACCTATCCATACACCTACAGTATACTATACTATACTTTATATTTTGCCCACACAGGATTCACAGGTGTTTTATGCATTTGCGTACAGGCAGTCCCATTCTTGTCTATTGGGATACAGTAGCACATTTGGGGACTGTACCCACACCCACATGGCTGTCAAACTGAAACCAAAGGCTGTGCCTGTGCATCCTCTGTGTTCACCTAGAATTGAATGGGAATGCCTGCTTGCAGATGCATGGAACACCTACGCATCCATGTAGGCAAAGACGTCTCTTCGCAAGGGTGTACAAATAAGTTGGCCAATGTGAATGATACCTAAAAAGGAATGTATTGTGGAAGTCATTCTAAAACAAGTCAAGTAAAGAGCAAGTGACCATTTCCGACTATTGCTTTTTGGTTGCTTATAGCCTTTTCCCCAGTACTGACTTAACATGCCTTGTTCTGCACTGTGAAAATATAAAAAACTAATGTGCTATCGCACGCTCCCTAAACTATAAAGTACAAAAAAAAACCCCAAACAGGCTGCAAAAAAATAATTGTGTTCCCACAGTTGACAAATAATAGAAATTTTTAACGTTTAATAGTCAACGACAATATGCATCCAAACAATACCATCCAGTGACATAATTAATTAACCTAATAGCGGAGTTTTATCCACTTTTGAGAGGTGGTCTTAAATGAAAGACCACCTCTCCACCCCTCGTTTTTGGCTAGTTAAAAATGTATGTTTTCTTCTAACTTACCTTTTTATGAAGTACATCCTGTACTTCCGATCCATCCGGTCTGTGGCGCAGGACGTCATATCACTTCTTCGGCGAGCCCCACCGATGTCTTCTGGGACATGTGTGTGTCCCAGAACACAGCCGGCCATTCACAAAGCGTTGTGCGACTCGCGCATGCGCAGTAGGAAACGGGCAGTGAAGCCACAAGGCTCCACTGCCTGTTTCCCTTAATTAGAATGGCGATGCCTGCACCCGATCCGATGGACGGATCGGCCTTGGAGGGCCAACCTCGTGGGCTCCTTGGACAGGTACATTTCCTTATTAAAAGTCAGAAGCTACAGTGTTTGTAGCTGCTGACTTTAAAAAAAAAATTGTGGGTGGAACACCACTTTAAGTTTAGACCTGTCTCCAAGTCTACAAAATACCTTCCCCTGCTGGGGTTCAAATCCCGGCTCATCAGTTGCTCAAATTCCTTCTGTCTGCCTTCTCCCCTCTCTGGGATTAATTATGCTGATGGGGCTCTTTATACTTTAAATGGATCCTCCTTCGTTCCTCAATCAAACAAATTGCTCCCAAGGTGTAGTATATAAAGTAGGGCTGTTACTGATTAAAATTTTCGTGTTAGATTAATCGATTTTTTTAAAATCGATTAATCGACTAATTTTGATTAATTATAGCGCACATACAGATCCAACTACTTTTAGCTGATTTAGCACCGTTGTTATGCCAACAGCCGAAGCCGGACATAGCGGGGCATGGCTAGGATGTCACACCTCATAAACTCAGCCTCACCATGCCCATAATCTCAGCCTTACCATGCCCATAATCGCAGCCTCACTGTGCCCATAATCACAGCCTTACCGTGCCCATAATGCAGTCTCACCATGCCCATAATCTCAGACTTACCGTGCCCATAATCACAGCCTCACCATTCCCATAATGCAGTCTTACCGTGCCCATAATCGCAGCCTCACCGTGCCCATAATGCTGTCTCACCGTGCCCATAATGCTGTCTCACCGTGCCCATAATGGCAGCCTCAACTTGCCTATAATGGCAGCCCCATTGTGCCCATAATGCAGTCTCACCATGCCCATAATGCAGTCTCACCGTGCCCATAATCGCAGCCTCACTGTAGTCAGTGCCTGTGCCTGGATTACACACTCTATGGGCATCTTCCGCTGTGTGTCTCTGAGCTGAGTGTGAAAACTTTGGCCGCGCTGTGAGAAAAGTCCCGCCCTCCTCCTAGATTAGCTCGTGTGATAGACAGAACACTGCGTCTATCACACGAGCTGATCTAGGAGGAGGGCAGGGACTTTTCTCACAGTGCGGCCAAAGTTTTCACACTCAGCTCAGAGACACACAGTGGGAGATGCCCGCAGACTGTGTATGACATATAGTGGAGGAGGAGGAGGAAGGAGCGGAGAGCTGCGCTGCAGCCACAGCTTGGCCCAAAGCGGCCCCAGGGCAGGCAGCCTACCGATCAAAACATTTGAAGGAATTAATCTTTAATTTCCACAGCCCTAATATAAAGGTAATTTTTTTCAAAACAATAGTGTGAAGGTGGGCCTGGTGATCTGACGACTGGTAGTGTATTGATCAAAAAACAGAGAGCTGGAGAAAGCAAAAATCCACAAAAATTAATGAAGCAGCAGCAGCAGAAGTTCCTTGTACTGCTGATCCTCTTTCACAAGGAGAAGTGAGCAGCACAGTAGTGGCTGTTACTTCCCTTCTATATGTTTTTTTTTGCTATTACATGAAAATAAAAAAATAAAAAAGCAATTTTTGATGCAATATACACCTTCATTTCAGAGTTTCCCCTACAATCTTTTATTTCTACCACTAAATATCTGCAGTCTGATGGCCAGCATCATTCAACCCACTTCCTCTGATCCCAGGTGGTCTGAGACTCACCCCTGTGACTGGAGAGGGGAAGCAGCATAGTGATGAGCTCTTCCCTCCATCACTCTCCTTTCTCTTCCTATCAGTATGCTGCTTGTCAAAGCATGAACTGACTGGCTACTTGTACTACTTCTTTCTCTCCAACTCCAGCTATACAGGGACTATACGGGGACTACAGGAGGCTGATACCTAGTCAAGTTAAGTCACTAATACGGCTCTCATTTCAAAAATAAATTTAATGATGCATTAATGAATACATAGCTATTTTGATTTGTGTTGTATATATGTGCCTGGAATTCAGCTTTAAAGTGGTTGTACCCTGTACAACCACTTTTACCTACAGGTAAGCCTATATTAAGGCTTACCTGTAGGTGCTGGAAATATCCCCTAAACCTCCACGGTTTAGAAGATATTTACAAAAAAGCAGTGCGCCGATGACTATGGTGCATGTTCACTGTAGAAAGGGCACATTGTGCCCTTTTTATTAGGGGTCATGCCATGACTGGCGGCTCCCGAGCGCATGCGTGGGAGTGACGTCACGCAACTCCGGCCAGTCACAGAGCCGGGGCTCGCGGCCCCGGAAGAAAGAGGGGTAAAGATGGACGCTCCTTGCTAGTGGGGACAGCGGTGACATCGCAGGCTTTGGTTTCAGGTAAGTGACACATAATGGGCTATTATGCGATGCATAGTAGCCCATTATGCTTTACCTTTGCAGGGAAATAAAGTGGAAGTAAAATCCACCAGGGTTTACTTCCTCTTTAAGGGTAATAGATATCATAGCTGAATTAGGACATCATGCCGCACTAGATATTTGAATTTTCTCTGCGCGAAGTGCTCCGAATGAACTTTATAGTTGATCATTAAAATGCTTTCAGAGATTCATTATTTTTGTAGGGGCACCAAACATGGATGCCCTTTATCACCCTTTTTTCTCATCGTTATGAAACTTTAGCCATAGCTATATGTACAAATCCGGATATACTGGGCATCATTACTGGAGAGAAGCAGTGTTTTTGTTTTTGCAAATGATTTACTTACCCCCTGATCACTATGTTACTGAGACTATTCAAAACCTTTAGAGAATTGACATATCAGGACTCAAAGTTAATCCTGACAAGTTCTGTTTTAGGGCCTCCTTCCTCCCCTAGTCTTCATGAAATAGCACTTTTTTTTGGGGAGGGGGCTAGGCGATCTAAGCAGAAGTCCCCCCCCAGTCCCAGAAGACTGCAAGACTATTCACAAAGTGCAGCTCACGCATCTGGTATGTGAAGGCCTCATGCACACTGAGCTTAAAAAATATTGCTTATACAGGCATTCAGCTTTTTATGCCTGTAAAAGCACCTCTATGTTAGCACAGATAAGTGTTTAACCCTTTCAATGCCAGGTCTGTACAGCATACAGACCTACAGCACTGCTTCCAGCTGGCCAGGTCCTTGTGTCATATGGACCTGCATTCCTCCTCTACTATAAGCTCATGGTCACTCCAGTGACCATAAACATATAGTAGAATTGTTCAGCAGACACTGCTAAACAAACCAATAGCTCCGCTTAGTGGCAGCTGAGCTATTAAGCGGAAATGTCACCCCCCCTTTTGCCTCTGTTTCGTGTCACCCACCAATTCACCTTTGCTCAATTTTGCCGCCTGCCAAACACCCCCCTTAAGCTGCAATAGGCAGTAGACAGGTTGCTGATGCTCTGATGCTTTGTGCCCACAGCAAAGTTGACCCAATTTGTAGCAATGCTGTCCGCCGAACACTACGTTGCTGTCAACGGTTAAACCCTACAAATGTCCCTCAACCTCATGCAATGCATGTAGTTGCAGTGTATTTGTTGGTAAAATAGGGGCCAAAACAGAAATGTTTGCCTACATTTGATTTTCACCATTTCGCAAAAAGGCACAATTTAAAATTGACAAATTTTTGGTATTTTATGACTCAATACAGGTTAAGCTTTTATATTTAGTAGGGATTTTGTAAAATTTGTGTTAGTATCTGCTAATAATGATTTTAGTGTATTTTTAGCGAAAATATCATTTTGATGAACATTTGAGCAAATATATTATTATTTATTCTTCTGGTCATGTGCTTTTAGAAAATTTATGGTTTGGGGGTCTTTTACAAACTCTGAAAGTTGTAGGTGAAAAATGAAAACCTCTATATTTTTGCATCTACATTCAAATGCCATGTGCACAAAAGCATACATATTGTAACATTGCAGGCATATTTTTCTGCTTATTCTCATAAGCCTGTGTGCATGAGGCCTAATACAGCTATAATCACCTGTAAATTTAGCTACGCTATATAAATCAAACTCCTCTTTTCACTAAACTAATAGAAGAGATGGAAGTTTGGTTAGCCTATTCCCTTTTGTGGATGGACAAAATTGTCTTGATTAAGATGACTATATTAACAAAAATCATATACTGTTTCAGAACACTACCCATCAATATCAGGCTTCCCTCTGAAACCTTCCTCCTATTATGCCAAATCTTTCATTTTTGAAATACCGTAAAAAAGGCAATATTACTACAAGGACTGTTTTTAAAAACAGTTGCATGTGGGAAGATATACAGAAGGGTATCATTTCAGTGTTTTATTGGTTATTCTCTGTTCCTGTTAAACGACTTCATAGCTTAGTTTGGAAAACCGACTTAGATCAACAGGACAGGAATTCATGAACCTCTAGAACACACAAAGAGGTTCTTAATATGACCCTCATGAGGCTAATTATAAAGATCCCTCTTATTTGTATCTTTTGCCCAGAATCAGAATCTTCCCTGAGGCCTCCCCTTATTATTTTTGAGGTTTTAGAACCAAGGGCAGTTCTGCTTGTCACTAACCACAAGATGTCCTTAGCCTTCCAGATGAATGGGGAACAGTATCCAATACTCTTATGCCACGTACACACGGTTGGATGGGAAATGTTGAATTTGAGCTTGTTGGCTGAAAGTCCGACCGTGTGTATGCTCCATCGAACATTTGCTGTTGGACTTTCCGCCAACAAATGTTGGCTAGCAGGTTCTCAAATTTTCCGCCAAAAAAAATTTGTTGTCAGAAAGGCCGATCGTGGGTACACAAGTCCCCGCACAAAAGTTCACTCATGCTCAGAATCAAGTACGAGCTGGAAGCGCTTGGTCTTGTAAAACTAGCGTTCATAATGGAGATATCACATTTGTCACGTGACAAGTTATGAAATCTCTCAATGCAGCGCAATTTCTTTTTCTTTATAATGCTATAATAATGAAGTTGCTTTGCTGCTGATATTCACAGAGTTCTGACAAATGTATTTTTTATTCTTTATAGTGATCTCCTGAATAATATTTGTTTTTGTTGTTTTTTTTTCTTGCGATCTCCAAAATACTCTTTTTTTTTCTAGTGATCTCCATAATTTTTTTTTCTCGTGATCTCCAGAATAAACTTATTTATTTATTTTTTCTTGTGATCTCCAGAATAATCTTATTTTTTTTTCTAGTGATCTCCATATTTTTTTTTGTTTTGTGTGTCAAGTTACCACAACACCATTATTATCTTGTATTTTTTAACCTCAAATATACAACTATGTTGGTGTCCCTTGTTAATTCCACATTGTATTTTTGAAATGCACCTGCCTATTCACAAACAAACTTTCCTTTTTGAAGTAAGACACATAGCCAAGTATTTGTCCAAACAAAAATTTGAAATTTAATAGGCAGCACAAGGTCATAACAAAATAAAGAGGAAGACAATGCTGGAGAAACAGTTGGAATTGGTGAAGCCTTTGTACCCCAGGGCAGATATAAATTATTTGACTGTCAAAATTAGTAACCTGAGGTGTTCATTTAATAGGGAGCACAATGTGGTCCAGGACTCTGAGATATCGGGAGCAGCAACAGATGACATATATGTCCCGAGGCTGTGGTCTTACAACAGCTTGCGTTTTTTGCCAGACACCACCAAACCCAGGCCATCACTCTCAACACTTCCTTCGAATGCTTCCTCCTTGCTGCTGTGGTGGGTTAGGTGGCTGTGGTGTTGGTGGTGTTGCTGGTCCATCTCACACAGGTGGGTTTGAGTTGTGAGTTCGCCCCTCGTCCCCTTGTTTAGGGCCTTCAAAATTATTTCTTCACAGATCATGCGTTCGCCCTCCTTCATGTGTTCTAGTTTGCTTGCAGTGACACATCCAAATGCCCCATGGCCACCAGGGGGTGTTAAGTGACGCATTAGCCTGTTTTAAGAAGGCAGCCTCAGACGTCTCAAGATTTCTTGCCTTCCTGGTCCTTTTGGTTGGAGGGTGGAGGGGAGGAACCTGGGATTCTGTCAGTCTGCTTTCCATGGCCTCCTCCTGGCTGAGACTTTCCTGTGTATGAAAATGGTACATAGTTTTAAGTTTTTGGTCATCAATCACACACAATTTTGAGCTCATGACTGTTGCAAATTGAATGTTAACAAATAGAAAAGACTATCATTCTGACCTCAGCATTTTTCATTCTTGTCCCAATCATTTTTGGTTACTACTGTCTATTGATATGTAAACCACTTTGTTAAATTCAAAATTAGTGATCGATAACATCTAGTTAAAATCGTTCAATCTTTGACAAGAAATATGTTCAACAATGCTATACCTAGCTCAAGCTGGGCTCCTCCACATCTTCTTCCTGGTTGGAAGGCCCAGGTTGGACTTCAGGAGCTTCAGCTGATGTGGAAGGAAGTGTTGAAGGAAGTGTTGATAGTGATGGCCTGGGTTCCATCTGGTCGGACAAAAAACACAGTCTGTTGTAGTACCACAGTCTGGGGATATATATACGTCATCTGCTGCTGCCCCGGATCTCATGGAATCCTGGACCTTCTTGCGCTCCCTATTATATGTGCTCCTCAGGCTACCAATTTTGACCTTCAAATAGTTTATGTCTCCGGTGGGATACACAAGCTTCACCAACTCCAACAGTTTATCCAGCACTGCCTTCCACTTTTGCTTGTTCGAATAGTCCCTGCTAGGGATGAGCCACACACACCCCTGTTCGGTTCGCTCCAGAACATGCGAACAGGCAAAAAATTTGTTTGAACACGCGAACACCGTTAAAGTCTATGGGACACGAGCATGAATAATCAAAAGTGCTAATTTTAAAGGCTTATATGCAAGTTATTGTCATAAAAAGTGTTTGGGGACCTGGGTCCTGCCCCAGGGGACATGGATCAATGCAAAAAAAGTTTTGAAAACGGTCGTTTTTTCGGGAGCAGTGATTTTAATAATGCTTAAAGTGAAACAATAAAAGTGTAATATTCCTTTAAATTTCGTACCTGGGGGGTGTCTATAGTATGCATAGTATTAAAACTACTCGCGGCTATTAATGAATTGCCGGTCCGACAATACACATAAAAGTTCATTGATAAAAACGGCATGGGAATTCCCCAGAGGGGAACCCTGAACCAAAATTTAAAAAACAAAATGGCGTGGGGTCCCCCTCAAAATCTATACCAGACCCTTCAGGTCTGGTATGGATTTTAAGGTGAACCCCGCGCCAAAATTTTAAAAAAATGGCGTGGGGTCCCAACAAAAATCCATACCAGACCCTTATCCGAGCACACAATCTGGCAGGCCGCAGGAAAAGGGGGGACAAGAGAGCGCCCCCCCTCCTGAACCATACCAGGCCACATGCCCTCAACATTGGGAGGGTGCTTTGGGGTAGCCCCCAATACACCTTGTCCCCATGTTGATGGGGACAAGGGCCTCATCCCCACAACCTTTGCCCGGTGGTTGTGGGGGTCTGCGGGCGGGGGGCTTATCGGAATCTGTAAGCCCCCTTTAACAAGGGGACCCCCAGATCCCGGCCCTCCCCCTGTGTGAGATGGTAAGGGGGTACCCCTACCATTTCACAAAAAAAGTGTCAAAAATGTTAAAAATGACAAGAGACAGTTTTTGACAATTCCTTTATTTAAATGCTTCTTCTTTCTTCTATTCTCTATCTTCTTTCTTCTATCTTCTATCTTCTGTCACAGGGAATACCACAGGGAAGTCCCTGTCAAGTCCCCGCTTGTCAGAGGGGGCAGGGCCACTCCATTATTTAAGAACCATCAGAAGAGGAGAAGCGGCACACAGCGGGAGCCTCCCATCATGGTGGATGCAGAGCAGCCCGAGAAGAAGAAGGGAAGAAGATGCCGGACGAGAACACCGAAGGAAGAACCAGAAGAACCAGAAGAAGAAGAAGATGGAGGAAGAAACCGAAGGAAGATAGAAGATAGAAGAAAGAAGATAGAAGAAAGAAGAAGCATTTAAATAAAGGAAAAACTGTCTCTTGTCATTTTTTAACGTTTTTGACACTTTTTTTGTGAAATGGTAGGGGTACAAAACCCTTACCATTTCACACAGGGGGGAGGGCCGGAATCTGGGGGTCCCCTTGTTAAAGGGGGCTTCCAGATTCCGATAAGCCCCCCGCCCGCAGACCCCCACAACCACCGGGCAAGGGTTGTGGGGATGAGGCCCTTGTCCCCATCAACATGGGGACAAGGTGTTTTGGAGGGGCTATCATAAAGCACCCTCCCAATGTTGAGGGCATGTGGCCTGGTACAGTTCAGGAGGGGGGGCGCTCTCTCGTCCCCCCTCTTTTCCTGCGGCCTGAAAGGTTGCATGCTCGGATAAGGGTCTGGTATGGATTTTTGGGGGGACCCCACGCCATTTTTTAAAAAAATTTTGGCGCGGGGTTCCCCTTAAAATCCATACCAGACCTGAAGGGCCTGGTATGGAATTTAGGTTGGACCCCCACGTCATTTTTTTTTCAATTTTGGTTCGGGGTTCCCCTGTGGGAGATTCCCATGCCGTTTTTATCAATTAACTTTTATGTGTATTGTCAGACCGGCAATTCATTAATAGCCGCGAGTAGTTTTAAATTACTTTTTTTCCTTTGAAATGTCATTTTGCTGTCAGACTGTTCTAAACACGGGAAACATGCACCCCTTTACAGGCATACTATAGACACCCCCCAGGTACGAAATTAAAGGAATATTACACTTTTATTGTTTCACTTTAAGCATTATTAAAGTGGAGGGCCACCCTGAAAAAATAAATTACACCAAAAATCCTAAAAAAAATTAAAAAAAACATTTGAAAAAAAAAAAAATTACCTAAACCCTTATTGCTAGGCAGTCTTCCTAATCTGCCTCTTCCTTTTCCGCGGCTTCTTCTGCTCCTCGGGGAGCGGCCCCGTTGTCTTCTGGGAACTGTGTGTGTTCCCAGAACACCATGGGGCCATTCACAGAGCGCTCGCGCGTGCGCAGTAGGAATCTGGCAGTGAAGCCGCAAGGCTTCACTGCCTGTTTTCCTTACTTAGGATGGCGGTGCCAGGACCCGAGAGCCGAGGGACGGGCCGGCCTCGGGTGGTCAACATCACGGGCACCCAGGACAGGTAAGTACTTATTTAAAGTCAGCAGCTACAGTGTTTGTAGCTGCTGACTTTTACATTTTTTTTAGGCCGGAATCCTGCTTTAAAATCACTGCTCCCGAAAAAATGGCCGTTTTTAAAACTTTTTTTTTTGCATTGATCCTTGTCCCCTGGGGCAGGACCCAGGTCCCCAAACACTTTTTACGACTTTTAAAGGGTGTTCCGCGGCTATCGAATTTGCCGCGAACACCCCAAATTGTTCGCTGTTCGGCAAACTTGTGAACAGCCGATGTTGGAGTCGAACATGAGTTCGACTCAAACTCGAAGCTCATCCCTAGTCCCTGCATTGGACCTGCCAGAGACATGGCAGCTCCCTGTACTTGTCTATGAAGTTGGACAGGAAGACTGGGTCTATGAATTTATCCACCATTTTATCTGCAAGACACAACACAAGACAAACCCTAATGACAGTTTAAAATGCCAAGTTTGAGGTTCGTGGGCACAGTAATCGTTAGTTTTAAACATCGTTCGTTCGACCACTAATACAACGTTTTTGGCAGATGCAGGTTAACTACATTTGTTCATGCCTATTTGTATTAAAAGAAGTTTATTACATTGTTGTCTAGATATGTTTGAAACTATAATGAAATGCCAACTTGATTCGGTGTAAGGAGAGGACACTCAGCAGCTGTTTACACATCTGGACGCAGGAGCACTAGTGTGGGACACCATAACAACCTGTTTATGGTGTCCCACGCAGGTGCTCCAGTGGTTACAAGGAGTCTCTCCATGTGTGAAACTTGCACAAAACAGGTAAGTATTCCAGCTTTTGAAAAGGATAAAATCATGTCTTCAGCTTGGAACTCTGCCAAAACAGACAATTGGACGATGCTTCCAAGCAAAGTTTCATATTACTATTTCTAGTCTCAAATATCTGTCTGCTAAGTATACTTTTTTTTGTATTCACATAAGGTCAAGCAAAATATAAATGATGTTTAAAAAAGACTGACCAACATCATTGATGTTTTAGGCAAAACCTAACTTTAAAAAAATGTAAATTTTGTCGTTATTGTTGTACGTTTTTAAAAATTTTAAAGTAATTGCAAAGCCAAATTTTGAAGATGCACACAGTGTGTCAACATGTGCTATCTGCCATCATAGTTACATAGTTACATAGTAGGTGAGGTTGAAAAAAAAACACAAGTCCATCAAGTCCAACCTATGTGTGTGATTATGTGTGTGTGCTTCTTCTTTCTTCTATTCTCTATCTTCTTTCTTCTATCTTCTATCTTCTATCACAGGGAATGCCACAGGAAAGTCCCTGTCAAGTCCCCGCGTGTCAGAGGGGGCAGGGCCACTCCATTATTTAAGAACCATCCGAAGAGGAGAAGCGGCACACAGCGGGAGCCTCCCATCATGGTGGATGCAGAGCAGCCCGAGCAGAAGAAGGGAAGAAGACGCAGCAGGGGAAGATGCCGGACGAGAACACAGAAGGAAGAACCAGAAGAACCAGAAGAAGAAGATGGAGGAAGAAACCGAAGGAAGATAGAAGATAGAAGAAAGAAGATAGAAGAAAGAAGAAGCATTTAAATAAAGGAATTGTCAAAAACTGTCTCTTGTCATTTTTAACGTTTTTGACACTTTTTTTGTGAAATGGTAGAGGTACTTTTGTACCCCCTTACCATTTCACACAGGGGGGAGGGCCGGAATCTGGGGGTCCCCTTGTTAAAGGGGGCTTCCAGATTCAGATAAGCCCCCCACCCACAGACCCCCACAACCACCGGGCAAGGGTTGTGGGGATGAGGCCCTTGTCCCCATCAACATGGGGACAAGGTGTTTTGGGGGGCTACCATAAAGCACCCTCCCAATGTTGAGGGCATGTGGCCTGGTACAGTTCAGGAGGGGGGGGGGCGCTCTCTCGTCCCCCCTCTTTTACTACGGCCTGCCACGTTGCATGCTCGGATAAGGGTCTGGTATGGATTTTTGGGGGGACCCCACGCCATTTTTAAAAAAAATTTTGGCGCGGGGTTCCCCTTAAAATCCATACATGAAGGGCCTGGTATGGAATTTAGGTTGGACCCCCACGTCATTTTTTTTTCAATTTTGGTTCGGGGTTCCCCTGTGGGGAATTCCCATGCTGTTTTTTTATCAATTAACTTTTATGTGTATTGTCAGACCGGCAATTCATTAATAGCCGCGAGTAGTTTTAAATTACTTTTTTCCTTTGAAATGTCATTTTGCCGTCAGACTGTTCTAAACACAGGAAACATGCACCCCTTTACAGGCATACTATAGACACCCCCCAGGTATGAAATTAAAGGAATATTATACTTGTATTGTTTCACTTTAAGCATTATTAAAGTGGAGGGTCACCCTGAAAAAATAAATTACACCAAAAATCCTAAAAAAATTAAAAAAAACTTTTGAAAAAAAAAAATTACCTAAACCCTTATTGCTAGGCAGTCTTCCTAATCTGCCTCTTCCTTTTCCGCGGCTTCTTCTGCTCCTCGGGGAGCTGCCCCGTTGTCTTCTGGGAACTGTGTGTGTTCCCAGAACACCACGGGGCCATTCACAGAGCGCTCGCGCGTGCGCAGTAGGAATCTGGCAGTGAAGCCGCAAGGCATTTTTTTTTAGGCCGGAATCCTGCTTTAAAATCACTGCTCCCGAAAAAACGGCCGTTTTTAAAACTTTTTTTTTGCATTGATCCTTGTCCCCTGGGGCAGGACCCAGGTCCCCAAACACTTTTTATGACTTTTAAAGGGTGTTCCGCGGCTATCGAATTTGCCGCAAACACCCCAAATTGTTCGCTGTTCGGCAACCTTGTGAACAGCCGATGTTCGAGTCGAACATGAGTTCGACTCAAACTCGAAGCTCATCCCTAGTCCCTGCATTTGTATTAAAAGAAGTTTATTACATTGTTGTCTAGATGTGTTTGAAACTATAATGAAATGCCAACTTGATTCGGTGTAAGGAGAGGACACTCAGCAGCTGTTTACACATCTGGACGCAGGAGCACTAGTGTGGGACACCATAACAACCTGTTTATGGTGTCCCACGCAGGTGCTCCAGTGGTTACAAGGAGTCTCTCCATGTGTGAAACTTGCACAAAACAGGTAAGTATTCCAGCTTTTGAAAAGGAAAAAATCATGTCTTCAGCTTGGAACTCTGCCAAAACAGACAATTGGACGACGCTTCCAAGCAAAGTTTCATATTACTATTTCTAGTCTCAAATATCTGTCTGCTAAGTATATGTCTGCTAAGTATACTTTTTTTTGTATTCACATAAGGTCAAGCAAAATATCAATGATGTTTAAAAAAGACTGACCAACATCATTGATATTTTAGGCAAAATCTAACTTTAAAAAAATGTAAATTTTGTCGTTATTGTTGTACGTTTTTAAAAATTTTAAAGTAATTGCAAAGCCAAATTTTGAAGATGCACACAGTGTGTCAACATGTGCTATCTGCCATCATAGTTACATAGTAGGTGAGGTTGAAAAAAAAACACAAGTCCATCAAGTCCAACCTATGTGTGTGATTATGTGTCAGTATTACATTATATATCCCTGTATTTTGCGGTTATTCAGGTGCTTATCTAATAGTTTCTTGAAGCTATTAATGCTCCCCGCTGAGACCACCAACTGTGGAAGGGAATTCCACATCCTTGCCGCTCTTACAGTAAAGAACCCTCTATGTAGTTTAAGGTTAAACCTCTTTTCTTCTAATTTTAATGAGTGGCCACAAGTCTTGTTAAACTCTCTTCTGTGAAAACGTTTTATCCCTATTGTGGGGTCACCAGTACAGTATTTGTATATTGAAATCATATCCCCTCTCAAACGTCTCTTCTCCAGAAAGAATAAGTTCAGTGCTCGCAACCTTTCCTCATAACTAAGATCCTCCAGACCCTTTATTAGCTTTGTTGCGCTTCTTTGTACTCGCTCCATTTCCAGTACATCCTTCCTGAGGACAGGTGCCCAGAACTGGACAGCATACTCCAGGTGCAGCCGGCCCAGAGTCTTGTAGAGTGGGAGAATTATCGTTTTATCTCTGGAGTTGATTCCCTTTTTAATGCATGCCAATATTCTGTTTGCTTTGTTAGCAGCAGCTTGGCATTGCATGCCATTGCTGAGCCTATCATCTACTAGGACCCCCAGGTCCTTTTCCATCCTAGATTCCCCCAGAGGTTCTCCCTCCAGTGTATAGATTGCATTCATATTTTTGCCACCCAAATGCATTATTTTACATTTTTCTACATTGAACCTCATTTGCCATGTAGTTGCCCACCCCATTAATTTGTTCAGTTCTTTTTGCAATGTTTTCACATCCTGCAGAGAAGTTATTGCCCTGCTTAGCTTAGTATCGTCTGCAAATACAGAGATTGAACTCTTTATCCCATCCTCCAGGTCGTTTATGAACAAATTAAATAAGATTGGTCCCAGCACAGAAATCTGGGGAACCCCACTACCCACCCCTGACCATTCTGAGTACTCCCCATTTATCACCACCCTCTGAACTCGCCCTTGTAGCCAGTTTTCAATCCATGTACTCACCCTATGGTCCATGCCAACGGACCTTATTTTGTACAGTAAACGTTTATGGGGAACTGTGTCAAATGCTTTTGCCAAATCCAGATACACCACGTCTATGGGCCTTCCTTTATCTAGATGGCAACTCACCTCCTCATAGAAGGTTAATAGATTGGTTTGGCAAGAACGATTCATCATGAATCCATGCTGATTACTGCTAATGATACTGTTCTTATTACTAAAATCTTGTATATAGTCCCTTATCTTCCCCTCCAAGAGTTTACATACTATTGATGTTAGGCTAACTGGTCTGTAATTCCCAGAGATGTATTTTGGGCCCTTTTTAAATATTGGTGCTACATTGGCTTTTCTCCAATCAGCTGGTACCATTCCAGTCCATAGACTATCTGTAAAAATTAGGAACAACTATCTGGCCATCACTTGACTGAGTCCCCCCAGTACCCTCAGATGCAAGCCATCTGGTCCCGGTGATTTATTAATGTTAAGTTTCTCAAGTCTAATTTTAATTCTGTCCTCTGTTAACCATGGAGGTGCTTCCTGTGTTGTGTCATGAGAATAAACACTGCAGTTTTGGTTACTGAAGCCCCCCGATTCACTCGTGAAGACTGAGGAGAAGAATAAATTCAATACCTTCGCTATCTCCCCATCCTTTGTAACCAGATGTCCTTCCTCATTCTTTATGGGGCCAATATGGTCTGTCCTCCCTTTTTTACTGTTTACACACTTAAAGAATTTCTTGGGATTTTTTTTGCTCTCTGCTATGTGTCTTTCATGTTCTTAGCTGTCCTAATTGCACCCTTACATTTCCTGTTGCATTCTTTATAAAGTCTGAATGCTGAGGATGATCCCTCAACCTTGTATTTTTTGAAGGCCTTCTCCTTTGCTTTTATATGCATTTTTACATTGGAGTTAAGCCATCCAGGACTTTTGTTCGCTCTTTTAAATGTATTACCCAATGGGATACATTGGCTAATGCCCTTATTTAATATGCTCTTAAAGCAAACCCATCTCTCCTCCGTATTCTTTGCTCCTAATATTTTATCCCAATTTATGCCTTTTAGCAAGGCTTGTAGTTTAGGGAAGTTGGCTCTTTTGAAATTCAGTGTCTTTGTATTCCCTTTATGTTTCCTATTTGTGTGATTTATACTGAAACTAATTGACCTGTGATCGCTGTTACCTAAATTGCCCCGTATTTACACATCAGTGATCAGGTCTGTATTGTTGGTAATCAGTAGATCCAGTAATGTTTTATTTCTAGTTGGTGCGTCTACCATCTGCCCCATAAAATTGTCCTGCAAGACATTAAGGAACTGGCGAGCCTTAAATGAATGCACGGTTCCCTCCGCACAGTCTATGTCTGGATAATTAAAATCCCCCATTATGATAACACTTCCCATCCTTGCTGCTAATCCAAATTGTGATAGGAGATCTGTCTCCACTTCCTCCCTCAGGTTGATAACATGGAATATCAATGTACGTGTTTTGTGGGTGCAACCCCTTTCTCCAAACTAATGTAGGTGAGAGGAAGGGGTTGCACTCCCGAAACACGTCCATTGATCTCCCATGATGGGAGCTAGCACATGTTGACACACTGTGGCTTATTTAAAAAAAGCAAAACCACTTTGCACTACAAGTGCAATGCAAGTGCACTTGAAAGTGCACTTGGGGGGCAAAGTGGATTGTCCTTTCTGAAATAAGGCCCAGTGTGTCAACATGTGCTAGCTCCCATCATGGAGGATCAATGGACGTGTTTTGGGGGTGCAATCCCTTCCCCTCACCTACTTTAGTTTGGAGGAAGGGGTTGCACCCACAAAACATGTACATTGATTTCCCATGATGGCTGATAGCACATGTTGACACACTGTGTGTTTTGTGGCTTTAGCAAAATAGATGTAGTAAAAAAAAACACACATTTTAGGCATGGGATCATGATGGAAATGCAAAATTTGAGTCACAATTTGTGTGCATCTTCAAAATTTGGCTTTTACAGGGGTGAGATCACCCCATCTGATGAAGGCAAAATCAACACAGTTTTGACATACTGATGTCTCATATGGCCTTCACTTTAGCAAAGTTGAACTTTGTACGTTCATGAGTTGGGGATGTGTATGTTCTGGTTTTAAACATGCCTGCTTGGCCACCAAAAAGCTATATACAGTCAAACATACATGTTATACACCAAAGATGTTGGTTTATTAAAAAAACCCTTTTATAACGCACATGTGAATGTGCTTGGAGTAAAATGTTTTATACTCAACAATGTGTGGCTTCTTCTTTCAATGCTCAATATCAGTTTTTATTTTAGTAAGTTGGTGTAGTTACAGTGACAATGGGGGGTATTTACTAGAGGAAAATCCACTTTGCACTACAAGTACACTTTCAGTGCACTTTTTTAAGTGTACTGGCAGTGCACTTGTAGTGCAAAGTGGATTTGCCTTTAGTAAAAAACCCCCACTGTGCTGTAAAATTTCCCAAAATCAGGCCATTTTAGGGACTACAAGCCATTAATCCATGGAGTTGAAAAGGATGATTATTTTTATCATTAATGCATTACATACACCAACAACAAAAACATTGTGTGTGTGTGTGTGTAGCAGACCCACAGCACAACTTAATAGTTAGCTGAAGAAGAGATTGTCACCTCATGTATCAAATAAGTTACTTTTGTACTATTATAGAAAATGGACAAAAATAAAAGGCCATTGGAGAACCTAGGAGACAGATAAGAAACACAAGCAGTAAATCAAATGAAATATGAGTTTAGTTTTTTTTTTTTTTAAATAATTTAAAGAACTTTCAGATTTTCTGGCAAATCAATTGCCCCCCTACCCATGAAGTACTCCACATAGCTTTTCCATACTTCGCGGGTGCTTTGGGGGGCAAGCCAGGACAGCCACTTTCACGCACCGTCATTTGACCTGGTGAAAAGTCGGCCTCAGTCACAACTGAGGCCAGATAGTTGGCTGCATTCTTCCGTAGGAAGTTATGAAGAATGCAGTAGCTCATAATTATGTGGTTGAGTTTGTATTCGGCCATGTATATGGCCATATGGAAAAGCCGGAACCGGCTGGCCACTATGCCAAAGGCATTCTCGACCACTCTTCTGGCACGGGCCAGCCGTAATTAAAAACCCTCTGCACTGGGGTCAGGGTCCTCATGGGGAATGACCTCATCAGATGGTCCCCCAGCGCAAAGGCCTCATCTGCCACAAAAACAAACTGGGGCCCACCACATTATCTGCTGGGGGTGGCAACCCCAAGGTGCCATTCTGGAGACGCCTGTAAAATTCTGTCTGTGCAATCACTCCTCCATCTGACATATGACCATTCTTCCTGACATCCAGATATAAGTCACAATTTTCATAATTCGCCCTCACCACCACCATCACAATACTACTTTCCCACTTGTAATTAAAGTAGTATGACCCCGAGCTGGGGGTGGGACGATCCGGACAAGCTTCCCATCTATCGCAGCACCGAGTTTGGGAAAGTCCCACTGCTGGTTGAATTGGGAGGCCACAATCTGCCATTCATGTGGGTTGGAAGGAAACTGTGGAGTCAAACAAGAAAAAAATAGTACTTTTGCACTGCACATTTATTGAAATGTGTATTTAAAGACAAAAGTATAAGGTCCACTTATCAGATTCCTCACCCTCTCTGATGGCCCATTGTAAAAATTTTAGGGTGGGGGGAGTGATGTTTTGGACAGGTAACCCTCTCCACTATATTGAGAGCTGAATGCATAAATAATGTGTGTTACTTTGGCCAGCCCCTCCTTACTTACACTATTGGCAGCCCACTGGACAGGTAAGAAGTGTCATAATCCAAAAATATGAATACACACTGTCCAAATTGAAGCACATTTTGAGATTCTGCAATTACCTATCAAGATATTAATAGGAGAACAAAACTTTAAACAGTACCATTTGAAAGTATTCAGGCAGGCACTTGCACTACATGCTTTGGTGAATTCATCAATAAATCTGACCACAAAAGAGGTAGTTATAGTATGTATGGGTTTGGCAAAGTCAGTAGATAGAATATTGGTATCGGTTGACTTAGCAGCGGGGAAAGGGAGGGTTCCAAATGAGTTTTGGCCCCCCGAAAAAAGCCTCTTGCACTCTGCCTGAATTTAAGGACAACAATAACATTTGGCCACATTATAGGCGGTGTTTAGGGTAAGCACTATAATGGAGCTGACAAAATACATTGTTAAGTGACTAGGCTAGGTGTGTATGGGCTCAGGATAGCATGCTGGGGAGGTTAGTGAAGGCAAATATGCATGAAGGACAAAAAAGGAGCATTAAAAGCTTACAGCATGCATGAGGACAAAGAGGACATTCACACCATATTACAATCATGGTAATGGAATGATGAAATCAATAAAATACATTAGCAAACATTAAAAACATAGAATGTGATGTTAAAGGATAAAACTTACCTTAATATAGTCCTTCTGCAGGACCTGAATTATGGCAGAACAGGTCCCTGGAATAATTATTCCCAGAGCCTGGGGGGAGATCCCAGTTGTGAACTTGATATCCTGGAGACTTCTCCCCATCGCCAAGTACCGCAAGGTGGCGACAAGCTTTTGTTCGGGAGTGATGGCTTGCCACATGCAGGTGTCCTGCTTCATAATATAAGGGGACAGCAAAGCCAATAGACGGTGAAAGATAGGGTCCATCATCCGGAGATAATTTCTGAAATCATCAGGGTTATTCTCCTGGAGCTCCCACAACAAAGGCATATGAGAGAATTGGTCACGATTAAGCAACCAATTCTTGGTCCAGGAACACCTCCTCCTCCTCCCCCTGTTGATGGACTGGACTTGGGTCAAAGCAATAACTCCAACGCCACGCCCAACAACAGCACAAACTCTACGATGAGTATGTAACCGCAACTTGGCTAATAAATGAATGGCTGCTCAGAACAAACTGACAGAACGCACTGAAAATCAGAAAGAACCTGACAAGAAGGAGCTGAAAATCAGAAACAACCAGGCAAGAACGCACTGAAAATCAGAAGCGAACTATAAATGGAATGCACTGAAAGACAGAAACAAACTGACAAGCACGCACTGAAGAACAGATACGAACCGACAAGTACAACCTGAAAATCAGAAACTAACTGAAAAGCATGAGGCTGAAAAGCGCAAATCGTCTCTCACCAAACTTCTGCTAACACGAGATAAACACATAAGGAGCCCAAAGGGTGGTGCACTGGCTATTGAACTTCCTTTTTATCGGCTCGTCGTACGTGTTGTACATCACTCCGTTCACACGTTCGGAATTGTTGGCCAACATTTGTGTGACCGTGTGTATGCAAGACAAGTTGGAGCCAACATCCTTCGAACAAAATAGTCACGTTATAGAGAGATCAACCGCGCTTAGAATAAGGGTAGGAGAGAAAAGGTTGCTGCCTCCCCTAATGAGGCTCCCCTAGGGGAACTTACATTAATGAAAAAATAAACAGATGAAAGGGGTGTGTGGCGCTACCTAATAGCCAAGAGCACACAGGTTTTTTGTATGGGGAGAGTGAGAGGACTGCAACATAAATGTAAAAGCCTCACCGGCGTGCTTCTCCTGAAACCCCAAACTAAAATAAAAAACAAATAAAAAATCAATACCTCATGTATAGGTATCCCTGTGTGATATATATAAGCATAGTAGTGAAGGGCATACACACTGTCAGGCGTGTACGTGAACTGCAGTGCAGGTGTGGCCCTAATGTGGAAGGTAAAAACCACAATCCAAAATTACCTAGTGCCTGTGTAAGTGCAGGCCTGAAAACTAAAAGAGTGGTATGTACATCCTAGCAACTACATACCACAAGTGCATGACAGGTGATACATGAAGTACAACACATATAAATGCTGATTCTAAGTGATATTAATCCAACTGTCAAAGTGAAAAATAAAAAATAAGCAAAATACATATAAGTAAGTGAAAGCACATCCAAAGGAAAAAATTGTTTGTGTCAGATGGTCACGGGTGTGATAACCCCATTCTAAGTATGTAGTACAGTCCTTTGCAGTGTGGTTTAACCCTTTCGGACTGTACTACATGCTTAGAATGGGGTGAACACACCCGTGACCATCTGACGCAAACAATTTTTTCCTTTGGATGTGCTTTCACTTACTTATATGTATTTTGCTTATTTTTTATTTTTCACTTTGACAGTTGGATTAACATCACTTAGAATCAGCATTTATATTTGTTGTACTGTATGTATCACCTGTCATGCACTTGTGGTATGTAGTTGCTAGGATGTACATACCACTCTTTAGTTTTCAGGCCTGCACTTACACAGGCACTAGGTCATTTTGGATCATGGTTCTTACCTTCCACATTAGCACTGCAGTTCACGTACACGCCTGACAGTACATATGCCCTTCACTACTATACTTATATATAAGGGATACTTATACATGAGGTATTGATTTTTTATTTATTTTTTATTTTAATTTGGGGTTTCAGGAGAAGCACACCGGTGAGGCTTTTACATTTATGCTGCAGTCCTCCCACTCTCCCCATACAAAAAACCTGTGTGCTCTTGGCTATTAGGTAGCGCCACACACCCCTTTCATCTGTTTGTTTGATCCTTCGAACAAAAATCCACGGTTTTGTTGTCTTATGCCCCGTAAACACGGTCGGATTTTCCGACGGAAAATGTGTGATAGGATCTTGCTGTTGGAAATTCCGACTGTGTATAGGCTCCATAACACATTTTCCATCGGATTTTCTGACACACAAAGTTTGAGAGCAGGCTATAAAATTTTCCAACAACAAAATCCGTTGTCGGAATTTCCGATCGTGTGTACACAAATCCGATGCACAAAGTGCCACGCATGCTCAGAATAAATAAAGAGATGAAAGCTATTGGCTACTGCCCTGTTTATAGTCCCGACGTACGTGTTTTACGTCACCGCGTTCAGAATGATCGGATTTTCTGACAACTTTGTGTGACTGTGTGTATGCAAGACAAGTTTGAGCCAACATCCGTCGGAAAAAAATCCATGGATTTTGTTGTCGGAATGTCTGATCAATGTCCGACCGTGTGTACGGGGCATAAAAGTCCGATCGTGTGTACTGGGCATTAGTGTATTGGTGCTGAGAGCAGCACTGATATAGCCATGTCAGCATGCTCTGTACATCATCCAAGACCGTGTGGGAGAGAACTGAAGAGCAAATTGACTCAACGTGTCACATGGCCAGTCAAAGGCCATCAGGTAACGGTAGATAAATAAATAAATAAATAAATAAGCCATCTGTAAAACAGAGAATATCAGCTTAAATCTAGGGTTTCTGAAATAGGTATTTTCCCTTGTGATGGACTCAATTCATTGTTAATTTTTGTATTAGATAATTATTTTAGTAAATGTTTCAAATTGCTGGTCAAAATCATATTCCTTAAAAAACAGTAAGATATATCTTCAATAAAAGATGCACATTCTGCTGTAAAATTATTTATTTTTGTTAATTTTATTTATTTTTACATCTTCTATCTTATACATGTCTATTTTTAGCTTAGCAAGAATAAAACCAAATAGTTGAATCCAAAGCTGGTATACCCGAGGCAGGTATTTTTCCTTATGATGTATTCCATTTATTACTTTGTTAATTTTATTTTATTAATAATTTATCTTGGTAAACATTTCAAATCACTCGGCAAAATCACATTCCTTTAAAAGCAGTAAAGCCTAAGTCCAATAAAATATTAGATTCTACTGCAATATGATCAGTTTTATTGTTGTTCATTTTTATCTGTTTGTATTTACTTTCATGTTAATTTTATCATCTATATACCTATTAGCAGCTCAGCAGGAATGTAACCAAAGAGTTTAAATATTAATGAACCCATTTATAAAATTCAAAATGCATTTTTCACGCTTTTTTATACCTGTTTACCCCAAGTTTCTGACATTTTACATGACGGTGAATTTGTCGAGAGTGTTTTTAAATTACAGAGCACATTGCACACCTAATTATTATTACCTGTCACTCACTGGTTGAGAACTCTGATTGTTGTAAGCACAACATCTTTATTCTACGACTGAGAATCATACCATTTAAATTATTACTTTCGTGTCTGCACTCGAGAAGGATAATTATGATACATTTCAAGCTCCTCTGATGTGCTGTAAAGGTAATTGAGAATATGTATGACAAGAGACAGACTTGAGATGTAGAGCTGTCTGCCAGCTTGGTAATATGCAGTACATATACATCTGTTAAAGATGCAAACTTCTATGAGATGATAAGCATGACTGTGTTCTACCTGATTCATTGCTTCACAACATCTTCAAGTGAAGCTACACTAGACACTATATTTGGAGACAGAATATTGTATTTTTATGGCACTGTCTCCCATTGTTCTCAGTTTTATTATGATATAAAGGAAATGCAGGAATGCTAAGCACAGAGACAGGTGCATTTACACAGGACTGGCTTTTGCAAAATACACCAGATTTAAAGGGAACTGTCACGTACATTGTTGAGGACGATCTGACGAGAGTAATAAATCAAATTCAAAAACTTGCGCTAAAGTGTTAAAACAAAATAAATACAAATAGAAAAAAGCGACTGCAGCTGCTGCACAAAGGTGCTAAAACCTTAAAGCAATATGAAGTGTAAAACAGCGCTGGCAGCCTATATCAAACAGTATACAGTCTAACAAATAGTGCCTAATACATCAATATAATCGTGACATAAAAAAAAAAAAACACAAATTCTAAAAAAGTGCATAGTGCTTTTGTAAAAAGTGCAATGTGATCCAAAAACTTTGAACAAGTGAGGTGGCTTCCCCTTCGGTGACCCCATTCACCAGAAATATAAGATCCTCAGCTTTGCAGTCTGGGATCAAAAAAGCAGTGATCTAATGATGTATGGATATGCAGGATCGTTCCTCAGCACACTCTTCCAGGAAGATATTTTTATAGCAGAAAGGATATACCACACTCCTTTCATGGAAAAACAGAGAAAGAACTCATAGTGTAACACCATTTTAACATGAGTTATCAAGCGCATTAAATGTGCAACTTACAGGATATTTGACAAAGACAGGCATCAGCAAAAAGACATCCACGTTCGCAGCTGTGTGGCGTGCGTTCCACGGAGGTGGAAAAAGTGTCACTGGTTAACACGAACCAGAAGTACGTTGACGCGTTTTGCCCCCCCTCCAGGGCGTCATCTGACGAAAGGGCTTCCCCTTACACTTCCTGTCCTGTTTCTCCTGGAGGTGATGACAGGATATAACAGGGAATGGAGTGGCCCAGGTGCCTTATAGGAGATCCTGGCCAGAAGAACCTTGCATTAGGTGCCGAGCAGCAGGCGGATTGGTGAGCTGGCTTGAAGCAGAAACACAGCGGCAGGTGTAGAACTATGGGCAGAAAGTATACAAAGTTTACAAGCAGGCAGATGCAGGATCTCGGGTGGTCAGGCAGGCAGGAGCACATCTTTGCACACGTCTTCATGCACAACTGTCCATACTACCGGTATTTCCCTGACCGAGACCTTTTGTCTACTGAATAAAGTACAGCAAAAGGTACGGTACCTTTTGTCTACTGAATAAAGTACAGGAAGATCATAATGCAACTTCCAACTCTGCTATATTGCAACCAGGGCTCAACAGGTCAATGTGAAGGCTAGGGCACCACTAGAAACTCCAGGTGAAAATTCACCAAACAAGCCCACGGCATAAAAGAAGTCAATAGGTAATCAATAGTTCCACATGGCTGGGACATAAGAATCCTAGATCCTCAATCCTTCAACTGTTTCCAGATAATGGATGTTGTGGACATACTCCAGATTATAACAAAACACAAATAAGCTCAGAAAGGGCAATGGCATTTTATTAAAACCATTAGCTAAATACACTTGAATACAAAGTTGTATTAAAGGGGTTATAAACCATCAAAGTTTTTCACCTTAATGCATTGCATTAAGGTGAAAAACCTTCTGTAGTGTAGCAATGTAGTTCTGTAGTGCAGCTGCCCCCCTTTTACTTATCTGAACCCGGTCGTTCCAGTGATGTGGATGAGCACAGCATTTCCAGCCGCTGTCTCGCGTCCTCATTAGATAGATTGATAGCAGCAGGAGCCATTGGTTCCTGCTGCTGTCAATCAAATCCAGTGACACGTGAGCCAGGGGGCGGGGCCGAGTCCTGCTGCCTGTTTCAATGGACATAGTAGCAGGCTCTCCGAAGGGGCACTCGAGAAGAGGAGAAGCCAGGAGCGCCGCTGAGGGACCCCAGAAGAGGAGGATCGGGGCCGCTCTGTGCAAAACCCTTACACAGAGAAGGTAGGTATGACATGTTTGTTATTTAAGAAAAAAAAAGAACGAACCTTTACAACACTTTTAACTCATAAAAAACAATATTTAACCCAGCCAACAGCTTGTGACATCAGCACACTAAGCTCCACCCAAAGAGTTGCACCTTATGAGATGTCTTCAGGGGTTTAAATCCCCTTGTGATATAAATAAAGTTATAAAAATAAATAAAGTGTAAAAAAAATTGTAAAAAAATAAATAAAAATTATGTTTTTTAAAAAGCACCCTCTCACCCACACACCGCAATTGCGCTGGTAAATCAACAAGAATGTCGGATGGAAAGCAATAATTCTAGATAACCTGTAGGGCTTTTAAAGCTTACCAATGGAGGATTTTGAATACCATCGTTTTTTGCAATCCCAAGAGCTCATGCAATTTTAAGACTTGATATGTTTGTTAATCTTGACATATCTATTTACTCAACACAGCCCCTTCTTTTATGTTTTACCAAAAAAAAAGTGGATATTTAGTTCTGTTTATTTGCCCTAAATTGAATTATTTATTTATTTATTTGTTTTTTATAAACAGTTTGGTAACCATTGTGCAACATTAGAAATTGCAGTTACTATCATATTATTCTACAGAGCCTCTGCTTTCAGAAAATATATGAGTGTTTGGGGGTTTAAGGTCATTTCCAGCAAAAAATGCAGATTGAAACATTTGTGCGAAAAAATTGCTTTAGTAGACAAGTGGTCAAAGTTATTAAAATGGCTAACATGCCTTATATAGTGTGCAAAAAATAGTAATATAATTATTTAAATATTTTGCAGACAAAACTAAATGCACTAAAAAATAAGATGGCACTTTCAGTCATTTCAAATAAAAAGAAATCTAATTTTCAGATGTTCATGACAGGGACAGGTTTTGCTTGTTATTTTTAAAGTAATACATGGCTACCTATATAATTTTTTTTAGTTTTTTTTTTCATCATGTCTGAACAAAATCAGGGTATTGAACCTTTAGGAATGAGGAACTTTTGCTGACTCTCTGGTGGTGCTGGACTCCTAATTCAACTACAGGACAGGAGCTAAAAAATGTTACTGAACTTTAACAAAAAAGCTTTGAAAACCTAAAGCACCCAATAATGGACCCTACTTATAGATTTTGAGCACAGCACTCTACAAAGTCCAGAGCTTGTGTTTTATGGCATTTCTCCAGGATGGTTCTGTACACTATATGCAATCATGTGGAAAGTACACTATATTGTCAAAAGTATTGGGACACATGAACTTTAATGGCATCCCAGTCTTAGTCCATAGGGTTCAATATTGAGTTGGCCCACCCTTTGCAGCTATAACAGCTTCAACACCTTTGGGATGAATTTGAGCGGAGACTGCAAGCCAGGTCTTGTCGTCCAACATCAGTGCCTGATCTCACAAATGCGCTTCTGGAAGAATGGTCAAACATTCCCATAGACACACTCCTAAATCTTGTGCACAGCCTTCCTAGAAGAGTTGAAGCTGTTATAGCTGCAGAGGGTGGGCTAACTCAATATTGAACCCTACAGACTAAAACTGGGATGCCATTATAGTTCATGTCCCAATACTTTTGACAATATAGTGTACTTTACCTGCTAGAACTTCATTAGTAACCTACAACAGGGGATAGAGTTTAACATTAAGTGCAAAATCATTCCACACCAGATATGTGTCCCATGCTTAAAGTAGTATAAACCCTCAATGTTTTTTTATTTAACACATTGAGTCCAATTAAATAAACATTCCCCAATAAACTATTTGTTAAAATTCTTACCCCAGCACTTGCAGCTTAGGTTGTACAACGTATAATACTGATGGCTCCTACTCTCTCAGTGATGCATCCTTGAAATTCCTGGCTGCACAAGAAAGAGTTAATGGTGGACAGTCCAGTCTGTTAGCTTGGGAGGGGGAGGAAGGAGCAGGGGAGTAACTTGCCATCCTAGGCTATGGGGGCTGTGTTTTTCTATTGATGCAGGGAGACACAACCCTAATCTCCGTGTGCAAGGGTGACTCTATAGGAAGTAACAAATAATGGTATCACCTGCCATACTATTAAGTGTGGTAGGGGTTTGTGAAACCTTAGACAGGCTAAACAGAACTACAAACTTTTTTGGAGGTAATATCAATCAAATTCTCCATGTATACTGTATGATCTTAATACAAGTTTATTGCAGGCACAATACATTTTTTTTTTTTCAAAAGATTCAGTAGTTGTCTGCCCATTTATGGCAGTGTCAGTACAAAAGTTATACATTTTCCATTAATAATTTTATCCTTAGATAACGTCCATTGCTTTTAATAACTGAGGATACAGTTTAAAAACTGTGAAAGAAATCTGTCTTTGCAATATGCTGGAGCTAATTGTAGGTATACCTTATGTTCAAAAACTGTCCATCACAAAGTTGGATAAAAAATTAAGCGGGGTGGTAGAAACTGGTGGCCTCTGTGTTATCTGCATTAACTATTTCAGCCCGGGAAGGATTTGTCCCCTTAATGACCAGGCCATTTTTTGCGATACGGCACTGCGTCGCTTTAAGTGATAATTGCGCGGTGCAACGCTGTACCCAAAAAAATGGACATCCTTTTTTTTAACAAATAGAGCTTTCTCTTTGTGGTATTTGATCACCTCTGCAGTTTTTATTTTTTGCGCTATAAACAAACAAAGACCGACAATTTAAAAAAAAAAAATAATTTTTTTTTACTGTTTGCTATAATACATATCCAAAAAAAACCCCACATTCATTGACCGCCATTGACACTGGCGTGAGCACGCCCCCAAGGTACTTCAGTGGCGGCCATTTGTCAGTCCACTCCATACACTACCGCAGTGGGGCAGTGATTAATTTGCGTTACACATTGACAAGACAGGTAACCACTTCACAATTCCCCCTATCTGCACATCCACCAGTGTGTTTTTTGTATTTGCTGCATACCCTTATGGTACACATAAATAGATTTTTTTGATTTTCTTTGTTTTTTGTTGTGCCTTTTCACATATTTTCAGGTCCATGTCCCCTAGTGGACCTTAGTGTCTAATACACACATTCATCCTTTGGTGTGTACCTATGCATGCAACATTCACTCCCACTTACCTACACTATCCACTTCATCCCTTCTCAACCTCACCTTATTATCTACACCTCCCCCACCTTTTTTACAGAATTAGATCTATTTGCAGCTTATTTGCCCACTCCCACATGACGAAGTGTTGGGGTGCTCCGATACCCTTGGCGACTGCTTTCCCTGGGTTATCCTGGGGGATATTCTTTGCCTCAACCCCGGGTGAGACCTTGTTAACCCAGACCACCGATAAATCCCACTATAGGAGTTGTGATCAACCTGTGGTGATTTGTGATTATCATCGAAACTGGTGTTTCCTTTTTACTTACCTTTTACCTATGTAGAGGGCTTCATATACTAACAGACGTTTCAATGTCCTATTTTATAGTTACTATGTATCTGACTCCTGATGATTGGTTGAAAGCCAAGAAACACGTTGAGTTACCAACTAATGGATGCCCAAAAACTTTTATATTCATTAATTCCTTTATGTATTGACCTTTGTATCAATTGTACCAATTATGTTTATTGTTCAAAGTATTTTGTACCAACTCTATTATGTCCAGTGATTAATTATATTAAATAATTTTATATGAATATTATTATGTAAATTCCTTGTGATTACGCTATTCAGTCTATATTATTGCATATTGATATAATAATTTTAATACCATGGACCATTGATTTGATATTGTCAAAAAATGAATCTAATCTATCCCTCGTTTAATCAACTCCTTGACATGCCTCATGTAAAGTCCCGTTCCTATTTCTATCCTTTTTCTCACACAAATTAGGGATGGAGGCATGTCATTGTTATACTTTGGCTGGGACAGGTCACAACTCCCTTTATACATTTATTCATCAGTTTAAATCTACGTATTTTTGGTAAAAAAAATCTTAATAGGCGTATATTGATTGGTTTGCGCAAAAGTTATTGCGTCTACAAGCTATGGGATAGATTTAGGGGCTTTTTTTTAAATTGTTTTTACTAGTCTGGTTTTGTGCTTAATGTATGTATTGTACAGATGTTACACATCTTTTTATCTATTTGTATAGATTTATGTCTCATCATTAAAGTTATTTATTTTTACTTCAGAGTTGGTGGTCTTTCAAAGTCCAATTCAGGGGGTATTTCTCTTTGTTCAATTGCATCAGGGATGGGACTACCACACTCTGCATCTTACATGGTAGAAGTCTCCTTCCTTTCTTTGACACACCCTTCAGGTGTACCCCAAATACCAATTTATATAATGATCAATACTAATTTATCCAGGACTAACAGAAAACTCCTATTAAGCTGACCATACATGGATTTAAATTAGCTTGGTTCAGCAGGGACCAGCCAAATTTAGATCCACGTATGGGCAGACTGATCGTACCCAAGTCGATCCATTGATCCACTTGGGTACAACCCGCCTGTTAGATTTTTACATGCGATTACTGCTAGTGGCTATAGCAGCTAGCAGTAATCATCGGGGTTGATTTACTAAAAATCCAATCCACTTTTCACTAAAAGTGCACTTGGAAGTGCATTTGGGAGTGCAGTCGCTGTAGATCTGAGGGGAAGATCTGAAATGAGAGGAACCTCTGTTGATTTTAACATCCAATCATTTACCAGCAAAAATGCTGCTTTTTATTTTCCTTGCATGTCGACTTTAGAGCTACAGTGACTGCACTTGTAGTGCACAATGGATTTGCCTTAGTAAATCAACCCCAATGTGCTGGCGGTGTAGGCTCCCTGTTCCCCACCACTGGCAGAACATAATATTGCTGTGAAAGGCATTCCCCCATCAACGCTGAATGTGTTAAGGGGTAAACAAGTGATTTTCTTTCCTGAATCATCTATGGGCTGCTTTAGCCAAACTGTAAGAAATCTGTCTGCTTAAGACCGTACCACATCTATGTACTCTCTAATAACTAGAACCAACATTTTGCGATAGGACTTTACTGGTACAAATGGGACAGGCAATTCAGTGAATAAAAGGTTTGTACAAATGTTTATTATGGGAAACGCATTGACCACTGATTTCTTGGTTAATCTTTCTGGGGTTTTAACAACATATGAGTAGTATACTGTATATGCTTTGTTAGTTCTTCTTCATATGTGAGGCCTTTTTTTTAATAATAATAAACTTTTTTGTGATTTTAATCATAATAAACTTTTGTACAAACTTTTTATTCACTGAATTGTCTGTCACTTTTGTACCAGTAAAGTTCTATCACAAAATGTTGGCTCTGCTTATTAAGGGGTGCTTTAGCCAGGAGGTATTCCGTGTGGTCTAATTCAACATGTTTTGCGTATTGCTTCATCAGGAATAGGGTAAAAACAATAACTGTAACGGAGATGCTTATTAGAAATAATAATAGGACTCCTTATTCCGGCCTGGGGGGAAAAAAGCCAGAAAAAGTAGACTAATGACAGACAGACACCATAGGTACCGATAAGCTTCAATATAAAAAATAGTTGTACTTAATTTTAGATACACTTCTTGACCCTGGTTTGTCAGTTATTATTGATTGAATTCCTCTTTTCCATAGTACACCATTATAGCCAGAACGGAATCAATAATCTTTCCTTTTTGCCTTATTTATAGAATTTTATACACATTGCAATGAATGTCTACAACAACTTTGAGTGCAGGCATAACAAAAGTTGGAAAACTCACATGAGGAATAAATGTATCCTCCTTCTAATTCTCTTATTTTCATGCCTGCACCTGGATTTGCCTATAGATATTTACTATTGGTTCAAGATGCCCTTTATAATTTGAGCTTAGACTGCATTTTAAGAGGTCAGAAGAATACTCTCAGCTTGCTTTGCTGGAATCTGACCTTTCTTGTGTGCTTGCTCCAACTTCTTTAGACAAAAACAAAAGTCTTTTCCCCATGGAGAGTTCCCACACTGGCGGATAGAGCATTCTCCAACACAATGCCTGGGATACTTAAACATAAATTTACTCGGCTGCATTGGAAGAACAAAATGAAGACCTGGCAGGAGAGCCATTTATAGCTTAGTCTTTTCTTGTTTTTAATTTATTGTCACAACAGATAAGGGACATCTATATGTAAATTTTAAGGGTAATGAAAATTTGGAACATCATAAATTCTGCCTCTTTGGAAACTTGTACAGGTTACAGCAAAGGAGAATGATTAATGATGTTTGAACCACACTGAATAGACTTACAGCATTAACATACTTAAAATATTAAAATAAGTCTACGGATTTACTTCCCTTGTATTCAAATGGAGGAACAAATATATTTATTTTACCAATTTGTTCTGCCATTCTTTTATTAGCTTGCTGTCTATCCTTAGGTCAGTAGCATTCAGACAGTTGAGACATGTCATAAATAAAATACAATAATATCTTTGAGAAGGTGAATCAGCTGTACTAGCAGCAAATGGTGTAGCGATTGTTGTGACTATAGTTTCTCAATGAGTGTATGTATGTAAACCATAGGTGGTACTTCTGATAGCAGTACAGGGTACTGCTACCTCTAAAGTGCTAAAGTTAACTGTCAAAAAACTGGGCGCAAGCAGCTTTTTCTTGTAGAATAGACATGCTATGGCTCTTCTGCAACACCAAACACTTACATACCTGTTCAAAATCTTTTATTGAATGTACTCTGCGCAGCTCAGAGTATATTCCTGGCATACTCCGGCTTTGTTGGAATATATGACTACTGTGTGCATGTGCAGGATGCTATTCTTTGCCCATCAGCCATCAAAAGGTTACATAATTAGTTACATAGTAGGTAAGGTTGAAAAAAGACACAAGTCCATCAAGTCCAACCTATGTGTGTGAATGTATATGTAAAGCGCTGCATAAATTGAAGGTGCTATATAACTACCTGAAATAAAAATAATAAATAAATTAAATGTCAGTATTACATTGTATATCCCTGTATGTTGTGGTTGTTCAGGTGCTTATCTAATAGTTTTTTTAACTATCGATGCTCCTCGCTGATACCACTGCCTGTGGAAGGGAATTCCACATCCTTGCCGCTCTTACAGTAAAGAACCCTCTACGTAGTTTAAGGTTAAACCTCTTTTCTTCTAATTTTAATGAGTGGCCACGTGTCTTGTTGAAAACCCGAAAACCAGAAAAAATGGGGAGAAGAAGACAGGACCAGCGAGAGATGTAACTACCTCATCATTGGAAGATGTAAGTGAGTATTTTCGGGGATTTCGTTTTATTTTAATTCTTTCCTCAAAGACTTCTATACTCAAGACTGCACATATCAAAGCTGAAATATATATTCATGAGTGTGATCTACAAAGGAGGGGGTCATCATTTTTCTGCATTTAATTTTTTCTGCACAGTGATATTCAGTGTTGGAGTTTGTACCTTTATACACAATTTACAAAATCCAGGCCTGCCACCAGAGGTATCCAACCCTTGGTGATGATGATGCCACTGTCTCAGCCACGTGCCAGCACCATTGATTTAAGTGGTAAATGTTTTGTCCTGCAGACAGGAAGCAATGGCAATATTCACAGTGAAAGGAGTGGGGGAGGGATAGTTGTTGGAGATTCTTGATTGTGCTGACTATTCATAGTAATAAAATTAAAATAATACGCAGTGCTTATCTACTATAAGCCAAATACTAAACCATTTGCTTATATAGTCTGTGATATTCACAAATAAAAAGTCCAAAATGCTTTAGTGCAAAACACGCTGAAATCTTCAATGTGCAATTGTGTTTCCACACAGTGAGATATAAATCTTATGCAAATCTTACGCAATCTCCACCTTCATCCATTTTGTATACCACTTCAAATACCCAGTGTGACACAAAGCTCAGCAGATACAGTGGGGACGGAAAGTATTCAGACCCCCCTTAACATTTTTCACTCTTTGTTATATTGCAGCCATTTGCTAAAATCATAATTTTTTTCCTCATTAATGTACACACAGCTCCCCATATTGACAGAAAAACACAGATTTGTTAAAATTTTTGCAGATTTATTAAAAAAGAAAAACTGAAATATCACATGGTCCTAGGTATTCAGACCCTTTGCTCAGTATTTAGTAGAAGCACCCTTTTGATCTAATACAGCCATGAGTCTTTTTGGAAAAGATGCAACAAGTTTTTCACAACTGGATTTGGGGATCTTCTACCGTTCCTCCTTGCAGATCCTCTCAAGTTCTGTCAGGTTGGATGGTAAACGTTGGTGGACAGCCATTTTAGGTCTCTCCAGAGATGCTCAATTGGGTTTAAGTCAGGGCTCTGGCTGGGACATTCAAGAACAGTCACAGAGTTGTTGTGAAGCCACTCCTTCCTTATTTTAGCTGTGTGCTTAGGGTCATTGTCTTGTTGGAAGGTAAATCTTGGGCCCAGTCTGAGGTCCTGAGCACTCTGGAGAAGGGTTTTGTCCAGGATATCCCTGTACTTGGCCGCATTCATCTTTCCCTCGATTGCAACCAGTCGTCCTTTCCCTGCAGCTGTAAAACACTCCCACAGCATGATGCTGCCACCACCATGCTTCACTGTTGGGACTGTATTGGACAGGTGATGAGCAGTGCCTGGTTTTCTCCACATATACCGCTTAGAATTAAGGCCAAAAAGTTTTATCTTGGTCTCATCAGACCAAAGAATCTTATTTCTCACCATATTGGAGTCCTTCAGGTGTTTTTAGCAAACTTCATGTGGGCTTTCATGTGTCCTGCACTGACAAGAAGCTTCCGTCGGGCCACTCTGCCATAATGCCCCGACTGGTGGAGGGCTGCAGTGATGATTGACTTTCTACAACTTTCTCCCATCTCCTGACTGCATCTCTAGAGCTCAGCCACAGTGATCTTTGGGTTCTTCTTTACCTCTCTCACCAAGGCTCTTCTCCCCCGATAGCTCAGTTTGGCCGGACAGCCAGCTCTAGGAAGGGTTCTGGTCGTCCCAAACATCTTCCATTTAAGGATTATGGAGGCCACTGTGCTCTTAGGAACCTTAAGTGCAGCAGAATTATTTTGTAACCTTGGCCTGATCTGTGCCTTGCCACAATTCTGTCTCTGAGCTCTTCAGGCAGTTCCTTTGACCTCATGATTCTCATTTGGTCTGACATGCACTGTGAGCTGTAAGGTCCAATTAGTATAATCAAACACAGCTGGACTCAAATGAAGGTGTAGAACCATCTCAAGGATGATCAGAAGAAATGGACAGCACCTGGGTTAAATATATGAGTGTCACAGCAAAGGGTCTGAATACTTAGGACCACGTGATATTTCAGTTTTTCTTTTTTAATAAATTAGCAAAAATGTCAACAATTCTGTGTTTTTCTGTCAATATGGGGTGCTGTGTTTACATTAATGAGGTAAAAACTGAACTTAAATGATTTTAGCAAATGGCTGCAATATAACAAAGAGTGAAAAAATTAAGGGGGTCTGAATACTTTCCGTCCCCATTGTATGTTAAACCTCTAGGTTATAAGTGGTCAATATCAGCCTCATCAGCACGACAGAGGTCTGATTATAATCACTTATTTCCCCCTGGCTCCAAACCTATTCCTCCATAGTAAACTATGAATGTAGCTCTCTCCTCAAGGAAACATTAAGCAAACAGACATAGTGCTCACCGCCATCAAACAATTTATTAAAATCAGGTTAAGAACACTTAAGATTAGGTTTTACAAAAATGACACATATCTTTTTATCATAAAGTAGACAATGCAACAACCCCTGGTTCCTGCCTCTCCTTCTAGCATCCCTCTGCTCCTTGCAATATTCGGGTAGCTATTCATGGAGGATGGGTGGATGATCGAAAGGCCTACCCCCTCCATTCATAGATCCTGTTTAATTCATAGAAGCTGTAATACGAATTCTATGAATGGAGCAGCTAGGCAGAAAGGGCAGGCATAGTCAGGCTCCCTTGATGACAGTCCAGGACAGCCCTTTAGTTGTATTAACACCTGCCGCACTGGACGATTATGGCAGGATTTAAACTAAAAGAAGAAGAATCAGCACAAGGGACACACTCTACTGACTGTAAGTTCCATCCCCTGCGCTGATTTTTGCTTTTTTTTTATGTTAGCTACACTTAGGCTTTTAAGTGGTATTAAACCAAAAACAAAAAAATTCACACATTGAAGCCTACCAATTATTAAATGTGTTTTGTGTCTATATTAAGGAGCAAGATATACACCTTTAGACAGCAGCATAGTTAATCTGGGAGGAGGGGAGTGTAATGCCCTGTACACACGGGCGGACAAAGGTCTGACAGTCTTTCCGAAGGACTTTCGATGGACTTTTGATGGACTTCCAATGGACTTTTGAACGAATGGACTTGCCTACACACAATCACACCAAAGTCTGATGGATTCGTACATGATGACGCACGACCGGACCAAAATAAGGAAGTTTATAGCCAGTAGCCAATAGCTGCCCTAGTGTCGGTTTTGGTCCGTCGGACTAGCATACAGACGAGCAGATTTTTCGACCGGACTCGAGTCCGTCGGACAAATTTGAAACATGTTCCAAATCTAAAGTCCATCAGATTTTCACACAAAAAAGTCTGCTACAGGTCCGATGGAGCCCACACACGTTTGGATTGTCCGCCGGATTCGGTCCGTCGGACCTGTCCGGTCTAAAAGTCCGCTCGTGTGTACGCGGCATTAGATGCACTAGCAGATTTAGATACATTAACAAATGGAAGCCAAACTCCAGCTTACACTTTTTAAGCAGTTACAGCATTTTCTTTTGGGATAAAGGCTTAAATAAATAAATAAATGACCATTGTAAGCACCCAGTGGTAGCAGTGGTAAACGGTTTGTCGGAACCCTCTAACTGCCACAAAGAAAGAACATCTAAAATAAGAAAACCAATGCAGTCACTACATCTAAGAATTGGTAAGCCACAATGTAAAAAATGTTCACTTTTGGGTTTAATAATGCTTAAAGTGATATATTTACTATATTGCCTTGAATTACAAACCATGAATATTGTGTGTAATATACTGTATTTATTTTTCTTCACTATGCAGTTCTCAGCAAACTTATGTTAAATACAGAAACTAATAGAAGGAATTAGTCTTATGGATAAACATTTTGTTCCTGCTTAAAAATGTGAAGACAAATCCTGCTCTCCTTCACACATAATGCAATATGACCCATCTACTGCAGCTAAATTTAAACTGATTCTAAGCGGAAATATATGAAAAATAAGTCTTTCCTGTTAATTAGGAGTGAACTGGCAACCAATTTGCAATGTCTGTCATTTTATTCTCTTGCTTGAGGCGATCTGTCGCATTAGAAGCTCATTCTAATTGTTGCTGCACACTGTAATAGGAAAAAAATGTTTTTCTATTTCTCAGCCTGCGAGTCACTCTGCACAGCTTCTTAATTGCCGTGCACACTCTGTAACCTCTTTTGTCTGTCACTACCTTTAAAATTTAAGCATATATTTTGTGACACTTCAGCATTTGATTCTGATAGGCTAAAAAAGAGAAAAAGGAAAAAAAAAGAAAAAAAATAAAAATATTCCATCATAGTTAGCTTCCTAGCAACAGGTCTGTTCTAGGGTGTTGACAAAAAAGAATGTATATACTGTAAATATGGTTGCATTATATGACCCCCTTTAATCTGAAATTTACAACTGCCTAAATTGGGTGATTTCTTTTGTGAGATGTCACTCAAAATACTTCACAACTTCCCTTTGTAGAAATCTTTTGAGGTCTATGTAATCAAGTACTTGCCCACTTGTCACTTATCTTCGAGGACTATGGGGAAATGGCTAATGAAATAATAGGAAGAGTGAGAAAATTAGCATTTTCTCAAGATGAATTTCTATTAAGTCACAGTTTTTAATGTAGACATCTCTTCACCATAAAACAGCATAAATCTATATATTAGCAAGCTTAGCATAGACATAGCATATGACTTATAAGACTTGTAAAACAGCACTCATTACAATTCACATATAAATACATATAAATGGCATCTAAAAACAGCACTCGGTGCAATTCATATATAAAAACATAAATAACATGTTACAGTTTTAGCTTCTGTATTTATCTTTTCATCCTTGTACAAAGACTTAATAATCTAGGGGAAAAAAAAACTTGACTATTCCTAAAAGTGTGAAGATCTCATTTACTGGCACAGAGCATGCTCACTGCTCTTGTAAGTATATAAAATAAGCACCGAAAACATTCCCACAATGCAGCATAAACACAGCCTTGGATCTGAATGATGATATTTAGTAGATAGTAATACTGTAGGCCGTGTCATGGTTACATTCCTTGTGCAAAGTAGACATAAGAACATTTTACAGCTCACATTAGCAAGTAAAATATGCATTACAGCAACAAAACTTCTACATTTTATATGGTAGATAAAGCTTCACTTATTTTTACCAAATTTTGTTTGCATAGGTACCTGTTCCCAGGGTGGTGTCCCCCCCCCCCCTCACCCCATGCTATTATTTTTTTAAACTACTTGTCTATTAACCCAGCAAATAGGAATTTTTAATTTGACTCGTTCAGTTCCTCTTGATTTCAGTGGGATTATGGTTTGGCATCCAAGCTTTTTTGAAATTCTACTAGACATGTGCGTTTTTTTTCGCTCCAAATTAAAATTCTAACAATTTTTTCGTTATTTGTAAATTCGGATGTATCTGAATTTCTGAATTACAATAGTAACAAATTTAAATGAATCTGTAAATAACAAATCAAAATTCGAATTTAAATAGTTTTTAATCAAATTTGAATAGTTTTCTAAGTGAATTTGATGTTCTGAATAGAATAAAATAGAATAGAAAATAAAGGAATACAATAAAAAAGAATATTTTAGAATAGAAAAGAACACAATATAATAGAGTAAAACAGAACAGAATACAAAATAACAGAATAGAAAAAAAAATAAAATAGAAAAAACATAATGGTTAAAAGGGATAGAATAGAAAAAAAAGAGGATAGAGTAAAACAAAACAAAATAAAATAGAATAGAAAGGGACGTGGTGACCGAGCTCCGTAATGGGCGCCTAATACAGGAGCTCTGGCAGGCCACCGTGGAATTTCAACAGCATCGGAGCCTCCTCACCACACAGCCACTCCAGACGACCAGCATCTGACACAGGAACAACACCGCCATGCCGAGGAGAAGGCAAGAGCCACAGCTGAGGAAGCTCTCAGGCTACTTCCCCTACGTCTCCTGTGGGCTCCAAGAAAAATGGCGGCGGTGCCTGAACAGGCAGGCCGCAGCCTCAACCTCTCCATAGTCTGGGCACCACAAGCAGAGAAAAACATGACATCAACACCCCTGCACAGCAGATCTTCATCCACTGCCTCCACACCGACCACCAGGAGCCCAGCAAGGTCCAAACAGCGCATGGTCTTTCCCAGCAGTGAATCTTGGAACCCTGATATGGAGGTGAGTGGGCCTCAGACACCCCAGACCACTGACACCCATACAGATCCTGACCCCATTGACAGCTTCCCAACCTGAAGTGCAAGCCCTTGGTGAAGGAGTAGATCATGTGGAAAACACCGTGGTAGAATACTCCATGTCATTCAACACCCTGGCAGATGCCCAAAATGCACACGGCAACAACATTCTGTGGCTTAACGATAAATAAGCGAATCTAGAGGATTGGTACAGATGAAACAACCTAAAAATCAGGGGCGTCCCTGAAACTGTGCTCACATCTCAGCTCCCGCAATATGTTCATGAACTATTCTCTGCTTTAGCGCCCTCACTGTCAATGCTGGGGCTCACTGTAGATAGGATGCACAGGGTACCAAACCCTTCTTTTCTAGCAGAAGAAGATTCTAGAGATTCCTTCTAAGGCTACATTTCTATTGCAATAAATAATTCCTTCTAGAGGCGTTTAGGAGGTCCACACAATGCCTGGAACAATACGCTTCTTTACAACTCCTCCCTGACCTATCCAGGCATGCACTGCTGCGCAGATGGAATATAGTTACTTGCCACCTCACCACTGGATATGTTACCCCGCTTTCACAGTAAGTGCCTAAAACCCACATCACACCTTGCCTTAACTTCACCAACATGACAATTATGTGCCTATCTCTTAATGCTAAAGGACTAAACCATCCGGTAAAAAGATTTTCATTATGGAAAGAGGCAAATAAAGCCCGAGCTGATATCGTGAGTGTCCAAGAAACTCACTTCCAAAAATCCAGTCTACCAATGTGTTTACACAAAAACTATTCCCACATTAATTTTTGTCAAACGCCTCTGAGAAGACAGGAGTACTACTTGCTATACGTGACACACTGGCCTTCCACCCCTGGGACTCCATCCTAGATGATGAGGGGTGATATATCATAATCACCTACGATATAAACTCCCAACTGTACACTCTATTGGCGCTCTATGCTCCAAATTCACATCAACTTCGATTTCTCAGCAGGCTCCTCAAACGTATCAGAACTGAAAAATATGGGCATCTCTTAATATGCGGGGACTTTAACTAACCTCACACTAGACCCGCATATAGATTCTACTTTGAGGGTTCAACTCATACTCCCATGTTACGCAATCTGCTTTACTCAAAAGAGCTGTATGATGTCTGACGGAGTTCTACCCGCCGCTGCCCAGGTCATCCTACCAAGATGGCGCCAGCAGACATACAGCCTCTCCACACGATGGGCCAGCTGACACAGGCGAGAGGGCATACAGCTACAGAGAATAAATCCAGGCATCCCATCAGCCAGGGAGCAGCTCTGCAGCCTTCTCTCCCTCCACCAGCCCCGCAAAATCAAAGCCTGAGCTGACACAGGCAGACGGCCAGGACTCAGAGGTAAGCCCTTCTCCAATACCTAATACTGACAGTACAGCACTACAGAATTCCATAGCAGCATTTCCAACAACAAATCAACCGGCCCCCTAGGGACATGCTATTATCCCTGCAGAGCTCCATTCACTCAGACATTGTCAGTCTAGTACACTACTTTAAATCTGAAATCTCTTATCTGGGAGACAGAGTGTCAAATATAGAGTCCAAGATGGGTGAATGCACCACATCCTTCAATGACATGGTTGATGCTCATGGTGAAAGAGAGGATGAGTTTGAATTGATGAAAGCTAACATGGCAGACTTAGAGGATCGTTCCAGGAGGAACAGCATGAAAATCAGAGGTATCCCAGAGTCTATACAGCAACCAGCCTTAAAAGAATACTTTACACAACTAATGAAAGCCTTCATCTCTGACATACCGCCAGCGGATCTAGTCATCTACTGCATCCATCGCTTACCTAAACCTCCACACCTCCCAGAAAGGACACCAAGGAGACACTACAGGCATACCTCACTTTTAAGTACACAATAGGGTTAATTTACTAAAGCTAGAAAGTGCAAAATCAGGCTCACTTCTGCATAGAAACCAATGAGCTTCTAACCCCAGCTTGCTCAATTAAGCTTTGGTAATAAAACCTGGAAGCTCATTGATTTCTATGCAGAAGTGAGCCTGATTTTGCACTTTCTAGCTTTAGTAAATAAACCCCATTGTGTACTTAAAAGTGGGGTATGCCTGTATAGTCCACATTCATTTTTTCCACATAAAAGGGAGGTTGACGCAGGCCACAAGAAACTCCGCTGACTACCCTCAACCTTGCATGAACCTGTCCTTATATACTGACCTATCTCAGTACCAGAGGCAGCTCTTAATTAGGCAAATTAGGCAGCCGCCTTGGGCCTCGCACTCGCGGGGGCCTCGCGGCCACCTAGTTTGCCTAACATGTAGTATGGAAGGCGGTTAGTGTGGAGGGAGACCGACAGCGGGAAGCTCAGCGGCAGGTATCCACCGCTTCACACAGCGCCCACCTGAGTAGGAAGTGGAGGGGATTGTTTGACACTACGGGGCTGTAACAGTGATGATTACTCTGCCCCACGCCATCTCTCAGACAATCAGCATTCGGCACTATACTGTAACTCACCCCCCTTCCCCAGACCTCCACTTGTGACTCAGAAGAGGTGGCTGGAGTGGGCTGGATCGGAACAGGCGGGGAACAAGACTATTCCCTGTGCTTTATTGTTTACCTAGCAATAAGTACTGCACCTGAAGAACATTTGAGTTTGCTTTTTAGAAGCTGTACATTGCAGAAAGGTAGAATTTTAAAAATGGCTACTTAGTTGTTCCTGGGAGTTGTTGCAGAGCTGATCGTATTTGTCAAAATGGTTTCCATATAAGGGACATTTTAATTATATGGGTATGAAAGTGCCTCCAGATTGCTGACATTATTGACATAGTATATATTAGATAATCTCCTGTATACTATATGCAGTCTCTGATCATCTCCTGTATACTATGGCAGTCTCTGATCATCTCCTGTATACTATGTGCAGTCTCTGATCATCTCCTGTATACTATGTGCAGACTCTGATCATCTCCTGTATACTATGTGCAGACTCTGATCATCTCCTGTATACTATGTGCAGTCTCTGATCATCTCCTGTATACTATGGCAGTCTCTGATCATCTCCTGTATACTATGTGCAGTCTCTGATCATCTCCTGTATACTATGTGCAGACTCTGATCATCTCCTGTATACTATGTGCAGACTCTGATCATCTCCTGTATACTATGTGCAGTCTCTGATCATCTCCTGTATACTATGTGCCGTCTCTGATCATATCCTGTATAATATGTGCAGCCTCTGATCATCTCCTGTATACTATGTGAAGTCTCTGATCAGCTCCTATATACTATGTGCAGTCTCTGATCATCTCCTGTATACTATGTGCAGTCTCTGATCATCTCCTGTATACTATGTGCAGTCTCGGATAATCTCCTGTATACTATGTGCAGACTCTGATCATCTCCTGTATACTATGTGCAGTCTCTGATCATCTCCTGTATACTATGTGCCGTCTCTGATCATATCCTGTATACTATGTGCAGCCTCTGATCATCTCCTGTATACTATGTGAAGTCTCTGATCAGCTCCTATATACTATGTGCAGACTCTGATTATCTCCTGTATACTATGTGCAGTCTCGGATCATCTCCTGTATACTATGTGCAGTTTCTGATCATCTCCTGTATACTATGTGCAGACTCTGATCATCTCCTGTATACTATGTGCAGACTCTGATCATCTCCTGTATACTATGTGCAGACTCTGATCATCTCCTGTATACTATGTGCAGTCCCTGACCATCTTCTGTACTATGTCTGCAGTCTCTTATCATCTCCTGTACTAAGTCTAGCACTAATAATATGCACAACCCTTTTATGTGTCAGGGGCTGCAGTTGAGGCCCCCAAAATCTCAGCAGTTGAACATGCTGGAATGCAGTCTCCAAAACAAGCTATATTGTATAAGTGTATTAGAATAGGTGTGAGTGGTGCTGCCTGTCACCTGAAGAGTACTCCTCCAATGGGTCACTCTTCCCAGGTGAATGTGCAATAAGTGAAAAAAAACACAAGTGAAAAAATACTGCCGTCACCTGAGGGTAAACCTCCACAGTGAATCATTTTTTTAAGTGATGGGTGCTGAGTAGTGTGGTTGTGCCTACACAAGGAAACCGTTTGACCGGTGATCCCACTGCGTTTTAAAGCACATTTATACAAAAAAAAATTAATAAAATGCAAATAAGAAAATCCCTAATAGTGATAATGATTGCAAGTTGACGTGTCAGTCTGCAATATGAAATGAATGTGCTTAGTGTAATATTGGGTGTTCCCGCCCGGTCAGCAATTTTGATTTTTAACAATTTTGCTCAGCAATTAGCAACAAAATTCTATTATAAAGAATTTCTCCATAGAAAACAATGTAAAAAACAACATATAAAAATGGTGGTTGATATAAGTTTAGTCTTTCAGTAGTGCAAAAACTGGAAAAATTTGAAGTGACTTGTGCTTGTCCAAAAGTGACTCGTGCCTATGTAACAGCTTAGGTGACTTTCGTGCTCCCCTTCAGTTCCCCACTCACCAGATCCCTGCACCCCTGCAGGGGTAAATCGCATGCAGTGAGTGTAGTGGCAGTCCTCAGGGCTTTTCACCTCCTCCTTAGCTCCACACATAATAGGATATCCAGATTCTAGTACTCCTCCAGGGATAAGCCAATCCTGAAAGAATAGGTTACAGTAGTTGCCTCCTCCAAAGTAAACCACAGATTACCCTTTTGTAAATCACTTCCCCATACTTTGGGCGATGAGGTGACTTAGGGGGCCAGGTTGGACGCAGAATAGACTGACAGCACTCTTCAGGTGCCACCCACCCCTATTCCTATACACTTTTACTATTGTTACTCCGGTTGGAGCCCCTTGGAGGAGGCAGCAGCCTAAACTTACACCTAAGCACAGAATTTAACAAATATCATAAGTTATACTGTATGTTCACAAAATAGAGTCAGATCAAGAAAATGTTTTCCCAGGGCCCAAACAATATTGAAAAAAAATACAGTCCCTGCCACCCACATGCCCAGCGTCTGGATGCAAGCTTGTCAAAACAGTTGGCTCCCCAACTTCTGCCTTTCAGCCAGGTGGATTCTGCCCCATTCCATGAATTCGCACAATGTGCTGTATCACAATGGCAGGTTCCCAGTCGCTACTACTATTCATGTAAGGCCATTCCATCTCTCTACCATCACGTGGAAGGGAATGTTCCGGCATCGTTGGACAAGGCAGTCAGCCGTAAAATCCACCTTACTGATGGCACATGGTTGGTTCAGCAAGCATGGGCAGGGATAATATATATAGTTCACAGCACACTGGGTAACGCTGCTTGTAACTTGAAAGGATGCAGGACAGGGCTTGGTGCTGCAGCTTGTTGTGCCCCCACGTCTCCAAACAGCTGGTGGTGATGATGCCAGACCTGTGAGCTCTACCCCCCTCCTCCTCCTCCCCTGCCACCTCCATGCCCTCCTCTGCAGAATTGTCCTATGAACATCAGGTACCCCCTAAGTGTTCAAAGGACTATTTCCAGAGTCAGGTTAAAAGGTGCCATGCAGTGCTTCAGCTGATGTGTTTAGGGGACAGGAACCGATTGTTGCAGCTGTGCAGGGACAGGCCCAGAGGTGGTTCACACCACGCAAGCTGGAGCCAGGAATGGTGGTGTCCGATAATGGCTCAAACCTCCTGTCCGCCCTTAGACAGGGAAAGTTGACACATGTGCCATGCCTGGCACATATCCTCAATTTGGTGGTGCAGCATTTCCTAAGTACGTACCCAGGGTTGTAAGATGTACTAAAGCAGGCCAGAAGAGTCTGTAGCCATTTCAGGCGGTCATACATAGCCAGTGCTCGGTTGGCTGAAATTCAGCGGGAATTCCACCTGCCCGTAAACTGCCTGATTTGTGACATGCCCACCAGGTGGAACTCAACTTTGGGAGTGCTGCAGCGGCTATACATGCAGCAGAGGGCCATCAACGAGTACCTGTGCCAGTACGGCATGACGACAGGTTCAGGCCACCTCGGCATTTTTTCCCCACGCCAATGGCTGATCATTAACGATGCATGCACTGTATTGTCATCATTTGAGGAGGCCACAAAGATGGTGAGCAGTGACAGTGCATGCATCAGTGACACAATCCCTGTTGTGTTCCTGCTGGAGCAGACTCTGCGTGGAATTATGGACAGGGCACTGGAGGCAGAGAAGCAGGAGGAAGAGGAGGCCTTCCTTTCCTCTCAAGGCCCACTTTATCCAAACACCATCATTCCTATGTCACAGAACACACAGGAGGAGAGAGGGGAGGAGGATGAGGAGGAGGATTCTGGCACTTTCATAGGCTTTGAAGAAGAGGAAGGCATGCGTCAATCTGTAAGCGATGGCTTTCCAACCCCAGGACCCTTGGGAGTAGTACATGGCTGGGAGGAGGAAGTTCCAGATGCTGTCATCCTGAGTGACCCCGAAGGAGTATGCTTCTCATGCCTCTGCAAATTTAAAGTGCACGGGTAACCTCATGCTTCAAAGCCTGTGAAAGGACCCAAGAATACGTGGCATAAAGGAGAAGTTACTGGTTGGCAACCCTTCATGACCACCATTATAAGGGGAAGGTCTCAGAACTCATCCCGTCCCCACAGAGAGTACAGAAGTTAAAATCTCTTGACACGTTAAAGAGGATTTTATTGAAAGTTTTTCCTGACTCCAGTAGGTTACAGTGTCGTGGAAAATGTAGTTTTGAGTCTTCTGTTGGTCAAGAGAGGAGGGTTGGAGAAGGCTTCCGCTTAAGTAGGCATTTTGGAATTTTTTTAGTCCTCGCTGCCCAGGGCTATTAACTTCCACATCCCATCGGCAGCGTCTGCATCACATGGTGGACGATTACCTCTGGGCCAAAACAGAGATGGAGAGTTTTCCATCTGACGATCCACTGACTTACTGGATCATGAGAATAGACCACTGGCCAGGACTTGCCCAGTATGCTATTGAGTTGTTGGGCTGCCCTGCATCCAGCGTGCTTTCAGAACGGGCATTCAGTGCTGCAGGAGGTTTTGTTACTGATCATAGAACGCGTCTGTCCACAGACTCCGTGGGCCATTTTTTAAAAAATGAATTAGTCCTGGATTACCAGCTATGAAGCCCCTGATGCCGATGTCACTGATTAAGCCTTTTTGGGATGTGGAATCTCTGCAGGACTTCGAGGCTGCCTAGCTTTGAGGGTGTTCAATCATTTCATCTGGAAGAATGTTTTTGGTATAGGTTTCATGGGCACAATTAACACCCAAAGACCAGTTTTTCAGCATCTGTTTGACAGGTGCAAATAATTGCAATTTTTTACAGCAAGTCCAATTCTTGCTTTCCTCAAAAGTACCTCTATAGGGTTATGGTGGGAAGGTGCCACCGACACCCAAAGACCAATTTTTCTTCACCTGTTTGACAGGTGCATATCATTGCAATTTTTTACAGCAAGGCCAATTCTTGCTTTCATCAAGAGTACCTCTATAGGGTTACAGTGGGAAGGCATCCCCGACACCCAAAGAGTAATTTTTCTGCACCTGTTTCACAGGTGCATATCATTGCAATTTTTTACAGCAAGGCCAATTCTTGCTTTAATCAAGAGTACCTCTAAAGGTTACGGTGAGAAGGTGCCACCGACACCCAAAGACCAATTTTTATGCACCTGTTACTTCTATCCAAAGTCAATGTGACACCAGAATGTATCCAAAAAATCTCTAATCTTGCTCCCAGTACACTACATTGTGGCCTCATCATACACACTGGCTCTCCAGCTGTTGCTGAGCAAAATAAAGGCAACTTGCAGGGAAAATGTCATTTTTTTGGCTTTATAAATGCAATTATTGCTGCAGCAGATTCTAGACATGGTAGAGATCTGCCACTTTACAGGTAGACTAAGGGGAATCCTCAGGCACTATATTGGAAGGAATTTTTCATTTTTATGCTTTCACTTTAAAAAGCAAAAAGTCACTGCTCATTTAAAAATTACATTTTTCACAATTTTTTTTTTATTGATACATGTTCCCCAGGGCAGGACCCGGACCCCTATAACCATTGTATGCCCAATTACTTTCATATAAGCCTTCAACATGGACACTTTTGATTTTTGACGTTCAGGTCCCATTGACTTTAATGGGGTTCGTTATTCGGGTCCAAACTTTTGGTGGATATGCAGTACAACCGACTTTCTATATACCTGGTAGCAGAGAGAAAGTGTTTCATACTGCTGCCGGAACACAGTACCACTAACCATATGAAGCACAATCTACTAAGCTATATTACATCCTAAGCAGCGACCAATCCATTCTAACATGCAAATAATTTGTTTGTTCTAAGCGGTGGTCCTGCATTGTATGTGAGTGTGTCTGTGGGCTGTCCACATCATGGGAGCACTGGAGGGTGGAGGAGTGCCAAATGCCAGGGAACCTAGGAATGAGGTCTTCCCCTAGACAAAAAAAGTATTCAACCATTTCATTGTGGAGTGGGACCCACTGCAAGTGTAACTTTTTTGCAGATTTGGGGAGTAATTAGGGTGTAACATGTAACAGAGAGGCAATCAGATTTTCCCTGGATCAACTTTACCTACAAATGTTAGTACCCAGTTATATTATGTACATTTAGGTATAAATCTAGGCCTTTCTTAAAGCAATCTACGAAGCTGGCCAGAACCACCTCTGGAGTGAGTCTATTCCACATTTTCACAGATCTTACTGTGAAGAAACCTTTCCGTATTTGGAGATGAAATCTCTTTTCCTCTAGATGTAAAGAGTGCCCCCTTGTCATCAGTGTTGACCGTAAAGTGAATAACTCAACACTAAGTTTACTATATGGACCCCTTATATATTTATACATGGTGATCATATCCTCCCTTTATCTCCTCTTCTCAAGAGTGAATAAATGCAGTTCCTCTAATCTTTCCTCATAGCTGAGCTCCTCCATGCCTCTTATCAGTTTGGTTGCCCTTCTATGCACTTTCTCAAGTTCCCCGATATCCTTTTTGAGAACTGGTGCCCAAAACTGAACTGCATGTTCCAGATGAGGTCTTACTAATGATTTGTACAGGGGAAAAATGAGTCCATACCTCTCCTAATACAAGAAAGGGCTTTGCTCGCTTTGGAAACCGCAACTTGGCATTGCATGCTGTTATTGAGCTTATGATCTACCAAAACCCCCAGATCCTTCTCCACCATTGATTACCCCAGTTGTACTTCCTCTAGTATGTATGATGCATGCATATTCTAAGCCCCCAAGTGCATAACTTTACATTTACCAACATTAAACCTCAACTGCCACATAGTCGCCCAATTAGACAGTGCATTGAGGTCGGCTTGTAAATTGGAGACATCCTGTAAGGACATTATTCCACTGCATAGCTTAGTGTCATCTGCAAATACATAAATGTTACTTTTAATCCCAGACCCAATATCATTTATAAAGCTATTAAAAAGTAAGGGTTCCAGCACTGAACCTTGGGATACAGAAGGGTTCTTCTCCCTAACAGCTGCTTTCACCATTTGAATTCATCCACAGAGACCTATGAATGGGTAAATTACAAGTCCTGTCTGCCACTCCAGCAGAGGGGTATTTAGGTATTGATGGAGCACAAGTGTGGTGTTCATTGCACTCGTAATCTATGGATACTTCCTCCAGTTCCATAGCCAAAAGTCCATACCTCCTTAAGCTGAATACACACTATACAATTCACTTTAGATTTTTTCCTTTAGATTTACCAAAACCATATAAGATGAGGTCAAACCTAAACACTTTCAATTTGTATGCAATCAGGCAGGCCCTTGCACTACATAGTTTACGGTAAATCCAAGAGGAAATCAAACAACCAAAGTTGTATAGTGTGTACAGTATCTAGCTTTAGAGATGTGGAGCGTATAATTCTCACTTCATTCAGTAGGTGGCATCTTGCCACTGTGCAGATAGAGTGGAGAATACTGTTCCTCTGCAGCCTCCATGGGTGTCAGAGGGAGAGGAGCTATCCGACCTGACGCTGCAATCCCCAGTCTATGGCCATGTTGTATGTGGCAGCCCTTAAAATTTCTCCAGATCTCCAGAATAATTTTTATTTTTATAGTGATCCCCATAATATTTTTTGTCGTTTTGTGTGTCAAGTTACCACAACACCATTATTATCTTGTATTTTTTTTTACCTCAAATAGGTTGGTTGGTGTTGGTGTCCCTTGTTAATTTGACATTGTATTTTTGAAATGTCCCTTGCCTACTCACAAACAAACTGTCCTGTTTGAATTAAAACACATAGCCAAGTATTTGTCAAAACAACAACTGAAAATTTATTAGGGGTCCTAACAAAATAAAGAGGAAGGCAACGCTGGAGAAACAGTTGAAATTGTTGAAGCCTTTGTACCCCAGGGCAGACATCTATTATTTGACAGGCCAAATTGGTAACCTGAGGAGTCCATTTAATAGGGAGTACAATAGGGTCCAGGACTCAGAGAGATCGGGAGCAGCAGCAGAAGACATATATGTCCCGAGGCTGTGGTCTTACAACAGCCTGTGTCTTTTGGCAGACCACACTAAACCCAGGCCATCACTCTCAACACTTCCTTCCACGCTTCCTTCCAGGCTGCTGTCAAGGGTTGGGTGGCTGTGTTGTTGGAGGTGTTGCTGGAGGTGGTGGAGGAGTAATATGGTCCAACTCACATGTGGCTTTTAGTTGTGAGCTGGCCCCTCATCCCCTTGTTTAGAGCCTGAAGTATTACCTCCTCACAGATGATGTTGGCCCTCCTCCATTTGTTCCAGTTTACTGGCTGTCAGGGGTTGTTGTGAGGACCGCAGTAGCCTGCCAAATCAAAACAGTTGCTGACGTCTCCAGGTTCTTCGCCTTCCTGGTCCTTTTTGTTGGAAGGCAGAGGGGGGGAACCTGGGATTAGGTCATGCTGCTTTCCACGGCCACCTCCTGGCTGCCACTTTCCACAGCCTCCTCCTGTCTGAGACTTTCCTGTGTATGAAAATGGGACATAGTTTTAGTTTTTTGGTCATCAATCACACACAATTTTGAGCTCATGACTGCTGCAAATTGAATGTTATCAAATAGAAAAGACTATCCTTCTGACCCCAGCATTTGTCATTCTTGTCCCAATCATTTTTGGCTACTATTGTCTATTGATATGTAAACCACTTTGTTAAATCAGAAATTAGTGATCAATAATAGCATCTAGTTAACATCATTCAATTTTTGACAAGAAATATGTTCAATAATGCTATACTTGGCTCAAGCTAGGCTCCTCCATATCTTCTTCCTGGGTGGAAGGCCCAGGTTGGAATTCTGAAGTCTCATCTGATGTGGAAGGAAGTTTGAAAGCAAGTGTGGAAGGAAGTGTTGATAGTGATGGCCTGGTTTCACTCTGGTCTGACAAAAACCGCAGTCTGTCATAGTACTACAGCCTGGGTACATATATACGTCATCTGCTGCTGCTCCTTATCTCATAGAATCCTGGACCTTCTTGTGCTCCCTATTATATGTGCTCCTCAGGCCACCAATTTTGGCCTTCAAATAGGAGATGTCTGTGGTGGGAGTCACCGGCTTCACTAACTCCAACAGTTGCTCCAGCGCTGCCTTCCTCTTTAGCTTGTTGGAGTATTGGGTGTTTGACTTGCCAGAGACATGGCAGCTCCCTGTACTTATCTATAAAGTTTGGCAGGGAGTCAGGGTCAGTAAATGTATCCATTTTCTCTGCAAGACACAACACAAGACAAAATCTAATGTCAGTATAAACTCTCCTAATCTTGTCTCAATATAGGCCTCAATCTATAAGCAGTATAGGCTTACGCTACTCCGTCCTCCGCTCACAGATCGTACGTACGATGCACGCATGTCATGATTTATATACACTGCGCATGCGTGAAACTCCGCCCCTGACTTTCTTTCTAGTGTATTCCCCTTCTCTTTCGGCACAGTGGGAGAGCACATGGCGGAGAAGAGACAGCAGGTGCATGCAGGGAGCAGCAATGAGGAGGAAAGCCCGGAGCAAGAAACGCCCTGATCCAAGAGGAGATATAAGGCCTCAAATATGTCCTTTGTAGAGATGGTGGAGATGGGGGACATCTTGAAGAAGGCTGACCATGATGGGAAGTATGGACCGTACAGCAACCCAAATGTGAGAAAGACGAAGATCATGACTAAAGTTGTCTGCACAGTCAATTTTGGGGTCTGCACAGGAATTTTGGGGTACGATGATCCAAGGAGCAATTGAGGAAACGCTGGTCAGACCTGAAATTGAGGGAGCACGATCAGTACAGAAGGATCAAGAAAGTGCTGCAAAAAAAGTAATTATTTGTCGTGTGTTCCTATTATTATTACTTTAGTGTTGCTCCATGTGCTTTTCGTTACTGTTGTACAGTTTAAAATGGCAAGTTTCCGGTTCGTGGGTACAGTAATCATTTGTAGTAAACATTGTTCGTTCGCCCACGAATACAAAGTTTTTGGCAGGTGCAGTTTAACTACATTTGTTCATGCCTATTGAAAGAAGTTTAGTACATTAGTACATGGGTTTGCAACTAGAATGAAATGCAAACTTGATTTAGTGTAAGGAGAGGACACTCAGCAGCTGTTTACACATGTGGACGCAGGAGCACTAGTGTGGGACACCAGAACAACCTTTTTAGGGTGTCCCACACAGGTACTCCAGTGGAAAGTTTAACAAAAAAGATAAGTATTCCAGCTTTGGAAAGGGAAACAAAACATGTTTTTAGCTTGGAACTCTGCCAAAACAGACAATTGTACGACACTATCAAGCAGTGTTTCATATTACTATTTATTGCCTCAAATATCCTTGTGCTAAGTATACCTTTTTTGTATTTGCATAGGGGAGAAAAGAATCGGGACATCTGAGGACACCAGGAACCCCACTACTCATGAAGAAGGGCAAATCCCCACACACCATGAAGAAGATGTGGAGGGAGAGGTTCATGAAGTGGGTGAAATAGTGGCCACAACAGGTCAGTGTCTGAGACCACAGCTTTAGGTAATAGAAGTATGGTGATGTGGATATTGTGGAAGAAGAAACTCATTTCAACAGTGCAAGTGTACAGATCCTCATTGGTGAGATCATGGTGTGCAATTGGGATTTAGAGATGGTCAAGCAAAATATCACTGATGTCCAAAAAAAAAATGAACAACATCATTGATGTTTTAGGCAGAATCTAAAACCAACAAAAATTTAAAAGTTGCTCATTGTATTTTTTATTTTTGCTAAAGTAATTTTAAAGCCAAATTTTGAAGATGCACACAGTGTGTCAACATGTGCCATCTGCCATCACGGGATATCAATGTACGCATTTTGTGGGTGCAACCCCTTCCTCCAAACTAAAGTAGATGAGAGGAAGATGTTGCACCCCCGAAACACGTCCATTGATCCCCCATGATGGGAGCTAGCACATGTTGACATTAGGCATGGGATCAGGAGGGAAATCCACATTTTGACTCCCAATTTGTGTGCATCCTCGCGCAGCCGGGAACATAAGCTGCCTCTCCATCTGCGAGCCTACCGCCTTCCCCCAGGAGTGGATCAACCCCTTATACCTCTTATACCTTCCTACATGCGCTGTGATCATTACAATCTTGTGAGTTCCACATTGTCTGCCCTATATTAAAATGTTTTAACATTGCTGCACTTAGATGGCGCTGCTCTCTTTTTTGTTTAACTGCAAATGTCTGCAATGCTTTGCGATTAAAAAAATGATTTTACCTGTCACATTTAACGGGCAATACCACTGTCTTATGTGACCCCTTCAACTGAATGGAACTGCACTGCAACCTCTCTTATAAATGCACGTAATGCACACAGTTGTAGAGTGATGGTGCGGCATTTATAGGGTTAATACAGGTGGTGGGGAGGAGACATAGCTCAGCAGAACACTTTTCAGGGCAAGCACTGCCACATATGTAAACCTAAGATTTAATGTAAGCAGCAAGTAAGTAAAAATGCAACTTTCGCCCTCGTATATATTTTATGTAGTTGCTATTATCATTAAAGGGGTTGTAAAGGCTCGTGTTTTTTCCCCTAATGCATCCTATGCATTAAGGTGAAAAAACACCTTGGAGTCATGGGCCCCCTAGCCCCCCCCCCCCGTTTTACTTAACGGAGGGGATGATAAGGGACTATATACAAGATTTTAGTAATAAGAATGATATCATTAGCAGTAGGGATGAGCCGAACACCCCCCTGTTCGGTTCGCACCAGAACATGCGAACAGTTAAAAAGTTCGTTCGAACACGCGAACACCGTTAAAGTCTATGGGACACGAACATGAATAATCAAAAGTGCTAATTTTAAAGGCTTATATGCAAGTTATTGTCATAAAAAGTGTTTGGGGACCCGGGTCCTGCCCCAGGGGACATGAATCAATGCAAAAAAAAGTTTTAAAAACGGCCGTTTTTTCAGGAGCAGTGATTTTAATAATGCTTAACCACTTGCCGACCGCCGCACGACGATGTACGTCGACAGAGCGGCACGGGCAGGCAAAAGGGCTTACCTGTACGTCCCTGCCTGCCCGCGGGTGGGGGGTCCGATCGGACCCCCCCCGGTGCCTGCGGCGGTCGGCAAATGTCCCCCGGCGATCGGTGGTGAGGGGGAGGCCATCCATTCGTGGCCCCCCCTCGCGATTGCTCCCAGCCAATGGGATCATTTCCCTGCCTCTGTATTGTACACAGAGGCAGAGGAAATGATGTTATCTCTCCTCGGCTCGGTATTTTCCGTTCCGGGCCGAGGAGAGAAGACTGAACTGTGAGTGCACAACACAAACACACACAGTAGAACATGCCAGGCACACATTACACCCCGATCCCCCCCCCGATCGCCCCCCGATCCCCCCCCGATCACCCCCCCCCCTGTCACAAACTGACACCAAGCAGGTTTTTTTTTTTTTTTTTTTTTCTGATTACTGCATAGTGTCAGTTTGTGACAGTTAGTGTGTTAGGGTAGTGAGTGTTAGGCCCCCTTTAGGTCTAGGATACCCCCCTAACCCCCCTAATAAAGTTTTAACCCCTTGATCACCCCCCGTCACCAGTGTTGCTAAGCGATCATTTTTCTGATCGCTGTATTAGTGTTGCTGGTGACGCTAGTTAGGGACGTAAATATTTAGGTTCGCCGTCAGCGTTTTATAGCGTTGGGGACCCCCATATACTATCTGATAAATGTTTTAACCCCTTGATTGCCCCCTAGTTAACCCTTTCACCACTGATCACCGTATAACCGTTACGGGTGACGCTGGTTAGTTTGTTTATTTTTTATAGTGTCAGGGCACCCGCCGTTTATTACCGAATAAAGGTTTAGCCCCCTGATCGCCCGGCGGTGATATGCGTCGCCCCAGGCAGCGTCAGATTAGCGCCAGTACCGCTAACACCCACGCACGCAGCATACGCCTCCCTTAGTGGTATAGTATCTGTATGGATCAATATCTGATCCAATCAGATCTATACTAGTGTCCCCAGCAGTTTAGGGTTCCCGAAAACGCAGTGTTAGCGGGATCAGCCCAGATACCCGCTAGCACCTGCGTTTTGCCCCTCCGCCCGGCCCAGCCCACCCAAGTGCAGTATCGATCGATCACTGTCACTTACAAAGCACTAAACGCATAACTGCAGCGTTCGCAGAGTCAGGCCTGATCCCTGCGATCGCTAACAGTTTTTTTGGTAGCGTTTTGGTGAACTGGCAAGCACCAGCCCCAGGCAGCGTCAGATTAGCGCCAGTACCGCTAACACCCACGCACGCACCGTACACCTCCCTTAGTGGTATAGTATCTGAACGGATCAATATCTGATCCGATCAGATCTATACTAGCGTCCCCAGCAGTTTAGGGTTCCCAAACACGCAGTGTTAGCGGGATCAGCCCAGATACCTGCTAGCACCTGCGTTTTTCCCGTCCGCCCGGCCCAGCCCAGCCCACCCAAGTGCAGTATCGATCGATCACTGACACTTACAAAACACTAACCGCATAACTGCAGCGTTCGCAGAGTCAGGCCTGATCCCTGCGATCGCTAACAGTTTTTTTGGTAGCGTTTTGGTGAACTGGCAAGCACCAGCCCCAGGCAGCGTCAGATTAGCGCCAGTACCGCTAACACCCACGCACGCAGCATACAACTCCCTTAGTGGTATAGTATCTGATCGGATCAATATCTGATCCGATCAGATCTATACTAGCGTCCCCAGCAGTTTAGGGTTCACACAAACGCAGTGTTAGCGGGATCAGCACAGATACCTGCTAGCACCTGCATTTTGCCCCTCCGCCCGACCCAGCCCACCCAAGTGCAGTATCGATCGATCACTGTCACTTACAAAACACTAAACGCATAACTGCAGCGTTCGCAGAGTCAGGCCTGATCCCTGCGATCGCTAACAGTTTTTTTGGTAGTGTTTTGGTGAACTGGCAAGCACCAGCGGCGTAGTACACCCCGGTCGTAGTCAAACCAGCACTGCAGTAACACTTGGTGACGTGGAGAGTCCCATAAGTGCAGTTCAAGCTGGTGAGGTGGCAAGCACAAGTAGTGTCCCGCTGCCACCAAAAAGACAAACACAGGCCCGTCGTGCCCATAATGCCCTTCCTGCTGCATTCGCCAATCCTAATTGGGAACCCACCGCTTCTGCAGTGCCCGTACTTCCCCCATTCACATCCCCAACCAAATGCAGTCGGCTGCATGAGAGGCATTTTTATGTCCTCCCGAGTACCCCTACCCAACGAACCCCCCAAAAAAGATGTTGTGTCTGCAGCAAGTGCGGATATAGGCGTGACACCCGCTATTATTGTCCCTCCTGTCCTGACAATCCTGGTCTTTGCATTGGTGAATGTTTTGAACGCTACCATGCACTAGTTGACTATTAGCGTAGGGTACAGTATTGCACATACTAGGCACACTTTCACAGGGTCTCCCAAGATGCCATCGCATTTTGAGAGACCCGAACCTGGAACCGGTTACAGTTATAAAAGTTAGTTACAAAAAAAGTGTAAAAAAAAAAAAATATATAAAATAAAAAAAAATTAGCCTCTAGACTGCTTTTACAAGCTGTGGGAGGGAATGGCCCCCCCCCCAACGTCTTCCGTGTTTTTCTCTGGCTCTCCTGTCTCAACAGGGAACCTGAGAATGCAGCCGGTGATTCAGCCAGCTGACCATAGAGCTGATCAGAGACCAGAGTGGCTCCAAACATCTCTATGGCCTAAGAAACCGGAAGCTACGAGCATTTTATGACTTAGATTTCGCCGGATGTAAACAGCGCCATTGGGAAATTGGGAAAGCATTTTATCACACCGATCTTGGTGTGGTCAGATGCTTTGAGGGCAGAGGAGAAATCTAGGGTCTAATAGACCCCAATTTTTGCAAAAAAGAGTACCTGTCACTACCTATTGCTATGATAGGGGATATTTACATTCCCTGAGATAACAATAAAAATGATTTAAAAAAAAATGAAAGGAACAGTTTAAAAATAAGATAAAAAAATAATAATAATAAAGAAAAAAAAAAAAAAAAAAAAAAAAAGCACCCCTGTCCCCCCTGCTCTCGCGCTAAGGCGAACGCAAGCGTCGGTCTGGCGTCAAATGTAAACAGCAATTGCACCATGCATGTGAGGTATCGCCGCGAAGGTCAGATCGAGGGCAGTAAGTTTAGCAGTGGACCTCCTCTGTAAATCTAAAGTGGTAACCTGTAAAGGCTTTTAAAGGCTTTTAAAAATGTATTTAGTTTGTCGCCATTGCACGTTTGTGCGCAATTTTAAAGCATGTCATGTTTGGTATCCATGTACTCGGCCTAAGATCATCTTTTTTATTTAATCAAACATTTGGGCAATATAGTGTGTTTTAGTGCATTAAAATGTAAAAAAGTGTGTTTTTTCCCCAAAAAATGCGTTTGAAAAATCGCTGCGCAAATACTGTGTGAAAAAAAAAAATGAAACACCCACCATTTTAATCTGTAGGGCATTTGCTTTAAAAAAAATATATAATGTTTGGGGGTTCAAAGTAATTTTCTTGCAAAAAAAAATTATTTTTTTATGTAAACAATAAGTGTCAGAAAGGGCTTTGTCTTCAAGTGGTTAGAAGAGTGGGTGATGTGTGACATAAGCTTCTAGATGTTGTGCATAAAATGCCAGGACAGTTCAAAACCCCCCCAAATGACCCCATTTTGGAAAGTAGACACCCCAAGCTATTTGCTGAGAGTCATGTTGAGTCCATGGAATAATTTATATTGTGACACAAGTTGCGGGAAAGAGACAATTTTTTATTTTTTTTATTTTTTTTTGCGCAAAGTTGTCACTAAATGATATATTGCTCAAACATGCCATGGGAATATGTGAAATTACACCCCAAAATACATTCTGTTGCTTCTCCTGAGTACGGGGATACCACATGTGTGAGACTTTTTGGGAGCCTAGCCGCGTACGGGACCCCGAAAACCAAGCACCGCCTTCAGGCTTTCTAAGGCCGTAAATTTTTGATTTCACTCTTCACCGCCTATCACAGTTTCGGAGGCCATGGAATGCCCAGGTGGCAAAAAAAAACCCCAAATGACCCCATTTTGGAAAGTAGACACCCCAAGCTATTTGATGAGAGGTATAGTGAGTATTTTGCAGACCTCACTTTTTGTCACAAAGTTTTGAAAATTGAAAAAAGAAAAAAAAATTTTTTTTTTCTCGTCTTTCTTTATTTTCAAAAACAAATGAGAGCTGCAAAATACTCACCATGCCTCTCAGAAAATAGCTTGGGGTGTCTACTTTCCAAAATGGGGTCATTTGGGGGGGGTTTGTGCCACCTGGGCATTCCATGGCCTCCGAAACTGTGATAGGCAGTGAGGAGTAAAATCAAAAATGTACGCCCTTAGAAATCCTGAAGGCGGTGATTGGTTTTCGGGGTCCTGTACGCGGCTAGGCTCCCAAAAAGTCCCACACATGTGGTATCCCCATACTCAGGAGAAGCAGATAAATGTATTTTGGGGTGCAATTCCACATATGCCCATGGCCTGTGTGAGCAATATATCATTTAGTGACAACTTTGTGCAAAAAAAAAAAAAAAAATTTGTCACTTTCCCGCAACTTATGTCAAAATATAAAACATTCCATGGACTCAACATTCCTCAAAGCAAATAGCTTGGGGTGTCTACTTTCCAAAATGGGGTCATTTGGGGGGGTTTTATGTCATCTGGGCATTTTATGGCCTTCAAAACTGTGATAGGTAGTGAGGAGTAAAATCAAAAATGTACGCCCTTAGAAATCCTGAAGGCAGTGATTGGTTTTCGGGGCCCCGTACGCGGCTAGGTTCCCAAAAAGTCCCACACATGTGGTATCCCCATACTCAGGAGAAGCAGCTAAATGTATTTTGGGGTGCAATTCCACATATGCCCATGGCCTGTGTGAGCAATATATCATTTAGTGACAACTTTTTGTAATTTTTTTTTTTTTTGTCATTATTCAATCACTTGGGACAAAAAAAATGAATATTCGATGGGCTCAACATGCCTCTCAGCAAATTCCTTGGGGTGTCTACTTTCCAAAATGGGGTCATTTGTGGGGGTTTTGTACTGCCCTGCCATTTTAGCACCTCAAGAAACGACATAGGCAGTCATAAATTAAAGGCTGTGTAAATTCCAGAAAATGTACCCTAGTTTGTAGACGCTATAACTTTTGCGCAAACCAATAAATATACACTTATTGACATTTTTTTTACCAAAGACATGTGGCCGAATACATTTTGGCCTAAATGTATGACTAAAATTGAGTTTATTGGATTTTTTTTAGAACAAAAAGTAGAAAATATCATTTTTTTTCAAAATTTTCAGTCTTTTTCCGTGTATAGCGCAAAAAATAAAAACGGCAGAGGTGATCAAATACCATCAAAAGAAAGCTCTATTTGTGGGAAGAAAAGGACGCAAATTTCGTTTGGGTACAGCATTGCATGACCGCGCAATTAGCAGTTAAAGCGACGCAGTGCCGAATTGTAAAAAGTGCTCTGGTCAGGAAGGGGGTAAAACCTTCCGGGGCTGAAGTGATTAAAGTCAAACAATAAAAGTGTAATATCCCTTTAAATTTCGTACCTGGGGGGTGTCTATAGTATGCCTGTACAGGGGTGCATGTTTCCCGTGTTTAGAACAGTCTGACAGCAAAATGACATTTTGAAGGAAAAAACACATTTAAAACTACCCGCGGCTATTGCATTGCCGACAATACACATAGAAGTTCATTGATAAAAACGGCATGGGAATTCCCCACAGGGCAACCCCGAACCAAAAAAAAAAAAAAAAATGATGTGGGAGTCCCCCTAAATTCAATACAAGGCCCTCCAGGTCTGGTATGGATTTTAAGGGGAACCCCGCGCCAAAGAAAAAAAAAAAAAAAAAACGGCGTGGGGTCCCCCAAAAATCCATACCAGACCCTTATCCGAGCATGCAACCTGGCAGGCCGCAGGAAAAGAGGGGGGGACGAAAGTGCGCCCCCCCCCTGAACCATACCAGGCCACATGCCCTCAACATTGGGAGGGTGCTTTGGGGTAGCCCCCCAAAACACCTTGTCCCCATGTTGATGAAGACAAGGGCCTCATCCCCACAACCCTGGCCGGTGGTTGTGGGGGTCTGCGGGCGGGGGGCTTATCGGAATCTGGAAGCCCACTTTAACAAGGGGACCCCCAGATCCCGCCCCCCCCTGTGTGAAATGGTAAGGGGGTACTTACCCCTACCATTTCACTAAAAAACTGTCAAAAATGTTAAAAATGACAAGAGACAGTTTTTGACAATTCCTTTATTTAAATGCTTCTTCTTTCTTCCTTCATCTTCTTCTGGTTCTTCTGGCTCTTTTGGTTCTTCCTCCGGCGTTCTCGTCCAGCATCTCCTCCACGGCGTCTTCTATCTTCTTCTCCTCGGGCCGCTCCGCACCCATGGCATTGGGGGGGAGGCTCCCGCTCTTCTCTTCATCTTCTTCATCTTCTTCTTCATCTCTTCTTCCTTCTTCATTTCTTCTCCGGGCCGCTCCGCAGCCATGCTGGCATGGAGGGAGGCTCCCGCTGTGCGACGGCGTCTCTTCGTCTGACGGTTCTTAAATAACGGGGGGCGGGGCCACCCGGTGACCCCTCTGACGCACGGGACATGACGGGACTTCCCTGTAGCATTCCCCGTGACGTCACAGGGAAGTCCCGTCAAGTCACCGTGCGTCAGAGGGGGGCGGGGTCACCGGGTGGCCCTGCCCCCCGTTATTTAAGAACCGTCAGATGAAGAGACGCCGTCACACAGCGGGAGCCTCCCTCCATGCCAGCATGGCTGCGGAGCGGCCTGGAGAAGAAATGAAGAAGGAAGAAGAGATGAAGAAGAAGAAGAAGATGAAGAAGATGAAGAGAAGAGCGGGAGCCTCCCCCCCAATGCCATGGGTGCGGAGCGGCCCGAGGAGAAGAAGATAGAAAGACACCACGGAGGAGATGCTGGACGAGAACGCCGGAGGAAGAACCAGAAGAGCCAGAAGAACCAGAAGAAGATGAAGGAAGAAAGAAGAAGCATTTAAATAAAGGAATTGTCAAAAACTGTCTCTTGTCATTTTTAACATTTTTGAGTTTTTTAGTGAAATGGTAGGGGTAAGTACTTGGATTTTTGGGGGGACCCCACGCTGTTTTTTTTTTTTGGCGCGGGGTTCCCCTTAAAATTCATACCAGACCTGGAGGGTCTGGTATGGAATTTAGGGGGAACCCCACGTCATTTTTTTTTAAAATTTTGGCTGGGGTTCCCCTTAATATCCATACCAGACCTGAAGGGCCTTGTATGGAATTTAGGGGGACTCCCACATCATTTTTTTTTTTTTATTTTGGTTCGGGGTTACCCTGTGGGGAATTCCCATGCCGTTTTTATCAATGAACTTCTATGTGTATTGTCGGCAATGCAATAGCCGCGGGTAGTTTTAAATGTGTTTTTTTCTTCAAAATGTCATTTTGCTGTCAGACTGTTCTAAACACAGGAAACATGCGCCCCTTTACAGGCATACTATAGACCCCCCCAGGTACGAAATTTAAAGGGATATTACACTTTTATTGTTTGACTTTAAGCATTATTAAAATCACTGCTCCTGAAAAAACGGACGTTTTTAAAACTTTTTTTTGCATTGATCCATGTCCCCTGGGGCAGGACCCAGGTCCCCAAACACTTTTTATGACAATAACTTGCATATAAGCCTTTAAAATTTGCACTTTTGATTTCTCCCATAGACTTTTAAAGGGTGTTCCGCGGCATTCGAATTTGCCGCGAACACCCCAAATTGTTCGCTGTTCGGCGAACTTGCGAACAGCCAATGTTCGAGTAGAACATGAGTTCGACTCAAACTCGAAGCTCATCCCTAATTAGCAGTAATCAGCATGGATTCACGAAGAATCGTTCTTGCCAAACCAATCTATTAACCTTCTATAAGGAGGTGAGTTGCCATCTAGATAAAGGAAGGCCCATAGACGTGGTGTATCTGGATTTTGCAAAAGCATTTGACACAGTTCCCCATAAACGTTTACTGTACAAAATAAGGTGCGTTGGCATGGACCATAGGGTGAGTACATGGATTGAAAACTGGCTACAAAGGCGTGTTCAGAGGGTGGTGATAAATGGGGAGTACTCAGAATGGTCAGGGGTGGGTAGTGGGGTTCCCCAGGGTTCTGTGCTGGGACCAATCCTATTTAATTTGTTCGTAAACGATCTGGAGGATGGGATAAACAGTTCAATCTCTGTATTTGCAGATGATACTAAGCTAAGCGGGGCAATAACTTCTCCGCAGGATGTGGAAATCTTGCGAAAAGACCTGAACAAATTAATGGGGTGGGCGACTACATGGCAAATGAGGTTCAATGTAGGAAAATGTAAAATAATGCATTTGGGTGGCAAAAATATGAATGCAATCTATACACTGAGGGGAGAACCTCTGGGGGAATCTAGGATGGAAAAGGACCTGGGGGTCCTAGTAGATGATAGGCTCAGCAATGGCATGCAATGCCAAGCTGCTGCTAATAAAGCAAACAGAATATTGGCATGCATTAAAAGGGGGATCAACTCCAGAGATAAAATGATAATTCTCCCGCTCTACAAGACTCTGGTCCAGCCGCACCTGGAGTATGCTGTCCAGTTCTGGGCAGCAGTCCTCAGGAGGGATGTACTGAAAATGGCGCGAGTACAAAGAAGGGCAACAAAGCTAATAAAGGGTCTGGAGGATCTTAGTTATGAGGAAAGGTTGCGAGCACTGAACTTATTCTCTCTGGAGAAGAGACGCTTGAGAGGGGATATGATTTCAATTTACAAATACTGTACTGGTGACCCCACAATAGGGATAAAACTTTTTCGCAGAAGAGAGTTTAATAAGACTCGTGGCCACTCATTACAATTAGAAGAAAAGAGGTTTAACCTTAAACTACGTAGAGGGTTCTTTACTGTAAGAGCGGCAAGGATGTGGAATTCCCTTCCACAGGCGGTGGTCTCAGCGGGGAGCATTGATAGCTTCAAGAAACTATTAGATAATCATTTGAATGACCGCAACATACAGGGATATGTAATGAAATACTGACACATAATCACACACATAGGTTGGACTTGATGGACTTGTCTTTTTTCAACCTCACCTACTATGTAACTTACCCGAGCCCCGAATATCTGTCGGCGCGTCCCCGCCGTCCTTCTCTCCATGGGTTCCCAGCTCTTGATTGGATAGATTAATAGCAGCGCAGCCATTGGCTCCCGCTGCTGTCAATCAAATCCAATGATGCCTCTATGGACGCCGAATGAGGGGCTCGGGGGCGCGCCCGCAAGGTAACCCCCTCGGGAGAGCCCTTCTCCTAGGGGGTTATCTAATGCAGGGAGGAGCCGCAAGAGTCACAGAGGGACTCCAAAAATGGATGTTCAGGGCCACTCTGTGCAAAACGAGCTGCACAGTGGAGGTAAGTATGATATATTTGTTATTTTAAAAAAAATTAAAAAGGATCCTTTAGTATCACTTTAACCACACGCTGACCAGCGCACGACGATGTACGTCAGCACAATGGCACGGCTGGGCAAATGGGCGTACAGGTACGTCCTCTTTAAATTGCGGCATTGTGGAGGAGCGCCCGGCGCATACTCCATGACCATGCTCTTGGGTCCTGCGGACTCTGTGTCCACCGGGGGCCCGCGATCGTGTCACGGAGTGGAAGAATGGGGAGATGCCTATGTAACCATAGCATTTCCCTGTTCTGCCTAGTGACATGACAGAGATATACTGCTCCCTGTCATCGTGAGCAGTGATCGTTGTCATGTCAGTGGTAGCCCATCCCCCCCTCACAGTTCGAGTCACTCCTTAGGACACACTTAACCCCTTGATCGCCCCATAGTGTTTAACCCCTTCCCTGCCAGTGACATTTACACAGTAATCAGTGCATTTTTATAGCACCGATCGCTGCAAAAATGACAATGGTCCCAAAATGGTGTCAAAAGTGTCCGATTTGTATGCAGATTGCCGCCATTACTAATACAAAAAAAAAAATTATAATAAAAATGCCATAAATCTATCCCCTATTTTGTAGACGCTATAACTTTTGCGCAAACCAATCTATATAAACTTATTGCGATTTTTTTTTACCAAAGATATGTAGAAGAATACATATCGACCTAAACTGAGGAAGACATTTGTTTTTTTTATATTTTTTTTGGGGGGGGGGTATTTATTATAGCAAAAAGTAAACAATATTGCTTTTTTTATGCAAAATTGTCTCTCTTGTTTTGTGTATAGCGCAAAAAAAAATGTAGAGGTGATCAAGTACCACCAAAAGAAAGCTCTGTTTGTGGGAAAAAAGAGGACGTTAATTTTGTTTGGGTGCAATGTCACATGACCATGCAATTGTCAGTTAAAGCGACACAGTGCCACATCGCAAAAAAGTGCTCTGGTCAGAAAGGGGATAAATCCTTCCGGGGCGGAAGTGGTTAACAATAAAAAATGCTAATGAGAATACAATATCTAATTTATGGAATCACAAGCAGGGTTTTATATAAAGCGTCCCACAGCATATGGCTTCATCGAGACATGTAGTACACTTTTTAAGTTTGCAAGTCTCTGAGGCAAACACTTCAATCTTTGACAGCTTTAAGCACTTAGCAAGTCAGACAGCGAATGTCAGTCTTGGGCAGAGTCAGGACAGTGTGGTATCTGTGTCTGCAGGGATTTACACCCAACATCAATGGAACATCTCACCAGAGTCATCTATCACACGCTGTGCTTCTCTCAATCTCAAACCTGATTTAGTGCACATATTCTCAAGGATCTCTTTCTTTGTTATATAACAAATGTCTATATGTCAAATGTACATCGATGCAGAAGTAACTGACACATGAGACATGCGGTCACTCTGGTAAGTCTATATATTAAAACAAAAAAAAAAAAAAACAGTAACAAATATGTAAGGTAAAAAAAAAAAAAAAAAAATTATATGACTGCATGCGTTTTTGGATGCACTAGTTAGAAAAAAACATATCATAAAAATGTCAAGCTGTAGCAAGAAATGAAGTATTTTTCAAAAAACGTCCTACTACAGAGGGCTTCTGACAACGCAGTAGTCATTACTTCTAATGCACTTTTATCTATCACAGCATTCTCCCCTCATTACTTCCTTTGATTAGAGGAAGCTGCTCTTAGCTGATGTGAATAGACTTAACACACTGATTGCAGCACTTTCCTTTTGCTGGAGTTTACAATCAGAAAAAGAAACAATATGATCTCATAAACTAATATTATGGAAGTTTACTGGTGACTTTTAGGCTGGGGTCACACCTATGCGAATTGGATACAGGTATCCAATTTGCATAGCAGGAAAATGTGACCGGTTCTCTTTGAAGCCGGTTCACATGTCTCTGGGGTGGCTGCGGAGTGGACTACACAGAAACGCTGTGCATCTTTGCCTCCGTTTCAGGGCCGAATTCAGTCAAAGATTCGTCCCTGATTCGTCCCTGAAACGAAGAACAGGGACGGACAGCAATGCTGTGCGATCCACGGCCGGTTTAGGTGTTAACTGAGCCTTATTTTTACTAGAATTTACTTTAAAAAGCCCAGCTCCACCCAAATGTTTAAATCTATTTCATATACAGTGGAGAAAAGGTTAGTGCCTCTGTTTTTACTTCTGTTTATGTTGTTGGAAGTAAACACCGCTACTCCCCTGATTTATTTATTTTATTTTATACAAGTTATTATATAGCGTTGTCAATTTACGCATCGCTTTACATATATATTGTACATTCACATCAGTCCCTGCCCTCAAGGAGCTTGCAATCTAAGGTCCCTAACTGACATTCAAGGGCCATTTTTTTTTTTTTTTAGTCAGGAGCCAATTAACCTTCCAGCATGTTTTTGGAGCATGAAAGGAAACCGAAATACCCAGAGGAAACCCACGCAGGCACAGGGAGAACATGCAAACTCCAGGCAGGTAGTGTCATGGTTGGGCTTTGAAACGATGACCCTAGTGCTGCTAGGCAAAATGCCAACTACTACACCACTGTGCTGCCCATGATCTCTTCTAGTTTCTAAACTTATGGGTCACATACCAAATGGCTGTCCTGCTGTGTTCTGAACACAAGCGCAGGCGCCATTCTGAAAATGCAAAGCATTCTGTGAATGGCACCTGTGCTGAGCAGCTGACCTCTTGCTGCTTGCTATGGTGGCACTTGTGCGTGCTCACTCCCAAGCCACCTCTGTGTGTCCATAAGTCACACAGAGCATAGTTCAGCCCCAAACCCCACTCCCCCCTCACTGGCTGTGATTGACAGCTGTGGGAGCCAATGACCCCTGCTGCTGTGTCTGAGCCAGTGAGGCGGGAGAGAGCCAGGAGAGCCGCTGCTCTTGTGCATGTTGCTGGATTGAGATCAGGCTCAGGTAGGTATAAAGGGGGGCTGGGCTGGGGCTGCACACAGAAGGTTTTTTACCTTCATGCATAAAAGATAATAGAGCTACTTTAATGTTAAGTAGAGCAGGGAAGAGTTGGAACTTCTGAAAGGTTTAGAACTTCCTGACCCCAAAGCCAACATTTTGTGCTGCCTGCTCTTACCCAGTGGTCTGGCTTGCGTTGTGTTATTCTAACTAGATTTTGTTTCATAGGCACCTAAGACAAGCTGAGGTGAAGGTAGATAGACCAAAAGAGCAGCTTGCCCACCCTGTATTACTACACATAAACTGTGCTGGGAGTGGACAGCCACAGTAAGAACCTGGATGGATGCCGCTGGCAAGCAGGGAAGTAGCCTTGCCCTTTTTTATACACAGAAATAAGATACTGCAAGTGAAATAATGTGCGGGTTATAGTGTTCTGCTTTACAGAAATCATGTCCTGATCACTGGATGGGATTTTTACAGCTTATAGGTACAATGCCTTGAAATAGTATTCATACCCCTTGAAATTTTCCACATTTTGTCATGTTACAACCAAAAATGTAAATGTATTTTATTGGGATTTTATGTGATAGACCAACACAAAGTGACACATAATTATGAAGTGGAGGGAAAATCATAAATGGTTTTCAATTTTTTTTACAAATAAATATGTGAAAAATGTGACGTGCATTTGTATTCAGCCCCCCTGAGTCAATACTTTGTAGAACCACCTAACGCTGCAATTACAGGTGTAAGTCTTTTTGGGGTATGTCTCTACCAGCTTTGCACATCTAGAGAGTGACATTTTTGCCCATTCTTCTTTGTAAAATAGCTCAAGCTCTGTCAGATTGGATAGAGAGTGTCTGTGCAATTTTCAAGTCTTGCCACAGATTTTCAATTGGATTTAGGTCTGGACTTTGGGTCATTCTAACTAGGGATGAGCCCAATGTTCTAGTGTTCTCCAAATTTAGAACATTATGGGGCGTTCGCAGGAAATTCAAGATCGCAGTGCATTGACAGCTGCTGATTGGCCAAAGCATGCACCTGACCTGCATGCCTTGGCCAATCACAGCGCGCTCTGCTGTGAGAGCCATGATTGGCCAAAGGCAGGGTGGCTTTGGCCAATCATGGCTCGGGGGGCTAAGTTCATGCCCCACACTATGTAAGGCTGTTTACATAGTGTAATGAATGAGAGCAAAATATATAAAGAAAGAATTGCGCTAGGTGCGTGAGTAGTATGAAAAATTATTATTGTTATAAAACCGTGAAGGATGTCCTGCAGCTGAACACTATAGCCCTGATATTAGGGCACAAAAGCTAGAAGTGAAAAGAAAAAGTGCAAATGCCACAAACAGTGTATGTGATATACTGTAACGGTGAAAAAACACATTGCAGAAAGTGACTAATATCTACTAAAATATTGAAATTAGTATCAGATAAATTAATAAAAATCCGATAAAAATTCAATTGATTGTACAAATGAAAAATTATAAAGCTAAGATAATATAAGTAAAAACAGATATTGTGGAAACAGTTCATAAAGTGAAGTAGTCCAAAAATGGGAAATCCAAATGTTGCTGCCCGTCACCTGATAGTAAAGCAATGAAGGCTTACCGGAAAGCCTGCGACCACCCTTGTTCAGGGGGGTCAAAACAGGCTTGGTGGAGTGATTAAAGCCACAGGAAACGCTGCTGGGATCACACTAATCATCACATCCTTGATGATTAGCCGATCCGCAGAAACAGGAGACACCTTGGATGATGTATTCCCAGGAGGCAGTTACCACACAGCAATAAGCAGGCACTTCCATAAATCCGGTTAGGGCGATCCGTAAAATATTCCAAAAGAAAAGAGGAGACTCCGATAGTGTAGAAAACTTTGGCCAATTTATTCAAAAATGTAAAACAATCACATAAAATTCCTAGCAGGGATAAGGCATAAGAGAAAAACCCACTGCTGTTAAAAACAAAACCGCGCATGCGCGATGCGTGTTTACGTTGTGGTCCCAAAAATGTGTCAAAAAATGGTCCCAAAAATGTGTCAAAAATGTCCGACATGTCTGCCATAATGTCGCAGTCACAATAAAAATCGCTGATCGTCGCCATTACTAGTAAAAAAAAATTATTAATAAAAATGCCATAAAACTATCCCCTATTTAGTAAACATTATAACGTTTGCGCAAACCAATTAATAAACGCTTATTGCGATTTTTTTTTACCAAAAATATGTAGAAGAATACGATCGGCCTAAACTGAAGAAAAAAATTGTTTTTTTTTATATATTTTTTGGGGATATTTTTTATAGCAAAATGTAAAAAATAATGCGTTTTTTTCAAAATTGTCACTCTTATTTTGTTTATAGCGCAAAAAATAAAAATCGCAGAGGCGATCAAATACCACCAAAAGAAAGCTCTATTTGTGGGAAAAAAAGGACGTCAATTTTGTTTGGGAGCCACGTCGCATGACCGCGCAATTGTCAGTTAAAGCGACGCAGTGCCAAATCGCAAAAAACGCTCTGGTCAGGAAGGAGGTAATTCCTTCCGGGGCTGAAGTGGTTAATCACTCCACTAAGCCTGTTTTGACCCCCCTGAACAAGGGTGGTTGCAGGCTTTCCGGTAAGCCTTCATTGCTTTACTATCAGGTGACGGGCAGCAACAGCGGTGAAATACAGACCCAGGGTCTTGCTTTGGATTTCACATTTTTGGACTCTACTTCACTTTATGAACTGTTTCCACAATATTTGTTGTTTACTTATATTATCTTAGCTTTGTAATTTTTCATTTGTACCATCAATTGCATTTTTATCGGATTTTTATTAATTTATCTGATGCTAATTTCAATATTTTAGTAGATATTAGTCACTTTCTGCACAGTGTTTTTTCACTGTTATATCACATACACTGTTTGTGGCATTTGTTCAGCGCTGCACTTTTTCTTTTCACTTCAATTAATATGAGCGGCAACATGAAATTTCTAAAGGAAAAAAAGTCATCCAAAACTGTTCGCGGCTGTAATGAATTGTTGGATCCCGGCAATATTAAAAAAAAATGGTGTGAGTCACCCCCCAGTCCATTACCAGGCCCCTCGGGTCTGGTATGGATATTAAGGGGAACCCTGCGCTAAATTTAAAAAAAAAGATGTCATGGGGGCCCCCCAAAATCCATACCAGGCCCTTCAGGTCTGGTATGGATATTAAGGGGAACCCCACGCCAAAATAAAAAAATGGTGTGGGGGGTCCCCCCAAAAAACAATACCAGGCCCTTCAGGTCTGGTATGGATTTTAAGGGGAATACCAAAAAATTTTTAAAAATGGCGTGGGGTCCCCCCAAAATCAATACCAGACCCTTATCCAAGCACGCAACCTGGCAGGCCCCAGAAAGGGCTTCTTCCCTACAACCCTTGTCCAGTGGTTGTGGGGGTCTGCAGGTGGGGGGCTTATCGGAATCTGGAAGCCCCCTTTAACAAGTAGACCCCCAGATCCTGCCCCCCTATTTGAATGGGTATCGGGTACCTCTACTCATTCCCCCAAAAAAGTGTCAAAAAATAAAAATGACAGGAGACAGTTTTGAACAATTCCTTTATTACAAAAAAAGCGTCCCTCTGACTGCAGTCTTTTTGCGATGACAGCCATTATATAGCTGAGGGCGGGGCCACCCAGTGACGTAAACGGGTGAACCCACCACTCTGGTGTCAGAAGGAGGCAGAGTTTTTCTGTTTTTCTTTTTTTTAGTAGGGGGGTGGGATCTGAGGGTCCCCTTGTTAAAGCGGGCTTCCAGATCCCGATAAGCCCCCCACCCGCAGACCCCCACAACCACCAGGAAGGGTTGTGGGGAAGAGGCCCTTGTCCCCATTAACATGGGGACAAAGTGTTTTGGGGGACCCCAACCCTCCCCATGTTGAGAGCATGTGACCTGGTATGGTTCAGGAGGGGGGCGCTCTCTCATCCCCCCTTTTCCTGCGGCCTGTCAGGTTGTGTGCCCGGATAAGGGCCTGGTATGGATTTCGGGGGGACCCCCAAGCCTTTTTTTTCACATTTTTGCGCAGGGTTCCCCTTAATATTCATACCAGACCCAAAAGGCCTGGTAATGGACTGGGTAGGGAATCACGCCATTTTTTTCCTTGATTTCCTTGATATTGCTGGGATCCAGCAAAACATTACAGCCGTGAGCAGTTTTAAATGACATTTTTTCCTTTAGAATGTCATTTTGCTGTGGTACTGTTATGAACTTTGGAAAGATGCTCTACTTTACAGGCAGACTAAGGAGACCTCCAGGCATGATATTTAAAGGAATATTTCATTTTTATTGTTTCACTTTAAGCATTATTAACTGCTTGCCGACCAGCCGCAGTTTTACTGCGGCAGAATGGCATGGCTGGGTGAAACTACGTTAACTTACGTCGCTTCGCCTTTTGGCCACTAGGGGCGTGCGCTCCCGCAACGTGTGCCTGGAGCCGATGCGAGTGCCTGGCAGGTGCGATGACCTCCGGGCACCCACGATCGCTCGTGACAGAGAACCGGGATCTGTGTGTGTAAATACACAAATCCTGGTTCTTTCAGGGGAGTAGAGACAGAATGTGTGTTCATACAAAGTATGAACACCAATCTCTCTCTCCTCCTAGACAGTCCCATCCCCCCTACAGTTAGAACACACCTAGGGAACACAGTTAACCCCTTGATGGCCCCTAGTGTTAACCCCTTCCCTGCCAGTGACATTTATACAGTAATCAGTGCATTTTTATAGCACTGAAAGCTGTATAATTGTCAATGGGCCAAAAAATGTGTCAAAAGTGTCCAATTTGTCTGCCGCAATCTCGAAGTCCCAATAAAAATCGCAGATCACCACCATTACTATTAAAAAAAATAATAATAATAAAAATGCCATAAATGTATCCCCTATTTTGTAGATGCTATAACTTTTGCGCAAACCAATCAAAATACGCTTATTGCGATTTTTTTTTTTTTTTACCAAAAATATGTAGAAGAATACATATTGGCCTAAACTCAGGAAAAAAAAAATTTTTGATAAAAAAATGTGGGATATTTATTATAGCAAAAAGTAAAAGATATTGTTTTTTTTTTTTTTCAAAATTGTCGCTCTTCAAATACCACCAAAAGAAAGCTCTATTTGTGGGAAAAAAAGGATGTCAAATTTGTTTGGGTACAGCGTCGCAGGACCGTGCAATTGCCGTTTTGCAAAAAATGGCCTGGTCATAGAGCAGCCAAATCTTCCGGGGCTGAAGTGGTTAAAATCACTATAAAAATATATGTCTTGCGAGCTACTCTAGAGCAACCTGAGACTGAAATCAGCGTCAGGTATAAAGTAACCTGAGGTTACAACCTAGCGTCAGGTGTGGTATAACAATTCCTGTGAAACAAAATGCGAATTCACAGCTGCTAAGCATTGAGCACAAACCCATAATCTGTGAAAACATATATACAAAAAACAAAAAAATGCAGCGCTTTGTGATACTGAACCTGACAAATGCAAAAATAGTGCCATAAGCAATGAGAATCAATATTGCTAAAAAATGTAACTATGAATATAAAAAAATATTTTTATATTTTTTTGTGTAACAAGCAAGCTCACAGTGAAAAAATGTAGTATTATTCCTTAATATCAAGTGTCAAAAAAAAAAAAAAAATTTACATCAATCCACAGAGACAAAAATGCAAGTTGGGGTAATATACGAATTAATGTCTAAAAGGTGACTCTAGTGATGAAAACCCTGATTAGAAGAGGGTGACTTCACACACATGCTCCCCCCCCCCCCCCGTGTGAATGCACTTACCTCCAACAGTGTGTTCGCACACTTAGGTTTGGTCCACATAAGCAGTCGAACCACTCCTGGGCTCTAAGTGAAACTGGCTCAGCAGGAACCCACAGGAAAATCCAGAGAACTTGTACTCAATTTAAAACAAGAAAGAGGCTGGATATTGCATTATCGCTAGTTTAAAAATGTATTTAGAAAACCTAACATCAGAGTACTTACATATTTTAGGTGCTTCCAGCGCACCAAACTATAAAAGCATTAAGCATAGGATTCCTCTCCAAACGACTTCCAAACCTGTATGTGTCAGCAGCTTGTACAAACAAGCATGTATCCAAGCTGCTCCACTGTCCTGGCCCCTCCCCTACCTGTGACGACACAGGGCGAATCACGTGTCTTCCTCGGGGATTAAAATCACTTCTGAAAAAATGGCTTTAAAAACTTTTTTTTTACATTGATATATGTCCCCTGGGCAGGACCCAGGTCCCCATACTTTTTTATGGCAAAAACTTGCATATAAGCCTTTAAAATGAGCACTTTTGATTTTTCACATTCGTGTCCCATAGACTTTAACGCTGTTCGCACAAATTTTTTGCCTGTTCGCATGTTCTGCTGCGAACCGAACTGGGGGGTGTTCGGCTCATCCTTAATTCTAACACATGAATATGCTTTGATCTTAAAGGGGTTGTAAAGGCCCGTGTTTTTTCACATTAATGCATCCTATGCATTAAGGTGAAAAAACACCTTGCAGTCACCGGCCCCCTAGCCACCCGTGCTATTTACCTGAGCCCTGAATTTCCGTCAGCGCGTCCCCGCCGTCCCTCTCTCCATGGGTACCCGGCTCTTGATTGGATAGATTGATAGCAGCACAGCCATTGGCTCCCGCTGCTGTCAAACAATTCCAATGACGTGGGCGCTGGGCCGAGTCCTGCATTTGGCATCTATGGATGCCAAATGCTGGACTCGGGAGCGCGCCCGCAAGGTAACACCCTCGTGAGAGCGCTTCTCCAAGGGGGTTATCTAATGTGGGAAGGAGCCGCAAGAGCAGCCGAGGGACCCCAGAAATGGATGTTCGGGGCCACTCTGTGCAAAACAAGCTGCACAGTGGAGGTAAGTATGACATGTTTGTTATTTAAAAAAACAAAAAATGATCCTTTAGTATCACTTTAACTATTCCATTGTAGCTCTGGCTGTATGTTTAGGGTCCATGTCCTGCTGGAAGGTAAACCTCTGTCCCAGTCTCAAGTCTTTTGCAGACTCCTATGCCGCATACACACGACCGGACTTTCCGGTAGAAATGGTCCGACGGAATCATTTCATCGGATATTCCGATCGTGTGTGGGCTTCATCAGAATTTTTCTTTCGAAAATTCTGACGGACCTAGAAACAGAACATGTTTTAAATCTTTCCGATGGAATCAATTCCTATCGGGAAAACCGTTCGTCTGTATGCTATTTTGACGGACGAAAAACAACGCAAGGGCAGCTATTGGCTACTGGATATTTAACTTCCTTTTTCTAGTCCCGTGTTACATGTTGTAAGTCACCGTGTTCTAAATGATCGGACTTTGGTGCGATCGTGTGTACACAAGTCAGTTTCAGCGGAACTCCGTCGGAACTCCGTCAGAAAAACCGTCAGAGTTTATTCTGACGGAAAAACCGGTCGTGTGTATGCGGCATAACAGGTTTTCTTCTAAGATTGCCCTACATTTGGCTCCATCCATCTTCCCATCAACTCTGAAGAAAAGCATTCCCACAACATGTTTCACGGTGGGGATGGTGTGTTCAGGGTGATGTGCAGTGTTAGTTTTCCACCACACATAGCGTTTTACTTTTAGGCCAAAAAGTTCAATTTTGGTCTCATCTGACCAGAGCACCTTCTTCCAAATTTTTGCTCCTCCACATGGCTTCTCACAAACTGCAAACTGGACCTCTTATGGCTTTCTTTCAACAATGGCTTTCTTCTTGACACTCTTCCTTAAAGGCCAGATTTGTGAAGTGCACGACTAATAGTTGTCCTGTTGACAGATTCTTCCACCTGAGCTGTGGAACTCTGCAACTCCTCCAGAGTTACAATGGGCATCTTGGCTGCTTTTCTGATTAATGCTCTCCTTGCCTGGCCTGTCATTTTAGGTGGACGGCCATGTCTTGGTAGGTTTGCAGTTGTGCCATACTCTTTTTATTTTTGGATGATGGATTGAACAGTGCTCGGTGAGTTGGTCAAAGCTTGGGATATTTTTTTATAACCTAACCTTGATTTAAGCTTCTCCACAATTTTATCCCTGGCCTGTCTGGTATGTTCCTTGGCCTTCATGATGCTGTTTGTTCACTAAGGTTCTCTATCAAACCTCCGAGGGCATCACAGAACAGTTGTATTTATACTGAGATTAAATTGCACACAGGTGGACTATTTACTAATATGGTGACTTCTGAAGGCAATTGGTTCCACTAGATTTTAGTTAGGGATATCAGAGTAAAGGGGGCTGAATACAAATGCACATTACACTTTTCAGATATTTATTTGTAAAAAAAAATGAAAACCATTTAAAAATTTCCTTCCACTTCACAACTATGTGCCACTTTGTGTTGGTCTACCACATAAAATCCCAATAATATACATTTACGTTTCTGGTTGAAACATGACAAAATGTGGAAAATGTCAAGGGGTATGAATACCTTTTCGAGGCACTGTATGTTTTTGCAGACCTTATCTTCTTGAAAGCATTACTGGTTGATAAAAGTGAACCTTTAAAGTTTAGATCTGCAGTAAATTAGACAGTCGCAATATATAAGGACTAAAACTGTTCAATTATACTTTTTTTCCTCCCTAACAGCAGGGTATACTACTGGTTACATCCTGCATAATTTTCTTCATAACAGGAGGGCATATGCTTGTTACAGCCTGTCAGTCTCATTTCACATAAGGGAGTAAGAATAACATTTTCCACAATAATTAAAAAACATTTAAAATTGAAATGTATTTACAATGTTTTATTACATCTTTCTGTCAGGAGCTGACACCTTATGAAACATTTGAATTGTTCTTATTATAGGGCATACAGTGCTGGTATCTTAACTGATGAAACCTTTATTATGGACCTAAGCTGTGCAACATTATAAAAAATAATTTCTACTAGGTCTTCTCACTTTGCTTGACCTCCTGAAGCACCTGAGGGCCCATACTCCTGGATGCTGTCTGCCAGGTGTGCCTTCACCGCAGTAATACTGTGGTGACTGACCCAGCAGCCACAATTGCATGCAGGCTTCATCGCTTAGCTATACCTGCTAACTATTTCCCCAAAGACCTGATAGCCAATGGTAAACCTGGTGTGGGGCTCTGCAACTGACTGGCACCACGCCAGTTTTGTATGGCCTCTCAATGCCTTAAACGTCAGATAGGCCAGGTTTTGTTAGCATGTGCATGTGTACTGGAGCATGGTCAGCCCAAAAACAACTACTTGACTGGGCTCTGGAATGCCTATGCATGCATTTGCTTACAGAGCACAGGTTTATCTTATTTCTATTGTGTGGTGAAGGTCAGTGGCCTTGTAGCTTTCTTACAACTTGTGTCTATTTGTCCCACATTAGCACTATATCCACTGATGCAATAAGTAATATTGCACTATGATGGTTGTTCTTGTCCTCTTTATAGCCCTTACCATACATGCATACTGAGGTGACCAATTATATTTGAAATATGTCCTCTGGTTCATGTAGCTCCACCCCACAGGAGCTGCTGAATAAGATGGTTCCTCTGTTCTTTGCCTTGACCTTCACCTCAGCCTCCCTGACACACCAAGTTGAGTGCAAAAAAAGTAAACACAGTGAAACACAGCAAATAATTCCTATTACCCTAAAAAATGAGGTAGCACTCTCCTAGGTAGGTGCTGGAATAGTTAGGTAGGTGATAGTGTTTGTTTTTGAGATGTAAATTTAGTTGCCACACTGTTGTCAGTGTGGCTGTAATGTTGGTCTGTATCCATGCATGTAAAAGCATGGTTTGGCTCACTGTACTCAGTGAGCTGCAATTGTTTAGTTAGGCCGGATCTGTGTGCTTTGCTGCTGCTAGTCTGCTGGAAAGCTCCTTCTGTATCCAGGTAACTTGAGAAGTTTTTGGATGATAGGTGTGGAGCTATGCAGATAGCAGCATGAATATTGATACAGCCCTGGCCTATCCCAGAGAGGCAGGCTCTGAAGGCTGGCTGGGAAACTGTATTTAATGTTAGAGCACACAGAGCTCTGGGTCTTGTCCCAGAGTGGAGGGACCCAGCCTGAGGGGGGCACGCTGCCCTCTTAGACACAGGCTGCCATGTGGAGGCCTAAGGTGGGTGACCTGACAGAGGAATGCAGAGACCTGGATGCTTAGAAAAAGCTGACTGAGGGTAGTTGCCTGCCACAGATCTGTCTGGTATCACTGGAGGGCATCGCTTGTAAGATTGGAAGAAGCCATCCCTGTCCCAAAGCAAGGATGGCCTAGTGGGGGGTCCAAAACCTTTTTAACTACCCTATAACCCACACTAGGGGCCTTTCGATAAATGCATTTGAGTTGCAGAGCAAGTACAGTTTTAAGGTTCCTAGATAGACCTAAAATATGCCAGTGGGTCTTAAAAATAGACTCTATTTCCCCATATTGAGAAATGACGAGATAAAGCCCCATTCATGGTCTGTGTAAGTCCTCTACGCCTCCACGTCCCCTCCCCCCCCCCCCGGGACGTGGAGGCGTAGAGTCCCCTCCCCCCCCCCGGGACGTGGAATGGCCTTTACTACCTCTACAATTCCATCTAATCTCTGAGGATTATAACCATTCTCTACAAACCTGTCTTTCAATACTTCAGACTGGAGCACAAAGTCATCCACCGTTGAACAATTCCTTTTTATGCACATTATTTTGCTCTTAGGTATGTTCCTTAACCATAAAGGGTGATTGCCACTTTAGGGGGGGCAAAAAACTATTGCGATCTGTTGGTTTAAAATAAGCCGTGGTTTCTAATCCTTCATTAACCTTGTATATATTAACATCTAGTAAATGTATTTCATCTTTACTCCACTGGCTCGTTAATTTTATATTATTCCCATTACTGTTCAAATATTCCAGATAATTCATTAGAGATGACTCTGTCCCTGCTCATATGAATATTAAATCATCAATATGTCGCCTATAGAACAGTAGCTCACCTCTCTTTTTTCAAAAAAGTATTTATCCTCCCATTCACCTATAAATAAATTTGCTATACTTGGCGTGAATTTTGCGCCCATAGCCACACCTTTGTCTTGGGAAAAGAACTGATTATTAAACCAAAAATAGTTACCGGAGATGCAGAATTCGAGGGAATCGCGTAGATGGTACCATCGTAAATGGTATCGGGTCGGTCACATCAAGGTTGGGACAATATTTAGATCAATTCCTCCAAAAAAGTGTTATAGTGACCAAAGATTACCTTAAGGATACAAAAAATCTATTACAACTCCTTCAAGAAGTTAAATTAACTGAGAGAGGAGAGATTTTTTGGTCACCTCTGACATGTCATCAATGTAATACAGCATGACGACGCGCTACTAGCCCTCAATTGGGCATTGAGCCAAAGAGAGGACTTGCGTCATCATCAGAAAATATTCCTACGCGATGCCCTAGAATTCTGCCTCTCCCATAACTATTTTTGGTTCAATAATGAAAAAGTAGCATGTGGATGACGGTTACCTAAAATATATTAAGGCTTGATATGTTCTGCCTTCTGGTGAGGACCCCTAAGGAGGAGTGTGACGCACGGCTCAAGGATTTTGGTGTGAGGTGCACATCTACAATATCGCATTAGGATCACCACCTGTGTCGTTCTGGACTCTTTATCACCATCTGTCATTCACTTTTCTCATATGCCATTATTATATGAAAGCTATTCATAATTAAATAAAGACAGTAACGCTGCTTAAGTATTCAGAGGTACTTATTGAAGTGCCTGTGGACATTTTACTAACATTTGTGTATACATTGGCAATTGTAACACAGTTCGGGGTACAAAACAGCGAGGGCTAAGCATATAATGACACATAAGGCCCAGGTCAGCATAAACAGTAGCAGTGCCATCTAAAGTGCAACAGTGAGCAGCAATGATGCTTGATATAACAAATTGCTGGGACTATACTGCCAGTGTGCACTGATGGCTGCTATGCTAGGCCTAAATTGACAGTAGGTAGGCACTGTCCATAGAAACTAAGGAAATGGGAGACGGAAACAAAGGTGACAATGGGGCCATTTAATATGCATTTGTACTCTTGATTTAGTAAACCAGCATGCAGCATAAGTGCAGTGAAGATACAGTAAAGGTACAGTATAGGTGCAGTATACTTAATGTCATGCTTCTGGGTACTAAGTCTCTGCTAGCGGTGTGAACAATGAGCAGTGAGCCCTCTCACCAGACCCTACAATGCAGCAGTAAGAAGTAAACCCTTTCTGTAGAAGGGGCCCCCCCTCAGTCTCTCCACAGAATGCCTCCGGTGATCAGGGGTGGGAAGTAGAGGGTGAGCGGATGCTCTGTTCTCCCTGCGGCAATGGTGCAGATGTGATCACTAAGTTTTGTGCTGCACTGCCCTGGGTGTCTCTGCCCTAAATCTCAGTCTCTGGTCACACATCTCGGCTCTGCACATCTTGGCTCTGGTGCTGCAAGGAAGAAGAGGTTTCCAGTGCAGTCTGGTAAAAGCTATTCCACCACTCACCTTCCTTATCACTGTCCTATGGGAACTGTATTTTAAAGGTCAATAAGTCCCATTCTGTGATTGATGTTTTAGACTACAATTCCCATGATCCCCAGCATTCTGCATAGAAGTCCATAGGAACAGACTATAACATGTATTTGACACATTACAACCACAAAACTGAAACCCAACACTGCTTGCTGCCTTTTATGTGTAAATTCTTTCTCATACAAGAGATATACAACCTCGTTAGCCAGACACCTACTAATTGGAAATCTTCACAAATACCAACAACCAAGGAATGATTACAAAAAGTAAAAACCATTTATGACATGGAAGAAAGATTGCAATGAAAAAAGAAACCAGCTCAAGCTTTCACAAGTTTTGGAGACCAGTGGCCGAATTATCAGGGTCGCAGCAGTCGCATTGCGACTGAGCCCTGGAGTTCCGCCTGCCTGTCTGAGGTACCTGTGGGCCCCCCCGCCCGTCTGCCAGTGTGAGGGGCCCGCCCGTCTGCCAGTGTGATGGGCCCATCCATCTGCCAGTGTGAGGGGCCCACGGGCCCCCCGTCGGGGTGAGGGGTTCGCCCGATGATTGCTGAGGGGAGAGAAGGCAGAGCTGAGACTCTTGACTGCCCCGCCTATCCAGAGAGAATGTAGGGAGGCAGGGGCGGATTCTGAAAAAGAAAGTCAGCTAACCAGCTGACACCAATCAAGTGAAGGGTAGGAGCTCTCCCCTCTGCGACTGCGAGGGGTCCCCATGAGGATTAAGCAAAGGCATCCCTAGAGGCACAGTGACGGAATTCTGAGGAGGAATTGATTGATTGAAGTAAGTGATAAATTGCCAGTTCAATCGATCCCAACCTCTACCACCTCTGCCTCTTACTGATCCCATCCCCCCCACCACCACCGCAGATCTCATCCCTATCCCCCCCATGACCTCTACAAGAGAGGTGATGGGGGAGAGATAGGAATGAGATTGACTGGTGGTGGTGGAGGAAGGGGAACAGTAAGAGGCAGAGGTGATAGTGGGTGAGGATGGCACCACCACCCACAGAAATGTTTTACTTTGTTGTACAGTGAAAAAAAAAAGTATCAAAGTCATGCTTTTTCAGATGGTGTGGGCTTCATGATTTCTTGCACTGGTGTTAATGAATTTTCTAGTTGTGTCACTGATGTAGACCCTGGTATCTCTTTACCTTTACTGAGCAATGCAAAAATCTAATGGAGACCTGAACCTTATTGGTGAATAAATATAGCCTTATAAGATATGAAACTAGTCCACACACTAAGTAGTACTATTACCATCCTTCTTATGTCAACTTCAATGCCGCGTACACACGATCGGATTTTCCAACGGGAAATGTTGGATGTGAGCTTGTTGGCGGTAAGTCCAACTGAGTGTATGCTCCATCGGACATTTGTTGTAGGACTTTCCGCCTGTTGGCTAGCAGGTTCTCAAATTTCCCACCAACAAATGTTTGTTGTTGGACTTTCCGATCGTGTGTACACAAATCCATCGGACAAAAGTCCACGCATGCTCGAAAACAAGTACGAACCGAAAGCGTTCGGTCTTATAAAACTAGCGTTCGTAATGGAGATATCACTTACGTCTTGTACGTCTCTACGTTCGTAATTGTTGCCCAACATTTGTGTGACCGTGTGTATGCAAGACAAGTTGGGGCCAACGTCCTTCGAAACAAAAATCCACGATTTTGATGTCAGAAAGTCCGATCGTGTGTACAGGGCATTAGACAAATCTATTCATATTCTGATTCTACTTCAGACACAATCAACAGGAAATTTATATCAGACATACATTGTACTTTACATACACAAGATATGCCATATGCTATTGGATATCTGAGAGATACTACCCTAACATGTGTAACACAACAAGGTAAAACTGTTTCTCTTAATATATTATGTCTATACTGTAATTAAATTAATGTAATTAATTCATGTATTAAATAAATTAATGTAAGGCTTTGTATTAATGTATGACAATTTTCAACCATTATATGTACTGTACTAATGTTATTTTTAAACTTTTTTTTATGATTAATATTTTTATTATACTCTGTATGCTTTTATTTTATTTTTTAATAAACATTTATTGGGAAAAAAAAGTCCATAGGCTTTCTTGGCTATAGTTATCCCTCTGCTGACTGGAGATAAATAAGTAAAACTGACTGTAAAGAGGACAATGTCTTCTTCTCCATGTACCTGGCCACATTTATATTTATGTTGGTGGCAGATCGCTAAAGTTGCCACACATGAAGGATTCATTATGAAAGTCTTCCATTTGCACAGATTTTTTACTTAATGTCGACTTTTATCATATTTAGTGTGATGCTCATTTTTTCATTGGTGTGTATGTGGATTATCACCAGAAAATAGTTTTCTTATGTGTCTGATAGTTTGATGTTTTCTTATTGCACATATGATTTAAAGGGGCAGTCCAACATATTTACTTTTTTATTATGACAACTACAGCAGCATGACAATAATTAGAAAGAGCTTTAGTGATCCATTTTTTTCACGCTTGAAGCTAATTAACATGTTTATATGTGTCTAAGGACAGTTCCTGTAACCAGTTTAATTCTTCCTCAGTTTACCATACTGTACTGAAAATATGCAAATGGAAGTATGGCTGGTTCGTTTAGGCAACAACAACTTTTTTCTTTATGACACTTGATTCATGATTCCTCAGATGTTTGTACCTAACATACATAGAGCAAGGGATATCTTTGTTTTATCCAAATATTCATATATATACACATGAACTACCAACTAATACTATTCATAAACAGGATATATCAACTCACCCCTTTCAAACTCCCTCTACCAATTCACCTCATTCTTACACATGATCTACCTAATTATACAAATGATCTATCACTTTATCTTGTTCATACACAGGATCTACCAATTCATCCCATACATCCCAATTATTAAAAGGTTCTACCAACTCATCCTGCTCATACACAACATCTACCAACTCATTCTTGTTATATACAGCATCTATCAATTCATCCTGTTCATACACAGATTTTACCAACACATCCCATTTATACACAGGGACTACCAATGTACAGCATCTATATATAGCACCTGCTAAAACATCCAAATCACAAGCAAATCTTCTCTACACCTGAAAACTTTTCCTTTCTAGTCAAAGTTCACAAATGATACTGGAGACAGGTGCCCCCTACTTGATGCTAAATCTTCAATGCTATGTTTTAGCCAAGGTTGTCCTGCCACATGTTCTCCAATAATAAAGACAGATGTATGTTAAAGAAATGGAGAAACAGAACTAAAAAAAAAATACCTGTTCAATTATCACTTTATTTCAAACTATGCCCTTGTTTCAGAACAGTTTTCACCTTGCCAATTTTTACTCCAGGTGTTAATTTAGATGTTGCAGATTTATGGGCTGTCATGACAGCCAGGTTAGGCTTCCCGTCTTATTTAATATACCAAAGTGCAGCGATGCGGAATGTATTTTTCACGTGTGGTATGTAGACAGTCCAGAATGTGGATGGTCTTCAGCATCCTCATGTACAGTGCAGAACTGTTGGTCCTGGATTGTATGGAATGATGTTCAAAAGCTGTGACAGAGCAGGCAGCAAAGGTAGAAAGCTTAGGGGGACTAGTAGCACAAAGAGGAGAAATCTTGCAGGAGTGAGGAATAAGTAGTGTACAACCCCTGGCAAAAATTATGGAATCACCAGTCCCTGAGGATGTTCCTTCAGTTGTTTATTGTTGTAGAAAAAAAGCAGATCACAGTCATGGCCAAAAACTAAAGGCATTTCAAATGGCAACTTTCTGGTTTTAAGAAACACTAAAAGAAATCGAGAAAAATAATTGTGGTGGCCAGTTAGATTTATAGAACAAGCACAGGGAATAAATTATGGAATCACTCAATTCTGAGGAAAAAATTATGGAATCACCCTGTAAATTTGCATTACAAACACTAACACCTGCATCAGATTAAATCTGCTTGTAAGTATGTAAGTAAAGAGGGTAAATCATTACGCAGTGTTGCACAAGATGTTGGTTGTTCACAGTCGGCTGTGTCTAAAACATGGACCAAATACAAACAACATGGGAAGGTGGTTAAAGGCAAGCATACTGGTAGACCAAGGAAGACATCAAAGCGTTAAGACAGAAAACGTAAAGCAATATGCCTTGAAAACAGAAAATGTACAACAAAACAAATTAGGAACACGTGGGAGGAAACTGGAGTCAACATCTGTGACTGAACTGTAAGAAACCGCCTAAAGGAAATGGGATTTACATACAGAAAAGCTAAAAGAAAGCCATCTCTAACACCTAAACACAAAAAAACAAGGTTACAATGGGCTAAGGAAAGGCAATCGTGGACTGTGGATGATTGGATGAAAGTCATATTCAGTGATGAATCTCGAATCTGCATTGGGCAAGGTGATGATGCTGAAACTTTTGTTTGGTGCCGTTCCAATGAGATTTATGCAGACGACTGTCTAAAGAAAACATGCAAATTTCCACAGTCAATTATGATATGGGGCTGCATGTCAGGTAAAGGCACTGGGGAGATGGCTGTCATTAAATCTTCAATAAATGCACAGGTTTACATTGAAATTTTGGACACTTTTCTTATCCCATCTATTGAAAGGATGTTTGGGGATGATGAAATCATTTATCAAGATGATAATGCATCTTGCCATAGAGCAAAAACTGTGAAAAAATTCCTTGAAGAAAGACACATAAGGTCAATGTCATGGCCTGCAAACAGCCCGGATCTCAATCCAATTGAAAATCTGTGGTGGAAGTTAAAGAAAATGGCCCATGACAAGGCTCCAACCTGCAAAGATGATTTGGCAACAGCAATCAGAGAAGGCTGGAGCCAGATTGATGAAGAGTACTGTTTATCACTCATTAAGTCAATGCCTCAGAGACTGCAAGCAGTTATAAAAGCCAGAGGTGGTGCAACAAAGTACTAGTGATGTGTTGGAGTGTTCTTTTGTTTGTTTGTTTTTCATGATTCCATTTTTTTTCCTCAGAGTTGAGTGATTCTATAATTTATTCCATGTGCTTGTTCTATAAATCTAACTGTCACTGGCCACCACAATTATTTTTCTTGATTTCTTTTAGTGTTTCTTAAAGCCAGAAAGTTGCCATTTGAAATGCCTTTAGTTTTTGGCCATGTCTGTGATCTGCTTTTTTTCTACAACAATAAACAACCGAAGGAACATCCTCAGGGACTGGTGATTCCATAATTTTTGCCAGGAGTTGTAGATTCACTTCAGACCACACAGATGTGTAGTTATTTTGTTGGTAGGTGTAGTTCCTACTCTATCCAGCATGTGGTGTCTTGTCTCTATGTTGATAGAGTGGAGATCAAGGGATGGCATCATGGGGAGAGCAGTTGTCTGATTGGACACTGCAATCCCTGGGGATCCTGATGGGCTTGGAGCACATTTTGCAAGTGGTTAGTGTAGGGACAGGAACACGCTCTGTCAAGGAGAGAGATTGAGTGTTAGGAAAAGATTCCAGTATGAGGAGGGCAAGCATTTAACCCCTTGATCGCCCCCTAGTGTTAACAACTTCCCTTCCAGTGACATTTACACAGTAATCAGTGCATTTTTATAGCACTAATCGCTGTATAAAAGTCAATGGCCCCAAAAATGTGTCAAAAGTGTCCAACTGTCCACTGCAATGTCCCAGTACCGCTAAAAGTCACAGATCTACGCCATGTCCGGCCCCTCCTCTGCCCCCCCGCTGTTTTCTGGGAGATACACAGGTCCCAGAAGTCAGCAGGCACCACTCAGAACATGCAGAGCGACTCACGCATGCGCAGTAGGGAAACAGGCTGTAAAGCTGCAAGGCTTCACTTTCTGATTCCCTTACTCAAGATGCCGGCATCTGCACACAGGAGCCGAGTGACAGGTCGGCTTCGGGTGAGGACATCACGGGCGCCCTGGACAGGTATATGTCCTTATTTTAAAAGTCAGCAGCTGCAGTATTTGTAGCTGCTAACTTTTAACTTTTTTTTTTTTGCAGGCAGAACTCCACTTTAAGAAGTGTCTGTTTCTTCTCTCATTTACATATCCGGTTTGGAGCAAGGGGCACTGAAATATAAGCAACGCATCTTGCTCTGGTCTCTCTGGACATGGCTAATGCTTTAATAATTTGGACCTATGTCTGGTGTCATAGCAGATAACATTATAATGCTCTCATCCAACTTGCCATAGAATTTCAAGTCAATGGCCTTACGGAAATGCATCCCCACTCTCATGAAAATTTAAACTGGAGTATTCAAATAGAGTAAACACACAAGTGCATTAAATAAGTTAATGAACCAGGCAGCAGTGCAGTATGCTGTAGCAACCAATCAGATATTATCTTTTATTAGTTATGAGAAGCCAAATAACTAATAATTTGTTACAGTATGCCTGAATATTCTTCATTGCTGAAACGTTAATTTCTTCTGTTCAATTTTAGTTTGTCTGATACTTTTTTAGAAAAAAAAAATAAAACACAGAGCTGGATAATATTGCGAAAAAAAGATTTAAAAAATGATTTAGAGTCACAATGCACGGCACAAGAAAAGCACATCTTTTTGTGCAGATTGCTGTGGGAGTGACTGCTATGAATTTATCTTGCCTGAATAGAAAATGCAGAGCTTTGTTTTAGACACAAAATGTGCCTTTCTTGGCAGATGAATAAAGATATAACTCCTTGTGACTGGGTGGCATGTCTTTGTTGTTACAAGCTGAAAGCCTTTTTTTCTTGACGACGGAGAGATCAGCAGGTTGTCAACTGTGGCTAGAGCTTTTAGCCTGACAAAGCGAACACTAGGATGTATTGTAGGCTCACTATAGGACGGTTGTTCCATGTGTTTGGCTGGGAGGAGCAGGCTGTTCCTATGTCAGCAGAAAAGAAGTGATGTGAAGTAGGATTATTACATGCCGCCGGGTGGGATTCGCAATATCACAGCTACCTGTTACAATGCTATATGTCAAAAGTCTGAGGTAGAAAAAAACAATATCACAAACTATTGTAAAGTAGAATTCTATTAGCAGTATATCACAAATGTGGAGTGCAAGTTTACCTACACTATGGGGTTTATTTACTAAAGCTGGAGAGTGCCAAATTAGGCTCACTTCTGCAAAGAAACCAATCAGCTTCCAGGTTATATTGCCAAAGCTGCATTGAAGAGACTGGGGTTAGAATCTGATTGGCTACCATACACAGCTGCACCAGATTGTAAATCTCCCCCTAAATTACCAAAAGTAATGGGACACCTGCCTTTACACGCACTGAACTTTAATGGCGTCCCAATCTTTGTCCGTAGGGTTCAATATTGAGTTGGCCCACTCTTTGCAGCTATAACAGCTTCAACTCTTAAGGGAATGCTGTCCACAAGGTTTAGGAGTGTCTCTACGGGAATGTTTGACCATTCTTCCAGAAGTGCATTTGTGAAGTCAGGCACGTATGTTGTATGAGAAGGCCTGGCTCGCAGTCTCCGCCCTAATTCATCCCAAAGGTGTTCTATCAGGTTGAAGTCAGAACAGTCAGGTTTCTCCACCCCAAACACAAGTATCCATGCCTTTTTGGACCTTGCTTTGTGCACTGGTCTATATCATTTGGTGGAGGGGGGTTAATGGTGTGGTGTTGTTCTTCAGGAGTTGGACTTGGCCCCTTAGTTCCATCTAGGCATCAGCATAGACATTTTGGACAATTTCATTGTCCTGCTGTCCTGAAGCATCAATAGGAAATTTTCACACACTTGTTGTCTCTGACTTATGTTTCCTATATATGTAAATGATCAGCCATAACATTATGACCATCCACCATAACCCATCGAAGCATGGATTCCACTAGACCTCTGACGGTATGCTGTGGTATCTGGCACCTGCAGTCAGTATCAGATCCCTTAAATCCTGTTGTGAGATGGAGCCACCATGGATAGGACTTGTCTTTCTAGCACACCCCAGAGATGCTCAATTGGATTGCAATCTGGTGAATTTGGAGGCCAAGTCAACACTTTAAACTTGTTGTTGTGTTTCTCAAACCAATCTTGAACTCATCAGACCAAGCTACCTTCTTCCATTGCTCTGTGGTCCAGTCTTGATGCTCCACCCCTGCCCCCCCAATTGTAGAGAAGGGAAGGCGAATGGCTAACCTAAGCTTAAGAGTGCCACATTCAATATTCAAGACAAAAACAAAAGGGGTTTCCCAAAGTGTACTTTTAGGGCACCTGATATTATCTTATGCAAAAATGTACAAAAATATACAAAGTAATATAATAACAAACAAATGTTATTAATGATTAAACAAGATTAAAAATAAAACAAAATATTGCTTTGTCTGAACAATCGATTTCTATCACCATGCAAAAGGGGTATGTGAAGGGACCTCCTTATACCCAACGCGTTTCGGGATACAGTTCAATCCTTCGTCAGGGGTGCAAGAGAAAAGGAGGAAATCTTCTAAAGCATAATTGAAATATATAGTCAATAAATTACAGTGAAACATAAAGACATAGAAATAGGTATTTATACCATTACAATGATACACTTACATGATGTTGGATGGTGAGATGGTTTGCAATATTTCGTTGTATCACATTAAAAGATTGCAGTCAAACAGCACAGGTTAATTGTGCTAATGGGATTGCTGTCTTAAGGCAAAAAGGCGTCAAAGAGGTCTGTGTATGCAGACTGAGTGTTGTTGTCCTCAAGAGGAAGAGACCCCCCCCCAGCACTCTGCGGCAGCATGACGGCCAGAAGAATATACTGGGGCAAATGGAATCACTGGGAGTAAAACAAGTGTACCAAATTATTAATACAGGTAAAAAGTACTGGATATATCATAGTATTGGGTATTCATGTATACTAAACTAGGTCAAAAATGTACCTGCTGATAACGGTAAGATAGTAAAGTTGATTGCCTGGAAGGGTAAAGGGCCAGATCCAGCAGCTAAAAGCAAAAAATAATAGTAATGTAGGTAAGCAAGGTATTTTAGTATAAATAACATTCAGTTATAGAGTAGGGTCAAAGATGCCAAAGAATATAATTGGGCACTAGAATGACCAGTATATGGGGATAAGTGACAAGCACTTGAATTATATACAAAAAGGTGGTGTATCAGTATTAAGTTAGTATCAAACCTGTATGCATAGAGTGTGAGGTAGTTGTGTAGTTGAATGGAAGAGTATTGAACCTGTAAAAAGCGATTTCAGTTGATTTCAAGAGGAGCTAAAGAAAGGCAGACTGCCCAGTAATTTACACAGATTCGCTATAGCATAATAGGGTAGCAATAACTGAGAAGTATTTACCTTGGTGGGGGAGAGATTAAGAGAGCCAGCCGCACATCTCGGCATCCAGCTAACAAGTGCTTGATGTGGGAGTGAGCCGGCTTTGTATTTGAGAGCAAAGAACAGAGAGAAGCACACCGTGCCAGGCAAACTCAGGTGCAGGATGGATCACAGGTGCAGACCTCGTCTCACCACCGTGGAAGACGAACAAGACAAGGAATTGTCTGGTACCATTGCCTGTATCTGTCTGACCCTTTTTTTGACAATAAAGATGACATCGAGATAATTTGGAGTTCTAGTGTGCGACCAATTCCTTGTCTTGTTTGTATTTGATTGCATTGAACCCCAATCAGCTGGCACAGTAAATTGCACACAGCTGATAATGGGGATGGCTGACAGGGAAACCTATGACTGCCCCCTGAGCTGAGTGTGCATGGCCCCCACCGCACATGCACGAGCGCCAGCACGTCGGAGTGGCGTCAAGCACACCCAGCCCACTGACACAATATGCCTCACCAGTGGACTGAGCATATCCGCCGGAGTGGCAAGATGGAGGCTGTGGGCGATGGTGTAAATGTCAATCAGCCTCCAAAGTGCCGCCTATGGTTAGGAAACCAGGTGGCTTTGTGTGCCGGGCAATTCTACTGGTCAGCCGCAGCACAGGGAGGAAGAGGAGAGAATACAAACTCCCAGAGGAAAGCATAAGAATATAGAGTGGAGGCACCTAACTACGTCATATAAAGAAGTACATTAACTATATCATGCCCAAATGGACATTGGCAAAACCAGGCATCAATTATGCAAGGGTGATTGATGCAGGGACAATTATTTTATAGGCTGGATATTGTATTGAAACCAGGGTGATAGTGAATATAACTAAAGATACAAATGAACAATTACATTGTATTAACGTTGGAGAAGGGACAGAGACATTTACATTATGGTATTTAGAGCTTTTGATGCAGATGTTTAATTGGAGATACATCAAACCCAATGAGGGTCAGCATTGGTCATTACTATAGATGCATACGTCCATGTGTGCATAGATATGTCCACACACGCATGGGCATATAAGACATCCCAAAGAAGGCAGGAGAAGAGCACAAGGTATACAGAGAAATCTAATACTATCAACACAAAGGAAGAGAAATATTTTCATTAGGATGTTGAAGCTTACAATACATCGTTATAAATACAAGTACATTGAGTCTATAGAGGCTGGTGTTAGTTATTGATGTAGATGCGTATGTCCATGTATGCAAGAACGAGTCCATACCAGCATAGGTATATGTGCCATCTAAAAAAGGTAGAAAAGAAACATGACATATATGGAGAGATCTAACAGGAATGAAGTGATCAGGAAAAAAGGTCCCCCTAGGGATATGTCAGGAGAGAACGAAGCATAAGCTTTGTGGCTTATTTTTCCATTCCATCAGAGGAGAATCCCTTGAGGAATGGTTTGAAGGATATGGCTTCGTTTAGGCCTGGGGGCGAAGTTGCTTTCAACAAATAGATCCACCTTAATTCCATCTGAAGGAGGGTTTTGTTCCAGTCCCCTCCCCTGGGATTGGGGTGTATCCCGTCAAGGATCAAAAATTTGACTTTGGGAAAGGTTCCGCCATGTACCAAAGATACATGGCGTCCAAGGGGGAGGTCAGGGTTGCACACCTGCATACTATGGATGTGCCTATACGCCCTCCTCCAAAATTCCAGTTTAGTCTTTCCGATATAAAAACAGTTACAGCTGCATTGCAGCATGTAAACCACTCCAGGGGTTCTGCAATTCGCAAAATGTTTTGGGTAAAAAGTTTTCCCATGAGGAGAATCAGATTTTTTTGCGTAAGCATGTATTTGCAGTAATGACATGTGCCACATATAAAAGTACCTTTATATTTACAGTGCATTCTGGTTGACTCGCTCCTAAGCTCACTGCTGACAATTTTGTCACTAATGGAAGTAGCTCTTCTAAAAATAAAAAGAGGTTCATCTGGGACAAATTGTCCCAAAGATGGATCTAAGGACAGCATGTGCCAGTATTTTTCGATGATTTTCTTAACTTGGTATTGTTGTTGGTTAACCACTTCAAAACCGGGCACTTAGACACCTTCCCACCCAGGCCAATTTTCAGCTTTCAGCGCTGTCGCAATTTGAATGACAATTGCGCGGTCATGCTACACTGTACCCAAACAAATTTTTTTATCATTTTGTTCCCACAAATAGAGCTTTCTTTTGGTGGTATTTGATCACCTCTGCAGTTTTTATTTTTTGCGCAACAAATAAAAAAAGACATAACATTTTGAAAAAAAACAAGTTTTTCTTTGTTTCTGTTAAATTTTTTTGTAAATTACTACGTTTTCTCCTTCAATGATGGGCACTGATATGGCTGCACTGACGGGCACTGATACGGCAGCACTGATGGGCACCGATGAGGTGGCACCAATGAGGTGGCACTGATGAGGTGGCACTGATGGGCACTGATGATGGGCACTGATAGGCGGCACTGATGGGCACTGATAGGTGGCACTGATGGGCACTGATAGGTGGCACTGGTATGCGGCACTGATGGGCACTCATAGGTGGCACCGATGGGCACTCATAGGCGGCACTGATAGGCACTTGTAGGTGGCATTGATTGGTACATATGGGTGGCACTGATGGGTACTTATGGATGGCACTGATGTGTGTCACTGATGGGCACTGATAGGTGGGCACTGATGGGCACAGATGGGCACTGACAGGTGGCACCGATGGGCAATGACAGGTGGCACTGATGGGCAATGACAGGTGGCACTGATACAATATATTGGGTGCATATCTGGAACATAATGGTGCCAATTAGTGCCCATTTGTGGACACTGATTGGCACAGATTGGGCACATGTGGATGGCCATGGGGTACATACCTGGCCATCCACATGTTGCCCCTTCCCTGGTGGTCCTATGGCGATCCCTGGTGGTCCAGTGTGGTGATCTGAGGGGGGGCTGCGCTGATAAACAATCAGCGCAGACCCCCCCTGTCAGGAGAACCGCCGATCGGCTCTCCTCTACTCGCGTCTGTCAGACACGAGTGAGGAAAAGCCGATCAACTGCTCTTCCCATTGAAAGCGTGATCAGCCGTGATTGGACACGGCTGATCACGTGGTAAAGAGCCTTCGCTGGAGGCTGTTTACCGAGATCAGTGTAGCGGTGTGTCAGACTGATGCGGGCCCCCAAGGGTGCGCGGCGGCATGTTATCCTGCTGGACGTCATATGACGTCCAGTCAGGATAACAGAACCACTTCCCGGACGTCAATCCGCTATAGGGTGGGCGGGAAGTGGTTAAATTTGGTGATGATCCTAAGTTTGTTAGTGTCACTGCGTTTGGTGGTGTAAAGTAAGTCATTTCTAGATTTCCTTAGTACTTGCTTGTAAGACCTTTTTAGAGAGGCATGTGAGTAGCCTCTTGCAAGAAGTCTATCACGTAATTTCGCTGCTTGCTTTATAAAGGTTTCCTCATCCGTACAGTTACGTTTAGTTCTTAGATATTGAGAGTACGGGATAGAGTTAATCAGGGGTTGTAGATGGAAGATTGTAGCGTGGAGTATTGTGTTTCCTGCAGTACTCTTTCTATATAGTTTACTGCACAGATTTCCTTGCTTTCCCCTGTAAATTTCCACGTCTAGAAAAGTTATACATTATTTGTCATAAGACATGGTAAAACTTAAGTTAAAGTCATTTTTATTCATTCTTAAGAGGCACTGCTCGAGCATGTCACAAGACCCGTCCCAGATGATAAAGATATCATCAATATATGTATATAATATAATGTGGTAGATAGCCAGGTGCTCATCAGACAAGAACATTTTTTCCCACTCCCCCAGGTACAGGTTGGCATACGATGGGGCACAACAGATCCCCATCGCAACCTCCTACACCTGGAGGTAGTGGGAGCTATTAAAAGTAAAGACATTGTGTCTGAGGACATACTCGAGCAGTGAAAGAATGAATTCATTATATACGGGATCGGTAGCAATGTTTTGTTGTAGGATATGATTAATGGCTGCTAGGCCTTTCTCATGTGGAATGGAACTGTATAGGGTTTCTACGTCTATTGTGACTAGAAGAGCTTGATCGGGGATATTTAATTCATCAATAATCTGCAGGAGGTGGACTGTTTCTCTCACATAAGATGGTAATGATGTTACATATGGTCTTAAAAATTTGTCCACTAATTTACTTGCGTTGTCACTAATTGAGCCAATTCCCGAAATAATAGCATTCCTGGCGGCTTTATGGGATTTTTATGAATTTTAGCCAGTATATAGAACGTAGGTATCTTAGGAAATTTATTTCTGATAAAGTTCCATGTTTGTTTGCTGATTGTATTATTTAAGAAGGCAGAATCTACCAATGCATAGAAATCTTTATTGTATTTTTCAATGATTTGCTGGAATTTGGCGATGCCACTCATGGTTATTAAGAATACTTTTGCATATATTAATGTAGTCTTTGTTATTAAGAAGAATGCTGCCTTTACACGCACATGAATTTTAATGGCGTCCCAGGCTTTGTCCGTAGGGTTCAATATTGAGTTGGCCCACTCTTTGCAGCCATAACATCTTCAACTCTTCTGGGAAGGCTGTCCACAAGGTTTAGGAGTGTCTCTATGGGAATGTTTGACCATTCTTCCATTTGTGAGGTCAGGCACAGATGTTGTATGAGAAGGCATGGCCCGCAATTCCCAAAGGTGTTCTATCGGGTTGAGGTCAGGACAGTCAGGTTCCTCCACCCCAAACACAAGTATCCATGCCTTTTTGGACCTTGCTTTGTGCACTGGTCCATATCATTTGGTGGAGCGGGGTTAATCGTGTGGTGTTGTTCTTCAGGGGTTGAACTTGGCCCCTTAGTTCCAGTGAAGGGAACTCTTAAGGCATCAGCAATTGTAGGTACTTTTGGCTGTGGACACAGGTCAGCATTGCCACCCTGACTGGACTGTGGCTATGCAGCCCGATACACAACAAACTGTGTGTTCTGACACCTGTCTATCAGAACCAGGATTACCTTTTTCAGCAAAATGAGCTACAGTAGCTCTTCTTTTGGATGGGACTATACAAGCCATGTTTTCCTTTCTTTGAACACTTTTGATAGGACCTGACCACTGCAGACTGGGAACATCATACAAAAGCTGCAGTTTTTCAGATGCTCTGAACTAGTAGTCTAGCCATTACAATTATACCCTTATCAAAGACACTCGCGTCCTTATGCATGCCAATTTTTTTCTGCTTTCAACATATCATTTTTTAGGGACAGCATGTTCACTTCCTGTCTAATGTATCTCACCTATTTGCAGATACCATTGTAATGAGATTATCACCCAGATCTATCTCTCTACTCCTCACCTCACTGCCAGAGTCATCTACCCTACCAACCGCTCAGTGTCTGCCACCCTTCTCTGCTAATTGGTCCACTGGCTTCTGATTGACCAGCAAATTAAATTCAGAATAATAACAACACACAAAGCCATTCACAACTCCGCCCCAAGCTACATCACCAATCTTGTCTCCAAATATCACCCAAATTGTCCTCTCTGCTCCTCCCAAGACCTCCTGCTTTCTAGCATTCTTGCCTCCTCCTCCCATTTTCATCCCTATTACTTCTCCAGAGCCTCACCCATCCTCTGGAACTCTTTACCTCAATCAGTCCTGGCTGCTATCTCCTACTCTGGCTACCTTTAGGCGATCCCTGAAAACGCATATCGTCAGGTAAGCCTATCCCACCTCCACCTAACAACTGAACTTTTAATTTAGCTCATCCCTTACAGTTATTACCTATTGTACCACTTCCCTCACCTATTAGATTGTACGCTGTTGTGAGAAGGGCCCTCTTAACCGTCTTGTATTTTATTGCATTGTAACTGTATTGTCTTCCCTTTATATTGTAAAGCACTGCGCAAACTGTTGGCGCTATATAAATTCTGTATAATAAAAATAATAATAATACAAAAATATTCTTTACTTTACCTGTCAGTGGCCTTATTATTATGGCTGATTGTTCTGTATTCCTGAAAAGAATACATTAGAGGATACCTGCCCTATTTCTTTGACCTTAGCATCAGAACCGTATTGTCTTATTTAGGCATCATGCTACTCTAGTCACATCTAAATAAGCACAAACTTTACCACAACCCCTGCCCCTTTATGTCTTGAGCAAAACAACTGTTTGATTTGGAACTACTGTTGGGAGGCAACATGCTCTTAGCTTTATATTTTCATCTACTTTTCCACAAATAGACAAGCAAGAGGAATGAGGGAGGTTTCATTTTACCTGTACTATGAAGATCCATCTGATTTCTCTAAACATCCTGTGCACCTTCCTACCATTAAGGTTCTCCTGCAGAATTTAGCCTAATATGTCCAGAGGTAAATAGTAGATGGAAACAAAAAGTATAGTGCTACAACCCCTGGCAAAAATTATGGAATCACCAGTCCCTGAGGATGTTCCTTCAGTTGTTTATTGTTGTAGAAAAAAAAGCAGATCACAGACATGGCCAAAAACTAAAGGCATTTCAAATGGCAACTTTCTGGCTTTAAGAAAACTAAAAGAAATCAAGAAAAATAATTGTGGTGGCCAGTAACAGTTAGATTTATAGAACAAGCACATGGAATAAATTATAGAATCACTCAACTCTGAGGAAAAAAAATGGAATCATGAAAAACAAACAAACAAAAGAACACTCCAACACATCACTAGTACTTTGTTGCACCACCTCTGGCTTTTATAACTGCTTGCAGTCTCTGAGGCATTGACTTAATGAGTGATAAACAGTACTCTTCATCAATCTGGCTCCAGCCTTCTCTGATTGCTGTTGCCAAATCATCTTTGCAGGTTGGAGCCTTGTCATGGGCCATTTTCTTTAACTTCCACCACAGATTTTCAATTGGATTGAGATCCGGACTGTTTGCAGGCCATGACATTGACCTTATGTGTCTTTCTTCAAGGAATTTTTTTTTACAGTTTTTGCTCTATGGCAAGATGCATTATCATCTTGATAAATGATTTCATCATCCCCAAACATCCGTTCAATAGATGGGATAAGAAAAGTGTCCAAAATTTCAATGTAAACCTGTGCATTTATTGAAGATTTAATGACAGCCATCTCCCCAGTGCCTTTACCTGACATGCAGCCCCATATCATAATTGACTGTGGAAATTTGCATGTTTTCTTCAGACAGTCGTCTGCATAAATCTCATTGGAACGGCACCAAACAAAAGTTCCAACATCATCACCTTGCCCAATGCAGATTCGAGATTCATCACTGAATATGACTTTCATCCAATCATCCACAGTCCACGATTGCCTTTCCTTAGCCCATTGTAACCTTGTTTTTTTGTGTTTAGGTGTTAGAGATGGCTTTCTTTTAGCTTTTCTGTATGTAAATCCCATTTCCTTTAGGAGGTTTCTTACCGTTTGGTCACAGATGTTGACTCCAGTTCCCTCCCATTTGTTCCTCATTTGTTTTGTTGTACATTTTCTGTTTTCAAGGCATATTGCTTTAAGTTTTCTGTCTTGACGCTTTGATGTCTTCCTTGGTCTACCAGTATGCCTGCCTTTAACCACCTTCCCATGTTGTTTGTATTTGGTCCATGTTTTAGACACAGCCGACTGTGAACAACCAACATCTTGTGCAACACTGCGTGATGATTTACCCTCTTTACTTACATACTTACAAGCAGATTTAATCTGATGCAGGTGTTAGTGTTTGTAATGAAAATTTACAGGGTGATTCCATAATTTTTTCCTCAGAATTGAGTGATTCCATAATTTATTCCCTGTGCTTGTTCTATAAATCTAACTGTTACTGGTCACCACAATTATTTTTCTTGATTTCTTTTAGTGTTTCTTAAAGCCAGAAAGTTGCCATTTGAAATGCCTTTAGTTTTTGGCCATGTCTGTGATCTGCTTTTTTTCTACAACAATAAACAACTGAAGGAACATCCTCAGGGACTGGTGATTCCATAATTTTTGCCAGGGGTTGTATTAATGCAAGAGAATGGTGTATTACTTTAAATAACCATTCATATCTCAAATATACAATTTTTGAGGTTATACTGATCCAGGAAAAGCAGGGATCTAAATGGATACCCATGACTCTTCTATTTTTCCTAAGCTCTTTCTTTCTAGTAGATGATAGTGTTAAATAGGGATGAGCTTTGAGCTTGGCTCAACCATAAATTCAACCCTAACTCAAGTAATGTACAGTTGGGGAAACAGGGAATTCATGTGATCATTTGCTGCCATAGCAATCACTTACACATCATGAAAAACAATAGTGTAGCGCCAATATACAGAATATATAAACTTGATGTGCAATAATAAACATAAAAAACTGATGCAAAAAATAAAAAGCACAAAAATATAAAGTAGACAGAGAATGAGTCCCATGGTGTTGGTAAAACATACAGTTGACACAGCAATGCCAATATATGTGAAGATACTTCTCAAGGTGCTCAGATGTCCAGCCACAAAGATCAAGTAAATTCAAAACTCACAAGAGCAAATGGCTACCATTACAGCAGCATATGCGCCTATGTATGAGCCACCCCCATCAAATCATTCTTTGCAGCTATTACCTTTTGTACCACCACCCCCTCCCTTTTAGAATGTAAGCTCTACGAGCAGGGCCCTCCTGTACCTTTTGTATTGTACTGTAATTGTGTTGTCCCCCTTATACATTGTAAAGCGCTGAGTAAACTGTTGGCGCTATATAAATCTCGTATAATAATAATAATAATAATGTATGAATAAAAATCCCTCTTAAAGCAGAGTTCCACCCAAAAATGGAACTTCTGCTTTTCGGGAATCCCCCCCCTCCGGTGTCACATTTGACACCTTATAGGGGGGAGGGGAGAGCAGATACCTGTATAATCCAGGTCTTTGCTCCCACTTCCGGCCAGGTATAGATATCCGTGGGTCCCCGCAGATATCTATGCCATATCCGGCTCCTCCTCCGTACCCCCGCTGTCATCTAGGAGACACACAGGTCCCAGAAGACAGCAGGGACCTGTGGGATCGCGCAGCGTGACTCGCGCATGCGCAGTAGGGAACCAGGCTGTGAAGTCGCAAGGCTTCACTTCCTGATTCCCTTACTGAAGATGGCGGTGCCTCCTCTCGAGAGCCGAGGGACAGAACGGCTTTGGGTGCCGACATCGTGGGCACCCTGGACAGGTAAGTGTCCATATTTTAAAAGTCAGCAGCTGCAGTATTTGTAGCTGTTGACTAAAAAAAAAAAAAATTCGGCAGGACCTCCGCTTTAAGTCAGTACGGCGACTCACTTCAAATGGCACCTCCTGAAGTACTTCAACTGCCTTCAATCCTTTCCACGAGTTTTTATGTTTATTATTGCACATCAAGTTTATATATTCTGTATATTGGTGCTACACTATTATTTTTCATTTACTGTTTACAGCGGAGTTCCAGTCATAATTTTTATTTTACAGTATTCAGCTGCATTAAATATAAAGAACAACCTTTGGAAAATTTTTTTTTTTTACTCACCTTTTCAGGTCTGTTGCTAGGGGGTCCCTCGTAATCTGCCTCTTCCTCTCCAAGTCGCCTGATACCATTTCCCTCGGCGCCCGTGCTCGCTAGAGCTCCTGGAAGATGTCTATCATAATTTCCCAGGAGTCACTGAGCAGCCATAAATATTGAGCAGAAAAAAACAATAGAATCGCGCTAATTAAATAATAAATGTGAAGTGAATCAAATTGATATAAACAAACATGTGATGAATACAGTGATGACTCTAGACGACTCACTTCACTCATGTATAATAGTGCTGAACCACAAAAAATTGTGACATGTAACAAAACTAATATCTATTAAAAAATCAAGAAATATGTTCCTCATACATAAAAAGTCCCAATGAATAAAGTGACTTGTGCCAAATAGATCTTGAAAAGGAGACGTCCACCACCAATACAGAAGGGGTAACTGCTTACCGGACCCCCATGATCCCCCACTACAGAGGATCAGGGGAAGCTGGTATATAATAACTCCTGCAGAGTGTGGCCAACGGGACAGCTGCTGGGCTATTTTAGAGATGGTTGTTTCTAGACCTCCTCTGGAAGGTTTCTGATGTTTCCAGCCCTCCTCATACACGATAGGCTCAACCACAGAAGTGCATGGTGAAAGAGAACATAGGCGCTTCCATAGTGTAAAAACTTTTGGTTTATTAAGAAGTAAAAATATAATGAACACTTACATTGATTCAAATAAAACAAGCCTTGTTAGTCTGGTGCACAGACCAACCCGTCCTACTGAACGATCAATGGAATGCACGGTGACGTCAGCGTGTTGCTCGCCCTACGCAGCTGGATTGTTTCCTGAATTTCCGGAAATTTGGTGTGCCTGGCTGTGCAGGGTGGGGAATCCCTTTTCACCTGTGGCTCTAACATGCGGTGCGCTACATGTATTTGTCACAGAAAAGAAGAAGACAGACTACATAGACATAGTTGAATTCAGGGCCAAACTAGGGGGGGGAAGGGGGGACACATGCCCCGGGTGTTGCATCTGAGTGATCGGCGGTGTTTGATTACTCGTTTCTCAGCCTTAGAGGATGCAGATGCAGCAAAAAGTGGCTCAGCATACAGTCTCAGAGCCTGTCTGAGTGAGCCCTTAGGGGAGTTTATCAAAACTAGAGCAGACAGAACCTGGAGCAGCTGTGCATGGCAACCAATCAGCTCGTAGCTTTCACTTTCAAAGCTGAACAAGCTGAAGAAAGAAGCTGATTGGTTGACAGGCACAGCTGTTCCAGATTCTAACTGCACCAGTTTTGATAAATGTAATTAAAATTAGTGTACTGAGGATTGTACTGTCTGTTACATACTCGCTTGTGGCACATTCATTAAAGCATATGGCCCTTTAAGCCCCTCCCACTGTTGATGCACTCTGACCACACCCATGGTTTTGGTGTGGTACCACTATATTGCCACATGGGGGTGCAAAAAGATGATGATCCCCAGGTGCCAGATGTGCTAGCTACACCACTGGTTGCAGCGGTCAGTACTGATCACGCCTATGTTCATTCATGAAAGTGAAAGGGTCAGCAAAAGAGACATATTTATTAAATATCTCTAAAACCCTAAAACCCTGCCTCAGCTGTCCAAGATCCAGTGCATAATCATTAAGAAAGTAGCAGAGGATTACGGGTATTTATACCCCTACATTCCTCCCCATCTGGAGGAGGTGATTCTGGAGAAGGAAATGCAATGTCCGGGAAATACATTTCAGTGCTGAATACCTGGGGCTACAGCAGCAAATTAACCTGGACAGTGTGATTCTCCGTAGGCCAGACAAGCGAGATGTTAAAGGGGAAGATGTAATACTGCCAGATCCCAGGTATTATTGGTGAAGTCTTGTCAAAGTGATACCTTGTGGATTACAAATATGGGTTGTGTGGGTTGTGTGGCGTCAAGGACACTCTGCTGACAGTTACATTGCACACCCATTCAAAATGTTATTGATGGGAATATCCCAGAAAGCTGTAATGCCAGGACTGTGCTGGACTGAATGCTGCCAGCAGTTACAGGGAGCAACCATTATTTTTAGCCACATTGGCTAAAGATTGAAGTTGTTGGGGTGTTTCACCCTGAAGACCGATCTGTGAACTTCAGCAGGTTGTTGATAGCAAAAGAAGAAAGAAAGTTTCTGTCTTTGGCTGCCATGTGGGCAGACTGAAGATTTTCTTGCAAGGGGACCTGTGTCCCGAAGTGTGGTCCCTTGCAATTTGACCTGACTGCTTGTTGCTTAAAAAGCAGTCATGCCCTGTGCCTGGAGCCCCTTTTAAAGAAGAAAAGGGAATTGCTGGGAAATGTAGTCCATCTGAAGTAAAGTCAAATGGACAGTAACCGGTCATGGAACATAAAACATAAACATAAACATAAAGTTAGTTAGAATAGGCTGTGATAGGAAAATGATTGCCTATTTCTTCAAATAATGGACATCCGGACTGTTTTGGATCAAAGTATTGCTGAAGTTCTATAGTTCTATACTGATTATGAAAGGGGTGGCATTCTTAACCACTTGCCGACCGCCTCACACAGATATACTACGGCAGAATGGCATGGGCAGGCAAAATCACGTACCTGGTACGTGATTGCCTGCCGCGGGCGGGGGGTCCGATTGGACCCCCCCCGGTGCCCGAGGCGGTCGGCTTATGACTGGGAGCGTTCAGAGATGAGGGGAAGGCCATCCATTCGTAGCCCCCCCTCGCGATCGCTCCCAGCCAATGAGATCTTTCCCCTGCCTCTGTATAGTACACAGAGGCAGAGGAAATGATGTCATCTCTCCTCGGCTCGGCATTTTCCGTTCCGGCGCCAAGGAGAGAAGACTGCAATGTGAGTGTAAAACACACACACACAGTAGAACATGCCAGGCACACAATACACCCCCCTTTACCCCCCGATCCCACCCGATCACCCCCCCCAATCACCCTCCCCTGTCACACTGACACCAAGCAGTTTTTTTTTTCTTTTTTTTTTCTGATTACTGCATTGGTGTCAGTTTGTGACAGTTAGTGTGGTAGGGCAGTTAGTGTTAGCCCCCTTTAGGTCTAGGATACCCCCCTAGCTCCACCTAACAAAGTTTTAACCCCTTGATCACCCCCCGTCACCAGTGTCACTAAGCGATCATTTTTCTGATCACTGTATTAGTGTCGCTGGTGACGCTAGTTAGGGAGGTAAATATTTAGGTTCGCCGTCAGCGTTTTATAGCGTCAGGGACCCCCATATACTACCTAATAAATGTTTTAACCCCTTGATTGCCCCCTAGTTAACCCTTTCACCACTGATCACCATATAACCGATACGGGTAACGCTGGTTAGTTCATTTATTTTTTATAGTGTCCGAGCACTCGCCGTTTATTACCGAATAAAGGCTTAGTCCCCTGATCGCCCGGCGATGATATGCGTCGCCCCAGGTAGCGCCAGGTTAGCGCCAGTATCGCTAACACCCACGCAGGCAGCATACGCCTCCCTTAGTAGTATAGTATCTGTACGGATCAATATCTGATCCGGTCAGATTTATACTAGGGTCTCCAGCAGTTTAGGGTTCCCAAAAATGCAGTGTTAGTGGGATCAGCCCAGATACCTGCTAGCACCTGCGTTTTGCCCCTCCGCCCAGCCCAGCCCACCCAAGTGCAGTATCGATCGATCACTGTCACTTACAAAACACTAAACACATAACTGCAGCGTTTGCAGAGTCAGGCCTGATCCCTGTGATCGCTAATAGTTTTTTTGGTAGCGTTTCGGTGAACTGGCAAGCACCAGCCCCAGGCAGCATCAGGTTAGTGCCAGTAGCGCTAACACCCACGCACGCACCGTACACCTCCCTTAGTGGTATAGTATCTGAACAGATCAATATCTGATCCAATCAGATCTGTACTACCGTCCCTCGCTAACAGTTTTTTTGGTAGCGTTTTCGTGAACTGGCAAGCGCCAGCGGCCTAGTACACTCCGGTCGTAGTCAAACCAGCACTGCAGTAACACTTGGTGACATGGCGAGTCCCATAAGTGCAGTTCAAGCTGGTGAGGTGGCAAGCACAAGTAGTGTCCTGCTGCCACCAAGGAGAAGACAAACACAGGCCCGTCATGCCCATAGTGCCCTTCCTGCTGCATTCGCCAATCCTAATTGGGAACCCACCACTTCTGCAGCACCCATACTTCCCCCATTCACATCCCCAACCAAATGCAGTCGGCTGCATGAGAGGCATTTTCTTTATGTCCTCCCGAGTACCCCTACCCAACTAACCCCCCCCAAAAAGATGTTGTGTCTGCAGCAAGCACGGATATAGGCGTGACACCCGCTATTATTGTCCTTCCTGTCCTGACAATCCTGGTCTTTGCATTGGTGAATGTTTTGAACGCTACCATGCGCCCGTGCTCGCTAGAGCTCCTGGAAGATGTCTATCATAATTTCCCAGGAGTCACTGAGCAGCCATAAATATTGAGCAGAAAAAAACAATAGAATCGCGCTAATTAAATAATAAATGTGAAGTGAATCAAATTGATATAAACAAACATGTGATGAATACAGTGATGACTCTAGACGACTCACTTCACTCATGTATAATAGTGCTGAACCACAAAAAATTGTGACATGTAACAAAACTAATGTAAATCTAATATCTATTAAAAAATCAAGAAATATGTTCCTCATACATAAAAAGTCCCAATGAATAAAGTGACTTGTGCCAAATAGATCTTGAAAAGGAGACGTCCACCACCAATACAGAAGGGGTAACTGCTTACCGGACCCCCATGATCCCCCACTACAGAGGATCAGGGGAAGCTGGTATATAATAACTCCTGCAGAGTGTGGCCAACGGGACAGCTGCTGGGCTATTTTAGAGATGGTTGTTTCTAGACCTCCTCTGGAAGGTTCCTGATGTTTCCAGCCCTCCTCATACAGGATAGGCTCAACCACAGAAGTGCATGGTGAAAGAGAACATAGGCGCTTCCATAGTGTAAAAACTTTTGGTTTATTAAGAAGTAAAAATATAATGAACACTTACATTGATTCAAATAAAACAAGCCTTGTTAGTCTGGTGCGCCGGCCGAAGCGCACAGACCAACCCGTCCTACTGAACGATCAATGGAATGCACGGTGACGTCAGCGTGTTGCTCGCCCTACGCGGCTGGATTGTTTCCTGAATTTCCGGAAATTTGGTGTGCCTGGCTGTGCAGGGTGGGGGATCCCTTTTCACCTGTGGCTCTAACATGCGGTGCGCTACATGTATTTGTCACAGAAAAGAAGAAGACAGACTACATAGACATAGTTGAATTCAGGGCCAAACTAGGGGGGGGAAGGGGGGACACATGCCCCGGGTGTTGCATCTGAGTGATCGGCGGTGTTTGATTACTCGTTTCTCAGCCTTAGAGGATGCAGATGCAGCAAAAAGTGGCTCAGCATATAGTCTCAGAGCCTGTCTGAGTGAGCCCTTAGGGGAGTTTATCAAAACTAGAGCAGACAGAACCTGGAGCAGCTGTGCATGGCAACCAATCAGCTCATAGCTTTCACTTTCAAAGCTGAACAAGCTGAAGATAGAAGCTGATTGGTTGACAGGCGCAGCTGTTCCAGATTCTAACTACACCAGTTTTGATAAATGTAATTAAAATTAGTGTACCGAGGATTGTACTGTCTGTTACATACTCGCTTGTGGCACATTCATTAAAGCATATGGCCCTTTAAGCCCCTCCCACTGTTGATGCACTCTGACCACACCCATGGTTTTGGTGTGGTACCACTATATTGCCACATGGGGGTGCAAAAAGATGATGATCCCCAGGTGCCAGATGTGCTAGCTACACCACTGGTTGCAGCGGTCAGTACTGATCACGCCTATGTTCATTCATGAAAGTGAAAGGGTCAGCAAAAGAGACATATTTATTAAATATCTCTAAAACCCTAAAACCCTGCCTCAGCTGTCCAAGATCCAGTGCATAATCATTAAGAAAGTAGCAGAAGATTACGGGTATTTATACCCCTACATTCCTCCCCATCTGGAGGAGGTGATTCTGGAGAAGGAAACGCAATGTCCGAGAAATACATTTCAGTGCTGAATACCTGGGGCTACAGCAGCAAATTAACCTGGACAGTGTGATTCTCCGTAGGCCAGACAAGCGAGATGTTAAAGGGGAAGATGTAATACTGCCAGATCCCAGGTATTATTGGTGAAGTCTTGTCAAAGTGATACCTTGTGGATTACAAATATGGGTTGTGTGGCGTCAAGGACACTCTGCTGACAGTTACATTGCACACCCATTCAAAATGTCATTGATGGGAATATCCCAGAAAGCTGTAATGCCAGGACTATGCTGGACTGAATGCTGCCAGCAGTTACAGGGAGCAACCATTATTTTTAGCCACGTTGGCTAAAGATTAAAGTTGTTGGGGTGTTTCACCCTGAAGACCGATCTGTGAACTTCAGCAGGTTGTTGATAGCAAAAGAAGAAAGAAAGTTTCTGTCTTTGGCTGCCATGTGGGCAGACTGAAGATATTCTTGCAAGGGGACCTGTGTCCCGAAGTGTGGTCCCTTGCAATTTGACCTGACTGCTTGTTGCTTAAAAAGCAGTCATGCCCTGTGCCTGGAGCCCCTTTTAAAGAAGAAAAGGGAATTGCTGGGAAATGTAGTCCATCTGAAGTAAAGTCAAATGGACAGTAACCGGTCATGGAACATAAAACATAAACATAAAGTTAGTTAGAATAGGCTGTGATAGGAAAATGATTGCCTATTTCTTCAAATAATGGACATCCGGACTGTTTTGGATCAAAGTATCGCTGAAGTTCTATAGTTCTATACTGATTATGAAAGGGGTGGCATTCTTAACCACTTGCCGACCGCCTCACACAGATATACTACGGCAGAATGGCATGGGCAGGCAAAATCACGTACCTGGTACGTGATTGCCTGCCGCGGGCGGGGGGTCCGATTGGACCCCCCCGGTGCCCGAGGCGGTCGGCTTATGACTGGGAGCGTTCAGAGATGAGGGGAAGGCCATCCATTCGTAGCCCCCCCTCGCGATCGCTCCCAGCCAATGAGATCTTTCCCCTGCCTCTGTATAGTACACAGAGGCAGAGGAAATGATGTCATCTCTCCTCGGCTCGGCATTTTCCGTTCCGGCGCCAAGGAGAGAAGACTGCAATGTGAGTGTAAAACACACACACACAGTAGAACATGCCAGGCACACAATACACCCCCCTTTACCCCCCGATCCCACCCGATCACCCCCCAAATCACCCTCCCCTGTCACACTGACACCAAGCAGTTTTTTTTTTCTTTTTTTTTCTGATTACTGCATTGGTGTCAGTTTGTGACAGTTAGTGTGGTAGGGCAGTTAGTGTTAGCCCCCTTTAGGTCTAGGATACCCCCCTAGCTCCACCTAACAAAGTTTTAACCCCTTGATCACCCCCCGTCACCAGTGTCACTAAGCGATCATTTTTCTGATCACTGTATTAGTGTCGCTGGTGACGCTAGTTAGGGAGGTAAATATTTAGGTTCGCCGTCAGTGTTTTATAGCGTCAGGGACCCCCATATACTACCTAATAAATGTTTTAACCCCTTGATTGCCCCCTAGTTAATCCTTTCACCACTGATCACCATATAACCGTTAGGGGTAACGCTGGTTAGTTCATTTATTTTTTATAGTGTCAGGGCACTCGCCGTTTATTATCGAATAAAGGCTTAGTCCCCTGATTGCCCGGCGATGATATGCGTCGCCCCAGGCAGCGCCAGGTTAGCGCCAGTATCGCTAACACCCACGCAGGCAGCATACGCCTCCCTTAGTAGTATAGTATCTGTACGGATCAATATCTGATCCGGTCAGATTTATACTAGGGTCCCCAGCAGTTTAGGGTTCCCAAAAATGCAGTGTTAGTGGGATCAGCCCAGATACCTGCTAGCACCTGCGTTTTGCCCCTCCGCCCAGCCCAGCCCACCCAAGTGCAGTATCGATCGATCACTGTCACTTACAAAACACTAAACACATAACTGCAGAGTCAGGCCTGATCCCTGTGATCGCTAACAGTTTTTTGGTAGCGTTTTGGTGAACTGGCAAGCACCGGCCCCAGGCAACATCAGGTTAGTGCCAGTAGCGCTAACACCCACGCACGCACCGTACACCTCCCTTAGTGGTATAGTATCTGAACAGATCAATATCTGATCCAATCAGATCTGTACTAGCGTCCCTCGCTAACAGTTTTTTTGGTAGCGTTTTCATGAACTGGCAAGCGCCAGCGGCCTAGTACACTCCGGTCGTAGTCAAACCAGCACTGCAGTAACACTTGGTGACATGGCGAGTCCCATAAGTGCAGTTCAAGCTGGTGAGGTGGCAAGCACAAGTAGTGTCCTGCTGCCACCAAGGAGAAGACAAACACAGGCCCGTCATGCCCATAGTGCCCTTCCTGCTGCATTCGCCAATCCTAATTGGGAACCCACCACTTCTGCAGCACCCGTACTTCCCCCATTCACATCCCCAACCAAATGCAGTCGGCTGCATGAGAGGCATTTTCTTTATGTCCTCCCGAGTACCCCTACCCAACTAACCCCCCCAAAAAAGATGTTGTGTCTGCAGCAAGCGCGGATATAGGCGTGACACCCGCTATTATTGTCCTTCCTGTCCTGACAATCCTGGTCTTTGCATTGGTGAATGTTTTGAACGCTACCATTCACTAGTTGAGTATTATCGTAGGGTACAGCATTGCACAGACTAGACACACATTCACAGGGTCTCCCAAGATGTCATCGCATTTTGAGAGATCCGAACCTGGAACCGGTAACAGTTATAAAAGTTACAGTTACAAAAAAAGTGTAAAAAAAAAAATTATATAAATTAAAAAAAATAGTTGTCGTTTTATTGTTCTCTCTCTCTCTATTCTCTCTCTATTGTTCTGCTCTTTTTTACTGTATTCTATTCTGCAATGTTTTATTGTTATTATGTTTTATTATGTTTGCTTTTCAGGTATGCAATTTTTTATACTTTACTGTTTACTGTGCTTTATTGTTAACCATTTTTTTGTCTTCAGGTACGCCATTCACGACTTTGAGTGGTTATACCAGAATGATGCCTGCAAGTTTAGGTATCATCTTGGTATCATTCGTTTCAGCCAGCGGTCGGCTTTCATGTAAAAGCAATCCTAGTGGCTAATTAGCCTCTAAACTGCTTTTACAAGCAGTGGGAGGGAATGCCCCCCCCCCACCGTCTTCCGTGTTTTTCTCTGGCTCTCCTGTCTCAACAGGGACCCTGAGAATGCAGCAGGTGATTCATCCAGCTGACCATAGAGCTGATCAGAGACCAGAGTAGCTCCAAACATCTCTATGGCCTAAGAAACCAGAAGCTACAAGCATTTCATGACTTAGATTTCGCTGGATGTAAACAGCGCCATTGGGAAATTGGGAAAGCATTTTATCACACCGATCTTGGTGTGGTCAAATGCTTTGAGGGCAGAGGAGAGATCTAGGGTCTAATAGACCCCATTTTTTTCAAAAAAGAGTACCTGTCACTACCTATTGCTATCATAGGGGATATTTACATTCCCTGAGATAACAATAAAAATGGTTTAAAAAAAAATTAAAGGAACAGTTTAAAAATAAGATAAAAAAGCAAAAAAATAATAAAGAAAAAAAAAAGCACCCCTGTCTCCCCCTGCTCTCCTGCTAAGGCGAACGCAAGCGACGGTCTGGCCTCAAATGTAAACAGCATTTGCACCATGCATGTGAGGTATCACCGCGAAGGTCAGATCGAGGGCAGTAATTTTAGCAGTAGACCTCCTCTGTAAATCTAAAGTGGTAACCTGTAAAGGCTTTTAAAGGCTTTTAAAAATGTATTTATTTTGTTACCACTGCACGTTTGTGCGCAATTTTAAAGCATGTCATGTTTGGTATCCATGTACTCGGCCTAAGATCATCTTTTTTATTTCATCAAACATTTGGGCAATATAGTGTGTTTTAGTGCATTAAATTTAAAAAAGTGTGTTTTTTTCCCCAAAAAAATGCGTTTGAAAAATCGCTGCGCAAATACTGTGTGAAAAAAAAAAATGAAACACCCACCATTTTAATCTTTAGGGCATTTGCTTTTAAAAAATATATAATGTTTGGGGGTTCAAAGTAATTTTCTTGCAAAAAAAAAATAATTTTTTCATGTAAACAAAAAGTGTCAGAAAGAGCTTTGTCTTCAAGTGGTTAGAAGAGTGGGTGATGTGTGACATAAGCTTCTAAATGTTGTGCATAAAATGCCAGGACAGTGCAACCCCCCCAAATGACCCCATTTTGGAAAGTAGACACCCCAACCTATTTGCTAAGAGGCATGTCGAGTCCATGAAATATTTTATATTGTGACACAAGTTGCAGGAAAGAGACAATTTTTTTTTTTTTTTGCACAAAGTTGTCACTAAATGATATATTGCTAAAACATGCCATGGGAATATGTGAAATTACACCCCAAAATACATTCTGTTGCTTCTCCTGAGTACGGGGATACCACATGTGGGAGCCTAGCCTCGTACGGGACCCCGAAACCCAAGCACCGCCTTCAGGCTTTCTAAGGGCGTAAATTTTTGATTTCACTCTTCACTGCCTATCACAGTTTCGGAGGCCATGGAATGCCCAGGTGGCACAAACCCCCCAAATGACCCCATTTTGTAAAGTAGACACCCCGAGCTATTTGCTGAGAGGTATAGTGAGTATTTTGCAGACCTCACTTTTTGTCACAAAGTTTTGAAAATTGAAAAAGGAAAAAAAAATGTTTTTTTCTTGTCTTTCTTCATTTTCAAAAACAAATGAGAGCTGCAAAATACTCATCATGCCTCTCAGCAAATAGCTTGGGGTGTCTACTTTCCAAAATGGGGTCATTTGGGGGGTTTGTGCCACCTGGGCATTCCATGGCCTCCGAAACTGTGATAGGCAGTGAAGATTGAAATCAAGCATTTACACCCTTAGAAATCCTGAAGGCGGTGATTGGTTTTCGGGGCCCCGTACTCAGCTAGGCTCCCAAAAAGTCCCACACATGTGGTATCCCCATACTCAGGAGAAGCAGCTAAATGTATTTTGGGGTGCAATTCCACATATGCCCATGACCTGTGTGAGCAATATATAATTTAGTGACAACTTTGTGCAAAAAAAAAAAAAAATTGTCACTTACCCGCAACTTGTGTCAAAATATAAAATATTCCATGGTTGCAACATGCCTCAAAGTAAATATCTTGGGGTGTCTACTTTCCAAAATGGGGTCATTTGGGGGGGTTTGTGTCATCTGGGCATTTTATGGCCTTCAAAACTGTGATAGGTAGTGAGTAGGGATGAGCTTCGAGTTCGAGTCAAACTCATGTTCGACTCGAACATTGGCTGTTCGCAAGTTCGCCGAACACCGAACAATTTGGGGTGTTCGCGGCAAATTCGAATGCCGCGGAATACCCTTTAAAAGTCTATGGGAGAAATCAAAAGTGCTAATTTTAAAGGCTTATATGCAAGTTATTGTCATAAAAAGTGTTTGGGGACCCGGGTCCTGCCCCAGGGGACATGTATCAATGCAAAAAAAAGTTTTAAAAACGGACGTTTTTTCAGGAGCAGTGATTTTAATAATGCTTAAAGTCAAACAATAAAAGTGTAATATCCCTTTAAATTTCATACCTGGGGGGTGTCTATAGTATGCCTGTAAAGGGGCGCATGTTTCCCGTGTTTAGAACAGTCTGACAGCAAAATGACATTTTGAAGGAAAAAACTCATTTAAAACTACCCGCGGCTATTAATGAATTGCCGGTCCGACAATACACATAAAAGTTCATTGATAAAAACGGCATGGGAATTCCCCACAGGGAAACCCCGAACCAAAATTAAAAAAAAAAAAATGACGTGGGGGGGTCCCCCTAAATTCCATACCAGGCCCTTCAGGTCTGGTATGGATATTAAGGGGAACCCCGGCCAAAATTTAAAAAAAAAATGACGTGGGGTTCCCCATAAATTCCATACCAGACCCTTCAGGTCTGGTATGGATTTTAAGGGGAGCCCCGCGCCAAAAAAAAAAAAAAAAACGGCGTGGGGTTCCCCCAAAAATCCATACCAGACCCTTATCCGAGCACGCAACCTGGCAGGCCGTAGGAAAAGAGGGGGGGACGAGAGTGCGGCCCCCCCCTCCTGAACCGTACCAGGCCACATGCCCTCAACATTGGGAGGGTGCTTTGGGGTAGCCCCCCAAAACACCTTGTCCCCATGTTGATAAGGACAAGGGCCTCATCCCCACAACCGTGGCCGGTGGTTGTGGGGGTCTGCGGGCGGGGGGCTTATCGGAATCTGGAAGCCCCCTCTAACAAGGGGACCCCCAGATCCCGGCCCCCCCCCCTGTGTGAAATGGTAAGGGGGTACTTACCCCTACCATTTCACTAAAAAAGTGTCAAAATAGTTAAAAATGACAAGAGACAGTTTTTAACAATTCCTTTATTTAAATGCTTCTTCTATCTTCCTTCATCTTCTTCTTCTTCTGGTTCTTCTGGCTCTTCTGGTTCTTCCTCCGGCGTTCTCGTCCAGCATCTTCTCTGCGGCGTCTTCTATCTTCTTCTCCTCGGGCCGCTCCGCACCCATGGCATGAGGGGAGGCTCCCGCTCTTCTCTTCATCTTCTTCTTCATCCTCTTCTCTTCTTCATCTTCTTCATCTTCTTCATCTTCATCTTCTCTTCTTAATTTTCTTCTGCGGGCCGCTCCGCATCCATGCATGGAGGGAGGCTCCCGCTGTGTGATGGCGTCTCCTCGTCTGACGGTTCTTAAATAACGGGGGGCGGGGCCACCCGGTGACCCCGCCCCCCTCTGACGCACGGTGACTTGACGGGACTTCCCTGTGACGTCACGGGGAATGCCACAGGGAAGTCCCGTCATGTCCCGTGCGTCAGAGGGGGGCGGGGTCACCGGGTGGCCCCGCCCCCCGTTATTTAAGAACCGTCAGACGAGGAGACGCCATCACACAGCGGGAGCCTCCCTCCATGCATGGATGCGGAGCGGCCCGCAGAAGAAAATTAAGAAGAGAAGATGAAGATGAAGAAGATGAAGAAGATGAAGAAGAGAAGAGGATGAAGAAGAAGATGAAGAGAAGAGCGGGAGCCTCCCCTCATGCCATGGGTGCGGAGCGGCCCGAGGAGAAGAAGATAGAAGACGCCGCGGAGGAGATGCTGGACGAGAACACCGGAGGAAGAACCAGAAGAGCCAGAAGAACCAGAAGAAGAAGAAGATGAAGGAAGATAGAAGAAGCATTTAAATAAAGGAATTGTCAAAAACTGTCTCTTGTCATTTTTAACTATTTTGACACTTTTTTAGTGAAATGGTAGGGGTAAGTACCCCCTTACCATTTCACACAGGGGGGGGCCGGGATCTGGGGGTCCCCTTGTTAAAGGGGGCTTCCAGATTCCGATAAGCCCCCCGCCCGCAGACCCCCACAACCACCGGCCACGGTTGTGGGGATGAGGCCCTTGTCCTCATCAACATGGGGACAAGGTGTTTTGGGGGGCTACCCCAAAGCACCCTCCCAATGTTGAGGGCATGTGGCCTGGTACGGTTCAGGAGGGGGGGGCGCACTCTCGCCCCCCCTCTTTTCCTGCGGCCTGCCAGGTTGCGTGCTCGGATAAGTCTGATATGGATTTTTGGGGGAACCCCACGCCATTTTTTTTTTTTTTTTGGCGCGGGGTTCCCCTTAAAATCCATACCAGACCTGAAGGGTCTGGTATGGAATTTAGGGGGAACCCCACGTCATTTTTTTTTTAAATTTTGGCCGGGGTTCCCCTTAATATCCATACCAGACCTGAAGGGCCTGGTATGGAATTTAGGGGGACCCCCCCACGTCATTTTTTTTTTTTTTAATTTTGGTTCGGGGTTTCCCTGTGGGGAATTCCCATGCCGTTTTTATCAATGAACTTCTATGTGTATTGTCGGCAATGCAATAGCCGCGGGTAGTTTTAAATGGCTTTTTTTCCTTCGAAATGTCATTTTGCTGTCAGACTGTTCTAAACACAGGAAATGTGCGCCCCTTTACAGGCATACTATAGACACCCCCCAGGTACGAAATTTAAAGGGATATTACACTTTTATTGTTTGACTTTAAGCATTATTAAAATCACTGCTCCTGAAAAAACGGCCGTTTTTAAAACTTTTTTTTGCATTGATCCATGTCCCCTGGGGCAGGACCCAGGTCCCCAAACACTTTTTATGACAATAACTTGCATATAAGCCTTTAAAATTAGCACTTTTGATTATTCATGTTCGTGTCCCATAGACTTTAACGGTGTTCGCGTGTTCGAGCGAACTTTTTTCCTGTTCGCATGTTCTGGTGCGAACCGAACAGGGGGGTGTTCGGCTCATCCCTAGTAGTGAGGAGTAAAATCAAAAATGTACGCCCTTAGAAATCCTGAAGGCGGTGATTGGTTTTCGGGGCCCCGTACGCGGCTAGGCTCCCAAAAAGTCCCACACATGTGGTATCCCCGTACTCAGGAGAAGCAGCTGAATATATTTTGGGGTGCAATTCCACATATGCCCATGGCCTGTGTGAGCAATATATCATTTAGTGACAACTTTTTGTAATTTTTTTTTTGTCATTATTCAATCACTTGGGACAAAAAAAATTAGTATTCAATGGGCTCAACATGCCTCTCAGCAATTTCCTTGGGGTGTCTACTTTCCAAAATTTGGTCATTTGGGGGGTTTTGTACCACCCTGCCATTTTAGCACCTCAAGAAATGACATAGGCAGTCATAAACTAAAAGCTGTGTAAATTCCAGAAAATGAACCCTAGCTTGTAGATGCTATAACTTTTGCGCAAACCTATAATTATACACTTATTGACATTTTTTTTACCAAAGACATGTGGCCGAATACATTTTGGCCTAAATGTATGACTAAAATTGAGTTTATTGGATTATTTTTATAACAAAAAGTAGAAAATATCTTTTTTTTTTCAAAATTTTCGGTCTTTTTCCGTTTATAGCGCAAAAAATAAAAACCGCAGAGGTGATCAAATACCATCAAAAGAAAGCTCTATTTGTGGGAAGAAAAGGACGCAAATTTTGTTTGGGTACAGCATTGCATGACCGCGCAATTATCAGTTAAAGCGATGCAGTGCCAAATTGTAAAAAGTGCTCTGGTCAGGAAGGGGGTAAATCCTTCCGGGGCTGAAGTGGTTAAAGAGAATGGGGTCTGCTTTCAGAAAACTAAATAATGTAGACATGTATAGGATGTTTTTACATTTTCATGCTGCCCTCGGCTGAGGACCAGTTCAAATCACTGTGTACATAGTGCAACATGTTCTTATAGGATAGGATGCTTTTGCAATTTTTTTTTATTTCTCTCTTTCAGCTGTTGCTGTGTCGGTGCATCTTTCTTGCCTAAGGGGAGACAGGGATCTACAACGGATGACACTAACCCTCTATAAATTGTTACAACTGTATATATTAGATAGATAGTTAGGTGCTAGCTTTCTTGATTACTTGCCTTAAAAATGTATATAACTATTTTTGATACTTAAATGTCATATGTGACTAACTATTTTTATGTGATACCAATGTTTATTCATGTGGTACGCCACACATATGTTATTCTATCGTTATGTTGTTAACCTTTTCCTGTTTCCCCACCCATCCCAGTTTTTGCCAGGACATCTGCTCCAAGGCTTGGGTGCTCAAATAGTTTTTTTGCAAGCTTTGAGACGTAGTTTCTTGAGCAGGAGGAGGATGTAGTGCCCTGGGGTTTAGTCAGGGAGCTCCTCACCTAATTCCTTTTAGGAGTAGCTACTGCAGTTAATTGATAGAGATCTATTGATTTCTCCCTAAGTTTAGCCTTGTTGCGCTTTGCTCTTCTACCACTAGGTGGCCGGAACTTGGTGGTACTAGATATAAGAAAGGGCAACCCAAGGTCAAGTTATGGGTATATGGGGTATCTCAGCCAATGGGCAGGAGTTTTTTTTTAATCCCTTGGCCTGCTGGGAGAACGTATATATTCGGGTGAGGTCATGGGGTTCATTGTTCTGTGCCACCAGGACCACTGTCTGGGTGGAGATGTGTCTTACGTCCCGGGCTGCTAGGCCGGAGATTGGACCTATACAGGGGTATTTGGCTGCCAGGCTGTGTGAGGGCCTATCCAGAAGTATCAGGGCAGTGCAGGGTTGGGATTGTGGCTTGCAGTCCAACCGAAAGTGGCGGTTCTGCCAGCCAGAGAACCTGTCGTGAACAGAGGTAGAAGGAAAGCTGTCACCACTAAGGGACCAACCACCTTTACCAGGGGCTTCAGTGAGTAACTGAAGCAAGTACCAGAGCAGGGTTCTCACCGAATGGGCACGGTGGAGAATCGGGAAACTTCAGGCGGTGATCAAGTCAGGGACCCAACTAGCAGAGGTAAAAGAAATAAAACCTCTTTTGCATCCAAGAAGTGTCTAGCGCCCCAATGACTTTCATCATCTTTGCACCCACTATGCCTCACAAGCCACTACATATGGAAGGATGTCAGCTGTCTTTGGCCTTGAAGGTCCTCATTAGGCTAGAAGAGGTTAAAGACCTTGCTACATATAATACCGGTATGTAAAGCTAAAAAGGTGCAGAACCAAAAGCACTCTGAAAAAAATAAATATAAGCTTTTAAGGGGAAAGGGGCTGTGGGATAAAAGTGGTTAACTGTTTAGAATAAAGTGTTTTATGATAATGGCAAAACAACAGTAATACTTTTCCTCTGAGACTCACACTAATCAATACAATGAGTTTTTTTTTTTTCTAAATTGTCAAGAGAGGCAGCATTTTGTTACTTGAAATTGTTGATATTTTTCACTAAAAGAAGGAAATGCAGTGGCATTTTTTGTAATCCAAATCAACTCTAATGCCACGTACACACGAGCGGACTTTGCGGAAGACTTGGTCCGGCGGACCAGACTCCGTCGGATAATTCGATCATGTGTGGGCTCCAGCGGACTTTTTTTCCTCAAAAGTTTGACGGACCTAGAAATGAAACATGTTTCAAATCTTTCCGAAGGACTCGAGTCCGGTCGAAAAGTCCGCTCGTCTGTATGCTAGTCCGACGGACAAAAACCGGCGCTAGGGCAGCTATTGGCTACTGGCTGTGAACTTCCTTATTTTAGTCCGGTCATACATCAATACGTACAAATCCGTCAGACTTTGGTTGATCGTGTGTAGGCAAGTCCGTTCATTCAAAAGTCCGTCGGAAAAGTCCATTGAAAAGTCCACCGGACCTAGTCCATCGAAAAGTCCTAAAAACTGCTAAATTCTAGAAAAAAAGTAAACTGTTATGCCGCGTACACATGACCGTACTTTCCGGCAGAAAAGGTCAGATGGAATCATTCCATTGGACATTCCGATCGTGTGGGCTTCATCAGACTTTCTCTTTCGAAAATTCTGACGGACCGAGAAATAGAACATGTTTTAGCAGCTATTGGCTACTGGCTATTGAACTTCCTTATTCTAGTCCCGTCATTGCATTCTAAACGATCGGACTTTGGTGTGATCGTGTGTAGGCAAGTCTGTTTCAGCGGAACTCTGTCGGAACTCCGTTGAAAAAAACGCCAGAGTTCATTCCGACGGAAAAAATGGTTGTGTGTACGCGGCATAAGGAGTGTATTTACCCTATAAACATGCATGTGCATTTGTCCTGTGCTGGCTGAATGTTTCTTATTAATTTAAAGTAGAAAATACCAAGTTTGGCCCCTCAATGATGCTACATTTTCATAGGAAAAGTCACACCCTGTATATTAGACCAGGTTACTGTGTATTTGCTTGTAAAAATACTTTTAGGCTCTTTTTATTTGCATAGAGCTGACTCCAATTTGTTAATATTTTTTACCTTGAGAAAATTTCCTCCTCCTTTTGCATCATTAGTACTGTAGAGAATATGTTCACCAAAGTGACAAATCTGACAACAATCATAACACTTTTTACTATTAGGATGAGCAAGGGTCAAAACCTCTGTCAGGCTTTTGTTTCTGTCTGAACCTCTGTTGAGGATATTTCCTTTCTCCTTGAAAAAGGTTCTAACCCTTCCCATTCTTTTCAAAACAGAATGAGCTAGAGATATTGTCCTGTTGGACAGTTACTTTCTCGGACTTTGTTGCTTATTGCTAAAAAATCTCATTTATTTTTTATTTTTATTAAGAGGTTTAGGTGTAACCTTGTACCAACAAGCTCATTATTAACCTAAAACTCCCAACCTCCAAAAATATCAGAATCCCAAACCTCTCTACCCAGGTACTTATTTACCTCCCTCAATGTCTCAAATGGAATGTATCCATACTGTTAGAGCAACATCTCATTTAATTCTGTGAGACGTTCCTGCACATGGGAGGGCAATGATACAATGGATTTTGCCAGGCAAGATGTAAGCATTGAGGGCATTTACCACTAAAAGAGGAGGTAAGTAAGTACCTGGAGGCTGGTTCGTTTGGAAAAGTTTATGGGGGCAGAGAGTGGACTGGGGGGAGGGTTAAGCCTTAATTATTTTCTAGTTTACCCATTTGATATTCAGTAACATAGTTGATAAAGTTGAATAAAGACACTGTTACATCTAATTCAACATGTGTGTGTGTTTGACACACCCCGACACCACCAACTGTGGAAGGGAGTTCCACATCCTTCAATATTCAAAGTAATATGCTCACAATTACAGTTATTAATATTCCATGTGCAAAGTCATACATAGAAAATTAATGAGTGGTATTTTATCGCAGTTTTTAATAAAAATGGTGGTGGATTAGCAGAAAGCACCATGATTATTGCTTCTTTTTGAGTAAAGGAAGGCATTCTTCCCATGGATGACTGAGATTGACTGAGGATGGAGATGGAATGAGTTCCAACAGTGAGGAAACTAGATGTGGTTAATAAGACCCTTTTAAAGGGGAAGGATCTGTAGACCTAATTGTTAAGGTCCATTTGAGAAGGTGAAAGCATCAAAGTGGTGGTGTTGGGATCACGCAGTATATGATGATTTAAAGGCACAGTACAACAGAAAAAAATGCATGGTGCACAATTACATGGATTGCAAGTGCGGTGTCAAGGATGCACAACATACACATATATTGAAGTAAATGGTGAACTGGATACATTGTATCGGTTTACATATTCACCAATATATTTTTTGGTCTTGTGGATACTTTCTAATACCATTGACAGGTATTGTGCGTAAGAAGATATATACACTATATTGTCAAAAGTATTAGGACACCTGCCTTTATACACACATGGACTTTAATGGCATCCCAGTCTTAGTCCGTAGGGTTCAATATTGAGTTGGCCCACCCTTTGCAGCTATAACAGCTTTAACTCTTCTGGGAAGGCTGTCCACAAGGTTTAGGAGCCCTGGCTTGCAGTCTCCACTCTAATTCATCCCAAAGGTGTTCTGTTGGGGTGAGGTCAGGACTCTGTATAGGCCAGTCAAGTTCCTCCACCCCAAACTCGCTCATCCATATCTTTATTGTTGATGAAAGGGGGCTGTCCAACACCCAATCTAAAATTCCGGATCAGCATGTTCATCATTGAGAAATATATGGTCACTGAGTGAGGTGCAGATATAGGCACCAAAGCCCATTTTTTTTTACCAATCCTAAAACCACCCCTCTACATTGCCTGTTTTAATACACATTTACATTTTAATTTTTATACACAGAATGCTTCTAGTTTATAGGCTTGACCCATAAGGTAGCATTTCTCCTTATTAAAGAACTATATATAGAAGCCCTATTTACTGTGCATGTACACTCACCCACTATGCTCTCATTTTGAAGAGGAGAAATCCAGATAATAATGAGGCACACAGTTAGCTATTGATGATGAGGTGAACAAGGTCAGCCTAGTGTGTTAGTGTGGGTTACATGTTTATCTCTATTCTGTAATCTATAGTTCTGAAGGCCCATCATCAAACATTTTGCCTCCCGATCAGCTGTTGCACCTGTACATGCAGTATCATTGAAGCCTGTAAGAAAGCCCAACAAGCCTGTAAGAAAGCCCAACACCCAGTAGAGATGATGGCGGAGGAATAAAAATAAAAGTATACATGTTTTGCTTTAAAGTCCATAGTAGTAGTGTTATTAAAAGAGTTTTAAAAGATAAACTTTTTGAAGAATGTCTGCTCATAGTTCTAAAGGTATACATGAAGTGAAAAAAAAATAAGGAACAAATAAAACATCAATGTATTAAAGTTATTATTTTTAAGATTTCCCTGTAATTACATTTTAACTTTTATGGGCTATTCATTTTATTCTTGTTATTTTGGCTGGATATTTGCCTTAATCATTGGCACGACCCAAGAGAATTTTTAAGTCCAGCAACAGACTAAATGTTCACTGCTGTAATAGTATATACCCCTTTCCCATGTGTCCTGGATGCACCCTGCTTTTTAATATCCTGCGCTGTATTTAATGCAGACCTTCACTTAAAAATGAAAATTCCAGTCATTCCCTTACTCTCCTTTCTTCTAACATGCTTGTTTTGTTTTTTTGGGAGGGGATGCAGGTACTTTTTTATGGCAGATACCCACAATACTCACCTAGGCGCAAATTATTCCACCCCTTTCCCCCACATGCAACCTTCTGGGATACATCATATATCCAGTTACACAGTACTGCCATGCCTTGCATATGCACAATGCTGCCATACCTTGCACTTGCACAGTACTGCCATGCCTTGCACATGCACAATACTGCCATGCTTTGCACATGCACAGTACTGCCATACTTTGCACATACACAGGACTACCATGCCTTGCACATGCATAGTGCTGCCATGCCTTGCACATGAATAGTACTGCCATGCTTTGCACATGCACAGTGCTGCCATGCTTTGCACATGCGCAGTACTGCCATGCCTTGCACATGTGCAGTACTGCCATGCCTTGCACATGCACAGTACTGCCATGCTTTGCACATGCACAGTACTACCATGCCTTGCACAGTACTGCCATGCTTTGTACATGTACGGTGCTGCCATGCTTTGCATATGCACAGTGCTGCCATACCTTGCACTTGCACAGTACTGCCATGCCTTGCACATGCGCAGTACTGCCATGCCTTGCACATGCACATGCACAGTACTGCCATGCTTTGCACATGCACAGTACTACCATGCCTTGCACAGTACTGCCATGCTTTGTACATGTACGGTGCTGCCATGCTTTGCATATGCACAGTGCTGCCATGCTTTGCACATGCACAGTACTGCCATGCCTTGCATATGCACAATGCTGCCATACCTTGCACTTGCACAGTACTGCCATGCCTTGCACATGCGCAGTACTGCCATGCCTTGCACATGCACAGTACTGCCATGCTTTGCACATGCAAAGTACTACCATGCCTTGCACAGTACTGCCATGCTTTTTACATGTACGGTGCTGCCATGCTTTGCATATGCACAGTGCTGCCATGCTTTGCACATGCACAGTACTTCCATGCTTTGCACATGCAGAATGCTGCCATGCCTTGCACATGCACAGTACTGCCATGCTTTGCATATGCACATTCTTTGCATATGCACAGTAGTGCCATGCTTTGCGCATGCACAGAACTGCCGTGCTTTGTACATGCACAGTGCTGCCATGCTTAGCACATGCACAGTACTGAGCCAGCAGTTTGACTTCAGGAAGTCACAGCCAGCTCTGATATCCAAGATAGGATTCAGAGAGCCAAGGTGACTCAGTGAAAGACAGAGCTGGACTCCACAGGCTGGTAAGTGTCGATTTATTTAAAGTCAGGGGCTACAGTTTTTGTAGCGTCTGATGTTTATTTTTTTTTAACAGAGTGAATTTCCTCTGTAAGGCATAACACACTTTGGAGCTGGAGATACAAGTCTGGCTGTAACCAGCAGTATGTTATGATGCAGTGGCCCTATCTTCTTAAAGAGGTTAATTTAGTGATATATTCTCCAAACCTAAACATAACGGGATTGATTTAGTAAAGGTAAATAGGCTGCTCACATTGCAAGGGAATGTACCCTTAACTTAGCAAATGAGGTGAAGCTCTACTAACTTCCATTATCCAATCATGTGCAAGTAAAATAGTTTTTTTTTTATTTGCACACAATTGGGTATTCTTAGCAAATTTTCCACACATTCATTAAAGGGGTTGTAAACCCTCATGGTTTTTCACCTTAATGCATTCTATGCTTTAAGGTGAAAAACCTTCTCTCATGTTGCAGCTCCCCAGAGCCCCCGTTTTACTTACATGAACCTGGTCTTTTTCTCCCCAGGCATGAGCACACCAGCTCTAGCTGGTGTCTCGTGTCCTGATTGGACAGATTGATGGCAGCGCAGGCATTGGCTCCCGCCGCTGCCGATTAAATTCAATGACGCGGGCGCCGAGATGGCGGGGCCGAGTCCGAATTCATGTCTGTGGACGCAAATGCTGGACTCTGGAGCGCGCCCGCAAGGTAACTTCCTCGGGAGATCGCTTCTCCTAGGGGGTTATCTGATGCAGGGAGGAGCCGCAAGAGCCGGCGGGGACCCCAGAAGAGCAGGTTCGGGGCCACTCTGTGCAAAACAATCTGCACAGTGGAGGTAAGTGTGACATGTTTGTTATTTAAAAAAAACAAAAAAAAAGAAAACGATCTTTTACAATCACTTTAAGCTAAGGGAAAACTTCCTTGCAAAGTGAACAGCTTATATGTTTTTAGTAAATCAAATTTACAGGGTTCAAATGTGAGATTGACCCCTTTCCGCCGAGCATACGCAGATGTGCATACTCGGCTTTCGGGGGGTTATACCGGGATGATTCCCACAGCTGCAGGCATCATCCCAGTACTGTTTTTTAGAGCCGGCGATCAGCTTTCCAGCGATAACAACCAATGCGGCTAAAACCTGCTCGGCTGCTATACCGGAGGAGCGAGAGGGGACGCCCCCCCGCCGCCTCCTGCCGCTCTTCTTGGGTCTCCCGTTCCATCGGGAGGCCCCATCAACAATCCGCCACCTCTGGCGGCTAGTGACAGTCTGAAGAGAAGCCGTAAACGGCTTCGTTGCAGCCTCCTAATTGTAAACACGGAAGCAATGTCATGACATCACATCCCGTTTACTCGGCTGCCAATGGCGCTGGTTTTAATATACAGTATTCAGAATCGCCGAAAACGGTGATCTGAATACTTTGGAGTGCAAAGGAGGGATTAGGGGTATTTTAGACCCCCGATCCCTCCATAAAGAGTACCTGTCACCACCTATTACTGTCACAAGGGATGTTTACATTCCTTGTGACAGCAAGAAAAGTGATCAAAACTGTTTTTTTTTTTAAAAAAAGCAATTTATTAATATTAAAATAAATGCAATGAATAAGAAAAAAAACATTTTTTAAAGCGTCCCCGTCGCCGCGAGCTCGGGCAGCAAAGAAGACGCATACAGAAGTCACGCCCGCATATGTAAACAGTGTTTAAATCACACATGAGAGGTATCGCCGTGATCGTCAGAGCGAGAGCAATAATTCTAGCACTAGACCTCCTCTGTAACTTTAGCCTGGTAAGCGTAAAAAAAATTTAAAACGTTGCCTATGGAAATTTTTAGGTACCGCAGTTTGTCGTCATTCCACGAGTGTGTGCAATTGTAAAGCATGACATGTTTGGTATCTATTTACTTGGCGTAACATCATCTTTCACATAATACAAAAAATTGGGCTAACTTTACTGTTTCGTTTTTTAAAATTCATGAAAGTGTCCCTTTTCCCAAAAAGTTGCGTTTAAAACATCGCTGCACAAATACCATGTGACATAAAATATTGCAACAATCGCCATTTTATTCTTTAGATTCTCTTTAAAAAAAAAAAATATATATATATATATATATATATATATATATATATATATATATATATATATATATATATATATTTATGGTCGGAGCCCTATGTCCGGTATGGACATAGATAACACTTATAATAAAGATAAGACTTACCATCGGAAATAGACCTGGAAGTGTGGACTTACCATATGAAATGGACCTGAAAGTGTGCCTTGGTCTAATGGCCGGTATGCCAAAATAAGGGGGCATACCCTGGTTTTAAGAAATGATTATTCTGTAGAGAGAAATGAGATGAAATGAATGAAATGAAATGAATGCCTTGAAATGGGGATGGGAGGGTGGGTATCGCGCACAGGAAACCGACAAGCACCACAGGTGAGCGGGCTGCTTAAGTACCCACCGGGCTCCTCCCATAAATTCAGGCCACCATACTGGCCTTCCTACTTATGGTCGGAGCCCTATGTCCGGTATGGACATAGATAACACTTATAATAAAGATAAGACTTACCATCGGAAATAGACCTGGAAGTGTGGACTTACCATATGAAATGGACCTGAAAGTGTGCCTTGGTCTAATGGCCGGTATGCCAAAATAAGGGGGCAAAAACATTCAGGTAGGGGTATAATATATATTGGTTTTCAGGTATCCATTGAGCCAATTTGGAGAATGCCTGTGCCATCTCCACTCGAGGACTGGGTATATACCGGGCGACGCAGGCCGACTTCCATCCGCCTAGCCCCCCAATGACGCGGTCCGGAACCCCCCGGCGGGTTGCCGCGGAGGCTGCTCCGATGCGGAAGGAGTGTCCGGAGTACTGACTGGGTTTAAGGTGAAGATTTGCGGAGAAGTATCCTTATGTGTTTTGCAAAGTGACATGCGTTTAAGGGTTTAACTGGGAATGGTAGAAGAGGACTGGTGTCCGATTGTTCAGGCAGGAGTGAGAGGAGACGGTTAAATACGGTGACTGGACACCAGCTGTTATTAGTTCTGTAGAGGTGAATGTCCACTCCAGAGCCTGTTTCCTGGGTCTAAGAAACCTCGAGGTGAAGGATGAAATGGTCTTGGTGGCGAAGCAAGTGCCGTCTGCGTAATACTTGGTCTGAGGGGTGGTTATAGGTGAACCCGTAGTAAGCCAACTATATGGCTGCTTGTAGGACCGTGCTGGGCAGCAGACCGAATGGCGAAGTAGCCAGAATAGTCGACATATCCCTGAAGATGGGCCCCGTAATGGGTAAGCGCTTAGTACTGATCACTGGTTGTTGTTTCTGGATGCCCCTTAGGATGGCTCGTATGGCGTGTGATGAGAACAGTGAAGATTTTGTGGGGTCTTCCAGGGTCACGAAATGTTATATGCCGGCTAGGTGTAGCCGAATGGTATTGTAAGATAAGCCAGCTGAGTGTGGCAGTATGAAATGAAGGTCAGTACCTGTTTGACATCTATTGGTCCTTTACGGCAGGATGTGAGAAATTTATTGAACGCCTTTCAAGCTGTCTGGTAGGCTTTGAGTGTGTTATGAGAGAGTGAGCGATTGATGAGCTGCGTTGCTCCTTGTAAATGTTAAACTAGTCCAAGGTCAGTTGTGACCAGGCAGGGATAGGGGCCGACACTGGATCGGCTCCGGGAACCTGTTTGAAAAGGAGGTGTAGTTAGAACGTGGCAGTGCGTTAGCAGCTAACTTGTCTGCCTGGAATAATGCACAGTGTATGTTAAACTGATGCTGTAAGAACAATTGTACCAATCTGCGCAGGAAGGACATGACTGCTGGGGAATTGGACCTGTCTTTGTTGATGTCTGCCGTGGCCTGATTGTCGGTGGTGAAGACTACGGTTTGCCCTGTCCAATGGTGACCCCAGAGTTGTGCAGCTGCCACCATGGGATAGAGTTCGAGGAGGGAAGATGTTTTGAATAAAGCCGGGTATCAACAGTATCTGTTGAGGCCAGGGTCCTGAAAACCAATGATGGCCAAAAATTGCAGCGAAACCTGTGGTGGCTGCAAGGTCTGTCACCACCTGGGGTGACAGGGCTGAAACCATGGGTATAATTAGGGATATGCCATTCCGGGAGGACGGAATTCGTCCCACATAGATAGGTCCGCTATTGCTGCGGAGTCTAGATTTAAGATCTGATCGGGGTCTTGTGTTTCTGGCAGGAATCTCCGCAGGCGTGACCCGAAGGTGCGGCCTTGTGGAATAATTCGTATGGCGAAATTCAGCATTGCCAGGAGAGATTGCAACTGCTTCTTGGTACACCCCTTGATGTGGGTGAATTTGTGAAGGACCGCCTTAATGCGGGTTAGTTTGTCGAGGGGGAGACTGGCTTGCATAGCGCAGGTGTCTAAGTTGGCCCCGAGAAGGTGATGTTATGTGCTGGGCCTTCTACTTTGTGCTCGGTGATGGGAGGATTGGGTTTTCCGAATATCGCTCTGAGTTTGTCGAGGTCTCCTGGGGGCTTGCTGGGAGGTTCTATTAGTGGAAGTCGTCCAGGTAATGGATGACTTTTGTCACTGAGCCTTGTGTAACAGTATCCAAGCAAGAGACTGAGCGAATGTGTCGAAGAGCCAAGGGCTGCTCTTCGAACCGAACGTCAGTTCTGTGGCCAAACAATATGCCTCCTTCCACTTGACGCCATGCCAGCACCAAAGGGATGGATGGATAGGCAGGAGCCTAAAGGCATCCGAGATGTCGGCTCTGGAAAGCCAGGCACCTGTACCTGCTTTGATGACTGCTTGTATCGGCATGTCTACGGAGGACTATTTTAGGGAGAATTTCTTCGGAGGGAATCAGGGAATTGAGACTGGGGATGTGGGAAGAATGAGGCGCAGACAGGTGGTACCCCAAACGTAATTTATCTGTGAATTTGCTCTTGACAAGCCCCAAATAGGGCTGACTCTCAAAGTGCTGAAAGGGGGCTGAGTGAAAGGCCTATAACGTACTCTTGGTCTAGTTCTGTTTGTAAGAGCCGATCTATGGTTTGTTCGTCGATGGCTGCTGAACGAATATTCCCACTTCGTACGTACTGTGAGGTAGTGAAATGAGGCCTGTGTGAAAGCCGACAGAGGGGCCGTGAAGTCTTCGCTGCCGGCCTGTGACATGATTTGATCTGATGAGAATATCCTGTTTTTGAGCTCGTATATATTTTTTTTTTTTTTTTTGTGAGAACGAAATGATTCGAAATGTTTGCCTTGATGTTTGAAATGACTGAACTGCATGACAAAAAGGTCCGGCCTGGTCGTGTCGTGACTGACGCGACCGTGAACCGGGCTCTGGAGCATGTACTGAAATGAGGCAACAGAAGAAACATTGGTGCACACCGGGACGAATCGGTGCTTGTTTGATGCATCTGGATTCGAATCGGAGCGCAGCATGAAATGAAATGAGAGAAATGTTTACCTTGACCGAGGCTTGAATTGGTTGTGCCGTGTTTTGCGACTGGCAACCGACCGAGCTTTGGTATAGGTATGGATTTTTTTTTTTTTTTTTTTTTTTTTTTGAGGAAAAATGAAAAGGTGACAATTCGTGAAGGGATTGCTAAGTAACTTGAAGCAATGATTTGTATGATGCTTGCAATCTTGTGACAATGAAATGATTCGAAATGTTTGCTTAGATTGTGAAATGAATAAACTGCATGACAGAGGTGCGGCCTGATCGTGTCACGATTTGTTCGACCGTGCACCGAGCTCTGGAGCATGTATTGAAATGAGGCAACTGAAAATATTGGTGCTCCTGGGACAAATCGGTGCTTGTTTGATGCATCTGGATTCGAATAGGAGTACGGTATTAAATAAAATGAGAGAAATGATTGTTTTAACCGCGGCTCGAATTGGTTGTGCCGTGTTAGCGACTGGCAACTAACCGAGCTCTGGTAAAGGTATGAAATGCGATCGGAACCAGTGATGCATGCCGTGACAAATCGGTGCACCTCAGATGCGACTGGTTTCGAAATGGTGATGCGTTGTGGGAATGAAATGGTAGAAATTGCATGACAGAGATACGGGTCAATCCCTGGTGTCTGCGATTCAGCTATGATCCGGATTTCTGGAGCATGTATCAGAAATGTGGCCAATCCTGGGCACGCCGAGACGAATCGGTGCATTTTCCATGCGACTAAATTCATGTCGGAACGTGATACATGAAAATGAAATGATAACCATGACAGAGATACAATTGACTGATAAACGTAACTCTGGAGCATGTATAGAAATGAGGCCAATCCTGGGGCACGCCGAGACGAATCGGTGCATTTTCCATGCGACTGAATTCATGTCGGAACGTGATACATGAAAATGAAATGATAACCATGACAGAGATACAATTGACTGATAAACGTAACTCTGGAGCATGTATAGAAATGAGGCCAGTCCTGGGGCACGCCGAGACGAATCGGTGCATTGCCATGCGACTGGATTCATGCCGGAACGTGATAGGTGGAAATGAAATGATAACCATGACAGAGGTATGAATGACTGAAACGTAACTCTGGAGCATGTATAGAAATGAGGCCAGTCCTGGGGCACGCCGAGACGCATCGGTGCATTGCCATGCAACTGGATTCATGTCGGAACGTGATAGGTGGAAATGAAATGATAACCATGACAGAGGTATGAATGACTGAAAACATAACTCTGGAGCATGTATAGAAATGAGGCCAGTCCTGGGGCACGCCGAGACGAATCGGTGCATTGCCATGCAACTGGATTCATGTCGGAACGTGATAGGTGGAAATGAAATGATAACCATGACAGAGGTATGAATGACTGAAACGTAACTCTGGAGCATGTATAGAAATGAGGCCAGTCCTGGGGCACGCCGAGACGAATCGGTGCATTGCCATGCGACTGGATTCATGCCGGAACGTGATAGGTGGAAATGAAATGATTAACCATGACAGAGGTATGAATGACTGACAAACGAACCTCTGGAGCATGTATAGAAATGAGGCCAGTCCTGGGGCACGCCGAGACGAATCGGTGCATTTAGCATGCGACTGGATTCATGTCGGAACGTGATAGGTGAAAATGAAATGATAAGCATGACAGAGGTACTAATGACAGACAATAACGTAACTCTGGAGCATGTATAGAAATGAGGCCAAATAACTGGGGCACACCGGAACGAATCGGTGCATCTTTTTGATGCGACAGGATTCGAATCGGAGCGCAGTAGGTGACTGAAATGAAATGTTTGAAATGATTTGAAATGTCAGAAATGAGTTCTAGAATGTTTCAGAAATGAGAAATGATTGGTATCGAACTGACTTGGCCCGATAACTTGCAAATTGCGACTTGCTATGGCTGTTTACTGATGCATATTTTTTTTTTTTTTTTTTTTTTTATAAACACCGACATGCTAGAAATGAAGCGACGTCTGCGTCGCGCTGCTGTCGAAATGGTAACATATCGAAAGTACAGCGATATACATTGCAATAGTGAAGTGCGAGTAACGAATTTGAAAGTACGGTTTAGTGACATGACATGAAACGAAAAATGCGATATACATTGCAGTTTATGAGAAAGCGAGTGAAACGAAAATTGAAATTACGGTTTAGTGACCCGATATGAAAACGAAAAGTCCGACGGGACCTTACCTGCGACAGCCAAGCCAGCCGCGTGGTACAAACTACGAACGAAAAACGCGGACTTCGAAAGTTTTGAGAACGATATCGAATACGGAGTTTTTGCGAGGCAAGGACTTGCGGACGCTGGTATATCGAATAGTCGGCCTAGTGACGTGTATCGCGCACAGGAAACCGACAAGCACCACAGGTGAGCGGGCTGCTTAAGTACCCACCGGGCTCCTCCCATAAATTCAGGCCACCATACTGGCCTTCCTACATATATATATATATAATGTTTGGGGCTCTAAGTAAGTTTCTAGCAAAAAATGTCAAAAATAGGCTTAGTCATAAAAGGGTTAATACATGGCAACACCCAGGGCTGTTCATATTATTAGGTAATTTTGCACAAATTAGATAATTTGTATGAAAGTAGTAAATGTTAGGAAGTAAGAAAACAAAATTACCAGTGTTCTGGTATAGGTGAGGGATAAAAAAAGTTTTGGTCTCAGGCATAAATATTACTTTGCCAAGATGCGTATGTCTTTTCATCATTGTATGCTTAGGAGGTATGAAGTTAGACTGTAACGGATTGGTGTAATTATGGGAATAGCTTACTTATCCATGTAACTTTAGCTTGGGCATCAACTATTGTTTTCGTCATTGCTCTGAAAGCAAAATGAGGTAACTTAGATGAAAACTTCAGTCATTTCTTTACAGAAAAAATATCCCTGAACATATGCACAATAACATTTTAAGGACATTAAATGTTCCAGGAGAAATATGTGGGTGTTTCATGTAGGATGGCATTTGTTTTCAAAGTTATATTTTAAATCTACAAGCCATAATCATTAAGGTTTATTTTTTAGTCCTCGTTTGAAACAAATGCCTGAGCTCTTTCGTGTGATTATCTCTTTGTTCTCTATTTCATTGATTTTATATGAGTCTGCTCATGGTTTATTTGTCCCACTATTCCTGCCATTTCTTATTAAGACTGCTTTTAATTAAACCATCAAATTCTTTATGTCCCCTATTGGGATAGGAAAACAAATCTCTTCATCCATTATTGATTTTTAACAGCATGATCAGCTGCTGCATTTCAACCGTGATTGCGTACACTGGAATACCATACTTTAGCTAAAGTTTTCAATTATGGTAAATAGGATTTTTCAGCATAAAACCAATTTTATTTTATTTTTTGTATTTTAGTCATGCATCTTTATGCATATGTTTCACCTTCTTTGTATATGCTGGTCATTGTTTACAAACCCAAATGTATGATTAGATCAGTCTTTGGGGGAAAGGGGAGATTTGGGACTTTATTAGACATGTGCATTCGTTTTCGTCCGAATGCATTTTTGTCCGAATTTCAGGTATTTTCATTATCGTTTTAACAAACGATAACGAAAGCGCAGAATCCGAAAAACGAAAGATCCGACATAAACAAAAATGCTTTATTTTCGTTTTCATTGCTACAACAGTTCGATATAGATAGGAGATTCGACATGATGATGACAATAACAATCTGTGTCCATCAAACCTGTGGTCGAATGTGCCTAACCTTAACTCTATTAGTCCAAGATTATTCTACATAGAGAGAAAAGATTCAACATAGAGAGAAAAGATTTGACGTAGGGGAGAAAAGATTTGACGTAGGGGAGAAAAGATAAATAAAAATAATGATGATGATGAATGTTATTGGCTGATTGTAACCAAAGAGGGGGAGCAGTAAAATAGCTAGAACTAAGTACACACGTAATTTGGCTTATGGTGTCTGTTGAAAGTTCTAAGAAGATTCAACGGAGCAGGTAAACTATACGGCGTCGTACAGTTTAGCTGCTCCGTCGAATCTTCTTTGAACATTCGACAGACACCATAAGCCTTCAATGACAGATTCAACTTTAATTTGGATTTTCGGACGAATGCAATTTTTTACGAAAAACGAAATAAATAAAAACGAATTTCGGGAGTAACTAAATAAATTTATTTTTCGGACGAAAACGAAATTCCAAAACGAAATATTTCAGTGTGCACATGTCTAGACTTTATATGAGTCATAGGACCCATAGGTACAATGCCTCCATCCCTGTTTGACCATTCATTCAAAAAGAAGTTCGGGACTTTGTATGAAGCATACAGCTGGGGGCTGGGGTGACCATGATGCAAATTGTGTCTGACCAGTTCGTTATATAACTGTAATTACTAAAATTCAATACAATGCTCATAAAGAGTATAATAGAATAAAAATGTATTCCATATATCATGTGTACAACGAAAACATCATCATAAGATAGCATAATAATCCATAATAATAATAATAACGTCACACACATAACCCATGTATCACACAATATATATATAATTAGTGGCATCAACATAACTCAATGGGTTTCATGGATGACCTCCACTCATCAGGAGCAGATGCTCGATATATAGCTATAATTAATAAGTTGTACACCTGAATAAGTCTCAATGTAAGAGGGCAGGGGAGGGGGAGGAAAAACAAAAGTATGGAAAATATCCACCCATATTTACAATATAGCTATGAGAAATAGAGCAATGAGAGCTGCAGGCCGGCCAAACAATTCACTAGCCCCGGGAGCTGAGTGCCAGGGCTGGGCTAAGCCCTTCCTTCTCAAAGCTGGCTGCTCAGTTGTCAGCTAATTGCCAGCTCCTTTTTCTCCACAGTGACTCACCTGTTGATGATATCCTGCTTGTCAGTCCTGCCTACTTAAGCTGTCCAGCCCAGATGATCTCTGCCTTCGCCTTGGTCACATCTCTAGAGATGCTCTCCTGTGTTCCTGTTAACTACTTCCCACCCGGCCACTGTACATAAACGGCCAGGTGGGCGCTCTCTCCTTCTGGGTGGATGTTCAGGAACGTCCCTCGGAGGGGGATCATGCGCGCATGTGCCGGCGCAGCGGCACGATCCCGATTCGCTCATGTCACCCAGACATGGCGCATCTCCGATAGGCTGGAGGGCTCTGTGATTGCCCTCCTGATCACATGATGGCCGTGTCCAACCACAGCCATCATGTGATGTAAATACAGAGCCGGTTTCTAGGCACTCCTCTTCTCACACAGAAGTGGTCAGTGAGGAGAGGAGAGCAGATCGCTGCAGCCGGCTGGTGATCAGTATGAGCTTTACAGCTTTTTACTCACTGATCACCAGTCTAGTGTCCCCACAGTGTAAACACACAACGTTAACACACATGTCCCCAAAACACATTTCCCCAAAGCACATGTCCCCAAAACACATGTCCCCACATAGTAAAAACACCTGTCCCCCACAAATGTGACAGTAAAATCACATGTCCCAATGATTATCTGCACACATATGTCCGTGATCACCTGCGCACATCTGTACATGATCATTTGCGTACATCTGTCCGTGATCACACGAACCAATTATTTCACACTTAATGGGATTTTTTTTACCAAAAACATGTAGCAGAATACATTTTGCCTTAAATTTATGACGAAATTTTTGATTTTATTGGATTTCTTTAGTAATCATATATGGAGGATCCTGGATCCCAATTCACTTTGCAGGTATACAAATGTAGATGTCTTCACCTTATAACATCTCTCCACTGCATATATCAACTTGCATCCACTGCATATATCAGCTTGCATCCACTGCATATATCAACTTGCATCAAGTAGGTCTTTGAAATAGCTCCCCAACATCCTTTGTATACCTGCAAAGTGGATTGGGATCCAGCTTCCTCCATATATGATTGCTTGATTGGAATGGGATGCATAAAGGAGCTACAGTATTGAACTAAGGAGCACTTCCCATTAGTCATGCTTTGAGGTCACTGTGTGGCCGAGGCGATCTGGTGAGCGCATTTTGTTATCACTTCAGGTGAAGCACTTTAACCACTTCCTGCCCGCCCACTGTCATATGACATCCTGGGCTTTGGGCGGGTATATCTGAATGATACCTGTAGTTACAGACATCATTCAGATATTGCCGGTTTCAGCCGGCGAATCTCTACACCATAGGAATGATCATAGCCGCTGTTCCGCCGCTTGATCGTTCCTATGGGAGGCGAGAGGGGACGCCCCCCCCTCCCGCCGCCCTCCGGTGCTTGCTCTGACTCACCGTTATGATCGGTGAGGCGGAGAGTGGATCCGCCGGCGCCAGTTGTAGATCATAGAGATTTCCGGCGGACCAGATGGTCGCCGGAGTCTCTATCATCGTCGGAGGCCGGGTGTGATGTTATGACGTCACGCCCGGCCTCTCCATTCAAAAAAATGGCGCCGCTTCGGCTGGGAAGCGGCGATCGTTTTATTTTTATTTTTTATTTCAGGCTTCCCAACCTAGTGGTGAGATATGGGGTCTCATTGACCCCATATCTCACGATTAAGAGCACCTGACATGTCATATTGCTATTACAAGGGATGTTTACATTCCTTGTAATAGGAATAAAAGTGATCAAATTTTTTTTTTTCAAAAAAAGTGTCAAAATAAAAAAAATAAAATATAATTACAATTAAAAAAAAAAAAATTTTTTAAAGCGCCACTGTCCCCGTGTGCTCGCACGCAGAAGTGAACGCATACATAAGTCCCGCCCACATATGAAAACGGTGTTCAAACCACACATGTGAGGTATCGACGCGAACGTTGGAGCGAGAGCAATAATTTGGGCTCTAGACCTCCTCTGTAACTCAAAACATGTAACCAGTAAAAAAATTTCAAGCGTCACCTATGGGGATTTTTAAGTACCGAACATTGGCGCCATTCCACGAGCGTGTGCAATTTTGAAGTGTGACATGTTAGGTATCTATTTACTCGGCGTAACTTCATCTTTCACAAAATGAAAAAACATTGGGCTAACTTTACTGTTTTGTTTTTTTTTTTAAACACAAAACTGTTTTTTTCCCCAAAAAAACGCGTTCGAAAAATTCCTGCGCAAATACTGTGTGAGATAAAAAGTTGCAACAACCGCCATTGTATTCTCTAGGGTTTTTGCTAAAAAACCATATATATATAATGTTTGGGGGTTCTATGTAATTTTCTAGCAAAAAAATTATGATTTTTACATGTAGGAGAGAAATGTCAGAATTGGCCCGGTAGGGAAGTGGTTAAGCAAGTTTACTGTGTGCATTTTATTTTTCACGGTGTTATAGCATACACAAGAAGATTTGTTCACATATGATTATTATGGACATTTCTGATGATTTATTTTTTGAGCTTAATTAATCAGATACACAGTGTATATTATTATATTTAATTTTTGTATTGTTTCCTTTGCACCCTTTATATATATATTTTTGTATTGTAAGTATGGGTGGATATTTTCCATACTTTTGTTTTTCCTTCCCTCCCCTGCCCTCTTACATTGAGACCAATTATCAATGTGTACAACGTATTACTTATAGATATACGGTATCTCACAAAAGTGAGTACACCCCTCACATTTTTTAAAATATTTTATTATATCTTTTCATGTGACAACACTGAAGAAATGACACTTTGCTACAATGTAAAGTAGTGAGTGTACAGTTTGAATAACAGTGTAAATTTGCTCTCCCCTCAAAATAACTCAACACACACAGCCATTAATGTCAAAACCGCTGGCAACAAAAGTGAGTACACCCCTAAGTGAAAAATGTCCAAATTGGGCCCAATTAGCCATTTTTCCTCCCTGGTGTTATGTGACTCATTAGTGTTACAAGGTATCAGGTGTGAATGGGGGGCAGGTGTGTTAAATTTCATGTTATTGCTCTCACTCTCTCATACTGGTCACCGGAAGTTCAACATAGCACCTAAAGTCAAAGACTCTCTGAGGATCTGAAAAAAAGATATATTGCTCTACATAAAAATGGCCTAGGCTATAAGAAGATTGCCAAGACCCTTAAACTGAGCTGTAGCACAGTGGTCAAGACCATACAGTGGTTTAACAGGACAGGTTCCACTCAAAAAAGGCCTCGCCAAAGGAGTTGAGTGCACATGCTCAGTGTCATATTCAGATGTTGTCTTTGGAAAATAGACGTGTGAGTGCTGCCAGCTTTGCTGCAGAGGTTTAAGGGGTGGGGGGTCAGCCTGTCAGTGCTCAGACCATACACTGCAACTGCATCAAATTGGTCTGCAGGGCTGTCGCCCCAGAAGGAAGCCTCTTCTAAAGATGATGCACAAGGAAGCCAAGACATGCAGACTAAGGACATGGATTACTGGAACCATGTCTTGTGGTCTGATGAGACCAAGATAAATGTATTTGGTTCAGATGGTGTCAAGCGTGTGTCGCGGCAACCAGGTGAGGAGTACAAAGACAAGTGTGTCTTGCCTACAGTCAAGCATGGCGGTAGGAGTGCTATGGTTTGGGGCTGCATGAGTGCTGCTGGCACTGGGGAGCTACAGTTCATTGAGGGAACCATGATCTTCTCCCTTTGAAGACTGGGCTGCAGGGCAATAGTCCAACATGATAATGACCCCAAACACACCTCCAGGACAACCACTGCCTTGCTAAAGAAGTTTAGGGTAAAGGTGATGGACTAGCCAAGCATGTCTCCAGACCTAAACCCTATTGAGCATCTGTGGGGCATCCTCAAATGGAAGGTGGAGGAGTGCAAGGTCTCTAACATCCACCAGCTCCGTAATTTCATCCTGGAGGAGTGGAAGAGGACTCCAGTGGCAACCTGTGAAGCTCTGGTGAACTCCATGCCCAAGAGGGTTAGGGCAGTGCTGGAGAATAATGGTAGCCACACAAAATATTGACACTTTGAGCCCAATTTGGACATTTTCACTTAGGGGTGTACTCACTTTTGTTGCCAGTGGTTTAGACATTAATGGCTGTGTGTTGAGTTATTTTGAGGGGACAGAAAATTTACACTGTTATACAAGCTGTACATTCACTACTTTACATTGTAGAAAAGTGTAATTTCTTCAGTGTTATCAGATGAGAGTTAAAATAAAATAATTACAAAAATGTGGAGGGGTGTACTCACTTTTTTGAGATACTGTATATCAAACATCTGCTCTTGGTGAATGGCGGTTATCCACGAAACCTGTCGAGCTATGTTGATGCCACTATCATGTTTACAGTCAGGATCATTCCATCAGTTTTATTCTGTTTTATTGCAATATGTTGTAACAATCATGCGCTTTTATATATGTATTGTGTGATTCATGGGTTATGTGTCTGACGTTATTATTATGGATTATTATGCTATCTTATTATGATGTTTTGGTTGTACACATCATATATGGAATACATTTTTATTCTATTATACTCTTTATGTGCATTGTATCACAATTTAGTAATTACAGTTATATAATGAACTGGTCAGACACAATTTGCACCCCCCCAGCTGTATGCTTCATACAAACCTCTTTCTTCAATGAATTTACTAGATCAGCCTTTCTTGACGGAGGAACACCTGAAATAACTGTCGTGTCTCACAGAACCCCTGCTAATGATTACTCTATCTACAGCTTACTGTACATTAGTGCAATGGTCCCTGGGAAGGATGCCTCTTCTGCGTTTGTTATCATTGTGAAGAATCCTCTCTTACAGATAGATAAAAAGATTAATGTTTCAGTGGTTACTTATCTAAGAGGCAGAAATTGCTCATTGCTTGAGGAACCCCTAGCAACCTCTAAAGGAATATATAGGGCTCCATGTGACCCTGGTTGAGAAAGGCTGGGCTAGATCATAGAAAGTTAGGAAGGGTTATTCTAATCAGTAGGTCCCAATTCTTTAGTGGACAACAGGTCATTGTTTTGCAGAACACATCTCAAAATTATATTGTGCCTATAACTTGCTGGTCTATAATGTGTAAAGTGAAATTTCCTGGAGTCCAGTGGTAATACGAATGGCCATTTTTTATTGGTAAGCAAAATAAAGTGTTAAAGTCATTGTAAATGTTTTTTTTTTTCTATTTGTAAATAACAAACAGGTTTATACCTGCATACCTAGAATTGCACAGAGTGATCCCTAACTTCCTCTTCTTGGGTCCCCCGCCAGAGTTCCTGGCTGCTCCTGTCCTGTGAGTGCCCCCATAGAAAGCAACCCCAAGCCTCACTGTCTGTATCTATGGACACAAACAACAGGATTTAGCCCTGCCCCCTGCTCCCTTGTCAGTGGCTTTGATTGACAGTAGCAAGAGCCAATGGCTCCAACTGCCTCAACAAAGCCTGTGAGACCAGGAAGTATAGGAAGAGAAGAGTTGCAGACAGGCGCAGTGCTGGATGGAATGAGGTCATAGGTAGGTAAAAGGTAAGGGGGTGAGAAGGCAATACTGATGCCTAAACAAGGAATGTATTAAGGTTAAAAATGTTTAGGCTATATAACCAATTTAAGGTTGGTCATTCCCTGATGGTCAGTGATAAATATAGTGCCAATTCACAAATTTCAATGGAATTTATATTGCCCATAACTTATAAGTCTAGAGTATCCAATGCCCCTTCAATGGTGTAATGTGGGCAGTTGCATTACCTATTTTCCTGCATGTTGCTCTCTACCCATTTTGACAATCCCTTTCCAAAAATAGTTTTGATTGTCTGATATAAGTGCTACTAACCACACAGACATGGGGAATCAGGACCTCCTTCTTCCTGCTGGTGGTCCCTCCAGTGATGCATCCTAGAATTCTATTTGATTGCCCCACTGCCTGGTCACACTGTTTGCTCATTTTGTAAACATTTGAAATAAGCACCGCCAAACATTTTTCTTCTGTAGTGCTGGCTAACACTTTATCCCCAATGTTATACTCTCTCAGGGGATTCTTTTTCCCTAGGTGCATTATTTTACATTTAGAAATATTGAACTGCAGTCTCCACTGATTTGACCAATTTTGGAACAAGCTGTTAGTGTTCAGTTTCCCATTCTTCTTCATTCTCTGTTGGTGGGATAGGTGCAAAACAGCAAAGGGCTCCCTGGGGACTTCTGATAGATCACAGTAGAGGCCATTCATTGGGAGGGGGAGAGTTACTTGTAGCAAGATTGTTCGTGATAGCTTTGAACATAATTTCTGTAGTTTGCCGGTTGACATATGAAAGAAATAATAGGAAAAAGAGAAAGAGATTTTTATCTTCTATAGAAATCACAACAGGCATTCAGCAAGTTCTCATTTATAAGGTTATTCTACTAGCTGTGAGAAATTAACTCACTTCTTGTAATGTCACCTTATGGCACATCTTACCTCGTGATTAACATACAGCATATACTCTTTATCAAAAAAGGATAAAATGTAGGAATTTATGTCCTTTCACACAAATAAAGATTAGTTTAAATATTAGTTTTATTAGTTTATATAAAATAACTACATTTCCCATGTATTATTACATTTAAGGTTATGTAATTTACATCTGAGAATTCTGTAATAATTTGCCCCAGGAATATTAGGTTTTTTTTTTTCCAAACCTGTGTATATATATATATATATATATATATATATATATATATATATATATATATATATATATATATACACAGGTTTGGGGAAAAAAAATATATATATATATATATATATATATATATATATATATAGTATCTCACAAAAGTGAGTACACCCCTCACATTTTTGTAAATATTTTATGATGTCTTTTCATGTGACAACACTGAAGAAATGACACTTTGCTACAATGTAAAGTAGTGAGTGTACAGCGTGTATAATAGTGTAAAAGACAGCCATTGATGTCTAAACCGCTGGCAACAAAAGTGAGTACACCCCTAAGTGAAAATGTCCAAATTGGGCCCAAAGTGTCAATATTTTTTGTGGCCACCATTATTTTCCAGTACTGCCTTAACCCTCTTGGGCATGGAGTTCACCAAAGCTTCACAGGTTGCCACTGGAATCCTCTTCCACTCCTCCATGATGACATCACGGAGCTGATGGATGTTAGAGACCTAGCGCTCCTCCACCTTCCATTTAAGGATGCCCCACAGATGCTCAATAGGGTTTAGGTTTGGAGACATGCTTGGCCAGTCCATTGCCTTTACCCTCAGCTTCTTTACCAAGGCAGTGGTCATCTTGGAGGTATGTTTGGGGTCATTAACATGTTGGAATACTGCCCTGCACCCCAGTCTCCGAAGGGAGGGGATTAGGATCTGTTTCAGTATGTCACCATACATGTTGGCATTCATGGTTCCCTCAATGAACTGTAGCTCCCCAGTGCCGGCAGCACTCATGCAGCCCCAGACCATGACACTCCCACCACCATGCTTGACCGTAGGCAAGACACACTTCTCTTTGTACTCCTCACCTGGTTGCCGCCACACACGCTTGACACCATCTGAACCAAATAAGTTTATCTTTGTCTCATCAGACCACAGGACATGGCTCCAGTAATCAATGTCCTTAGCCTGCTTGTCTTTAGCCAACTGTTTGCAGGCTTTCTTGTGCATCATCTTTAGAAGAGGCTTCCTTCTGGGATGACAGCCATGCAGACCATTTTGATGCAGTGTGTGGCGCATGGTCTGAGCACTGACAATCTGATCCCCCCACCTCTTCAACCTCTGCAGCAATGCTGGCATCACTCATACATCTATTAACCAAAGACAACCTCTGGATATGATGCTGAGCACGTGCACTCAACTTCTTTGGTCGACCATGGAGAGGCCTGTTCTGAGTGGAACCTGCCCTGTTAAACCACTTTATGGTCTTGGCCACCATGCTGCAGCTCAGTTTCAGGGTCTTGGCAATCTTTTTATAGCCTAGGCCATCTTTATATAGAGCAACAATTCTTTTTTTCAGATTCTCAGAGAGTTCTTTGCCATGAGGTGCCATGTTGAACTTCCAGTGACCAGTATAAGAATGTGAGAGCGATAACACCAAATTTAACACACCTGCTCCTCATTCACACCTGAGACCTTGTAACACTAATGCCCCGTACAAACGGTCGGATTTTCCGATGGAAAATGTCCGATCGGAGCGTGTTGTCGGAAATTCCGACCGTGTGTGGGCTCCATCGGACATTTTCCATCGGATTTTCTGACACACAAAGTTGGAAAGCAGGAGATAAAATTTTCCGACAACAAAATCTGTTGTCGGAAATTCCGATCGTGTGTACACAAATCCGACGGACAAAGTGCCACGCATGCTCAGAATAAATAAAGAGATGAAAGCTATTGGCCACTGCCCCATTTATAGTCCAGACGTACGTGTTTTACGTCACCGCGTTTAGAACAATCGGATTTTCCGACAACTTTGTGTGACCGTGTGTATGCAAGACAAGTTTGAGCCAACATCCATCTGAAAAAATCCTAGGATTTTGTTGTCGGAATGTCCGAACAAAGTCCGACCGTGTGTACGGGGCATAACAAGTCACATGACACCGGGGGAGGGAAAATGGCTAATTGGGCCCAATTTGGACATTTTCACTTAGGGGTGTACTCATTTTTGTTGCCAGCAGTTTAGACATTAATGGCTGTGTGAGTTATTTTGAGGGGACGGGAAATTTACAATGTTATTCAAGCTGTACACTCACTACTTTACATTGTAGCAACGTGTCATTTCTTCAGTGTTGTCACATGAAAAGATATGGTAAGCATAACTGTGAAATGTGTATAAAGATTATAGATTCATTTTATAATGTCTTTGGATAAAATGAAGATTTTTTTTCTAGCCACTTGAAACACTTTAATATTTCCTTAAAAAAAGTTATAGGAGATTAAAGAGAAGGTCCAGCCCCCCCCAAAAAAAAAAAAAAATTAAAAGTCAGCAGCTACAAATACTGCAGCTGCTGACTTATAATATACAGACACTTACCTGTCCAGGGAGCCCGTGATGTCTGGATGGGCTGTTGGGTGCAGCCACCATTCCTGGTAAGGGACCCTCCTAGTGAAGCCTATCAACTTCATAGCCAGTTCCCTACTGCGCATGTGCAAAGCACACTTTCTAATTGGTCCAGCGGCAGAGGAAGGAGGAGGGGTCGAACTTCCGAGAGACCAGGCCGCAGCCCAGTTTCCCGGAAGTTGGGAACGGTACCTGTCAAAAACAGGTACCCATTCCCCCCTCCCCCCTGTAAGGAGCAAAATGTGGCACTGGAGGGGGAGAGGAGACGGATAAGTGGAAGTTCCACTTTTGAGTGGAACTCCGCTTTAAATATCAGGTTGCCAAGATTTCTACCCTCACGGTAAAGCATAGGGTGAAGCAAATGGGCAAATATGTTTAAAGACATGTGGTAGAATGTGTAGGTGTGGTTTAAAAAGCTATAGTTAAATAATTCTAATAGTACTAAAAACATAAATTCAATATGCACATATGTCAAAGTCACTGTGATTTTATCATATGCCAATAATTGATAATGATGTCTATATGCCAGCCAGTACAGTGATTTACTGAGTTTGGCAGCATGTGCAGCAGGGTATGATACCCTGCTGCACATGCTGCAAAACTCAGTAAATTACTGTACACATAATGGCAAACCCATTGCTTGGAAGACAGTGCCTGGAAATATCTCACAACTCCTAGTCACTACCAAGTTTGTAGCATTCTTTGCATCACATTAAGGTAAATAGGAGTAAGCTTATAGTGATACTTATTTATACATGGTTACAGTAGGTAGGGCCGAAAAAAGACAAGTCTATCCAGTTCAACCTGTGTAGTGTCAGTGTCTATAATTTCCCATATCCCTGTATGCTGTGTTTTTTAAGATGTATATCCAAGAGTCCTTTAAAAATATCCATATTCCCCGCAGCCACCACCAATTGTGTGAGAGAGTTCCACATCCTTATTGCCCTGACAATGAAGAACCCCCTGCGCAGTTTAACCACCTCAGCCCCAGAAGGATTTGCCCCCTTAATGACCAGGCCATTTTTTGCGATACAGCACTGCATCGATTAACTGAAAATTGTGCAGCCGTGAGACGTTGTACCCAAAACTGATGTCCTTTTTTTACCCACAAATAGAGCTTTCTTTTGGTGGTATTTGATCATCTCTGCGGTTTTTATTTTTTGCACTATAAAAAAAAAAAGACCAACAATTTTTTTATTTTTTTTATTTTCTGATATAATACATATCCTCAAAAAAAAAATAAAAAAACAAAGTATTTAATCATTTTAGGCAGATATATATATTCTTCTACATATTTTTGGTAAAAAAAATCACAATAGGCGTATATTGATTGGTTTGCGCAAAAGTTATCGCATCTACAAACTATGGGATAGATTTAGGGACTTTTATTTATTTTCATTGTTTTTTACTTGTAATGGCAGAGATCTGCGATTTTTAATAGGACTGCGACATTGCAGCAGACAAATCTGACCCCAAATTACACTTTTTGGGGACCAGTGACATTATTACATTGATCAGTGCTATAAAAATGCACTGATCAATGTAAAAATGACACTGGCAGGGAAGTTGCTAACACTAGGGGGCAATCAAGGAGTTAAGTGTGTTCCCTGGGTGTGTTCTTACTGTAGAGGGGATGGGCTTACTGGGACATGACAGAGATCACTGTTCCGATCACTGGGAACAGTAGATCTCTGTCATGTCACTAGGCAGAACGAGAATTGCCTTGTTTACATAGGCAGTTCCCCATTCTGCCTCTCCTCACCGCGATTCTCCCAGAGGGTTTCCACATAGTGAATAATTAGCATTTTTGTTTCTAGCCCCCAAGTGCATTACTTTACATTTCTCCACATTAAACCTCATTTGCCATTTGTCTGCCCACTCCATTATTTTATTCAGCTCATTCTGCAAAATGTCTGTGTCCTGATGTGAGTGTATTGCTCTACTTATTTTTGTGTCATCCGCAAAAACTGAGACTGAGCTATTTATCCCATTTTCTATATCATTTATAAATAAATTGAGTAGACTTGATCCCAACACAGAACCTTGGGGTACTCCACTCACCACTCCAGACCAATCTGAGTATTTATCACCACCCTTTGGACCTGTCCCTGTAACCAGTTTTTTACCCAAGCACAAACCTTATGGTCTATGCCTGCAGATTTCAGCTTGTATATTAGGCGTCTTTGGGGGACTGTATCAAATGCTTTTGCAAAATCCAGATCCACCACACTCACAGGCCTCCCCCTATTTAGATGGCTGCTGACTTCCTCGTAGAATGTTAGCAGATTGGTCTGGCAGGAGCGAACTTTCATAAACCCATGCTGATTACTGCTAATTCTATTCTTTTCCTCTGTAAATCTTTGGATATAGTCCCAAATCATCACTTCCAATAATTTACCCACTGTTGATGTTACGCTGACTGGCCTGTAATTCCCAGGAATATATCTCTGCCCTTTTTTGAATATTGTTACCACATTGACTTTTCTCCAATCTTGTCATTATGCTGTCCACAAAGATTAGGAACAGTGGCCTGGCTATACCTTGACTGAGTTCTTTGAGTACTCGCAGGTGTAAGCCTTCTGGTCCAGGTGATTTATTTGTGTTGAAGTTTAAGTCTTTCCCTGACTCCGGCCTCAGTTAGCCACGGGGGAATGTACTGTATAGTTGTGTAAAAACCAAGAAAAAGAAGGTACTTAGTACAGTTGCCTTCTTTGTGTCATGTGTAACCATCCTCCCATCCTCATCTATTATGTGTGCAATGTGTTCTGATTTTGCCTTTTTACTGTTAATATATCAACAAAAATTTATTTGGGTTCTTTTTACTTTCTTCCACTATCTGTCTCTCATAATTATTTTTAGCCACCCTAATTGAGATTTTACACTTCTTTTTGCATTCCTTGTAGTTTTGCAATGCTGATGGTGACCCAACCCCTTTATATATGCATATACATATAGAGGGTATTGGTCCGCCATGCCTAGGATTTTCAAAATTGCTTCCTTGGGGTATCTATGTTTATGGTATCTATGTCACAAAGATTAGGAACAGTGGCCTGGCTATACCATGACTGAGTTCTTTGAGTACTCGCAGGTGTAAGCCTTCTGGTCCAGGTGATTTATTTGTGTTGAAGTTTAAGTCTTTCCCTGACTCCGGCCTCAGTTAGCCACGGGGAATGTACTGTATAGTTGTGTAAAAACCAAGAAAAAGAAGGTACTTAGTACAGTTGCCTTCTTTGTGTCATGTGTAACATCCTCCCATCCTCATCTATTATGTGTGCAATGTGTTCTGATTTTGCCTTTTTACTGTTAATATATCAACAAAAATTTATTTGGGTTCTTTTTACTTTCTTCCACTATCTGTCTCTCATAATTATTTTTAGCCACCCTAATTGAGATTTTACACTTCTTTTTGCATTCCTTGTAGTTTTGCAATGCTGATGGTGACCCAACCCCTTTATATATGCATATACATATAGAGGGTATTGGTCCGCCATGCCTAGGATTTTCAAAATTGCTTCCTTGGGGTATCTATGTTTTCAAATCAGAAATTGTTTGGCTAAAACTAGTTTTTAATTTTTTTTTGTTTTTGAAAAAAAAAAAGTTTTGTTAACAGAATAAAAATCATGGTAACCAATTATTTGTATTTGAGTACATATTTGTAAGGTATGTATTCTCTATTGGCTTCTGCTGCTGTCAATCACAAACAGTGATGAGGGAGCATGTATGAACACAGCGAGTGGGGCTCAGGAGCCAGCATGCACTAGTGTCCCCATATCCGGCAGCTTGCTGTGGGGGCACTAGGCGGGGGGGGGGGCAGAGCACCGAAAGGGCACCTGAGAAGAGGGGGATCTGGACTGATCTGTGCAAAACCATTGCACAGAGCAGGTAAGTAAGACAAGTTTGTGATTTTTTTTTTTAAATTGCCTTTTCAAACACTTTAAGGTATTATTCAATTCCATAATTTATAGAGGTTGTCTGTGTTAAGGTAAACAGATTAGACTCTTTTGAATTATTTTTCCTATGAAAATGATTATACTAATACTTTACTAATAAAACAAAGGCCACTTACCACTGATGTTATACTATGCGTAATAGTAAGGCTACTTTTACACTGGGTCAGTGAGAGTGTCGGCAGTAAAGTGAGCCTCTTGTTTTAGCGGCGCTTTACCGTCATTTTAGCAGCACTTTTCGGATGCTAGTGGGGGGGCTTTTAACCCCCGCTAGCGGCCGAAGAAGGGGTTAATACCACCCGTGTAGTGCCGCTGCCAAAGCGCTTTCCAGGCGTTTCGGCAGCGCTGCTCATTAATTTCAATGGGCAGGGGCGGTTAAGGAGCAGTGTATACACCGCTCCTCCACCGCCCCAAAGATGCTGCTTGCAGGACCTTTTCTAGCGTCCTGCAAGCACACTTCTCCAGTGTGAAAGCACTGGAGTGACAGGAGAGGCACCTTACAGGCACTTTGCAGGCGCTATTTTTAACGCTAAAACACCTGTAAAGTGCCTCAGTGTGAAAGTGGCCTAATTTACAGAAAATTATTTTGAGCCAATATGATATTTACTTTAGTATTTTAGACTTGAGTTCTTTGAAACCAGATTACTGAGCTATTAGGAATAGGACCTTTTGATCAATTAGTCACCAGATATTCCATAAAGGTAAAATGTTCAATGTTTGTAGAAATGCACAAATAAAAAAGAAAGGCACATCTCAGCCTTTAAAACACGACAGTTTTACAGTGCATCATTATATCAGAAGAAGGCCCTGTCAACGCACATCAATGTGTCACTTCATAATGCTCCACTACTTGCATGCTGTCACCATGTTCCTAGAAGGACACCCCATACTAGTTTTTGCTCCTAGCATAGCACACCATGCAATCAATATGTCCCTGATGGGCACTCTAAGTCCTTGCCATTTCATGGCAGCATTGGCTGGTGGACCTTTCATGTCCCTGGTGGGGTGCCTCACATGTTTATCATGTTCCGATCAAGTACTCCACAAAGTTGCCTTATTCTTGGCGGGGTGCAAAATATCTTTATCATATAATGTCCCTGGCATGGTACTCCATGTAATTACCATGTCCTTCGTGGAGTGCCCAAAGTAACTGCTGTGTCATTTAGCAGAGTTATATGTGGCTTCCAAGGCAGGATTCCACATGCAGTTTCCATGTTCTATACAGGGTGAATTATGTTGTCACAGTCATTTTGAAAAGTGTTTCTTGTACTCTGAAATGCTCCTGGAAGGCTATGCAGCAGCTTATTACCACAAATTGCCAACTCAGGGACAGCAACTTCTTGCAGTCTCTTGCACTGGTGCTTACTGGAAACTGCAAGGGTGGACAGGACTGATCACTGAAAACATATCACTGTTTTGTTAAATGAAGGGGAGTTAAAGTGATATTAAAGTCTTATTTTTTTTGTTAAGGCCACTTTCACGTTGAGGTGCTTTACAGGCGTTTTGACGCTAAAAATACCGCCTGCAAAGCTCCTGTAAAGTGCCTTTAAAGCACCTCTCCTGTCACTCCAGTGTGAAAGCCTGAGTGTTTTCACACTGGAGCGCTTGCAGGAAGCTAGAAAAAGTCCTGCAAGCAGCATCTTTGAAGCGGTGGAGGAGCAGTGTATACACCACTCCTCCAACCACCCCTGCCCATTGAAATAAATAGGCAGTGTTGCCGAAGCTCTTCGGCAGGGGCACTACAGAGGCAGTATTAACCCCTTCTTCGGCTGCTAGCGGGGGTTAAAAGTGCCCCGCTAGCGGCCAAAAAGAGCAGCTAAACAACGGTAAAGTTCGCAGTAAAGTTTTAGTAGCGCTAATGTTCTCACCGCCCCAGTGTGAAAGCAGCCTTAACTACTTCAGTCCTAGGCCTTGTTTTGAGATTTGTTGTTTACAAGTTAAAATCTGTTTTTTTTTGCTAGAAAATTACTTAGAACCCCCAAGCATTATATATGTTTTTTTTTCAGACATCCTAGAGAATAAAATGGTGGTCATTGCAATACTTTATGACACACTGTATTTGCGCAACGGTCTTACAAGCGCAATTTTTTTTGGAAAAAATATATTTTTTGAGTTAAAAAATAAGACACCAATTAGGTTAGCCCAATTTTTTTTATATTGTGAAAGATAATGTTACACTGAGTAAATTGATACCCAACATGTCACGCTTCAAAATTGCGCCCGCTGGTGGAATGGCAACAAACTTTGGCACTTAAAAATCTCCATTGGCGACGTTTAAAAATTTCTACAGGTTACCTGTTTTAAGTTAAAGAGGAGGTTTAGTACTAGAATTATTGCTTTCGCTCTAACAATCGTGGCAATACCTTACATGTGTGGTTTGAACACCGTTTTCATATGCGGGCGTGACTTACATATGCATATGCTTCTGCATAAAAAATAACAAACACGTCATGTTTTGCACAAAGCAGCCGAGATCCTCCTCTTCTCAGGTCCCTCACCAGTGCTCCTGGCCCCTCTCTCCTGCTGAGTGCCGCCACAGTACCCAAGCCAAACCACTGCTCTGTGCGTCCATTCACGCACGGAGTGTGGCTCAGACTTGCCCCCTCTCTCTCCTCATTGGCTAACTGACTTTGATTGACAGCAGCAGGAGACAATGGCGCCCGCTGCTGTGTCTCTGCCAATCAGGAGGAAGAGTATCCGGACTATGCAGTTCTTGTGCAATATCACTGGATCGAGAGGGAGCTCAGGTAAGTGTTAGGATAGCTGAGGGGGGCTGCTGCACACAGAAGGTTTTCTATCTTAATGCATGGAATATGGTTATATTAATATATAGACTGAAAGACTTTAAAGTTAAAATGTGTGAAAAGATGAAAATCTGCCTTGCATGTCATCTATAAAGGGGGAGGTCCTCCATCCTACAGTTCACATTGTGAAGGTTGATAGGTTGTCAGAAATCTGATTTCATCTTGTTTAGAAACACAATGCTACAAATTCATAAAATGCCAAATAATTGAATTACTGATTATTTTCTGATTTTACATTTTGTATGCATGTCACAATATCTGATACATGTGCAAAAGCATGTGCCTAGATTTGAATGTTTGTTTATACCTCTAATGGTTTCCAGTTGTAAATTAAGGTTACTTCAGACAATACCACATTCTCTGACATGCCAAAACTAGGGGTGAAAGATGTTTATTCGGATGATAGGCACAGTAAAGCAAATGAAAGCAACAATAACCACAAACAATGGCAAACAAAGGCAAATAACAGTTTACTAAAAAAATTTACAAACGAGATATTAAACCCGATTTCACAAGATACCCAAAACATGGCTCAAGGGGCAACGTGCACATATCATAGGCCCTGACTTATGAGGGCGCCCCAGATATAGGATAGGATAAAGGATACATACAATATACACTTAGGGTCAGTCTCACAGGGTCAGTGGCCTAAGATTATGTTGGAGCACTCTTAAACATTGGTTTTGAATTTCCAGTGGAAAGTAATCATCAAACCAAATCCCAGGGAGTCCCAAAAAGGGTGGTGCTGCCTCTTTAAACAGGAGAGTAGCAAGGATGGCAAATAATGGTCTATCACTACTCTGAAATTTATTGTGGAGTCTCCATCCTCTTGTGGGCATCCAGCACTTACTGGACACCCAATCAGGCTTTTTGCTGCAGTCCCTGAGAGTAATGGCAGCATCTCTGATCACTAGCAGTGATCCTTGGCAAAGCAACATATTTTCTGGGTGAAAATGTCCATTCCTGTAGCTTGCTGGTTCCCTCCACTCCACGTACCTCTGCACACACTTGCTGGTCCCTTTGGCAACAGCAGTCTATTGTATAAGTGCAATGGTGAAGTCCTGGTCTAGTAATATTGGGTCACACCAGAACTCTACAGTGTCATAAGGAACCCCATGAAGCACACCCTTCCCCTGTGTCTGTCCTAGAATTTGGGGTTCCTGTCTTTTCTTTACTCCTATAGTTGTAGCCCCATATAGTCTCTCTCTTCATGGCACTCCATTATATAGGGACTACATCTACCATGAGTACCTGCAGCTCCTGTATTTTGTAGACAGGTGTTTTCTATCTTGGGCCACAGCAAATCATCCTTACTACTACTGGGTGGTGGGCAGGCTCTCCCATGGCTGTGGCCACAGTCAAAGTCTCTCTCTACTTTCCCAGCCACTCTGTACATTGGAGAGAGATGAAAGCTGCTACTGTGGTGGTTTCTGTCAGTAGCTCAGGGCAGTGTGGCTGCAGCAGGATAGCATTATGGACCAGGCTACAGTTGTGCTCAAAAGTTTGCATACCTTGGCAGAAATTGTGGCGTTAATATTGAAAATATGACTGATCATACCAAAAAACTGTCTTTTATTTAAGGATAGTGATCACATGAAGCCATTTATTATCACATAGTTTTTTGGATCCTTTTTAAATCATAATGATAACAGAAATCACCCAAATGGCCCTGATAAAAAGTTTACATATCCTGTAATGTTTGGCCTTGGTACAGACACAGAAGGTGGCACACACAGGTTAACATGGCAATTAAAGGTTCATTTCCCAAATTTGTGGCTTATTAACTCAGAATTAGTGTCTGTGTATAAATAGTCAATCAGTTTGTTACCTCTCACATGGATGCACTAAGCAGGCTAGACACTGAGCCATGAGGAGGTAGAAATGAACAGTCAAAAGACCTGCTTAACAAGGTAATGAAACTTTACAAAGATAGAAAAGGATATAAAAAGATATCCAAAGCCTTGGATATGCCAGTCAGTACTGTTCAATCACTTAATAAGAAGTGAAAAATGTGGGGATCTCTTGAAACCAAGCCAAGGTCAGGTAGATCAAGAAAGATTTCAGCCACAACTGCCACAGGAACTGTTCGGGATACAAAGAAAAACCCACAGGTAACCTCAGGAGAAATACAGGCTGCTTTGGAAAAAGATCGTGTAGTTGTTTTTAGGGACCACAATACTGATACTTGAACAAAAAAGAACTGCATGGTCAAGTTGCCAGAAAAAAGCCTTTACTGTACAAGTTCCACAAAAAAAGCCTGGTTACAATATGCCCAACAACACCTTGGCATACCTCATTGGCACAGTAAAAGCTTCCTTCTGGCAGCTCAACCATGCAGCTCTTTTTTGCTCTAGTATCATTGGATTGTGCTCCTTAAAAACAACCACACTGTCTTTTTGGAGAGCAGTCTGTATTTTTTCTGCAGTTATCTGTGGGTTTTTCTTTGTATCCTGAGTAATTCTTCCGTCAGTTGTGGCTGCAATCTTTCTTGGTCTACCTGACCGTGGCTTGGTATCAAAAGAGCCCCTAATTTTCCAATTCTTAATAAGTGATTAAACAGTACTGACTGCCATATTCAAGGCTTTGGGTATCTTTTTATATACTTTTCCATTACCTTGTTATGCAGGTCTTTTGACTGTTCCTTTCTATCTCAGAGTCCTCATAGCTCAGTGTCTAGCCTGCTTTGAGAGCTAACAAACTGATTGACTATTTATACACAGACACTAATTGTGATTTAAAAGCCACAAATATGGGAAATTAACCTCTAATTGCCATTTTAACCTTTGTGCACCACCTTCTGTGTCTGTACCAAGGCCAAACATTTGAGGGTATGCAAACTTTTTATCAGGGCCATTTGGGTGATTTCTGTTATCATTATGATTTAAAAAGGATCCAAAAAACTATGTAATAATAAATGGCTTCATGTTATTGCTATCCTTAAATAAAAGACAGTTTTTTTGGCATGATCAGTCATATTTTCAATATTAATGCCAAAATGTCACAATTTCTGCCAGGGTATGCAAACTTTTGAGAATGACTGTACATCTTGAATCATGTTTTAACTGTACTGCCTCCTTTTGTGTTGTAAAGTGCTGCATAAAACTGTTGGCTCTGTATAAATTTTGTATTATAATAACAATGATACTGTGAAACTGAGCATCAGTTCTAGCTTGTGTCTATGCCTTTCACATGTGCCATCTTTTGGTGAAGTCTGGTATTGTTTATTAAATTAATTCGCCCACTTTATATAACAGCAAAACATTCCAAAACAACTTACAGAATGCTTAGACTATCTACATTAGTTCATGCCCAAATGGACTTTCAGTCAATTGGATAGAAGAGATAAACATGCCAATGTCAGTTCAAATAGATAGGAGTTGGAGCATCTAGAAGAAAGTCACCAGAATGCAGAAAAACCATACCGATTATAAATAAACAGGACATTTGTTGAGGGGTGAACTCAGGAAATCTGTTTTACCCTATTTCCTGTGTTTTATAGAATTAATATATTACATTACATTCACAAACACTTGCAGAACTGTACACCATCGATGTAAACCACAAACAAAGTTTCACAAGCTGGCTTCAGCTGGCTCTCCTCCCATTTAGGATGCAGGGATGTAGGGTTTAATCATGCTTTATTTTGGCTTTGAAATTATTTTATTTTGACTACAATAGCTTTATTGGGTTTAAATACCAAATGCTATTATATCATAAAAACAGACACAGACAATAAGGCTCATGTCCTAACCATGACTAATACCGGAATAAAACACATAAACAGGCAAATTACTTAAGGCCCGTACACACAATCAGACTTTTTGACAACAAACATGCAAATTAGCTGTTTTGGAGCTACATCCGACCATATGTACGCTCCATCGGACAAACTCTTTCTGTTTTCATCAGACTTTTGTTGGCTGTGCGAACGCACAAACTTTCCGTCAACAAAAGTCCGATGGAGCAAAGTCCGATCGTGTGTACACAAAACCATCGGACTTTTGTACAAACTACAGTACACAGCTGCAAGAATGTTTCCAGTGCAATTCCATCGCGCAGGTTCTTAGCGATAGGGTACTGTACATCTTGTGCTGGCTGCAATAGGAAAACCGACGCTCATCAGACCTCAGAAAAGGAGGTAGGGACAGTGGGAATCTCGTTCATCCATTCATGCGCGTCACTAATTTACATTTTCCTATTGCAGTGAGCGCGAGAGGGAATTTCCCTCTGGGAGCATACCAGGCCCTTAGGTCTGGTATGTATTTTAAGGGGAACCCCCTACGCCAAAAAAACGGCGTGGGGGCCCCCCCAAATCCATACCAGACCCTTTTCTGAGCATGCAGCCTGGCCAGTCAGGAAAGGGGGTGGGGAAGAGTGAGCGCCCCCCCTCCTGAACCGTACCAGGCCGCATGCCCTTAACATGGGGGGTGGGTGCTGAGGCCCCCCTCCCCCAAAGCACCTTGTCCCCATGTTGATGAGGACAAGGGCCTCTTCCCAACAACCCTGGCTGTTGGTTGTCGGGGACTGCGGGCGAGGGGCTTATCGGAATCCGGGAGCCCCCCACCCTATGTGAATGAGTATGGGGTACATCATACCCCTACTCATTCACCTAGGGAAAAAAGTGTCAATAAAAAAAACACACTACACAGGTTTTTAAAGTTCTTTATTAGGCAGCTCCGGGGGTCTTCTTCCGACTTTGGGGGTCTTCTTCCAACTTCGAGGGTCTCTCCGGCCTCTTCTCCCGATGTCCAGTTCTTCTCCGCTCTCTCCGGCCTCTTCTCCCGGTATCCGGTTCTTCTCCCGGTGTCTGGTTCATCTGCCGGGCTCCTCCGCTATCTTCTGCTCTTTTGCTGCTCTCTTGCTAGCGGTGGCCCGGTCTTCTTCGTCATCTTCTTCCCTCTTCTCTTCTTCTGATGTTGACACAACGCCCTCTCCCGCTGTAATGCTGTGTGAGCGCCTCGCGATGACTTATATAGGCATGGGGCGTGGTCACCGAGTTATGTCATCCAGTGACTACGCCCCCTTATGATGTCACAGTCCCAGCATGCCCCAAGTTGTAGTTGCCCACAATCCAAACATTTTTATTAACACCTGTGAGACGTAGCATAGGATTAGTGGAATGAAATGTGTCCGATCCTAAAAGTAGACTGTACATACCCAAACTTGCTGCCTCAGTGGCCAATTGAATTTTCCAACAGGTTAAAATAATTGCTTACTAATCAGAAACGGAATAAAGAGGGAGAAGAATGCATATAATGAAAAAGGAAATACAAAACAAAAGTGAATACAAGCAGAATTAGAGAAAGGGAGTAAGTTATGAGTACTAGTCTAGCTGCACCATTTCAGCCATGCAGAAGAGTATTGCTTCCAGGTCACGCTGGAGCACACTGTTCGACCGTAGAAGAAGAAATCAGTTTCCAATCAGTCGCCAGAGTTGCTCTGAGCACTTCATTCCTACAGCATTCTTGGCCAACAATGTTTACTTAAAGAACTACCTTCATAAAGCATCTGTCACTAAATCTACCACTCAGTTTTCAACCAAGTATTAAACTTTAAGAATCACAACACCAGGTGTCTTAACAGACTAGCAACTACATGGAATTTGGAAAAAGAATAAATTGCACTCAGCACATCTATCCTATGCAGAAAAAAATAACTTATTACTGATAAACTGTCTCCAAAGAACATGAAACCGCTGCGAAAAGTACCAGTAAAAGAACATTTCTAGTAGCTCCACAGGAAATCCAAGAATCAGTCCAAACTTCTGCAAACCACTTTTTCTGCCAGAAAGTGCCAAAGCTTAGAGAACCTACGGCATCAGTAAACAATTGTAGGTTGTCAGCAGAGACAAATTCATTCTGCAGAGTGATAATTTTAAAAAATTTTAAATTTGTACCATACCAGCAAACCTTCGCAAAGCATCATGCACAAAAGGAGATTTCATACCATAAAGTAAAGCATACAAGCGTCTGAAAATAATCTGATATTCTAAGCAGATTACATCACAATGTGGTACTGTGGATGTATAGACTAGTTGTCAATGTGCCACATCCTAATCAATCTAGAGGTCATACAGTGAGGAAACATGGATTTGATTTTATAGGCACCAAATCTAAAACAACAATTTTATTTAGACTGTATAAACCACATGGAAAAACATCTAAAAAAAATATAGATAAAAATGAGTAGTCAGAACAAGCTACTAGTATGGTCAAATGGCCTGGACCAATCCCATGGAAGTGTCACCACACCAGCCAATAGGCATAACAGGTTGCTAGAATCCAAAGGGGATTGGCATAGGTTAACGCAGCTTGTTTAGCTTAACAAGTTTCGCAAAAAAAATTCTTCCTCAGAAGCTTGAGTAAATGTTCTGAATAAATGAAAGTACATAATAAGGATCTTCAACAGTAGGTTATAAATTCATATTCATCATAACACTAATAATTAGTTAGTAGACAGGAGAATAATTCATAAACCCTGTTTCCCAGGCTGTGCATAGAGTATAGGACACCAGAACAGCCAAAACGAGCTAGAACACAGTTCAGGCATCTTCTCACCTAACACAATTTGGAGAAAACACAGAATTCCTGAAGCTAATTGTGAAATGTCTTAGCCACAGGCCTCTATCTATCCTCCTTGGAATCCTTTTTATTTTTAGACAGAATTTTTATGTTAGCTATGTGAGAATCAGCTTCAAATGATATTGCATTAAGGTCACAGCCACTTAGCTTATATCTTCTTTTTATGGCTTTTCTTCTCCACCTTTATTAAAAGAAAGTTCAGTTCAATAAATCACATTACTTTCCCTCACATTGTTTTTTTTTTAGAATTTCTCAGCCACAAAACAAATATACTGTACATTAGCCTCCTGGTATACACCTGAAGTGCTGCTTATCTGGCCCCACACTTTAGCCCCTTCTGTCTTCTTCTCTCCCAAACTTTGTGCTTGTACCTAACAACTCACTGCTGTACTGGCTTTTACCTGTCTCCTAAGTGAAGCTCTCCTGACTCCGGGGTAGAGACCTTTCCCATCCACCGGGTGGAACCCTGAGCCATAGTCATGTCTTTAATAAAAGCACTGCATACACCTTTCCAGAGTGCTGGTTGTCCCCAAAACCAAGACCCATGATTGAGACTTCATCCCTCTTAAGTCTCTATAAAGTCTCTGGACTCCAGCTTCCAGGCCAGGTTTTACCAACCACTGGGCAAACTAAAAATCCAGTTTCCTCTGGGTGAGACTAACACTATGGTGTCCCTCGACCTGCCTGGATTAGAATACAATTGATGAATGTTCCGTAAAACTTGTTTTTGTGACCACACAACACTGTAAAGTAGAGGCCACAGTTATACAAGGCCCTGAAGAAGCCATAGGCTAAATCTGAAACAGAAAATAGAGCAGATACAGGGATAGTCAAAGAGATCACAAGGCAATAAAAGTTACAGGAGAAGGCCAAACAGTAGCTGAAGAGGTAGACTGTAAAGCGGAAAGGATTTTAGAGATTACTTGAGTCAAAGAATACAGAATCAGTGAAAGCCAGCACTATGGTGAAGACACTCACCCAGAGCAGCTCTATATTTCAGCAGGTCCTGAGGTAAAGTATTGTCAGACAAAACAGTCAGCAACAACAGCTCCAAACACCCATCTGCCGCATCATTTTTAGAAGGTTGCATTGCTTACATCTTGTCCACCCACCCCAGCTGGTGCATTCCTTCAGCAACATGTATTTTCTGCTGAAGAAGGTATTAATGTTCAAAATCCAGTCTCCATTTGGTCATACATCTGATGTCACCTGTACCTGTCTGTGTTGCTCGGTTTGAGATACAGCACCATAAAAGGAAAACCATGCAGTGCTGAATACAAATATAAATATAACGCTCAATAAAATAAAAAAATAATATTATTGTGACAATAAATAAATAAATAAATAAATAAAGTCCAGGCAGGACAGATAGAGAGGGAACCACAGCTGATGATTCCAGGGTCACAGGCTCAGCAAATGGAGAAGAAGCCAGATAGCTTTGAAGTCATGCAACACCATCTGGAGCTTGCGACCACCTGACAATGTTTTCAAAGTAGTTGCTCCATTGTAAACAGAGAGAGAGAGAGTAGAGAAACAGCTCCTGATCCAGAAGATTCATAAAGCCGACAACCAAGAACTTCTAGATTGTAAGCTTTAATACTAAAACATTTTTTTAGAGAATGGATCCTATCTATTAGTCACAGATTTCAATCTGCATAATTACGCAGCAATCAGAGCAGGGTGTTAACTGTAAGATCTTCCTGGATAAAAGACCTTTTGACAGTTTTTCACAAAAACATCATAACCAACTTACAGTTATCCTCGGAGACAGCATGGCATGTACAAAAAAAGATAAAATCAGCAATACTGTTCTGACTAAATACCAATTGATTATAGAGCCAAATTAAAAATGGGAAGCCTGGCAGGTCTGCCAAGACTTTTACAGGAGTGTAAGAGTTAGGTGGACACAAACGTAAATGCGTGAACTAGGGGCACTCTTCTTGAAGGGTTAAAGGGCAGTTAATACAAATGTTTTGCTTGGAAGGTATTCACTAAGGCAACAGAATGTGGAAACCTAACAAACAATTTGAAGCTATCTTTATCAGTGGGTATAGGCTTGGGGGCCACAGCTATACAAATATACTACTGGCTTCAGCAAATACAATTTCTTTAACGCACAAATTGAGAAAGATTCAAAGACTTAAACTTTCTTGACTGCATTGTGTTATTTCATATCAGCACTTTGACTGTGTTCTTTTAGATGCAATAATTCCATATTTTGTCAGTTCTGCTTTTATTATATACTTTCTGCCCACTATTTAGAAATCTTTTAATTTATTCATAAATAGCATTTCATTCCTCAAATAAGATTTGCAGCCACAGCTACTTGGTTCAATGTCCATTTCATTCATACATAATTAAAGCATTAGTCAATCTGCCAGTGAAGACATTACTTACTTCACAATGTACGCTGTTGTGATTAATAACAATATAAATGCATTTATTTATTTAGCACACCGAAAAGCAAATGCCTGGATTAAAAGCAGCCAAAAGCTCCCCATACTGTGCTCATTTTCTTTCTTAGTTATATGCCAGTCACTTGGCATAGATTAGATCCTAATTCAAAATAATACAACAATTTGGCTTATTTTTCAAATTATGAACAGGATTGATAGTCTCCTAGGTTACTTATATCAGTTTTCCCAAAATAACAGGTGATGTCTGACACTTGGAACCCTATACCCTAGTTAAAAAAAAATTTAAACAAGTAATTAGTGAGGAATTGTAAGCCATTTAATAAAAAAATATAACTGTACTTTCAAACAAAGCACACTTATATTTTCTGCCCTCTCCTCTCAAGATGCATACTTACCGTGCATTGGCCCCCAGGCCTCCAATGCTTATTTACATCCTTCATACAAAGCTGCTGTGCATTGACTGTACCAGCACAGTAGCTTCTAATGTATTTCAATGAGGCTGTTTCCTCAGTGTTGCTTGGTTTGAGACACGGCACCATAAAAGGAAAACCATGGAGTGCTAAATACAAATGTAAATATAAAGCTCAAAAAAAAAAAAAAAAAAAAATATTATTGTGACAATAAATAATTAAATAAATAAATGAATAAATAAAGTCCACCCTCACACTGTGAGTAATCCTATATGCTGAAGACCATCTATATATCATTCAAGATAGCAAACCATACCGCTTACCAGAAGAAATCAGTGACCTCCACATGTGCCAAATGATTGTGAGCAAAACATGCACACACTGCACGGAGGCACAGCAACAAAGTATATACCAAACCAACACATTTAAAGTGAACAATCTATGCCCAAAGTTGTGTTGCTCAGCTGAGACAGCCAAACCACTTACTAGAGCTAAAGTGAGCATCTTCATATGAATGATCAGAGCAAGCTTGAAATAATGGACACATGCAACCAGCAAGTTAAGGGGCTAGTAGATGCTCTCCACTTAGCAATAGATCACAAAATAATAAAATCATAAGCATAAAAGAGCAGGCTCCATAGTGCAGTAGTCAATAAATAGTGCATTAAAATACAGTACTGCACTCACATAAAAGAAGTTGCATTACCGACATGGTGTATTAAAATCACTCACTAGGAATTCGCATAGAACGATGTTGGCAATGGTGGCTCATCTCCATGCATTTCATCAAAGAATGATGTTGCAAGGGACTCAGGAACACAGTGCCAATTGCACACATTATATTTCATAGTAAATTAAGTCCCATTCCATCCACAAGAGGGCACACGTATGCAAAACTCTCTTTAGTAAACGGTATGCAATGGAACTTTATGGGAAATAATAAACATACTTGTGAATCACCACCAGTACCAATGGCGGCCCATGTACTGTGGGCACATGGGCGCCGCCCCCCATCCATGCCCTTGGCTCCTTTCAGGACGCCGGGCACATGGATTCCTAGGAGGTAGGGTAGGAGGCGGTGGTACATTTTGAAGCACTTGATTAGAGCCAGCGGCTCTAATAGGCTTCAAAATAGGGTGGGCTAGGGGCGCAGAGAGTGCGCCCTGATCCCACCCAATTGTGTGACTATAGCAAATTAATTCGCTATTTTTACACTAACCTTCCTCCCCACCAATCAGGAGGCAGGGCGTCAGACCTGCTTCCTGATTGGCCAAAGCGCCAGAACACCCTATTGGATGCCTTTGGAAGAGGAGCAAGGAGACACACACTGGAGCCGCCGCTCTGAGAGGACAGTGCTGCGGTAAGTCCCCTCGGCTCTGTCACAGCTGTGGGGGGGGTGCAGGAGCCACAATCCGTGGGTGGTAGGTACCAGAGCCACGAACTGCGGGGGGGTCAATGGGCACAGGTGGCTGAATTTGATGGGAAAGTGGCTGCATATGATGGGCACAATAGCTGTGTTTGATGGGCACAAGTGGCTGCATTTGATGGACACAGGTGGCTGCGTTTGATGGGCACAGTGGCTGCATATGATGGGCACAAGTGGTTACATTTGATGGGCACAGGTGGCTGCATTTGATGGGCACAAGGGCTGCGTTTGATGGGCACAAGTGGCTGCATTTGATGGGCAAGTGGCTGCATATTATGGGCACAGGTGGCTGCATTTGATGGGCACAAGTGGCTGCATTTGATGGGCACAGGTGGCTGCATTTGATGGACACAAGTGGCTGCATATGATGGGCACAGGTGGCTGCATTTGATGGGCACAGGTGGCTGCATATGATGGGCACAAGTGGCTGCATATGATGGGCATAAGTGGCTGCATTTGATGGGAAAGTGGCTGCATTTGATGGGCACAAGTGGCTGCATATGATGGGCACAAGTGGCTGCATTTGATGGGCACAGGTGGCTGCATATGATGGGCACAAGTGGCTGTGTTTGATGGGCACAAGTGGCTGCATTTGAAGGGCACAAGTGGCTGCGTTTGATGGGCACAGTGAGGTTGCAATTGATGGGGGGTTTAGTATTTTTCAGTTTGTTTGCGCCCCCCCCAAAAAATTTCGAGCACCAGCCACGACTGACCAGTACCATCTAGTGGAGACTTAACAAAAAAAATTCATAGCATTTCTTATCATTTAACCACTTCCCGCCACAGCGTGGTGATGATGGTGGCAGCGTGTCTCCAGGACACAGCACGTCACCAACAGTGGTAAACAGCAAATGACCGCGGCTGTTTACCACGCGATCAGCTGTGATCCATTCACATGAGCACAACCCAATCAATTGTATGGGACCTGGCATACCCACTGCTGCAAAAAGGTTATCACATATACCTGGATAACTATTATACTAGCCTGACCCTTTTCAAACACCTACACCATGCAAAAACCCTGGCCTGCAGAACCTCCAGAAAGAACGGGAAGGGATTCCCAAAATCTTTTGTGAACAAAAAAATGAAGAGGAGAAAAAGCAACTTTGAGAAGCAACGAAGTGCTGGCCTTGAGGTAGAAGGATAGCAGGGATGTATACATGCTGTCCATCATCCATAATGACTCCACAGAAGACGAGGTCGCATTCAAAAACCATCATGCGTCCAAGAATATAATCTTTACATTGGGGGGGTTGATTTAAATGACCAAATGCTTCAGCCGGATTTGGCAACAAGGAGGTCCCTTTTCTAGTATAAGAAAGTTGCGATTTATCTTATTCATTTCGCCATTTACAATGCATATATCATCTACATCAAATCTATGGAAAGCCCCACCCCTTCCTAAAACTTATATAAGAAATTGTCAAGTCCCTCATCTCTCAGCAAAGACCACCCCAGAAAACCTTCGCTCTGATGCTGTTAGCCAACTTCTTAAGCACCACTTCCTGGACAGCATTTCACCATCTGAAGCAGGCCAAAGACACAAAAAAAAATGTCACTTATGCAGCAAAAGAAGATTTTGAAGAGATACCAGCTACCATTGTCCCCAGTGTCCCTTCCAACTTGGCCTATGCATTGGAGAATGCTTCCGACTTTATCACACATCCCTAAAATATTAGCCCATATTTTTTACCATTTCCCCATTTTCATCATCTGTGCAGACCATTTTCCATACTTGCTCAAATAACCATGCCACTGCCTTCCATGTGAACTGACTCTTGTCTGTTTTCCGACTATGCCGCTGCCTACCGCTTGGACTGCTTCCACATGAACTGACCCTGACATGTTTTATCGACTATGCTTCTGCTAACCACTTGGACTGCTTCCACGTGAACTGAACCTGGCCTGTTTTATCGACCTGTGCTTCTGCCTACCGCTTGGACTGATCTGTTGTCCTGCTACTGTAGTATACAGGGGTCTCACATATGTGAGGGGCTCCAGAGTTGTTTTTTCCAGATGGAGAAAACAAATATTTTGGTTTTCTCTGGGTTTCGTAATTTCTGGATTAGGGTCTAGAGTCTGGAAGGCTGCAAAGAGATTTGGGTGGGAGAAGCCTCTACCCCTGTGCCCAGGTCTAGACCAAGGGCCTCAGCCTGCTACTGACTTTTTGCCATCATGCCTCTGCCTGACCATGAACTGACCACACGTCTGCCTGCTACCTGTACTATGGAAATATTTAGCTGTAGAAAGAGGCAGTATGTTTATGAAGGGCTGGAGAGTGGTACAATAATGAATGTCTGCAGGTAACAGTGTACCAGGACCAATATTATGGCTGTGCTGACCTTGTCTCTGTCTGGACAATTCCTTTGGACAAATGCTTTGACTGTGCTGACAATATCCCTGTACTGCTATAGACAATGTTCCTGCCCGCTGCCTGGATAATTACTTTTGTTGTTGCTAAGAATGTCCCTGCCTGCTGCCTGGACCAATGCTCTCCTCTGTGGACAACTGCACTACTAAAACCACAGGTGTTTTTTTTACCCTTTCCTCAATAGAATTTATTTTTAAGTGTTATTATTGGTATGTGCATGCTATATGTTAAAAATATGAAGGACCTTCAAAAATGATAGGTTGTCAGCTAATTAGATGTGTAATTTATGCTCCTAGAATGCCTGAAGGTGCTACTTGAATGTTGGGCCTCTGCACACATGTGGCATAGCCATACTCAGGAGGGGTAACAGAATGCATTTTGGGGTGAAATTCTTGCTATGCACATGCTATGTGTTAGAAATATTGTATAAATTGACAACTTTGTGTAAAAAAAAGCGTTTTCATTTTCTTTCCACATTTTCCAAAAACTTGTGGAAAAAAAAGACATGTTCAAAAGTTTTTATGCCTCTTAGAATATATACGTTGGGGTGTTTACTTTTCACAATGGGGTAATTTTTTGGGGGTTTCTATTGTCCTGGTGCACCAGGTCCTTCAAAAGTGTGATAGGTCGTCATGACATTAGATGTGTAATTTATGTCCCTAGAACACCTGAGGGTGCTCCCTGCATGTTGGGCCTCTGTATGTGGCTAGGCTGTGAAAAAGTCTCACACATGTGGTATCATCATACTTAGGAGGAGTAGCAGAATGTGTTTTGGGTTTTAGATGCTAGGGATGGACCGAACACCCCCCGTTTCGGTTCACACCAGAACATACCGAACAGGCAAAAAATTTGGCAGAACAGATGAACACCATTAAAGTGTATGGGACACGAACATGAATAATCAAAAGTGCTAATTTTAAAGGCTAATATGCAAGTTATTGTCAAAAAAGTGTTTGGGGACCCAGGTCCTGCCCCAGGAGACATATATTAATGCAAAAAAAAGTTTTAAAAACTGCCATTTTTTTGGGAGCAGTAGATAATGCTTAAAGTGAAACAATAAAAGTGAAATATTCCTTTAAATTTCGTACCTGGGGGGTGTCTATAGTATGATTGTAAAGTTTCCCATTTTTCCCGTGTTTAGAACAGTCCCTGCACAAAATGACATTTCTTTTTTTGTTTTTTTTTTAATTTATGTTTATTCAATTTTCCTTATAAAACACAAAGACATAAAGACATATACAATTGGTTGTCTAGCTTGTACAGGTAATATCGCAAGTACATCAGGTAATAGAAAAAAAAAAAAAAAAAAATGAGAGGGAAAGATAAAGAGAGAAATAGAGAAATACATCCATGCAATGCAGTTTTAGCATGTAAGTGAAAAGGGGATTTTTGGAATTTTTGGGCCGCCCCCCCACTGCCCATAAAGGCCTATACCTATTAACTAGGAATTACGTTTAATCATCGGTTCTTGGTATCGTAACTAAAGCTAGTCCAACATTAGTAAGCAATGTTCATTTCCTCCAACCACCCACTCCAAACCTTATTAAATTTCAATTGGCAGCCTCTATTAAGATAGGTATCTTTATATAGTGGAAGATTATCGTTAACCAAACGTTTCCACTGGACATTTGTGGGGGGATAGGGCTTCTTCCATTGAAATGTTATGGTTTTCCTAGCGTAAAATAGAAGCAAACCAATCATCGTGCGTTTAGATACAGCAGGAACTAATTTTTTTATAAGGCCCAGCATACAAATCTCCATAGACAGTGGTAGATTAGTGGATGCAATTTTATTGATTAGGCCTAGTACCTCCCCCCAGAATTGTTGTATCTTTGGACAATGCCAAAAGATATGGGAAAAATCTCCGGGGGTGTAGCTACATCTCCAACACTTAGGGGAGTGGGCAGGATTTATCAAATGAAGTCTGTGGGGAGTGAAATACGCCCGGTGGACTATTTTAAATTGGACTAACTTGTCACGTATAGAGACTAGCGAACTAAAAGGGAAGTCCCAAACACCATCCCAATCTTCGCCACTCAAAGCTGGAATGTCGCGCTGCCAACGGGACAAAAGGCCGCCCAACGGAGGCAGGGACTCATAGATTAAATGCTGATATATGTGAGATGTAGGTTTTTTTGTACAACCAGATCTAAGAGTAGTCTCCAGTTTAGACTGTATTAATATACAGGACGAACGTGGGAATTGGGCTTCGAAGGCATGCAAAAGTTGAAGATAACGGAACTGATAGTGCTGTGGAAAATTATACTGGGAGGAAAGCTGACAAAAAGAAAGCAGTGAAGTGCAAGACACCACTTGTGAGATTAATTTTATACCATATCTAGTCCATATCTGGGGGTCAATAAATTTGTAAAAATGTGGTAAATTAGGGTTTAGCCATAGGGGTGTGTTAGGGGAAATTCCCATCTGGCTGTGTTTTTCAATAGCCAAGCCCATTTTCCAGGCCCGTAAAGTAGTAAGCATAGACGGGGTTAATAAGTGTGGGGCACATGGGCCTCTATAAATTAGGTATTGAAGAGATTCCCAGGAGCCTGCCACGGTGGCCTCCAGAGCGGAGGCCACATTGGTTTTATCAGGATTTAGCCACCCGACCACTGTCACCAGCTGTGTCGCCAAAAAGTACTTATAGCAATCCGGAAAGGCCATGCCACCCTGCGATAGTGGCCTCATTAATGTAGTTAACTTATATCTCGGTGGTAAGGAGCCCCAGAGAAACTCTGAAAAACGTTGGTTTAGTTTAATAAAGAAGGATTTAGGAATCCACTGCGGGGAATGGCGGAATAAATATATGAATTTGGGGATGACCTTCATTTTAAGCAAGTTGACCCTTCCCCATACCGATAGGGGGAGATTATTCCATGCCTTGAGTTTAGCTTTCATATCCCCCACTACCGGATCCAAGTTTAATTTAAGAAAATCTGAGGCTTGTGCAGAAACACAAACCCCAAGATATTTAAAGGAGTCAACCCACTTTAATGGGCTATCTGGAGAGGATGTCAATTTGGCTGCTTGATCTATTGGAAATAGAGTAGATTTTGGCCAGTTTACCCGGAGGCCCGTTACCATGGAGAAGGTGTTGAGGAGTGACAGAGCACCCTGAAGTGATGGACCCGCGTCCCCCAAAAATAAAACCATGTCGTCAGCATACAGGGCTACCCTCTCCTCCAGCATGCCTATCCTAAGCCCCTTAATATGAGGCGATGTACGGAGAGCCTCTGCAACTGGCTCTATAGCTAGAGCAAATAGAGCCGGAGAAAGAGGGCAGCCCTGTCTAGTTCCCCGAGACAATTGAAATGGGGTTGAGAGTCTGGAGCCCAAACGAATCGATGAGATGGGACACCTATAGATCACCTGCAACCAAGATATAAACCGTAGTGGAAAACCCATTCGATGTAGAGTCTCCCACAAAAAGGGCCACTCTACCGTGTCGAATGCCTTTTCTATATCTAGTAGGGCAATAGCTCTGGTACCGGAGTTGTTGTGTTGGGCATGAATATTGGTAAAGAGTCTCCTAAGATTAACGTCGGTTGACCTTTTAGGCATAAATCCTGTTTGATCAGAGTCAATAACCGAAGGTAATAATGGATATAGACGGGTAGCCAGCAGTTTAGTTAGGATTTTCAGGTCATTATTCAATAGGGCTATTGGCCTATATGAGGCACATAGCTCTGGGTCCTTAAGGTCCTTATGGATCAAAGTAAGATAGGCCTGGTGCATTGAAAGGGGCAGATCACCCTTGGATAGGCAGAGGGTGTATAATTGGGCCAGGATGGGTGCCAAAAATGCTGCATGTGCCCTATAAAATTCTATAGGAAGGCCATCCGGCCCTGGCGCCTTACCCAAAGGGAAGGACCGTATAATTTTTAAAACCTCTAAGGCCGAAATAGGGCGTACCAACGATTCTCGTTCCTCATTCGACAACCAGCCAAGTGCTAGTGGATCTAAAAGGTTTTGCAACATCTCTGGCTGGAAGTCGGGAGGAAGAGCAGAGGTATAAAGAGTTTGGTAAAAGGATTTAAACATTTGTAAGATTTCTACCTGAGAGGTCACCTTATCCCCAGTTGAAGACCGCAGGCCCGAAACCACTGTGGATGGATATTCATGCTGTGCCAACATGGCCAGGAAACGACCATTCTTGTCCCCCTGTTCAAATAGTCGCTGTCTACCTTTATGCATATCCAATCTTGTAACTTCCGTTAAATGTAAATTTAGTGAACTGCGGGCGGCATTTAATGCGTCAAAATGAGCTGCTGTAGGATCTGTACTATAAATTACTGTTTGATCCTCTACCATCTGTTGTAACCTGTAAGTTTCCCGGCCCTGCTGTTTCTTGACACTAGCGATAATAGAGATATATTGCCCTCTTGTATAGGCCTTAAAGGTGTTCCAGACCGTCTGTGGGGTCGAGGAGCCTTCATTAAGTTCCCAAAACTCAACTAGTCTGGGTGGGATAGTATCAGCCACCTCAGGGTGGGAAATCCACTGTGCCCCCAGCCTCCACAGGGCCGCATCTCGGCGTACAGACGAGCGAAGCTCGATTACCAGTGGGCTATGATCGGACAACCCACTGGGTAGGTATTTAGCCCCTATTACATCCGTCAACAGGATTGAATTAGAAAAGGCTAGGTCAATCCGTGAGGCAGTCCTATGTGAGGCCGAAAAGCATGAGTATGCCCTAATAGCCGGGTGTTTCCATCTCCATATCTCCTGTAGCCCCATTGCCTGTGCCCATATGGATAGTTCAGAGCTATAGTTTTTTGATGGGACTGGTCTGTCCAAATCTGGGGAGATAGTAGAGTTGAAATCCCCCATCACCAGCAATTTCGCTGGATAAAAAGGAGCTGCTTTTTCCAAAACCTTATATAATAAATCATGTGTAAAAGGTGGAGGAATATAAACATTTATGATTATATATCGCTGAGACCAGTGTGAAAACACCACCATTGCAAACTTGCCCTGGGGGTCCGTGCACACGTCCTCAATAACACAGGGGAATTTCTTGTGTATTAGGATTGAGACCCCTCTAGCATAAGAGGAGTAAGTCGCATGGATGGCCCTCTGAATCCAGGGTTTTTTTAGAGTTAAAACCTTGCTGCCTGTGAGGTGGGTTTCCTGTAGGAGAATAAAATGTGGAGAGTGGGTTTTTAGATATCTTATCAACAGTGCCCGTTTAAATTTGGAATTAAGACCTCTCACATTCCATGAAAGGACCGAAAAGGTTTCAGCTAAGGAAGTGGCCATATAGGTTTAAGAAGCCATGGCCAAGTAGAATGACTAGGGGAACACCATTTAGGGTAACTCACAAGCAGCAAGATTTTCACAATGTACCATGTACCAGCAATGTTAATTTTTAAGGCAATTTTTGAAACAAGCTTATACAAACCATGACAAAGACCAACATAAAACAACAAAAAAAAGTATATACCCAAGCACGAAGTGCTTATCCGACTAAGTCCCATCTCCTCGCAAAAAACAAAAAAAAGAAAAAGGAGGAGGAGAATTGGGATTAGTTTTCTCCCAGAAAAAAAAAAAAAAAAAAGAACACACACGCAAGCTGCAACTGTATTGCAGCTATATTGCAGATATACCCCTAAAAGGGGATATCGTACTACTACTACTACTATTTGTTCAGGCACCCTATAGCCGAACAAATATATAAAAAGGGAAAAAAAAAGAAAAAAAACCTATCCAATACCTATCAAAAAAAAAAAAAAAAAGGGGGGACGGGATGGGGAGAAAAGGGCAGGAGGGGGAGGAGAGAAAAAAAAAAAAAAAGGGGGACAAAAAAAAGGGAGCAACAAAAAGTAATTGAGGTGGGGTTGGGTTCTAATTATCTAACTCTTGGCTCTTAGTGTAAGTGTAAGAGGTATAGTCCAAGTCCAAGTCCAAGTCCAAGACCAAATCCAAAGGGCTGAGCAATCCAACTCCAAATAAAGTACATTTATCTAAGCATATCTAAGCATTCATTAGAAGACCACAGAATAGCAAGAAAATTTTAGACACTATAGGGGTGCACTATAATGGACTATAGTAGTAAGGATGCTACAAAAAAAGAAAAAACAAAAAAACACATGCGTCACCCACGGCCATCTAACCAGGATATAGCGGCCTCCGGATTGGTAAAAAATAATGCTCGGTCCCCGTCTGCAACTCGAAGCTTGCTGGGATATAATAAGCTAAATTTAAGGCCTTTATCCCTTAGGCGTCTTCTGACCTCTGTAAAGGCCCGGCGTCGCTGCTGGACTTCAGGGGAGTAATCAGGAAACAACATGATTTTTGCATTATTAAACCGCAGTTCTTGTTTATCTCTAGCTGCAGCTAATATCTTATCTCTGTCTCTGAAATTCAAAAGTCTCAATAAAAGAGGCCTAGGGGGATTACCAGGGGCTGGAGGGGTTGGTGGAATCCTATGCGCCCTCTCTACCACGAATGTAGGGGGCATAGCAGGTAAGTCCAACAATGATATAAGAAAGGTTTCCACAAACTCAGCTGGTTTATTACCTTCTGTTTTTTCCGGTAGACCTATGATCCTTAGATTGTTTCTCCTCATGCGATTTTCTGTGTCTATCGACTTATCAAAATGACATTTCTAAAGGAAAAAAGTAATTTAAAAATACTAGCGGCTATAATTAATTGTCGGGTCCCAGCAATACAGATAAAAGTCATTGAAAAAAACGGCATGGGATCCCCCCAGTACATTACCAGACCCTTTGGGGTCTGGTAATTTTGGTATGAATATTAAGGGGAACCCCCGAACCAAAATTGAAAAAAAAAATGCATGGGGGTCCCCCCAAATTCCATACCAGCACCTTCAGGTCTGGTATGGATTTTAAGGGGAACCCCGCGCCAAAACCAAAAAAATGGGGTGGGGGTCCCTCCAAAAATCCATACCAGACCCTTATCCGAGCACGCAACCTGGCAGTCTGCAGGAAAAGAGGGGGGGACTAAAGAGCACCCCCCCTCCTGAACTGGGCAAAGAAGAAGGTTCCCCTAAGTGGACTTTTTTAGGCAACTAATAGTATCATATATAAAGATATACAAAAATAATATAATAACTGTAAGTTTTATTAGTAGTTAAACATGGTTAAAAATTAGAACGAAATATTGATTTATCTGAACACAGTCAGTTAATATCACCATACAAGGGGGTATATGAAGAGACCTCCTTACACCCAACGCATTTCGGGACACAGTTTAATACTTCTTCAGGGCTGCAAAGAAAGGAGGAATTTATCTAAAGCACAATTAAAATATATAATCAGTAACTTTCAGTGGAGCATCACCAACATGAAAATACAGAATTAGATATTAGACTATTACAGTAATCCACTTACATAATGTTGAATGGCGAGATAATTTTTAATATTTCATTATATAGCATTAAAAAGTGTAGACAAGCAACACAAGCTAATTGTGCCAGTGGTGTTGCTATCTCAAGGCAAAAGGGCATCAGAAGGATCTGTGAACACAGACTCAGTATTGTTATCAATACTCTCACCGTCTGACCCGTCCTCGCAGGTGACAGTTCTTATATAACTGAGGGCAGGGCCACGTGATGACGTACCTGGATGACCCCGCCCCCGACACACAGGGACTTTCCCATGGCTTAGCCAGGGCATCAGGGGGTGGGGCCACCCAGTTACGTAACCAAGTGGCACCACCCCCTCTGATGCCACGGGGAAGCCATTGGGAAGTCCCCGTGCTTTAGAGGGGGGCGGGGTCCCGTGGGTATGTCACCGTGTGGCCCCGCCCTCAGTTATATAAGAACTGTTATCTGCGAGGACGCATCAGATGGTGGGAGCCTCCCATGGAGGCGGATCGTTGGTGGCTGCGGGTTTTTTTTTTTTTTCCGGTCCGTCGGCGGAGCGAGAGAAGAAGATGAATGGACTTTGTGGGACATTTTTAATTTTTAATAAAGTACTTGTCCCAAAGCGTGTCTTGTGTTTTTTTTTACATTTTGACACTTTTTTGTGAAATGGTACGGGTACAATGTACCCGTTACCATTTCAAACAGGGGGGGCCGGAATCTGGGGGTCCCCTTGTTAAAATTTTTAGCCTTTAAAATGAACACTTTTGATTTTTCATGTTAATGTCCCATAGACTTTAACGGTGTTCCGGAGGCTTTCGAATTTGCCCCAAACACTGCATATTGTTCAGTGTTCGCAAAACATCCGAACAACCAAAGTTCAGCCCAAACTTATGCTCGGCCCGAACAGTTCGCCCATCCCTAGTAGCTGCAAGTATGCATATGCCATGTGAGAGAAATAACCTGTTAATATGACCATTTTGTAAAAAAAAAAAAAAAAAAAGAAATCTTCATTTTGCAAAGAATGGGAAAAAATTACAACTTCAAAAGACTCACCATGTGACTTACTAAATATCTTGGAATGTCTAGTTTCTAAAAAAGGGTTCAGTTGGGGGCGGGGGGTATTTGTACTTTCCTGGCTTGTTAGTGTCTCAAGAAACAGTAAGTACATCAGGTATGATCAGATGTGATCAATCTTCAGTGATTGCCACCAAAGCTTGTAGTCTCTATAACTTGCACAAAGACCAAATAATATACACTGATTTGGGTTATTTTTACCAAAGATATGTAGCAGTATACGTTTTGGCCAAAATTTATGAAGAAAAATTACTATTTTGAAACATTTCATAACAGAAACATGCTTTTTGTTCACAAAAAATTCTGTCTTTTTTTGTTTATAGCACAAAAAATAAAAACAGTGGTGATTAAATACCACCAAAAGAAAGCTCTATTTGTGTGAAAAAAAGACACAAATGTCATATGGGTACAGTGTTGCATGACTAATTGTCATTCAAACTGTGAGAGCATGGCCTGGGCAGGAAGGGGGTGAAAGTAAGCAAGTGGTTAAAAAACAATTTAATATACAGTATACAATGAATCAAAAATGAATGGGATGAGAAAAACCTTAATAATAAATTACATATAAAAATAAAATACATGTATGAAAATAAATAAAATATGAGGTAAAATCTAGCAATCACTGACTAAAGATATCCTCCAAAATTACCTGTTATTACTGAAGCAGTTAATGTCCTATATGCAAACCAAAGGGAGAAAAAGTTGAGAGCATATATCAACCTCTTTTCCAATTTTGAAATTTCACGTTTCAGAAAACTACCCCTCCAGTGTGGGGTGAACTTGTCAAGACCGAGATATGGGATGCCTTCAAGTATTTTAGTATGGACTCCGGCATAATGTACTACAGATGAGTGGGCAGAGAAAAATTAAAAAGTTCAAAATACATTATTCCTGAACATAGATGATGATTAAACTGTGCACATATGCAAGCATGAAGTTTAACCACGTAAAGGACCGGAAGATTTTCCTCCTTAATGACCAGGCCATTTTTTGCGATACGTCACTGAGTCGTTTTAACTGACAATTGCATGGTCGTGTAATGCGATACCCAAACAAAATTGATGTACTTTTTTTCCCACAAATAGAGCTTTCTTTTGGTGGCATTTGATCACCTCTGCGGTTTTTTTGTTTGTTTTGTTTTTTTTGCGCTATTAACAAAAAAGTGGGAAAATTTTGAAAAAAAATGATTATATTTTTTACTTTTTGCTATAATAATTATCCAAAAAAATGCCTCATCAGTTTAGGCCAATATGTATTTTTGTACATATTTTTGGTAAAAAAATCGCAATAAACGTATAATGATTGGTTTGCGCAAAAGGTATAGCTTCTAAAAATAGGAAATAGATTTATGGCATTTTTATCATTTACCAGTATTTATTTTTTTACTAGTAATGACTGTGATCAGGGATATTTAGTGGGACTGCAACATTGTGGTGGACAGATCGGACACTTTTGACACTTTTTTGGTATCATTGACATTAATACAGCGATCAGTGCTATAAAAATGTACTGATTACTGTATAAATGTCACTGGCAGGGAAGGGGTTAACACTAGGGGCGATCAAGGGGCTAAATGTGTTCCCTGGGAGGTGTTTCTAACTGTGGGGGCAGTGTACTGACTGGAGGAGGAGAGAGATCGCTGTTCCTAATCACTAGGAACAGCAGGTCTCTCTCTCCTCCCCTGTCAGAACAGGGATCTGTTTGTTTATATTGACAGATCACCTTTCTGCCTCTCTGTGGAGCGATCGCGAGTGGCCTGCAGACATTGTGGCCACACGCATCAGCTCCACCGCCACGCAGCTATAGCTGTTTAAAGGGCCGACGTACAGCTACAGCGATTTGCTGGAACAAGCCGACCTGCCACAGTATAATGAAAGCGGCTGGTCAGTAAGTGGTTAAACAAAATGTGGGAAGAGCTACTGGAAATACAGGAGAGTACTTAGCAATAAACTGTACCTAATTAAAAAACTATACCAGACTGATCTAATGAAAGGTCAGCACACATAGGACTATACAAGATGTCATTTAGAAATGGTGGAATGCCTGCAAGCTATAGGGGGAGATATAAAAGACTTTCATATAGCAGCACTGCTACTCAGTGGTCTCTCAGACACCTATGAGATACTTGTTACAGCACTTGATATTCATCCAGATGATGAGCATGCCCTAGAATATGTTGTAGGCAAGCTTGTGAATGAATATAACTGAAAAACGAGAAGTACAAACAGCAAAAGGTTCCTATGGTAGAATCTGAACTAAGAACCAATTACTACAATAATAGTAATTGTCAGGGAAGTACCAGCTATAGAGCAAGTGATGCTCCGAGGTGCACAGAAATGCACAGGTGTGGTCCTGCAGTTGCCCGTCTTGCAGTGCACAGGTGTGCGCATTCACCATTGATACTGGTGCCAAGGGACCTATATAAGTTCAGCAGATGTGCTAATTGGCTGCTGTCTGATCTACATCTATTACCTGTCCCTGCATCTGTTCCTGTGTTTGACTTCTGTTATTGACGTGGCTTGCCTTGATCTTGCTTGAACACTACCGGCCCTGACCTTGGCCTGTCTCTGGATTTTGCTATGCCTCCTCCTCATCTGCCTGATTCTATGTTGTTAACCTCTGCTTGTATCCTGACCATTTTCTGCCTGCCATTCATGCCTGTATTTAACTGTCTGTTACTGACCTGGCTCATCTGACATTGTATCCAGTTATTCATCTGTCCTGCTCTGCATGCTACATGGTCCCTGCTGGTTCTTTACCTTGTGAGTGATGCCAGTCCTTCTCACCTGCTATGTTCCAGCTGTCTGTCAAGCACCTGCTGCCTGCTGTCTGTCCAGTCCTGGGTCTGCTGTCTCTGCTGCCATCTGCTATTCCAGTGATCTGACCTGTCTCTGGTGACACACCTGCTACCCACTGCTGTGGCTGACAGAACATCTTACAGGCACTCATTCTTCGCAACATCAGTGATCTCAGAGCCGGGGCTGCACAAGAGGCCTCCCTCTACAAGTTAGGATCTGCCACAAGGTATGAAACAGTAATATACAGCAAGATGAATGTTTTGTGTGCAAAAAGACAGGTCATTCATGACAATGTGCAGAATTAGGAAAGTTAGAATGGCTCAGCAAAAGAAACAAAGATGCTTGAGATACTGAAGTGCCTTCACTCAAAAGAGGAACGTGGGAAATAGTGCTTTACCCATAGGGTTCTCACTGGTATTGCTATCTTAAAGTATTTATGTTGATGATAATGATCTGGTCCCTGGGGAGGCAGGTTCTGCACCCCATAGAATCTCCAATCACTCTTTGGCTTGTAGTGCAATGGTTTTAACATAAGTTTGTATAATTGTACAAGATTATGATTATTTCAGTCTGAAGAAGCAGAGATCATCTGTAAAACACATTACAGTTATCTACAACCACTATCTGAAAAACCAGTGATAACTTCTGTGAGAGATAGCCATTTTATGTATATTCTAGAATATTAGATACCAATAGCTAGATAGTAGATGATATGTATATGGGAATTTTCTCTCTGTTAATATAACAATTGTTATTTTTTTCTTTCTTTTTATATTTTAGTTCTTTGAAAGCCTTTTCAAGTAGTTAACATTTTATATGATAAATAAAAGAAAAGATGTGATTTTATATAATTAATGTGAATGGAATAAATATAACTAAATATAAATACATTTTTTTCCCAGATAAAAAATACTCTCTTTATTGGCCTAGATAATAAAGGCTTTATAGGTGTGCTGCAAGTCTGAGCAATTTTTACTTTTAAATTTGAAATAGGATCAAGATCAGGCTCAGGTGTGTGTTCAGGGGGGTGAGAGGATGATACAAACACTTTTTTCTGTTTTCTTTGCAGATGCAATGTGCTTGCCCTCTCCCTTAGAAATCGTGGCATATCCAATAAAAGCTTTACAGGTGGCTGTGTATTTTTTTCTTGCACATTTAAAACAAATAGGCACTATTTTTTCCAGATGCAATATGCTTGCTCATTCCCAAAGAAATGGTAGCCTATCCAAAAAGGCTAAATAGCTGTGGTGCAAAACTGTAAATTTTTCCTTCTTTAATCTCTGAATCAAGACACAATTTTTTATTTCCAAAGGCAAAAAAAATTATTTAGTCACTCAGAAATTGCAGACTGTCCATACAGAATTAATATCTGTGGTGCTGAACTTTAACATTTTGGCCCTGTCGATCTCTGAATCAAGATAGTAATGTTTCATTCCCAGATGCAATATGTTCTCCTATTCACTTTGAAATACAAGCTTGTCTATACAGGTTTAATATCTGTGATACAAATCTGTAGCTTTTTTCATCTTTAGTCCACTAAAAAATACTTTTTCCCCATAATATCTCCTTCAGGAATTGCAGCCTGTCCAAGAAAGGCTTAAAAGACCACAGAAAGTACCCTTGTGGATAGCAGAAGCCGGAGTCTAAAAAAGACTAGAAAAGCTTAACACAAATAAATCACCAGGACCAGATGGCTTACACCTGAGAGTCCTCAACTAACTCAGTCAGGTTATAGCCAGACCAATATTCCAATTTTTTATGGAGAGCATACTGACTGGAATGGTACCAACTAATTGGCGAAAACACCTAATGTGGTACCTATATTCAAAAAAAAGGGCAGAGATATATTCCTGGAAATTACAGGCCAGTCAGTCTAACATTGATAGTATGTAAACTTTTGGAGGGGATGATAAGGGACTATGCTGATGAAAACAGTATCATGAGTAGTAAAGGTCAATCTTGCCAAACCAATCTGTTAACATTCTACGAGCAATCTAGATAAAAGAAGGTCTGTGGATGAGGTGAATCTGGATTTTGCAAAACCATTCCATACAGTCTCCCATAAACACTTAATTTACAAACTGAAGTCTGTAGGCATGGACCATAGGGTTTGTTCATGGAAAAAAAAACTGGTTACAGGGGCATGTCCAAAGGGTGGACTAATTTGGAGTGGTAAGTGGGTATCCCACGGCTCTGTCCTGGGACCAATTCTGTTTAATGCATTCATAAATGATATAGCGTTTGGCATATATAGCTAAATCTCAGTGTTTTCTGACAATACAAAACTAAGTAGGGCAATAACTTCACAGCAGGATATAGAAACTTTATAGGAAGACCTCAATAAAATAAAGGGATGGGCAGCTACACGGCAAATGAGGTTTGGCGTTGAAAAATGTAAAGTAATGCACTTGGGGGATAAGATAATGAAGTTACTTGCTAAGGGGAGACCCTCTAGAGGAAATCAGAATGAAAAAAGATGTGCAGATCTTAGTAGATGACAGACTTAGCAATGGCATGCAATGCCAACCTGTATCAAGCAAAGCCAGCAGACTATTAGCATGCATTAAAAAGGGAGATTACTCAAGAGATAAGGTGATTATTCTGCCACTTTAAAAAACTCTTGTTTGGCCAAATCTGGAGTATTCCATTCAGTTCTGGTCACCAGTCCTCAGGAAGGATGTGCTGGAACTGGAGAGACTCCAGGGAAGGGCAGAAAAATGAATAAGGAGAATGGAGGACATCAGTTATGAGGAACAACTACAAGCATTAAATGTTTTACCCCCAGAGAAGGGACGCTTGAGAGGAGATATGATAGCGATATACAAATGCCTTAATGGTGATTTTAGCATAGGGTAGGAAAAAAACTATTTAGTCACAGGAAGTCTAAGAAGACATGGGACTACTCAATGAAATTGGAGGAGAAGCGGTTTAACCTTAAGCTGTGTAGGGGGGTTCACTATCAGGGCGGTAAGGATGTGAAACTCACTTCCACAATTGATGGTGTCAGCAGAAAGTATATTCATACAGGAATATGATGAATGATTTTTGACAACACACATCCACACAGGTTGAACTGGATGGTCCAGTGTCTTTATTCAACTATGTAACTATATGTAACCCAATATATTGTAAAGGGTTGCACTAAATAGCAGTATACACATAAATGAATAAGTAAAGGATTAGGATTAGTTCATGTTCACTAGATAATATGTTCACTAGGCTAAAGCAGCACAGAATGGAGTTCTTTACAGCTAAATTAGAGTACACCTTGTAATAGCACAAATTAAGGACACATGGTTAGGCAGAGAGTGCACACATCATACATTGTAACGGCAGTGAGTCATACATACCAATATTGGTATGTATGACTCACTGCCATTACAATGTATCATGTGTGCACTTTCTGCTTAACCACATGTCATTAATTTGTGCTATGCTCTATTATAGAATGTCTTCAACTCATGATCTTCTCTATTACCCTGAAGAAGGGACACACTCTGTATTCCTGAAACGCGTTGGCTGAATGAGAAGAAATTACCATGCTATTCATTAGCTCTACATGAGCTTGGTATATTGTATTGTTTGTCCCACAGTACCAGGGATACTTTTTGTCTATCTACATCATCAATACTCTGGTACAAGTTTGAGACTGCCCTGGGGGAATACTCAATCTTAAGGCAGACCTCTACTGTTAGAGATGAACGTACACCATGTACGCGCGCACTGCAACTGTTCTCCAGTTAACCCACAGATTCCCGTGCCAATGTACACCTCTCTGTAATGTGCATTTAGGAGGGACAGACTGAGCCAATGTCCTCATCCACCTGTCCAGCATTTTCCACTACTACTCCCCAGTAGCGGAGTGGCCCCCATTGTGCACTCTGCATGGGCTCCACACATGCACTTTACTCTGGAACTTCCATACCTCTGTACAGGATGGGAACCTCTGCAACACAAATCTGCTCCTGTTGCTCTGGGAGACAGATCACTGGCAGAAGGAGTGCCGACAACATCTCTCTCACTGCTAGAGGCCATTCCACCTATAACAGGTACATTCTACCGACAGGCTGCTTGTTAATCTTCTGTTACTGTAGGTAACCATTTGTATCTTCATACTACTCTTCATACCCCATTAGGTTTAAAAGCCACTTGGCATGCTGGTTACTTACACTACATCCCTATTAGTAACTTCAGACCGGGTAAGGACAAAGTTTTAAATGCTTTACTCAAGAAGAGTGCAAATAAACATTTCACAGTACAGCAGAATAAGGTATTATTCTTTCCTATTTCCTAACTTTAACTACAGGCTTGAGTGCTACCCCAGCATACCTGCAAAGGTACTGTATAGTACAAGCAAAGATAAAGGTTTTATAGGTATCTCCATGCAGATACAAGTCCTTCTGAGGCACAAAACGGTGCTGGTGTCTTTAGGGCAAACCCCTCCTTCTTAGCTTCTCTATGGGGGACGGACCACTGTCCCAATTTATATGTCACAAAATAAGTTGAAGAAGAACCCGCCAAAAAAAGACCAAAGACCAAAGAACCAGGAAAGGCACCACCTCCCACCCTCTCGGCTGACACAGCAACTAACCATTTTAACCTGCCCATATGTCTCTAGCCAAACACCTGGCGACACCCGCATTGCCCCAAATTTAAATTTTATCCCTAGTGGCTAGTATTGAGACAAACCTAGCCCAGCATGTTCTTCAATAAAATTATATTGCAGATCTTTTATTACTCTTTATACCAATAAGCCTGTTAGCTTTATGTGAACATTTGAGTATTGAGCAGTTTAAGTGATACAAAATTCCCAAACAGAAACAATTACTGAACGAACATTGCACCAGTCCACTGAGAGAGCATAAAAATTGTTCTGGACCACATTGTGCGACACAGTTAGTAGTTAAACAAATGTTGCTTTACAGAACATCATAAGCTGTCTAACAAATAAACTAATTTAAAACCAATGATTTTTCACTTTCTATAAATGCCATATGTACTTTCAACACTGGCACAGTATTATATTCATTGACATATTCATTCACTGTAGTTTATGGCTCTGTAAAGATTGAGTAGGTTATCCATTATTACTGATGTGGGGACACATTGCTTGTATACTTGTTAACTTGAAGTACATCTAACTGAACTATAATATTCTCCCACAGGATATACTTAAGGAATGATTGGTTGTCTGTAATTATTTAGTTTGCTGGGAAACTGCTTCACTTTTATTGGCGAATATATCACTGTGTGTATAGAATATACAGTAAATTTTAAAAGCAATCTGTCACCATGCTACAAATCTGGCTAAAAGCTTACAAAGAGGGTATCCATTAGCTAACCCCTACACTAGTTCATGGGCAGTAAAGCACTAGAAATGCTTCATTGCAACTGATGTGCCTACTGTAGAACTGGATTGGCCTCAGAGATGGAGATGGCTTCTGTAGTTAGGGGCTTCCCTAACTCTGAAAACTACTCTGGTGATAAATTCCCTTTAGATGTAAGGATCTGTAAAATGTGCCACTTTTTACTTGGGAACTATAATTCTAGACATTTTAAAAGTAAGCTCTAGTCAATTTAAAAATGAAAGACACCGTAGCAATCCTTCGTTTGTGTTGTCACTTCTAAGCAGTCCCCAGCATTAAGATGCAGCCAGTAACTACAGATAAACTGCAGCAAATATAGAAGTAGCAATCATTCAGGCCTCTCCCATAGCTACCAACTGAAAACAATTTGGAGGGACTGTTCCCTCTTTTTGGTCTGATGAGTACATCTCTATACATAATGTACCATTTTACTACCAAAAGTGTTATGCTGCATGAAACTTTTCTACCCAACCTCTACCGTATATTACTGCTTTTGTTATTTTGACAAGTCAACATAAATTAAAAAAAAATAGAGGTCAAAAATGCACTTTTGTAGTTTATTCAATCATTTGCTGCATATTAGATAATTGTGCTCCATGTACCCAGGGCTGTGGCAGGGACATATCCTTTGCTTACATACTGTGTGTGAAAAGGTGTCCCTTATATAATTTCTGAAAGTTGGGAGGTGTGCTATTCCTGTTTGTGCTTTGCAGTATGTAGTAACAGAAAATATAGATTTGATGATATTTACTGCATCAATGTATATTTTTGGAGCTCATCTAAATTAAAGTGACCCTGTCCTAATGGGAGTCCCTTGCAGTAGAAAGGCTTTTATACACACCTTTCTTGTTGCTGTGTCTCCTACCTTCACCCCCACACCATTCCAGTGCTGCAGCCTCCATCGCTATCTTTAAACAATTATGGAAGCTTTGGATGCCTGTTTTACCTGTTGCATGCATTGGTATGATATGAGGTTTGGAGATGGAGGTAAAGCATGTGGGGAGTGAAGTGCAGGACACATTCCTAGAAGTGTAAGATGTTACAGAGACTTGACGTAAGCTGAAGTGCTAAAATGAAAGAAATTGTAGGAGACACAGGACTGACATGGTCTCTTTAATTATAACACAGGACAATACGATATGACCAGAACTTTGTGCACAACTGTACATAAAAAAACACCCCTCTGGAAGGGCAGAAAAAAGAAAAAAAGATTTGTTGTTGTTAAAAGGCAAGTGCCAATATTTTATTTGAAAACATAGGCTAAAAACCAATCACAGTCCAATAAAATTGTTGTATCTAACAAACAATGTGTATAGAAAACAAAGATAATTATAAACCACAGATAATACAGTAGTGCAAGGTTTGGTTCACACTACTGCGACCTGAAAGTCATGCAACTTATGGTGTGACTTTGTCAGGCGATTTTCTGATGATTTGCTGGTGACTTGAGCACTACTTTGTTGTGACTTTGAAGCGAAGGAGGTAATGCACTGCAGGGAATGCCGGTGTAATTTTCCTGTAATGTCTGTTCCAAATCACATCAATATAGATGAGGATCCCACTTGGAGGCGACTTCCATTAAAGTCTATTGTCACAAGAGGGGTAGAAGTTGCCTTGAAGTAGTACGGGAACCTTTTCTAAAGTTGGAGCAACTTCAGTATTGCCAATTAGGACAGCTCTCATTGACTAACATGGAATTTCACATGTCATGAGACTTGGGGTCTCACAAGTCAGATCCTAAGTCGTGACAGTGTGCACCAAGCCTTAAAGTGTGGGACATTTGCAGAAAAACTGTTAGCTGAGCAGTGACTGCAGACAATCAGATGCAGTCACTGTTTGGATATTCAGACAGCAGAGAGTGCTGGCTGTCAGAAAACAATAACCGGTATGGGAGATATCTCCATCCATTCTGTTTAGCATGGATGTTGGAATACTGTACTTTCTTTCGTTTAGCCTGCTTTATACTTAAGGTAACCAGATAAACTCATGGCTGTTTTCTTACATAGTTACATAATTAGTCACACAAGTCCAACATGTTCAACTAAAAAAAAAAAAAAAAAAAAACACAACACAAATAGAAAACCCCCATATATATAAGCCTATATCCACAGTTGATCCAGAGGAAGGATAAAAAAAAAAAAACTCTCCAATAAAGTGTGATCCATTGCACTCCAGTGGGAGAAAAAGTCTTTCGTTCCTGATTTCTGGACCAACTACCCCTGGTGTTATTACCTATAAATGGTAGTATCTAGTTATATTTTGTGCATTTAGGAATGCATCAAGCTCTTTTTTTAAAACTATCTACTGAGCTGGCCAGAATCAGTTCTTGCGGGAGTCTATTCCAAATTTTCACAGCTCTTACTGTGAAGAAACCTTTCCATGTGGGAAGGTTAAAGAGTGCTCCCTTGTACTCTGTAATGAACTGAAGGTGAAATAACACTAAGTTCACTATATGGACCACTTAAGTACTGTACTTATATGTGGTGATCATATCACCCTTAACTGGCTCTTCTCAGAAGAGAATAAATTAAATTCAGTTAATCTTTCCTTAAAGTGGTTGTAAACCCCATTTAAGAAATCTGACCTAGGCACAAATACCTGTAGTGGTTACTTATCTCTCTCCAAAGCTCTGAGTGCTGTTTGTCTCTGGCGCTTCCTTCCTCTGTTAGCAGCAGAGTCACTTCTAAGGTGATACCTGGAGATGATAAACTACTCCTACATAAGTTGTACCTGTTTATATGCAGCCTCCTCTCTACAAATTTCTAAAACACACAGAATAAAGCCTATTTCTCAGCTCCAGCAGGCGGGGGTGGGGATCACCTCTGTAGCTATTGTCATTGTAAGAAATGTATCTTCAAATTTCACAAGTCACAGAAACCTTAATTTCTTTTCTGATTACTTTCTACTGCACCAAAATCTTAGAAAGCTGCCACACTTCTAATGTTTCACATAACAGATATTTATAAGCTGTTAGAAATAGTTGAAACTAATTTTTAGCCTTCGTATACACTGGCCTACATATACTGTGGGCACAGAAAAATGCAAAAAGTGGCAAAATCAAGCTGCAATTTTGCCACATTTTGCCTTGTCCTGCAGTGAACGGTCAAAACGTTCTTATCAGGAATGCGATTCTTCCGAGTTCAGGATAGGGAGGTAGAAGCTCACCTAAATGCAGCAGCTCCTAAACTCTGCTAAAAGCCTATATGCACATTGACACAGAGGGGTTGATTTACTAAATAGACTGTGCACTTTGCAAATGCAGTTGCTCCAGATCTTAGTAAATGAGGTGAAGCTTCACTTTGCAAAAATTACCCAATTACATGAAGTGAAAATTAAAAAAATGTATTTTTGCTTGCACATGATTGGATGGTGGAAGTCAGCAGAGCTTCTGCTCATTTACTAAGCTCTGGAGCAACTGCACTTGCAGAATGCGACTGCATTTTGCAAAGTGCACAGTCTATTTGCCTTTAGTAAATCAACCCCATAGGCTTTTATGGAATTGAGTTTAGGAGCTTTGGCAAAAAAACGGCAAAAGCTCCTAAATTCAAGTTTAGGAGCTGCCAGTGTAGGCCAGTGTACATTAAAATGTGTGATAGGACCTTGTTGTTGGAAATTCCGACCGTGTGTGGGCTCCATCACACATTTTCCATCGGAATTTCCGACACACAAAGTTTGAGAGCTTGCTATAAAATTTTCCGACAACAAAATCCGTTGTTGGAATTTCCAATCGTGTGTACACAAATCCGACGCACAAAGTGCCATGCATGATCAGAATAAATTAAGAGATGAAAGCTATTGGCTACTGCCCCGTTTATAGTCCCGATGTACATGTTTTACGTCACCGCGTTTAAAATGATCAGATTTTCTGACAACTTTGTGTGACCTTTTGTATGCAAGACAAGTTTGAGCCAACATCCGTTGGAAAAAATCCATGGATTTTGTTGTCGGAATGTCCGATCAATGTCCGACCGTGTGTACAGGGCATTAGAGTCTTGTTGTGAACTTTCAGGATCTTTGTGAATGAATTATTTTCAATTACAAGCAGCTAGAGAGGTCAAGGGTGGCTTGTTTTAAAAAAAAATGTTACTGCTTGTCTAGAAAATGTAAATAATTTATTTCCCATATTATAGGTACAGGTACACTATAAGGAACCAGTGGGTTCCTAGCTTATAGCATGAGGTGGATACCTACTCTTTTAACATATCTACTTTGACTTTTCTCAACCATTATATTAGCAGCCTTCTTTGTAATAATAGAGCTATTTTACATTATATGGTCATATAGTATAAATATAGTAGATATGTTAATTCAGAAAGACCTATAGTCCTCCACTACCAAACATAATGAAAAAAAAAAAGCTTAAATAATCACTTTTTAGTTATGGTGAGTTGCCACTTTAATCAAGCTGCCAGAAATCTCTGCAGTTCTAAATGAAATATAATAAGGATTTATTTTGCTTTGACACACTTTTAGCCCTCTATATCTCCCGGCTGGAGTCAGCAGATTATGTGGGTAGGGGTTCTTCAAAAAGCTAATGGTGCTGTTCATTGGAGCTTATTTAGCAGGTTTGAATGTACAGCTGCGTCTCTCGCAGTATGTAGTATTGTGTGATTTTTTTTTATGTTTTATTCTTGAGACAAGTCCTTTTAAAATGTCCTAGAAAAAAAAAAATCGCTAAATACAAAACTTATGGTTACACACTCTATTAACATTTAGTTACAGCTAGCCAGATGACTAAAGTGCGAACATTTTATGCCAGACTATAAATCTGTGTTGGTTTCAACACAAGAACAAGACTTAATTTTACAATAAGTAAATAAAAATATGCATAAAGCATGTAATCATCATTTAGGTCTCCCTGGGGGTGATTTACTGAAAGAGTATGTTTTACTTTTAGTCCAGTGTGATGTGTTTGTTTTCAAGTATTCAGTGAAGTGCAGAAAAAATCATGCATTTTTACATTTTGTGCACGTCTGAACATTAAAGTGTTACTAAACCCACAACAGTAAAATCACTCTGTATATGCAGTAAAGCATGCTTGTTCTAGTCACTATGGAACCTAAGGGGTTAATCCTTTGCATTGTGTATAAAGGCTGTTTGATTCTGTCTCTCTGACGCTCCTATTGTTCCACTGTCTCCAAAAATTAATGTGATATTTACAGAGCCAGGGGACAGGCTGCACATGCTCAGTTTGGTGAGTATTGCTAGAGAGTTTTTTTTTCCTTTAGAAATGTGCATGTGATCAGCACAGGGACAATCAGCACTGTCCAGACATGTCCAGACAGAGGATCAGGGGAGAATGAAAACTCCTCCTACAAGCTTTACTAGGAACTGATACAAGTAACAATACTGCTATATACTGCTGATGAGAAAAGATATTTATCAGTTTATATTTACTAAAATAATTGCATTTCCATGTTCTGTGTACTGTGGGAGACCAGATATAATGAAAGCAGGTTCTGGGTTTAGTAACACCTTAAGGCTGAATTCAAACTTAAAGACAGGCATTGTCTATGCATGCATTATGCATGCTGTGTTGACTTGCCATTCATTTTCAAAGATGCACTAAAGCACATACATGTACAAAGCAAAAGCAACTAACCCTCAACTCAACACATGCAAGATTAGATTTATACTTCATGCTCCCATAAGTCAACTGTCTTGTGAGACACAGAAAATGTACATGTTGTGTGGGAGCATCAACAGTGAGGATACAGTTGGATTGGTCTGGTAGGCAATGCAGAAGTCTGGATCCTTTTATTATATCAGTAAGATGTGCTGTTTCTAACTCAAACGTGACCCAAAAATAATGTGACAATTGATCAAAATATGACCTCACAATATATGCAATAAAAATAGGAATAAAAATGTCACACTACATAAAAAGTGCTGTGTGCAACCCCACAGATTGTATGTATGTATATATATATATATATATATATATATATATATATATATATATATATATATATACTGTGCTATAATCATGCATATATAGCCACATACAAATAACTAAAACAAACTAAAACAGGTGTTCCAAAAGTTCATAGAAAATGACTGGTGCTCCAACGACTCTTGTGTTTGCATAAAATAAATATGTGGTTCCAACTTTCCACATGCAGTTCATAAAAGAATGTCCTTGCACAAACAAATGTTCTCAAAGCCCATGTGCATCAGCACCATGCTCCAAACAAAAGATTAGCCGCTTACCAGATGGAATGATCCCACCAAGAGATCATCTCTAAGGGTAGGTGGTCAGCCAGCCTCAATGGATCCAAGCTTACGTGTCTCACAGCAAGTAGTGATAGAAACAATGGAGAAGGCTCATAGTGCATTAATGTATATAAGCTCATTTATTAAAAACAGAACGGTCCGCATGTGTTGACAGTACGCTACTGTCTCAGACCCGACATGTTTCTCTCAGAAGGCATCGACTGGGAATGGAAGCTACTAGCCTTCATTCCCAGTCTACAATCTTTTGTTTGGAGCACGGTGGTGATGCACATGCACTTTGAAATAATTTGTTTGCACAAGGACATTCTTTTCTAAACTTGCATGTGGCAACCACATATTTATTATATGCAAACACAAGAGTCGTTGGAGCACCAGTCATTTTATATGAACTTTTGGAACACCTGTTTCAGTTAGTTGCAATTGTCGCACCAATGTTTTAATTATTTGTATTTGGCTATATATGCATGATTATAGCACAGTACATATACACTTTGTGTGGGTGTACACAGCACTTTATATATAGTGTGACATTTTTATATTTATTTTTATTGCATATTTTATGAGATTTTTTTGATCAATTGTCACATTAATTTTGGGTCATGTTTGAGTTAGAAACAGCACATCTTACAGATATAAACAGTTTAATACTTCCTCACTAGTCAAGGAATTGATTGCAGCAGTTTCTGCTATTTTTATAATTTGAAGCTAAGAGCAACCTTTATAGAATTTTATCATTTTATTATACATGGAAATGTATTACTGACAGTCAGTCGTGTGATGAGTGGGTGTCTGTGTGCTGTCCTTGACAGCATTGTCATCCTAAGCCATGGCCTGTATTGACTATGCAGAAATCTGGCCCTGAGAAGACTGCTTCTGATGTACTCATCCCTTACAGAAGAACTCTCACTTCAATTTTTTTTTTTCAGTGTCCTGCCCCCAGGGGACAAAGTTCACGTAGTATTTTGTCCCATGTTCATATGTGCTTTGTAAGCCCCTCATGGCTGTCTGACAATATAGCTAGCCAGGAGATGGCTGCATTGATGATAGTCACCATTTATCCCCAGCTCTCAGCACTTGTCCGAGACAATTTGTACCAAGAGCAATACAGTGGGAAGTGAAGATGTCAACTTCCTGTCCCTCTGCATTCCTTTTGCCACCGCTTATCGTGGGCAAGTGCTTGGTGTCAAGACAAACACTGGTTGTCAAGCAGCTGTCTCCTTGCTAGCTACATTGTTGTGGTCTTAAGTTCAGCCTTGGGGTGCTACCATGTCTGATCTCATAGCTAGGCTTACAAAGCATGTAGAAACGTAAGAGTTCTAGTTTATCCCCTAGGAAACAGAACACTGACAAAAAAAATAAAGGGAGAGTTTTTCTTTAAACGTCCACTTATATCATCCTTTGACATAAATTTCCTGAAGGTGAAGAGAATACAGATTAAACAAGGTGAAGCTGCATTGTTCTAAATACAGTCATTTGCAAACAGGAACCACATACATTAAGCCAAGTTGGAATTCTCTATTCCCTTGTTAAACTGACCCTTATATTCTCCCCTGGATTCAAACAAAATAAAACTAGAAATAGCAGTGGAAGATCAGTACAAGACCAACTAAGTTGACATTTAACAAAGAAACATACTGAGTTTGATTTACTAAAACTGGAGCGTGCATAATCTGGTGCAGCTCTGCATAGAAAACAATCATCTTTCAGTTTTTTTTTTTGGCAAAGCTGAATTGAACAAGCTGAAGTTAGAAACTGATTGGCTACCATGCATAGCTGCACCAGATTTTGCACTGTCCAGTTTTAGTAAATCAATCCAACAGGTTTTAATTAACCGCTTGCCGACCAGCGCCGATGTACGTCGGCAGAATAGCACTGGCAGGCAAAAGGGCGTACAGGTACGTCCCCTTTAAAAAGCGGTGTCGCGGACTCGATGTCCGCCGGGTGCTCGTGATCGTGTCATGGAGAGGAAGAATTGGGAAATGCTTATGTAGACAAAGCATTCCCCATTCTGCCTAGTGACAGGACAGTGATCTACTGCTCTCTGTTTTCGAGAGCAGTGATCACTGTCGTGTGTGTTCAAGCCCAGCCCCCTCACAGTTAGAATCACTCCCGAGGACACACTTAACCCCTTCACTGCCCCCTAGCGGTTAACCCCTTTACTGCCAGTGTAATTTACACAGTAATCAATGCATTTTTAATCGCACTGATCGCTGTATAAAGGACAATGGTCCCAAAAATGTGTCAAAAATGTCCGATGTGTCCGATAATGTTGCAGCCCCGGTAAAAATTGCAGATTGCCGCCATTACTAATAAAAAAAATAAAAATGCCATAAAACTATCCCATATTTTGTAGACACTATAAATTATACAATATCGAATATATACAATAAGAATACATATCGGCCAAAACTGAGGAAAACATTTTTTTTATATATATAATTTTGGGGGATATTTATTATAGCAAAAAGTAAAAAATATTGCTTTTTTTTTCAAAATTAACGCACTTCTTTTGTTTATAGTGCAAAAAATAAAAACCACAGAGGTGATCAAATACCACCAAGCTCTATTTGTGGGAAAAAAGGACTTCAATTTTGTTTGGGTACAGCTTCGCACGACCTCGCTATTGTCAGTTAAAGCGACGCAGTGCCGAATTGCAAAAAACGCTCTGGTCTTTGGGCAGCCAAATGGTCCGGGGCTGAAGTGGTTAATGATGGAAGTACTATGCACACAAAAAAAGCAAACACCTTTTTATGTACTCAATTTGTACTGTCATCAGTCTTATCGGAAAAAAAAATCAAATTTGTATATATTGCATATGTTTCAAGGACAGTAGTTCTTCCATCTTGCAAAGTGATTTCCAGTGCTGCGTTCATTAATCTTGATGACACCAAGTATATTACTGCAATTAAAGTTGGTCTTTGAAAAATATATTAAGACACAAAGCTGGAAAGTAATAGATTCATCTTTATAATGTAAAAAATCACCATCTATACCTATCAGCATTGCCAGCAATACCTATCAGTATTTTTTTTTTTTTTTAGGTGAACAGTTAAAAATCATGCCATTTGTATCATTCACGCATTGTAATCTCCACTAAAGTGCTTAGTGAGACATCTCAATTTTCTTTGTGGGAGTGAAATAGAACTCTATTTCTTGCTAATACATTGGTGAACCAAGATTGAATTGTAATGGAAGATGTCCATAATGTAGAAGAAAACACATCTAATTTGGAATAAGCAATGTTTGAGGACTGAATCAAAAACGCTAAAGTTTACTTAATGGTTATTTTCTAGCTTGAAGCCAGTACAAGAAGAGATAATGGTAAAGGTTAGGTCAAAAGCCAGTCCATAATTAGAGAAATGTATGCAATGACACTAAAGATTCTCTGTATGTTGAATATCACAAAAGAAAAACCTTTCCCAAGGTCACCCAAGATGAAAAGAACATTTTATTATGTCTGGCAATATAAAGAACAGAACATGTGCAGCTATTACTTTTTAACAAGGAGACAGCAAATTGTTGCAAATTATATTCCACCTTAAGGCAAGCAACCCAAAAATTAAATTTATGAAAGATTTATTTTTTAGGTCAAGTTCGACTTCAAGTGTAAACAAGAGGCATGCTAAACAATTCTGGTATTTCAACATTTCATTTTAGACGGCAAGAAGATTTAGTGTCAAATCTTTATTTTTTTTTTTTTTGCAGAATTATAGGAAAATGGACAACCAAATGAGTTTGAAATATTTCAACAGCAGGAAAGACTGCTTTGGAAATCAGAGAACTTTGGGGAGGGGGTCCCATTTTTGTTTAAAGAAAAACAGTACAATACATATAATAAAATGATCTATACAAAAGTAAGTACTATATAATAATTTAATGTTAAACATGTAAAACTACCTCTGCATTTTTAATCGGTAGCTAGCCATAGTTTTCATAACATTCTTTTCCCACCCTTCTAAAAAAAGGTCCTACTGTAACCATGGCAGTATTATGTTTGTAAAAAAACTGAAAGGCATGCAAGATCTTTAGATCTGTCCCATTCAATGTGATATGGCATAGAAAAACATATAAATAGGAATAGCAATAGGAAAGTGCCACTTACCAGAAAATGAGCACTGGAAGCTGGAAATTGGTCTGGTCAGGAAAGGGGTGAAAGTGCCCTGTATTGAAGTGGTTAAAGCGGGATTCCAGCCTAAAAAAAAAAAAAAATTAAAAGTCAGCAGCTACAAACACTGTAGCTGCTCACTTTAAATAAGTACTTACCTATCCTGGGTGCCCGCGATGTCGGCCGTCCGAGGCCGATCCGTCTCTCAGCTCTCGGGTCCCGGCGCCGCCATCCTAGGTAAGGGAAACAGGCAGTGGAGCTTTGCGGCTTCACTGCCAGTTTCCTACTGCGCACGCGTGAGCGGGGCGGCACTCTGTGAATGGCCCAGAGCTCAGCAGTCAGCAGCTGAGCTCTGATGAAGAAGGGACGTGCCCTTCGAATGCGTAAGCCGGTAGTGATGCTTATATGTTCCTCTAAGACCTCTGGAAGGTCTCGCTCATCATAACAACTGTTTGCTGCTAGTCGGTGCTTGATTCATATTGCACCCTGTTCCACAACTGCTTGTGAGTAATTTCTTTTATCATTTTATTCAATAAATATTTTACAAAAGATAATGCACATGGCCGGTGCGCCCCTTTCTCTTTTTATTCCAGGCCAATGGTTTCTGGCCTGGACCTGGTGATCGGTCCTGCAAGTGAAATCCTTCCACTGCATGTGTAAGTGTAAACACAGCAGGGAAAGTGATGTCATCTCTCCTCGTGGAACTCTTTTCCATTCCAGAGAGAGGAGAGAAGACATCTCAGAGTACACACTGACACTAGTTCACATAGGTACACTTGTCACCCCCCGATCGCCCCTCCAGTTAACCTCTTCACCCCCTGTCACTGTGTCACCCAGTGCAGTGTTCATATTTTTTTGAGTCACTGTACTGGTATCATTAGTGACAAAAATCAGTGTTAGGGTACTTACCTAACCCCTTGATCACCCCCTGTCACCAGTGAACACTGTACTAGTGTCACGGGTGACGCTGGGTAGCTAGGTTTTTTTTTATAGTGTCAGGGCGCATCAGGTTTTAGTGTCAGATAGTGTCAGCATCGCCCCAGGCAGCATCAGATTAGTGCCAGTAGTGCTAACACCCACACACGCACCCTGCACCTCCCTTAGTAGTATAGTGTCTGAATGGATCAATATCTAATCTGATCAGATCTATACAAGTGTCCCCAGCAGTTTAGGTTTCCCAAAAACGCAGTGTTAGCGGGATCATCCCAGATACCTGATGGCACCTGCATTTAGCCCTCCACCCAGCCCACCCAAGTGCAGTATCAATCGATCATTGTCACTTACAAGAACACATAACTGCAGCATTCTCAGGCCTGATCCCTGCGAACGCTAACAGTTTTTTATTTTTGAGGCGCTTGAAGCAGTCGTTGACAGTCAGGAGCTCTTTTTCCTGTGAGTCTCACTACTGTACCAGTAAATTTAGAGACCAAAATGTAAAATCGAAGGTACAGTAGTGAAGAGGCCTACACGTTTCTGAGCATGACAGATAGTGAAAAGGAAGTCACCCATCTGTCAGATTCAGGCTCAGAATACGAACCGGTAGACAACAGCGGCACCCTGACAGTAGTGGTAGTAGTGGTCCCTGCCAAGGTCAGGCGTACCTAACCCTGTTCTTATGCTGCCGTTGAGGTGCAAGAACCGCAGGGCTCTCGTATGGAGCAGAGAGCCAGTGCTAGTGCCGCTCATCCTTATGGTGAACTGGCATGCACCAGTGGCCTAGTACATCCAGGTCATACATCCAGCACTGCAGTAACACTTGGTGACATGGCAAGTCCCATAATTGCAGTTCAAGCTGGTGAGGTGGCTAGTATGAATAGTGTCCTACACCCACCAAGAAGAAGACAAACACAGGCCTGTCGAGCCCATAGTGCCCTTCCTGCTGCATTTGCCAATCCTAATTGGGAGCCCACCACTTCTGTAGCACCCATACTTCCCCCATTCACTGGCCAACCCGGAATTCAGGTGGAACTAGTTGATTTTACGTCACTTGATTTTTATTCGCTGTTTTTCACGGAAGATCTCTATAGATCTATTGTGGACCAAAGCAATTTGTATGCTGGTCAATTCATCACCACTAATCCCCAGTTGACCCTTGCCAAAGATTGGAGACCTATTATGGTCTCTGAAATTAAGACCTTGCTGGGCCTATCCCTCCTCATGGACATAACTAAAAAGAGTGAGTTTTGGTCCACTGACCCAATTCCCCATATGCCCGTGTTCTCTGCCTCCATGACCAGGACATGATATGAGCAGATCTTGTAGTTCATGCACTTCAATGATAATGAACTCTGTTGTTCTCGGGGTGACCCTGGATTTGATCGGCTCTACAAAATTCGGCCCCTCGTAAACCACTTCAACCAACAGTTTGCAGCCTTGTTTACTACAGATCAAGTTGTCTGCGTTGATGAGTCCCTGATTAAGTTTTCTGGCCGTTTGTCTATCAAACAGTGTCTTCCCAGCAAGCGTGCCAGATATGGGGTCAAGATGTATAAGCTCTGTGACAGGACAACGTGCAATACATATAGTTTTATGGTTTACGAGGGAAGAGATAGTCACGTAGAACCGGAGAACTGCCCAGACTACATAGGGAGCTCTGATAAGATTGTGTCGGACTTGGTGTCACCCTTATTCAGAAAGGGGTACCACTTGTACGTGGACAATTATTGCCACTTTTTAGTCACCTTTTTGATTATGGAATTGGCGCATGTGGCACCGAGCAATCTAATCACCGGGGCTTCCCCCAACGGCTTGTAGAATCCCGACTTAGACAGGGGAAAGAGTCTGTCTGAAGTGTAGTAATTTGTTAGCAGTGAAGTGGAGGGATTCACGGAATGTTTTCGTTCTGTCCTCCCTTCACGCAGATACGACAGTCCAAATTCCTACGGCGACTGGTGTTGTGGAGAAACCCCTCTGTGTCCACAAATACAACCTTAACATGGGAGGGGTGGACCTCAACGACTAGTTGTGGCTCCATACCTAATTGCCCATAAGGCCAGAGGCTGGTACAAAAATGTGTCTGTATACTTATTTCAATTGGCTCCGCTGAATGTTTTTGTGCTATACAAAGCTTCGGGAGGAACTGGATCCTTCCTGAAATTCCAGGAAGAGATTGTCAGAGCCCTTCTGTTTCCAGACGGTGCTATGGCCCACCTTCCCAACTCAAATGCAGTGAGCCGGCTGCATGAGAGGCATTTTCCGTATATATCCTCCCTGGTACCCCTACCCACAGAACACCCCAAAGAAGATGTCGTGTCTGTGGCAATCGTGGATTTAGGTGTTAAACCCGCTATTGTTGTCCCTCCTGTCCTGACCAACCTGGTCTCTGCATCGGTGACTGTTTAAAACGCTACCACACACTAGTGGAGTATTAGCGTAGGGTACAGCACTACACGGTCCTAGGGCACACTAACACAGGGTCTTGAAAGATGAGATGGCCATCACATTTTGAGAGACCCTAATCTAAAAAGTTCACAGTTTACAGTTTTTATAAAAGTGAAAAAAAAAACGCACAAAAAAAATATGAAATAAAAAATCCAAAAATAGTTGTGGTTTTATTTTTCTTTTCTCTCTCTATTGTTCTCTCTCTCATGTTCACTCTCTACTGTCAGCTTTATTGTTTGCTTACTATTGTTCTATATCTATTGTTCTCTTTCTGTTACTGTATTTTAGAACTGTAATGTTTTATTTTTACTATGTTTTATTGTATTTGCTTAGCAGGTATGGTATGTCTTACTGTAATACTGTAATGTTATGTTTGTTTTATTGTTAACCATCATTTGCTTGACAGGTATGCCATTCAGCTGCAGCATAGGTTTATTTATTCTGACAGCAACAGCATTTGCTCCCATGATACGTAAAGCTGTGACTCCAGCGATGTCGGAGGTGATTTTACCACAACAGTTAAAAACTGGGGGCCGGGGTGGAGGAGCGATTTGCTCCTAACATTAGGGGTGGATTGCCCCCATGCTTCAGCATATATTTTTTAGGCACAGATTGAGTTAAGAAATGTTTTGTTTTACTATGTTTTATTGTATTTGCTTTGCAGATATGGTATGCCTTACTGTAATGTTACTTTGTTTTATTGTTAACCATCATTTGCTTAGCAGGTACGTCATTGATCTGCAGCACTGATTTATTGATCTTGACAGCAACAGCATTTGCTCCCACGATACGTAAATCAGCGACTCCAGCGTTGTAGGTGGTGATTTCACCACCACAGTTAAGAAAAAAATGGTGCATGTATGCCCATCATTAGAAGTGGGTGGATGAAGGGCGGTATTCTAATGGTGGGCATACCCAGAGACCAATCTCTTTTATTTCGTTCAGCCCACAGGCTGCATGAAATAAAGAACATTACAATGTATGCCCAACATGGACCAGCGACGTACTGGTATGTTGCTGGACTTTAGGTGGGTATACCAGAATGATGCCTGCAGGTTTAGGTTTCATTCTTTTCAGCCAGCGGTCAGCTTTCATGTAAAAGCAATCCTAGTGGATAATTAGCCTCTAGACTGCTTTTACAAGCAGTAGGAGGGAATGCCCCCCACTGTCTTTTATGGTTTTCTCGGGCTCTCCTGTCCCAACAGGGAAACTGGGAATGCAGCCGGTGGCATAGACAGCTAACCATAGAGCTGATCACAGACCAGAATGGCTCCAATCATCTCTATGGCCTAAGAAACCAGAAGTTAAAAGCATTTCATGACTTAGGTTTCGCCGGATATAAACAGAAATTGGGAAAGCATTATATCACACCGATCTTGGTGTGGTCAGATGCTTTAAGGGCAGAGGAGAGACCCAATTTTTTTTAAAAAGAGTACCTGTCACTAACTATTGCTATCATAGAGGATATTTACATTCCCTGAGATAACAATAAAAATGATTTTTAAAAAAATGAAAGGAACAGTTTAAAAATAAAATAAAAAAGCAAAATAAATGAAAAAAAAAAGCACCCCTGTCCCCCCGTGGTTACGCGCAGGAGAACGCAAGTGCCGGTCTGGTGTCATATGTAAACAACAATTGCACCATGCATGTGAGGTATCACTTCGAAGGCCCCGAAACCAATCACTGCCTTCAGGCTTTCTAAGGGCGTAAATTTTTGATTTCACTCCTCACTGCCTATCACAGTTTTGGAGGCCATGAAATGCCCAGATAGCACAAATCCCCCCCAAATGACCCCATTTTGGAAAGTAGACACCCCAAGCTATTTGCTGAGAGGCATGTTGAGTATTTTGCAGATCTCGCTTTTTGTCACAAATTTTGAAAATTGAAAAAAGAAAAAAAAATACATTTTTATTTTCTTTCTTCATTTTCAAAAACAAATGAGAGCTGCAAAATACTCACCATGCCTCTTAGAAAATACCTTGAAAAATTGGGTCATTTGGGGTGGTTTGTACTATATGGACATTTCAGGGCCTCCGTAACTGTGATAGGTAGTGAGGAGTAAAATCACCATTTTACGCCCTTAGAAAGCCTGAAGGCAGTGATTGGTTTTCGGGGTCCGGTACACGTCTAGGCTCCCAAAAATTCTCACACATGTGGTATCCCTGTACTCAGGAGGAGCAGCAGAATGCATTTTGGGGTGTAATTCCACATATACCCATGGCATGTTTGAGCAATATATCATTTAGTGACAACTTTGTGCAAAAAATAAATAAATAAAGTTTTCATCTTCCTGCAACTTGTGGCAAATTATAAACTTTCCATGGACTCAACATGCCTCTCAGCTAATAGCTTGGGGTGTCTACTTTCTGAAATGGGGTCATTCTGGGGGGGGGGGGGGTTGTGCTATCTGGGCATTTTATGGCCTTCAAAACTGTGATAGGTAGTGAGGAGTGAAATAAAAAATGTACGCCCTTAGAAATCCTGAAGGCGGTGCTTGATTTTCGGGGTCCTGTACGTGGCTAGGCTCCCAAAAAGTCTCACACATGTGGTATCCCCATACTCAGGAGAAGCAGCAGAATGTATTTTGGGGTAATCATGGCAAGACTAAGGCAATAGGAAACGTCCCAGACAGTCAGGTGGAGGATCCCTCCTCTTCAGGCACCCCATATGGGAACTAACTGTACCGGATTAGAGGGTCCCAGCTCCCGACCTCTGACGAAATATGCCTAGGAGGGAGAGAAAATCGCCATGGTTCATGTTACCCATAGTAAACTTCACAATGAGGGAATAGTATAAGGCAAGCTGTCGTTTTCTTCTTTAAACTTTTGTAACATAGGGGGGGTAGAGTGAGAGAGAAAGAGAGGATAGGAGGGGAGAAAAGCTGGAAGTAAGCAAAGAGACAAGGGAAGAGAAAGAGAGGAGCATCAAATCTGGATCTTATTTTAAACTAAGCTGATAGTGAGTTAGTGGTCAGTCCTACATGAGTAGCCCAGGGTTCCCAGATGGATTCAAATTTGTTAACCGTGTCTAAAAGTATGCTAGAGAGTTTCTCCTGCGACATTATCCAGGAGACCTTTCTGATTACCGCTGGGAAGGAGATTTTCGGATTTTTCCAGGCTTTTGCCACAGTAAGTTTAGCCCCTAGAAGAATGAAGTGAATTAGCCTGTGGGAGGCTTTGTGTATTTAAGGGATGTAAGCATTAAGGAGGGCGACCATTCGGGTTCTGGGGATCTGACTTCCCACAAGCTTGTCAATAAAATTTAATATTTTTTTTCAGAAGGATCGTATTCTGGGGCACTCCCACCAGATGTGGGGCATCCTGCCTATAAGCTGGCATCCTCTGAAACACAGAGGATCAGCTGCAGGCAAGTCTTGAGGGGGTATAGTACCATCTAGAGATAACTTTTATACTTGCTTTCATTAAGGTAGTATTCAAGATACCTTTGAAGGAATTGAAGCTTGCCTTCTGCCAGACCCCCAGGTCCCACTAAAATTGGAAGTCAGACCCCCAGGATTGCATGTAGGACGACTTAGCAGATGGAGAGGTAAGTGACGAGTAGACTATCGAGACCCCCCCTTCTGGTCCACGGCCTGACCACACCATAGCTCATAATCGGTGAATTGAGGAGGTAGGGGGTTTGTCCTTCCAAATCATTGGTCAAGTTGGGTAAGTCTAGCTTTTTGGTGCAGAGGGTGAGGGTGATAAGACCCACGGCCATAAAGAAGTGTCCGATTCGGTATAGTCCCTTATCCAACCACCATTTAAATGCCAGGATATTCCTTCCCGGGGGGAAGTCTGGATTGTTAAAGATGTGGGTCAACGGTTTATATGCTGACACTAGAGAAGAGTTTGAACGCAAAGAGTAACAGAGGGCAAAAGTATGAGAAAGGGTGGGGGCCATAATCGGGGGGTGGGTTTTCGAGGAGCTCCAGAGTAGGTAGTCTAGGGTAATTCGAGGTACTGCCTGTTTTTCCCCTATTTTCACCCAATCCGGGTGGGGTAAACCCAGTCCCCCCTTTTTTCTTTGAAAATATAGAGTTTATTGAGGGATTCTATAGCCCGCCTTTCCCCAAGTGAATTTGAGTAGTTTGCTTTGAAATGATTTAATATGGTCTTTTTTAATTGGTATTGGAAGAGAATGAAACAGGTATAGCAGACTGGGGAGCAGCGTCATTTTCACAGAATTAACTCTCCCAAGCCATGATAGGTTGTTCTTGGACCAGGATATGAGATCTGACTCCAGCTTTCGATACATGGGGGGTAGTTACTGGCATAGAGAGCCTCAGCTTTTGCCGTAAGGTTAATTCACAGGTATCTAATGGAGTAGTCACTCCATTCGAATTTAAAGGTTTTTTGTAAGAGGGCAAAGGTTTCAGACTGAAGGGATATGTTTAGCGCTTGAGACTTGGAGTAGTTTACCTGGAGACCTGAAATATTGGCGAATACATCTAAGGAAAGGATGCGGAGGGAGGTTATAGGGGAGGTGAGGAATAAAAGAATGTCATCCGCAAAGAGGCCACATTTATGGATCTGAGGGCCACAAGTAACTTCTTGTATATTAGGGTTTTGGCGAATGGAAATGGCAAGTGTCTCAATAGCTATCGCAAAAACAAGTTGAGATAGTGGACAACCTTGCCTAGTGCCCTTAGGCATAGATATTGGCTTGGAGTAATATCCTTGGAGCCTGATGTAAGCTTTAGGAGTTGAGTAAAGAGCATGCATCAGGCCCATGATTTTTTCGCCAAAACCCCAGCGTTTAAGGATCGCAAAAATGTATGGCCAAGAGACAGAGTCAAAGGCCTTTTGGAGGTCTAGTGAGAGGAGCATTCCTGGTTGTTTAGGGCCCCCTGCCCAGTTTGTTTGGAGGATAGAAACTATGTCTATGGTCCTCCTGATTTGATCGGGGCCTTTCCTTCCCAGGATGAACCCCACTTGATCTTTATGTATATATGTATTAATGAAGGAAGCTAAACGATTTGTCAGAATTTTGATGAGGATTTTTAAGTCGCTATTGATAAGGGAGATGGGTCTGTAGTTACTAACCTCTTCTGGGTTTTTGTCCAGTTTAGGAATGACTGCAATATAGGCAGTGTTAAGGTGAGGATCAAGTGGGATTCCCTGCGTCTTTGTGTTTAGGAATTTTGTCAAGTGGGGGGTCAGGGTATGGGTAAATGTCTTGTAGTAGAGGTTAGAGAGCCCATATGGGCCAGGGGCTGATCCTGATTTAAAGGCCTTGATTACTTCCTGAACCTCTCCTTCAGAGAAGGGGGCTTCCAGTATTTCTCTATGTTCTGCGGAGAGAGATGGGATGGGGAGTCTAGATACTCGGAGATGAGAGCATTATCTTTGGCTTTGTGGGGACCGTATAGGTTGGTGTAAAGGTCATGGAAGACTTTGAGGATTTTTGCGGGATTGGCTGTGGTGCCTTGGCCTTGGACCCTAATCTTTGGCATTATGAAGGATCAGAATCTGGGGTTTAGTTTCAAAGCCAGCATGGAACCCAATCTGTCCCCCTGGGTCTAAAATTAGTTTTTGCTCCAGCGGATTTGTTTTTCAGCTTTAACTGTGAGGGCTAGATTGAGCTCCAGCCTAGCCCTGTCAAGTTGAGCCAGTAATGAGGGAGAGGGGTGTAGTTTGTGTTGGGTACCTAATGAGGTGTACTCCTCGTCTAATCTCTTTATGTTGGCTGCCCTTTTACATTTTATTTGAGTGGTCATCCTGATGATTTCCCATCTGATGTATGTTGTGTGGGCTGCCCACAAAGTTTCTGCAGTTGTACCCTCAGCCTCATTAAGAGTGAAGTACTCCTTCAGGGATTTATCTAGCATGGTGACTCTCACTGGATCTGAGAGAAGAGATCCGTTCAATCTCCAGTGTCCTTGGCCTGGTCTCGAATGTTGAAGGGGTAGTGTCAGGGTAACTAAAGAGTAGTCTGACAAGACCGTGTCTTTAATTTATGAATTAGTGATGAGAGGGATAATGTGGGTTTGCACTAGGAGGTGATCAATCCTAGCGTATAAATTGTGAGGGCTGGAGAAGTGAGAGAAGTCTCATTTGGTGGGATTTAATTCTCTCCAGACATCAGCCATGCCATGGGCATTAATGAGTTTGGCAATCTTGAACCTCTCTCTGGTGGGGTGGGTCAATTGGGAGGCAGGAGATCTAGATCTATATAGCCCCTTATTGAATGCTGCATTGGAGTTCCCCCTGAAAATGATTGTACCCTACAGAATGGGGCAGAGGGAATCAAATAGGTGCTTCAAAAAAGCAGCTTGACCCTTGTGACCCTTGTTAGGGGCTTAGTAAGAGATGAAAGAGTAAAGATGACCCTCGATTGTTCCTTTAACTAGGATAAATCTACCCTCTGGGTCTTTTGTATCTGAGATCCAGTTAAAGTTGCAGGATTTTGCAAAAATAATGGCCACCCTTAGTTTTTTTTCTGCGCTAGCTAGAAAAAAATTAGGGAAGTGAGAGTGGAGGAATCTGGAGCTATACCAAAACAGAAAGTGAGTTTCTTAAAGCATGACAATATCTAGTTTGGAAGATTTAAAATGGTTAAAGAGCTTTCTCCTTTTGAGTGGGGAATTCCTGCCCTGGACATTGTGAGTGGCTATCTTTAAAGCATTTCGTGTGTGGTCAGCCATTGAACCATAGATGAGGGGCGCGAACATGCCAACCACCACTTACCTCTGGGAGTCTGTTCCAGCATGTGGGAGTGAATGGAAATTCTGGTCTGCTCCGATTAGGTCCCTCGGGTTGTATAGGCCAGGTGAGTATCCAAACTGAAAAGTAGAGGAAGGTTAGTTGATGCTCCAAGGAAGAAGGAAAAGAGAAAAGAGAAAAAAGAGAGAAGGAATGGGAAGAGGGATATAGGAGGAGGGAGGTGTAGGAACCCTGGGAGGAGAAAAGGAACATAGAGGACATCTCGCACGTAGAAGGAGAGAGTTTTCAAGAACAAAAAGCTCCATGTCAAACAAGGCCTGGAGGTCCTATCCCCCAGAAACCATCAGGAGTCTAAGGGATAGGAAGAAGTGCATGTGAGCCACCCCAGACCAGGGCGCCCTGGAACTGAGAAAATTTTAAAAACAAAAAATTAACTTTTGAGTAACCTTATTACATGGGGTTGAATCAATCAGGTCAAAGTCAACATTTCTACATATACAGGTTGGGAACTTATGTAGTCATAAAAGGGGTTCAAATAACCCCAAGATCCCTGCTTGGTTTTGGCCTTTATATGTAAATTTCACTGCGAATGGAAAAGCCCATCTGTATTTAATATCTCTATGTGTGAGGGCGTGTAGAAGTGGTTTCAGAGTTCTTCTGCGTTGGATAGTAGAAGGTGCAAGGTCAGCAAAAATCTGCACAGGGTGACCTTGGCATGTCACCTGGGGCAGGGCTCGTGACTGCTTCATTATCGCATCCTTGACTGCGTAAAAGTGGGGTTTGGCAATGATGTCCCTAGGGGAGGCATCCTTCCTGGGGGGGCAAGTGCTCTATGGGCTCTATCCAGCTCTAGGCTGTGGGCCGAGATGTTCGGGATCAGCGTTTTCATTAGGTCTTGTGTCGCCACCGTGACATCTAGGATAGATGCAGGCAGGCCCCATTCCTGAAGTTGTACCTCCTGCACCTATTCTCTAAATCATCAATGCGAGATATAGCAGTGTCCAATTGATCTTGAAGGGTTTGAATGAGATCAGAGTTTTGATGTGAAGTTGCAGCAGTCTGGTCAAGCTTAGTTTCAATTGCCTCCATCCTGGAGCCTATATTCTGGAGGTCTGCTTTAATTTCCTCAGTGATTTTAGCTGCTATGGAGGCTAGCCCCCTATCCAGGAGGGCACACAATTTGAGGTAGAGATCCTCTACGTTAAAAGGACGGTCTTGGGCAGGGGCATCATGGTGGGGATAGTCAGTGTATGCAGACATTACAGGCCCTGCAGGGGAGAAAGCTTGATCTCCAAATGAATGGCTGAGGAGGGACTCTTTGGAGGCCGGGGAGGGTATCATGTACTGCTGGCTTTGTCCATGAGGCCCTGGTGGGAAGTATAGGAGGGCTGGGGAGAGGATTTGCCTGTGTTCCAGCTGACCTTCCATGAGGGAGACACGAGGCTGAGTGGCTGTGTCTGCCGTGGTGGCCATCTTGGTACACCCAGGCTGGGTGGAGGCTGATAAGGTTGGCTCCAGATTACGCTTGAAAGCCGGGTCTGACATGCGGTGGGTGCTCTCCGGTGGTACTAGGGTCTATATGCCTCAGAATTGTGGGTTGATTACGGCTCGGCGGGTGCTGTGGGTGCCGTTGGTCTGAGGTGGTGTGAAGCTCCGTGATCAGGCAGCCATCACGGATCCCTCGCCCATGCACCTAATTTTTTTTTTGTCATTTTTCAATCACGTAACAAAAAATAAAATATTCGATGGGCTCAACAAGCCTCTCAGCAATTTCCTTGGAGTGTCTACTTTCAAAAATAGGGTCTTTGGGGGGGGGGGGGGTTTGTACTGCCCTGCTATTTTAGCACCTCAAGAAATGAGATAGGCAGTCATAAACTAAAAGCTGAGTAAATTCCAGAAAATGCACTATAGTTTGTAGACGCTATAACTTTTGCCCAACCCAATAAATATACACTTATTGACTTTTTTTTACCAAAGACTTGTGGCTGAATACATTTTGGCCTAAATGTATGACTAAAATTGAGTTGATTGGATTTTTGTTATAACAAAAAGTAGAAAATATCATTTTTTTTCAAAATTTTCGGTCTTTTTCCGTTTATATTGCAAAAAATAAAAATCACAGAGGCAATCAAATACCATCAACAGAAAGCTCTATTTGTGGGAAAAAAGGATGCAAATTTTGTTTGGGTACAACATTGCATTATCGCGCAATTACCAGTTAAAGCAGCGCAGTGCTAAATTGTTAAAAGTGCTCTGGCCATTGAGCAGCCTAATCTTCCTGGGCTGAAGTGGTTAAAGAAATGTTTCATTTCTCTTTCAAAGTATTTTATTTTTATAAGACATAGAACAGAGTAACAATGAAACTATCACTATGAATGCATGGTACAAAATGGTAGGTGCACTACATTATTTGTTGGTACAATACAGTGAAATAAGAAGGTATAAAGAGAACCAACCAGAATATATAGCATTTTAAACTAACAATCCCCCATTGGGGGGGTTAATATTATGTAAGAGCTACCTCCTGGCCCGCCGTTTGTTTGTGGACGAAATCCCGTGAACAACCGAAGTGCCCCTCCGTCCTATGGCCCACGGAAGAGGGTCCCATCCCCCCGGCACCCCTGACGGGATCATGCTGTGCCGGGGAGAGGGGCCCCCCATCGAGCAGAGAGCCCCCCCTATTAGATCTGCTGTCTCTAGAGCGGGATTCTGAGGGTGTACTAGGTGTAGAAGACAAAATCCCTGTAACAAAAGGGGACAGACCCCAGGGAAGAAAGAGGGGGAAAAGAACAGAAGGAGGAGGGGGAGAGGGTTGGGGAATAAGGTTTACGTTTCTCGATTATTGTCCTGGTATTCGCCCGGAAGCAACCCTGGGTAAATAGCTATGCCCATAAGTTTAGCCCATGGTTCCCAGATCATTTCAAATTTCTGTTTTGTATCATTAAGGCTGCTTGCCAATTTCCTGGTCGCTGCCCTTGTGGAAACTGTGGGTTGCTTCCAAGCCCTAGCCAGATTTATTTTGGCTCCTAGAAATATAAAATGAATCAGTTTGCGATTGTGCTTGGAGAGGCAAGAAACGTGTGCATTCAGTAGAGCGATTTCTGGAGACCTGGGGATCGCACATCCAGTTGCTCTTTTGTTTAGATTAAATATCTTTTTCCAGAAAGGCTTAATTCTGGGGCACGTCCACCACACATGCGAAATTGTGCCTGTGATTTGGCAACCTCTAAAACATAGGGGTCAACTGATGGAAACATTTTTGCCAGCCTAGCTGGTGTCATGTACCATCTGGTCATCATTTTTATATTTGTTTCCATAAGGGAGGTATTGATAATTCCTTTGTATGCCGATGCAATTGCTGATTGCCAAGTCTCCAGGCTCCACTGGAATTGTAGGTCCTGCTCCCAGGCTAACATGTAAGGAGATTTGCCATGGGGTTGGGAAAGTGACGCATAGACGGCTGAAATACCTCCTCTCTGCTCCATGGCCTGACCACACCAAAGTTTGTAATTGGAAAATTTTGGGGGATTCGATTTATCCAACCAAAGAAAAAACAAATTTTTCTTTTTGTAGAGATAATAGCTCTATGCACAGGTTATAGTGGGATGGATGAGGAGGGAGGGGGAGAGTAGGGTGAGAAAGTCCAGGAATTGGATACTCTTGGAAGTGGCAGCAACAAGTCAAAAAAAGTGTCCAAAGATATATGGTTAAATACAGTGGGGGGGGGGAGTCTGTAGCCGGGGTATGTAACCTCAGGGAAAAGTCACTGGCACTAGTTCGAGAAGCAGCATGCTAAAGGGCAGAGAGACCTTTGGGAAGAAATAAAAAGAGAAAAAGCAGCACCAACCTAAGTGCAGTAGTTAAAACACACACTTTTTATTACAGTAGAGATATACTCACTCTGAGTAGGTAAAAAAACAGGCACATTAAATGAAAGAAGTCCGGATGGACGGTGATGTTGGCGGGCAGGGCTCCACAGGGCTCCACAGGGGGCTAACCTTCAATGCCGAGCAGTCCTGTCTGGCAATGCCGGTGGATTCTAGTGACCCTAGTCTGGGACACTGGAATCCACCGGCGTTGCCAGACAGAACTGCTCGGCATTGAAGTGTTTTAACTACTGCACTTAGGTTGGCGCTGCTTTTTCTCGGTTTGTCCAACCATATGCTTTGCAGGAAGTGATTGATTTGGCTAAACCGAAACCATTCCGAGTGTGGAAGGTCTAGTTTACTGACGCATTGTGCAAGGGTTATGGGACCTCTAGACGTGAAGAAATGGCCTATCCGGTACAGCCCCTTGTCTAGCCACCACTGGAAGGCCTTAATGTCTAATCCTGGAGGTAAATTCGGGTTTCGGAATAAGCGTGACAGGGGCTTCATTGCAGAGGAAAGGTTTGGATTTGATTTCAGTTTATCCCACATCATGAAGGAGTGTGAGAGTGTAGGGGCTAATATAGGGGGTCTATTTTTGGGGAGAGTCCAGAGTAAAAAATCTAGGGTGTTTTGGGGGACTGCTTGCCGTTCTATCTGTATCCAATCTGGTCTTTCCATGCTGAAGTAGATCCCCGAAAACTGGGCAAGTCTGGCTGCCTGGTAGTATCTGTGGAGATGTGGGAGGCCCAGCCTGCCCTGCTTTCGTGAAAGAAACAGGGTCTGTTGTTTTAGCCTGTATCCAGAGCCCCCCCAGATAAATTTGAGAATTTTGCTCTGGAAGGACTGAAGGTGTTCCCTCCTCAGTGGGATGGGAAGGGCCTGGAAAAGGTAGAGCAGTCTAGGCATCAGCATCATCTTCACAGCATTTACTCTTCCTAGCCAGGATACATTTTGTTTGGACCAGGATTTTAAGTCTTGTTCCAGTTTATGGTACATGGGGGGGGGGAGTTTTTGGTGTAAAGAGATTCAAATTTGGGGGTCAGGGAGATGCCTAGGTATTTGATGGCTGAGTCATTCCAATCAAACTGAAAGTTTTTCTTAAGTAGGGAGACTGTCTCAGGGGTGAGGGAGATGTTGAGGGATTTGGAGTAGTTTACTTAGAGGCCAGAGGAGTTCGTGAAAAGGGATAGAGTTTTGCATAGATTGGGTAGGGATGTGAGGGGAGAAGTGATATAGAATATTAGGTCGTCAGCAAAAAGACCACATTTGTGCTCCTGGGTTCCACAGGGGACCCCCCTAATGTCTTGATTCTCTCGAATCACTATCACTAATGTCTCTATGGCTATGGCAAACACTAGGGGGGATAAAGGGCAACCCTGCCTCGTGCCTCTTGCGATGTGAATCGGGGAGGAGTGGTATCCTTGCAATCTGATAAGAGCTGTTGGTGTGGAATATAGAGCTTTAATAGTTCCTAGAAAGCGTTTATCAAACCCCCAGTGATCTAGTAGCGAGAAATTATATTGCCAGGATACTGAGTCGAACGCTTTTTGTATATCCAGGGAGAGTAACATACCCTGCTGCCTGATACCCCCCCGGCCAGTTCGTTTGTAGGATAGATGCTATGTCTATGGTTCGTCTGGTCTGGTCAGGTCCCTGTCTACCCGGTATGAATCCCACCTGGTCTTTGTGGATATAGGAGTTGATAAAGGAATTTAGCCTATTAGCAAGGATTTTGGTGAGAATTTTCAAGTCATTGTTTATTAATGAAATTGGCCTGTAATTCCCTACTTCTTCGGGGTTTTTATCTTGTTTCGGAATAACGGTAATAAAAGCCTATTTAGGTCGGGACTGAGGGGGGAACCGGTCACCTTTTCGTTAAAGAATTTGGTCAAGTAGGGAGCTAAAGTCTCTGTGAAAGTTTTATAGTAGGGCACCGAAAGCCCATCTGGTCCCAGGGCTGATCGCCTCTTAAGGTTTTTAATGACCTCTAGAGTTTCAGGTACAGAAATTTGCTCCTCCAAAATTGATTTGTGTTTTTCAGATAGTCGGGGGATAGGGAGGGTTTTGAGAAATTGTGAGATGGAGTTATCAGTGCCCTTCTGGTTGTCGCTATAGATCTTAACATGAAAGTCCCTAAATGCTGAGAGGATTTTGGTGGGGTCTGAGGTAGTAATCTGGTTATGTGTTCGGATCCTCGGGAGTGCATTCCACTTCATCTTGGGGGTAAGCTTATTGGCTAGCATCATGCCTAGACTATCCTTCTGAGAGTTAAACTTTGCTCCACTCCACCGCAACAGTTTCTCAGCACGTACTGTGAGGGCTAGGTTCAGTTCTAGTCTGGCTATGTCTATTTGTGATGTAGTGACGCCGGTCGGGTCCTTTTTATGTTGAGCCCAGAGGGAAGCGTATCCTTTTTCTAGTCTAACTATGTCTGCCTTCCTTTCCTTTTAAATTTGTGTTGCGATTTGTATAATTTTGCTTCTGATGGTGGCTTTATGGGCCGCCCACAGAACTTCTGCCGAGATATCGCCAACATTGTTTAGCAAGAAATATTCTATTAATGCTTTGTTGATCTCCGTCACTAATGGGGTCTGAAGTACTGAATGAGGGATAAGGGCTAAATTGCCCGGAGGATGGGGAAAAAAGGACTTTTAAGGTGCTGTTAACAAAGATATAATCAAAAATTCTGTACAATCATATTAAAAAATGAAAATTTTATTGAATTGAGATTAAAATATTCATGTCTCTCATAGAAAGTGGGACATGCTTTTAAGAACAATATGACATTAATGAATATCACCCAAAATTGTTCACATTGGATAATGCAACATAAAGCAACTACTCAGAGGTGCCATGACAATCTGCCGCTCGACATGTTTCGCTCTAATACGAGCTTCTTCAGGAGTTTAAAGGCTATGATTGTAGTGGACTCAGGCTGTAATACATCAATGCGACATAAATGTTTCAATATGGTGGCAACATGAATGTTTCAATAGAGTGGCAAATTAGTGCTGATTTTGAACCGGGAAGTTCTCTCATATATGTAGGGACATCGCTGCCATAGTGTGACCACAGGGGAACAAAAAGTTGTATACTGGCCCTAAAGCATAAAAGTATCACGGTAAACATGTGTTAAATGGATATGGCTAGATACCATAGTTTCATCAAACCAGTCGATGGTGACTACAAAAACGATAATCAACCGCGATGTTTTTTTGTAGGCAGTAGTCCGGCATGCAGATTTGGGAGAGCTTCACGCTGCCTCCATTGAACGGCGCCGTTCAATGGAGGCAGCGTGAAGCTCTCCCAAATCTGCATGCCGGACTACTGCCTACAAAAAAACATCGCGGTTGATTATCGTTTTTGTAGTCACCATCGACTGGTTTGATGAAACTATGGTATCTAGCCATATCCATTTAACACATGTTTACCGTGATACTTTTATGCTTTAGGGCCAGTATACAACTTTTTGTTCCCCTGTGGTCACACTATGGCAGCGATGTCCCTACATATATGAGAGAACTTCCCGGTTCAAAATCAGCACTAATTTGCCACTCTATTGAAACATTCATGTTGCCACCATATTGAAACATTTATGTCGCATTGATGTATTACAGCCTGAGTCCACTACAATCATAGCCTTTAAACTCCTGAAGAAGCTTGTATTAGAGCGAAACATGTCGAGCGGCAGATTGTCATGGCACCTCTGAGTAGTTGCTTTATGTTGCATTATCCAATGTGAACAATTTTGGGTGATATTCATTAATGTCATATTGTTCTTAAAAGCATGTCCCACTTTCTATGAGAGACATGAATATTTTAATCTCAATTCAATAAAATTTTCATTTTTTAATATGATTGTACAGAATTTTTGATTATATCTTTGTTAACAGCACCTTAAAAGTCCTTTTTTCCCCATCCTCCGGGCAATTTAGCCCTTATCCCTCATTCAGTACTTTATTATAGGATGTGGTGCTTACAGTTGAGTATCTCTGTCCTTCCTATATCCTAATGGGGTCTGAAAGGATTGACTCATTTAACCTCCAATGAAAATGCTTAGATCTGTGAAAGACATTGTGTAGAGTCACTGTGACGATGGAATGGTCAGAAAGAAATGTGTCAACGATTTTGGAACTGGCAACATTGGGTAGACGTTGTGTGGGCATTAGGATGTGATTTATCCTAGCATAGGCTTGATGGGGGCAAGAGAAGTGAGTGTAGTCCCTTTTCTTAGGGTTCGATTCACACCATACATCAGTCATTCCATATGCATGAATCAAATAAATTTATGTGGAAATATCGCGCTGTCAAGAAAAAAAATGTGTGTAAGCAGCTAGCACATACAAGTGATCTAATCCTGTGGGCAAACTTAAATAAAGAAAAGTGCAGTGCTAACAAGTAAAAAATAACATTAATTCATGTCTTGCAATGAATGATATAGATCAGTGCATGAAATCCATAGGTATGTAAAATGATATGATAAACTTTCTAAATGATATAAATTGTGTCCGTGACGTAAAAAATGTTTTGTGACACACTTGTAATTGGTGTTATAAATAAATTAGTCCGTGAAGAGTAAAGTTCTGAGAGGTGTATAACATCAGGAAGTGAAGAAAATTGATAGATTGAAGTGTTGATAGAAGATCCACCACCGCTCAAAAAGGGGGCTTACCGGAAAGATTGGACTCAGATGGGTGTACACCCACTGAGTCAATCAAGATTGTAAACGTGGGGATCAACGATGGTGTCTGTTTAACATACGTAAATCCAGGTGACCCAGGTGCTTGCAAGGATATATATGGCAAAGGGGGCAAATCCAATCAGGCATCCAGAGTATATATGGAAAAAACGTGAGAGTACATAGCGTAATACTGCATAAAAGGCTTAAAGCTTATTTATTGAAGATAAAAACACTCACATTTCTGGAGAGAAAACAGTGCTTAAAATATGAAAGGTATGACAGTGTCAGTGGTGTCAGCAGTCCGTCCCGATGCATTTCACCCTAAGGGACATCCCTTACAGTGGGGGAAATGATTATTTCCTCTCCTGCAGATTTTGTAAGTTGCCCACTTACAAAGATATGAAGGGTCTATAATTTTTAATCATAGGTGTATTTTAAATCATAGAGACAGAATATCAACCACAAATCCAGAAAAAACATATAAAACAAATGCTATAAATTGAGTTGCAGTTCAGTGAGTAAAATAAGTATTTGATTCCCAAGCAAAACATGATTTAGTACTTGGAGGAGAAAGCCTTGTTGGCAAGAACAGAGGTAAGACGTTTATTGTAGTTGGTAATGCGGCGAGTTGCGTTAATGCCAAAGAGCTAAATTTTGGCCTCATCTGACCACAGCACTTTTTCCTAATCCTTCTCTGAATCATTTAGATGTTCATTGGCATGACTGTACATGTGCCTTCTTGAGGAGGGAGACTCGCCGTGTTTAGAGAAGAAAAACACCATCCCTACAGTCAAGTACGGAGGTGGAAACATTATGCTTTGGGGCTGTTTCTCTGCTAAAGGTACAGATTGACTTTGCTGCATTGAGGGGCCAATGGACGGGGCCATGTATTGTAAAATTTTGGATGAGAACCTTCTTTCCCCAGCCAGAACACTGAAGATGGGTCATGGATGGGTCTTCCAGTATGACAATGACCCAAAGCATACCAAGTAGTGGCTCAAGAAGAAGCACATTAAGGTCATGGAGTGGCCTAGCCAGCCTCCAGACCTTAATCCTATAGAAAATTTATGGAGGGAGCTGAAACTTAGAGTTGCCAAGTGACAGCCAAGACACCTTAAGGATTTAGAGAAGAGCTGTAAAAAAGAGTGGACCAAAATCCCTCCTGAGATATGTGCAAACCTGGTCACTAACTACAAGAAACATCTTACCTCTTTGCTTTACAACATGGGTTTCTCTACCAAGTACTAAGTCATGTTTTGCTTGGGGATCAAATACTTATTTTACTCACTGAACTGCAATTTAATTTATAACATTTGTATCATGTGTTTTTTTCTGGATGTTTGGTCGATATTCTGTCTCTATCATTTAAAATAGACCTATGATAAAAATGATAGACCATTCATTTCTTTGTAAGTTGGCAAACTTACAAAGTCTGCAGTGGATTAAATAATTTTTTCCCCCTCTGTATATATGTGATTCTGCACAGTGTGGTCATCAGGGCTGGTGCTACCACTAGGCAAACGAGGGCGCACTGCTGCCTAGGGCACCCGGCCACTGGTGTTCCTACTCTCTTCTCCCTGTAGCAAGCAACTAAGTCTAAGCATCAGCAGGCAACCGCCCCTCTGTTCGCACATAGTGTCAGAGGCGCAGCGACGGCGGAGGACCGTGTCTGTGTCCCGACTCCCGAATGAATGGAAGCAAGTAAACATTAATTGATGGGCACTGATAGGCTGCATTGATGGGAGCTGGTAGGCTGAATTTGATGAAAGCTGGTAGGCTGCATTTGATGGGAGCTGGTAGGGTGCATTTGATGGGCGCTGGTGAGGCTGCATTATATGGGTGCTGGTGAGGCTGCATTTGATGGGCGCTGGTGAGGCTGCATTTGATGGACGCTGGTGAGGCTGCATTTGATGGACGCTGGTGAGGCTGCATTAATGGCTGCTGGTAGGCTGCATTTGATTGGAGCTGGTAAGATTGCATTTGATGGGAGCTGGTAGGCTGCATTCGATGGGTGCTGGTGAGGCTGAATTTGATGGGCACTGGTGAGGCTGAATTGATGGCTGCTGGTAGGCTGCATTTAATGGGTGCTGGTAAGGCTGCATTGATGGCTGCCTAATTAAAAAGGTGGGGTATAGATGGGCAGAGCAAAGGGGGTGGAGTCAGGGGTGGAGCCAGGGGGTGTCAAAATGAGGTTTCACCTAGGGTGTCAAAAATCCTTGTACCAGCCCTGGTGTTCACTCTGTAGCAGTAAATCTGCTATGGGGTGGTCCACAAGTGGTTAAACAAAATAACTAGAAGCTGGCAAAAGAACAGGAGTATTACCTTCAGGAGCCATTAAAAACTCTTTTCACCTTTAAAACCCACACAAAAAATGTTTTTTTTTCTTCCCCATTGACTCCAATACATTTCATCATATGCGTGAAATTTCAATGAAATCTTGCTACTTTCACCAAAATTTTGAGAGCATAAGAGCTCTCAGTTTTTCTTATTCCTTGTCCTTAGGTAGTCCTTTACATTGTAAAGGATGTAAGGGGTACAATGTTCCTTATAACCACATTTTGTAATTATACCTAAGACGGGTCCTTTCACCTAGCACTTGCATCAGCAAGTGAACAGTAAACTCAATCTCCATTCTGAACAGAAGCAGGTTGATATATATACCACATTTTGCCAAAATCTCACAAACTAAATAATTGAACATTTAAAGATCCAAATAGGAATTTTTGGGGATTTTAAAGGTGCACATTTACAACAAGAAAAAAACGAACATCCAAAAATGAATATCTGTTCATACAGTATATTAACAGGTGCAGGTATTCATTTTTGGATGTTTGTTTTTTAAAAGTCTTTCAATAAATGTATATTTTTTTATGAATTCTTGTTGTAAATGTGCACCTTTAAAATCACCAAAAATTCCTATTGGGATCTTTAAATGCTCTAACTAGAAGATGTGGTGCGGAATAAATATTAGTTGATAAGTAATAATTCTTCTCCTTTTCATATAATTGAACAGAAATGTTAGTTTTCTCAAGTTTTGAACGTAGGCAGGAGGTAAATATACATGCATTGACTAGTTTATGAGCAAGTTTATTGGTGTATTCACTAGACACGTGCATTCGTTTTCGTCCGAATGCATTTTCGTCCGAATTTCAGGTATTTTCGTTATTGTTTTAACAAGCGATAACGAAAGCGCAGAATACGAAAACCGAAAGATCCGACATGAAGAAATGCTTTATTTTCGTTTTCGTTGCGACAACAGTTCAATGTAGATAGGAGATTCGACATGACAATAACAATCTGTGTCTATCGAACCTGTGGTCGAATGTGCCTAACCTTAACTCTATTAGTCCAAGATTATTCTACATAGAGAGAAAAGATTCGACATAGAGAGAAAAGATTCAACATAGAGAGAAAAGATTGTTGCTGGAAATGGGTAGGTAAAGTAAAATAAAAATAATGATGATGATGAATGTTATTGGCCAATTGTAACCAAAGAGGAGGGGCAGTAAAATAGCTAGAACTAAGTACACACGTACAGCCAACTTACTTTCACTTACGATTTGCTAGCAGAGAGACACACACACACTGAATCATTTCAGAAGACAGTCAATCTTAGCTGGTTCGTTTGTCAGAGAACCTGAATTATTTAGTAATTAAGCATAAGCACAGCAGTAGAACAATAGTGAAGCAAGTTACAGTTCCACTCAACTTTTTCATAATAATCTGCTGCTATTGTGTTAGTGTTGTGAACTTGATAGTGATACTAGTGTTGCTGGTGTTGTGTTAGCCTCAGAGGCTGCCCGTGTTGTGGGGGGGATTTATTATTATAGATTCTATATTATAATGCCATATCAATATCTGACGCAACGTCAGATGCCGCGCCCGTCATTGCACTTGGAGATTGAGAAACGAATGTGAAAGTTGGCTGACTGTTGGGGTAGAGTAGACCATTCAACATGAATGATGAAGACTCGACACAGCAACGAAAAACATACAAACGTTGAATCTTTGGCTTATGGGTATTGCGTAAAAACTCCGCCTCCATGGGAGGCCTCCCGGTGACTGCTGTCTTTTGGCGGATGACCCCACCCCAGTCTGACATCACATGATGTCACATGACATCAGAAGAGGGCAGGGTCACTCGGTTACGTCACCGGGGGGCCCCCTGCCATTGCCTATATAGGCAATGGCAAGAGACGGCAGGCACCAGAAGGCCTCCCATCGAGGCAGAGCCTTTTTTTTCTCTATTTTTCATGTCCATCTTTTTTAATAAAGGAATTGTCAGAAACTGTCTATTGTGATTTTTACTTTTTTTACACTTTTTTTCGAGAATGGGTAGAGGTACAATCTACCTGAATGGGTAGGGGTACAAAATGCTTTGGGGGGACCCGAAAGCACTCTCCCCCATTGAGGGCAAGCAGCCTGGTATGGTTCAGGAGGGGGTGGCCGCTCGCTCATCCCCCCCCCTTTCCTGGTCTGCCAGGCTGCTTGCTCGGATAAGGGTCTGGTATGGATTTGGGGGGGCCCACACCAATTTTTTTTTACTTTGAGTGTGGAGTTCCCCTTAGAATAATGCCAGACCCAAAGGGCCTGCTATGGATTTTGGGGGGGACCCCATTCCGTTTTTTTCCCTAATTCTGTGTATATATATATATATATATATATATATATACATACACAGATTACATGGTATATATTTTAATACATTGCCTGCACTGTATATATATTTTACACTGACTGCACTGTGTGTATGTATATATATATATATATATATATATATATATATATATATATATTAAGCTGCCTGCACACCACTAACTAACCTGTCTAATCTAATCATACGACCACCATGTAAGAAACCTTGTATAGTGTGGGGCATGGCTCTCACAGCAGACCGCGCTGTGATTGGCCAAAGCATGCAGTTCAGGTGCATGCTTTGGCCAATCAGCAGCTGTCAATGCGCTGTGATCTTGCAGTGCATTATGCAGTGCTCCGCCTAGCTGGAATTTGCTGCAAACACCCCATATGTTCGATTAGTTTGCGGACAAACACCCGATGTTTGAGTGGAACTTACGTTCGATTCGACCATTTGGACCATCTGTACTGGAGACTGTAGTGTTCACTTTTAACTATTTCCTGTGAACAGTGGATGTTCAGGAAAGCAGCACTGAGAGAGCAGGAGCTAGTAGCATTGAACGTTGTAACCTACAAGTGCTGGGGGGGGTTTACTGGGAGATGTTTAATCTTGTGCTCAATGTTTTAAGCTAAAACATTGAATGTTTAATACTTCTTTATGTTGTAGTTGAAGGACAATCTTTGAAAGGACAAGCAGAATTTCCTTGTCCTTTGATCATTGTCTAACTGTATTATGAACTAATGTTAAAAGAACACTTTTATTACTAAAGAATTTGTTTCTGGAAAATTAAATCATGAATAGCCTTTTTTAGCTTTCACTATGTGTATGTTGCACATTTAAGGCATATGCCAGACTTGTAATTTATCTTCCTTGGGAAAAAAAGCAAAATTCATCTTTTGTGACCTCCTGCTGAGTAAAGTTCTATCTTATTAATATCTATGTATCTCACATTCTCAGCCCACCGCTAAATAAATATCTGATGTTGTAAACAGTGAACCGTTTCAAAAAAACTGCTGAAAAGATCATAAAATGATTTGACTGAGGAAAATAAGTATATTTTGTTGAGGTCAAATGAGATTCATAAGTATTTTCTCAATGTGGATATGATTTTGTACATAACTTCTATCTTTAAAAAATAAAAGTTTATATCTCTGTAGGGATATGAAAACATTAGGTTTACAGACATAAAATCAATGGCATGTACAAAGTTTCCTGGTGATTATAATCCAACTGAACTTTCCATTTAAATCAGCTAAAAATACACTCCAGATGCATCAAAACAACAATTTAGTTTCTTCAGAAAAGCCTGAGAAGAAAAGCCTGTCCTCTGCCAGCATGCTGCAGAGAAGGACCCTTCCACTCTAGGCAGAAGTAGTAGTTCTTCTGTACAGATTTGACATGACTCCTAATGAGTCAGAGCTTTAACTCTCCAATCAGCAGGAAGCATGAACTTTGCTAATTGAAGAGCACTAGCTCTGAGTAGGAGGTGTGTTGGGCCTCTGCAGAGATACCACTGTTTCCACACAAAGATCAAGGGTCCCACTCTGCAGCATACTGGCAGAGGACAGCCTTTTCTACTGTAAAGGCTATATGCTGTACACTGGTAAAGTCAAGGAATCCATGAGAAACAAAATTGGAGGATGATGAATAGGGATGGTCTCAATGTTTGAATCAAACATCGGGTGTTCGTTTGCTCGCAAACAAACCGAACATATGGGGCGTTCGCGGCAAATCCAAACGCCGCAGAGCGCCCCATATTAAACTGAGAGATCGCAGTGCATTGACGGCTGCTGATTGGCCAAAGCATGCACCTGACCTGCATGCTCTGGCCAATCACAGCGCAATCTGCTGTGAGAGCCATGATTGGCAAAAGGGAGGGTGCCCTTGTCCACGCCCCACACTATATAAGGCTGCTTACATGGCAGCCGTATGTATTGTGATACGTGGAGGAGAGAACTTGAGCTATATTAAGCAGGTTAGTTAGTGATGTAAAGGCACATATATATATATATATATATATATATATATATATATATATATATATATATATATATATATACAGTGCAGTCAGTGTAGACTATATATACAATGCAGGCAGTCTAGTGTGTGTGTATATATATATATATATATATTACAATGCAGTAAGTGTACAGTATATAATACAGTAAATTGAAGTGGTAGGGTCCCCCCCAAAATCCATAGCAGGCCCTTTAGGTCTGGCATATATTTTAAGGTGAACTCCACGCCAATATTTTAAAATAATTGTCGTGAGGTCCCCCCCAAAAACCAAGAAGTCTGGCAGGCCAGGAAAGGGGGGGATGAGCAAGTGCCCCCCCCTCCTGAACCCGCTCCTGGTCCCCCCCAAAGCACCTTGTCCCCATGTTGATGGGAACAAGAGCCTCTTCCCAACAACCCTAGCCATTAGTTGTCTGGGTCTGCGGGCGGGGGGCCTATCGAAATCTGGAAGCCCCCTTTAACAAGGGGGCCCCAAGATCCCACCCCCCTGTATGAATGGTCACCCCTACCCATTCACGGAAAAAAGTATCAAAAAGTAAAAACCACAATAGACCGTTTTTGACAATTGCTTTATGAAAAAAAAAGTGTCCTGCGATGTCCATCCATCTTCATTCACGTCTCCCAAGGGACCCAAAAAAATGACAGCTGTTATATAGGCAAGGGTGGGGCCACCTGGTGATGTAACAGAGTGACCATGCCCCTTCTGACATCATGTGACATCAGAGGGGGCGGGTCATCCAGTTACATGCTTAGGTGGACCCGCCCTTGCTTATATAACAGCTGCCAAAGCCAAAAGACAGTAGTCCCTGGGAGGGCTCCCATGGAGGCAAAGTTTTTTTTTTTTTTGGTTTCCTCTTTTAATATTGTCTACTGTGGTTTTTACTTTTTTTTACTTTTAAAATAATTTTATTGAAATATTTCACATAAAACATAAAATTGCGAATAATCAGTATACAAAAAGGTACTGAGACAGTTACATGCATTTGCATGCTAAAGTTATACAGCCATCTGAATAGTACATAACAAGACTGTTATTGAGGAAAAAGAAGAGAGAAAAAGTACAAAAAGGGAAAAAAAAAGAAAAGAAAACCATATTGTGATGGCTACCAAATCCTCAATAACTTCCTATAAACCCCTCCAGTCATTTAGTGTGCCATCCTCTCTGTACCGAAACATCTCAGTGTCTTTTTTTTGGCTAAATAAGGTGAACAGAGAGTGAACAGTCGATAATGACAAAAACTGTATAGGCAAGCCAATGGGCACAGAATGGCTGCATGAGGGTAGTAATAAACTATGATAACTTCTGCGGTAAATAGTAGAGAGCTCAAGGGGAAGAAAATTAGGCCCAGTTCAGTAGATCTATACATTCAGGTCAGAACAGACAGAGGGAGCCCAACACTGCTGGAGCAGGACACAATGTTAAAATATGTGTCCTTGGGGGGCGTACATCAGGATGCCCCGGGGGCCCACACACACTACCCCTGTGGGATCTTCCTGTAGGTGTGTTAAGGATCTCCCCAGCATCCGTCGCCACCTTCAGGATCATTAGGTCCAAAAGGGAGGGCTATAAAGGCGGAGCCCTCCATTTCCTGACCATTATGGAGGTGATGATTAAATGTATCGCACTGTGAAAGGATCCCTCTGACGTCCTAACCATCCATCTCCAAGATTTTCCCTGCTTGAGGTGTTACATTTTCTTAGTACATCAAAAGAGCCTCAGAGGCTAAGTAGTTCCAAAGAATCGGGAGAGGAAACGTGCGAAAAGAGAGAATAGGGAAGTAGAAGGATAGGAAGTTGATCAGCTTAACCACTTGACAACTGGGCACTTAAACCCCCTTCCTAACCAGACCAATTTTCAGCTTTCGATGCTCTCACATTTTGAATGACAATTACTCAGTCATGCAACACTGTACCTATATGAAATTTTTGTCCTTTTTTCACACAAATAGAGCTTTCTTTTGGTGGTATTTAATCACCGCTGGGTTCTTTATTTTTTGTGCTATAAAAGAAAAAAAGACCAAAAAATCTGTAAAAAAAATGCATTTTTCTTAATTCCTGTTATAAAATTTTGCAAATTACTAATTTTTCTTCATATATTTTGGCCAAAATTTATACCGCTACTTATCTTTGGTAAAAATAACCCAAATTGGTGGATATTATTTGGTCTTTGTGAAAGTTATAGAGTCCAAAACTATGGTGCCAATATCTGAAAATTAATCACACCTGAAGTACTGATGGCCTATCTAAATTCTTGAGGCCCTAACATGCCAGAAAAGTACAAATACCCCCCAAATGACCCCTTTTTGGAAAGAAGGCATTCCAAGGTATTTAGAAAGATGCATGATGAGTTTTTTGAAGTTGTCATTTTTTTCCCACAATTCTTTGCAAAATCAAGTTTTTTTTTTTACTTTTTTTTTTTTTGACAAAATTGTCATATTAGCAGGTTATTTCTCACACACAGCATATGCATACCACAAATTGCATCCCAAAACACATTCTGCTATTACTCTCGAGTACGATGATACCACATGTGTGAGTCTTTTACACAGCGTGGCCACATACAGAGGCCCAACATGCACGGAGCACCTTCAGGCGTTCTGGAGCTCCCAGGCCAATTCTGACATTTCTCTCCTACATGTAAAAATCATCATTTATTAGCTAGAAAATTACATAGAATCCCAAAACATTATATATGTTATTTTAACAAAGACCCTGGAGAATACAATGGTGGTAATTGCAACTTTTTATCTTGCACGGTATTTGCGCAGCAATTTTTTAAACACTTTTTTTTGTAAAAAAAAACTGTTTTGTGCTTTGAAAAAAAACAAAACAGTAAAGTTAGCCCAATGTTTTTGCATAATGTGAAAGATGAAGTTACGCTGAGTAAATAGACACCCAACATGTCACCTTTCAAAATTGCACGCGCTTGTGGAATGGCACCAATCTTCTCTACTCAAAAATCCCCATAGGCGATGCTTTAAAATTTTTTACTGGTTACATGTTTTGAGTTACAGAGGAGGTCTAGGGACAAAATTATTGCTCTCACTCTACCAATCGCAGCGATACCTCACATGTGTGGTTTGAACACCGTTTTCATATGTGGGCGGGACTTACGTATGCGTTCGCTTCTGCATGCGAGCACATGGGGACAGGGGCGCTTTAAATTTTTTTATCTTTTGTTCATTTTACTTTATTTATTTTCATTTGATGCTTTTTTCCAAAAAAAAAAAAAATTGAACACTTTTATTCCTATTACAAGGAATGTAAACATCCCTTGTAATAGGAATATGGCATGACAGGTCCTCTTTACAGTGAGATATGGGGTCAATAAGACCCCACATCTCACCTCTAGGTTGGGAAGCCTGAAATTAAAAAAAAAAAGATCCTGGCTTCGATCATAGCGGTGAGTCGGTAGAAGCACCGGAGGGTGGCGGGAGGGGGGACATCCCCTCTCACCTCCCGTAAGAATGATCAAGCAGTGGAACAGCTGCTATGATCATTCTTATGGTGTAGGGAATCGCCGGCTGAAAAAGCTGATATCTGAATGATGCCTGTAGCTGCACCCATCATTTAGATATCCCTGCAAAAATTCAAGGACGTTGTATGACAGCCGGCGGGCGGGAAGTGGTTAAAACGCATTTTTTTCTTTTAACACAAAGTTGTCCATTTATACAATATTTCTAACACATAGCATGTACATACCAAAAATGACACCCCAAAATAGATTCTCCTACTCCTCCTGAGTATGGCGATACCACATGTGTCAGACTTCCACAGCCTGGCCACATACAGAGGCTGAGTATAGCCAAGTATGGCAGAGCATGGCAGAGCATGGCAGAGCATGGCTTGGTATGGCTGAGTATGGCTCGGTATGGCTGAGTATGGCTCAGTATGGCTGGGTATGGCTGGGTATGGCAGGGTATGGCTGGGTATGGCAGGGTATGGCTGGGTATGGCTGAGTATGGCGGGTATTGCAGGGTATGGCTGAGTATGGTGGGGTATTGCAGGGTATTGCAGAGTACTTCGAGGTATTGCAGAGTACTGTGGGGTATTGCAGAGAATTGTGGGGTATTGCAGAGTACAGCAGGGTATTGCAGAGTACTGTGGGGTATTGCAGAGTACTGCAGGTATTGGAGAGTATTGCAGGGTATTGCAGGGTATTGCAGAGTATTGCGGGGTATTGCAGAGTATTGCAGGGTATTGCGGGGTTTTGCAGAGTACTGCAGGGTATTGCAGAGTACTGCGGGGTATTGCAGGGTATTGCGGGGTATTGCAGTGTACTGCGGGGTATTGCAGAGTATTGCGGGGTATTGCAGAGTACTGCGGGGTATTGCAGAGTATTGTGGGGTATTGCAGAGTACTGCAGGGTATTGCAGAGTACTGTGGGGTATTGCAGAGTATTGCGGGGTATTGCAGAGTATTGCGGGGTATTGCAGAGTACTGCGGGGTATTGGAGAGTATTGCAGAGTATTGTGGGGTATTGCAGAGTATTGCGGGGTATTGCAGAGTACTGCGGGGTATTGCAGGGTATTGCGGGGTTTTGCAGGGTATCGTGGGGTATTGCAGAGTATTGTGGGGTATTGCAGAGTACTGCGGGGTATTGCAGAGTATTGTGGGGGTATTGCAGAGTATTGTGGGGCATTGCAGAGTAGTGCAGGGCATTGCAGAGTATTGCACAGCATTGCAGAGCATTATGGATGGCTGAGCATGGATGGATGGATGGCTGGACGTCACTGTGCAGCGCTGTGGGCACTACACATACAGCCCACAGCGCTGCTACCATCCATCCATCCCCCTCTCCACTCACAGCATACCGATCGAGACACAGGAGGGGAGGAGAGGAACCGGCGTCATCAGATGACGTCGGTCTGTTTACATGTGATCGCTCCGTCATTTGACGGAGCGATCACATGCTAAACGGACGCGACCAATGACCATTTACCGGGATCACGGATGTTTTCGGGTGCGCGCCCCAGGGAGCGTGCAAGAGGGGAATTCTGGGAGGACATCATAGTACGCCCTCCCAGAGTTATCCAACCGCCCTGCAGCCGTCATTCGGCTATGAGCCGGTTGGTAAGTGGTTAAAGCAGGAGCAGATCCGGAACTAAGCTCCATCCCCGGTATGAGAGTTATGTTACAGTACATGGCCCAAGGCTCCCATATAGCATAAAACTTCTCAATTTTGTCATTCAGTTTAGCTACTATTTGTTCCTGGGACATGATCCAAGACACCTTTCTCTTGCAACACTGGAAAGATACAGTGGTTTTCATCCAGACTTTAGCTATAGTGATTTTCGCCCCCCCAAGGACAAAGAAGGAGAGAGCTTGTAGGTGCTTGGATATTTCAGGGATGGTGTGGTTAAATGTGGCAATGTAGGGGCTGGGACCTACTGAAACCTTTACTAATTTGCTAATTATGTGGAAGATTTTCCACCAAAAGGTTCTAATGCGGGGACCACCAGGTATGTAGCATAGAGCCCACTGGACCACAACCCCTAAAACAAAGAGGTGAGGTCCCAGGGTAGATCAAAGCCAGTCTAGAGGGGACATAGTACCACCTGGACAGAATCTTTATATTAGCCTCGATAAGGGAGATGTTACATATACCTCTGAAGGAGCGTATCCAGGACCGGCACTATTCTGTCGTCGGCCACGTTCCGCCCGTGTCCTCCGCCCAGGCCTTCGCATAGGTCGGCTTACCCAGATTCGTCTGTAGTGTGGTGTATATTAGTGAAATTCCTCCCTTTTGATCTGAAATGTTGGAGCACCAATGCTCGTAGGGGGTAATTGAGGGAGGTTCCGGTTTGGTGATCCAAATAGCGTTTAGGAAGTGTGAGATTTGTGTGAATCTAAACTGTTCCGTATTAGGCATGTCTATCTTACGCTTACAGTAGGATAAGGTAATAGGGCCAGTTTGGGTAAGGAAGTGGCCTATCCGGTAGAGACCTTTGTCTGTCCACCATCGGAAAGCCTGTATATTTAAACCCGGGGAAATTTAAGGTTGTGGAAGATGTGGGACAATGGTCGTAAGGGGGATATGATAGAGGTATGTGTGTATAGTTTAGTGCTTAAAGAGATAGAGTGAGAAAAGGTAGGGGCCATTATAGCCGGTCTTTGTTTGGAGTCACACCAAAGGAGGAAGTCAATGGTATTGAGGGGTGTTGCCCACCTTTCCATAGAGAGCCATTCCGGCTTCGGGCCTTTAGAAAAGATCATCGAGATTTGAGATAATTGTGCCACCTGGTAGTAACCCCAGAGGTCCGCAGGCCCAAGCCACCTTGGGACTTGAGGCGGAGAAGTATTTTGGACGGACATCTGTAACCCTTGTTTCCCCAGACAAAGCGTATTATCTCTGATTGGAATTTCCCCAAAAAGCTCTTCGGGAGCGGGTTTGGTAGTGAACGGAATAAGTATAAGAGGTGAGGCAAGAGAGTCATCTTTACGATGTGCACCCTTCCCAGCCAGGATAGACCACATTTAGACCACCGTTGAAGGTCCCCTCTACATTTGGTGATCATGGGGGGGTAGTTAGCTTTAAATAGGTCTTTAATATCCGGGGTCAAATGTATCCCCAAATAGGAGATGGCCATAGGAGCCCAGGAGAACGCGAAGTTATTGGTAAGCTGTGATAGTAGTTTGGGAGGAACCGTGATATTTAAGGCCGTGGATTTGGACATTTTGACCTTTAAGCCTGATATTCTACTGAATGAGTTCAGAACCCCATATATGACCGGGGTAGAAATTAGAGGAGACGTTATGTAAAGCAAGAGGTCATCTGCATAAAGGGTGCATTTGTGCTCCTTGTCTCTGCAGACCACCCCCTTAATATCGGGATTTGTTCTAATGGCTATAGCCAAGGTTTCAATGGCCATGGCGAAGAGAAGGGGGAACGTAGACACCCCTGTCTGGTGCCCCTACCAATGGGAAATGATGCTGAGCATCTTCCCATTAGTCTCACCTGGGCAGAAGCTTTGGAGCACATAGAGTGAATTAGGTTCAAGAAGTGAGGGCCAAAACCCCATCTTCTCAGAATCTCTGACAGGTAACCCCAGTCTATGGTATCAAAAGCCTTGTGTAGATCAATCGACAATAGGAAGCCTGTTTGGGGAGGGCCCCCGTCCCATTGTGCTTTAAGAAGGGAGATCACATCTATGGACCGTCTGATCTGGTCGGGACCCTGTCTCCCTGGTATAAAGCCCACCTGATCACCGTGAATATAAGGGGATAAAACTCGCTAATCTATTTGCTAATATCTTGGTCATAATCTTGATGTCGTTATTAATTAGTGAGATAGGCCGATAGTTCCCTACTTCGCTCGTGTCTTTCTCCGGTTTGGGAATCCCCGAGATATATGCTGTGTTTAAGTCTGTCCCCAAAGGGGAACCTTCCCGGAGAAAGTTAAAAAACTTAGAGAGATGAGGTGCCAAGGTAGTACCAAATTTTTTATAATACCCGGTGGAGAACCCGTCCGGTCCAGGAGAGGAGCCTACTTTCAAAGTTTTGATCGTATCAAGAACCTCTGATGGCGAGAACGGGGCTGTCCAACAGATCCTTATGGCCCTTAGACAAGGAAGGCAAACTTAAGGAATCAAGAAAACCGCTTTGTGGTTGCCCCGATGAGGGACATTGAGGTTTGTAAAGTTTCGAATAGAACCGTTGGAATTTCTCCATAATCTTAGCAGGGTGCTGGGTTAGGTCCCCTGAGAGCATCTTGATTTTTGGGAAGGCTAGTTGGCAAGGTCTAGGGCTAAGTTTAACGGCCAGCTTAGATCCTATCCTATCCCTCTGGGAATAGAAGCATGCCCCTGTCCACCTGAGATGCCTTTCAGCTGCTGTAGTTAAGGACAAATTGAGAAGGGCCCGAGCCTTGTCCAGGTTAGCCAATGAGTCAGGGGTGGGATGGAGTTTGTGAGCTTTTGCAAGTGATTGAAATTCTGCCGTCAATTTAACCGTGTCTGCTCTATGTTCTGCTTTAAGTTTGGCTGACAACTGAATTAATTTCCCCCTGATCACAGATTTATGTGCCACCCACACCGTCGATGGGGAGACGTCCGTCGTAGTGTTTATGCTGAAGTATTCCTTAATAGCTTCCTCTATGATAGAGGCTTGTATGGGGTCACTAAGAATAGATTCCTGCAGACGCCAGTGAGGGTGATCTCTATGCCCCGAAGGTCTAAAGGGATGACAAAGTGACCATCGAGTGGAGCACGTAAAGACGTGGTCTATCCTGGCATAGGAACTATGGGGTGCGGAAAGATGCGTGTAGACTCTTGCACGAGGGTTAATTTCCCTCCAAATGTCCACCAATCCCGCCCCATGTATTAGCTTCCCTATTCGAACACTTTGTTTGGATGGACGTTTAGATTTATAAAACCCAGATCCAGATTTGTAAAGGGAGAAGTCGAAGGCTATATTAGAATCCCTGCCAACAAATGTTGTGCCCTTTAGGTGGGGTCCAAGTTTGTGAAGTAGGGATTCAAAGAAAGCCCTCTGGCCCTTATTAGGTGAGTAATAGGAAACAAAAGTATATAATTCCCCATCTATGTTCCCCCAAACCAATATATAACGTCCATTGGGGTCTACAACTGTCTCAGGTTGAGAGAGGTTAATATGTTTAGCAAAACAGATTGAGACCCCTTTTGTTTTGTTAGGCACAGAGGATATAAAAAATTGGGGAAAATGGCGGTGAAGGAATGTGGTATTGTAAGAAATGGGGAAGTGGGTCTCTTGCAAGAGGAGGATATCTGGTAGAGTTGGAATAGTTTTCTCCTTTTAATGGGGGAGTTCAGGCCCTGGGTATTATGTGATATGATTTTGAGGGTGGGGGAGATGGTTATTTGTTCAGGCATAAAGTGGGTGGTGCGAGGCCCTGCTAGTGTTAAGGATCTTGCCTGACTACACCTTCCATCTTGTAAGTGCTTTTGGAACCCAGTTGGGGCATTAAACTTGTCTTTCTTCTACACTTAGAGGCGCCTTTGTTTGTTTTCTAGTGTTAAGGATCTTACCTGTCCGGTGTGAGGAAGTTACCTTGAGATTCCTGAGGTTAGAACTTGCCAAGTACACGAGACCTGGGAGGAGAGGCCAGAGGTGGAAGCGGAGTCCGGACGAGCTCATGAGGATAGAAAAAGAGAGACAGTGGAGAGGGAAGAGAGAGAGTAGAAAAGAGAGAGAAGAGGTTGCATAAATCTGAACCATTAAACATTCCTGCATGTAAAATAAACAAATAGTAATAAAATGGGGGTCCCCAGCCCCCCCATACCCCGGGGTAGGATGGTTTAGCCATACCGTACCCTAAACCTGAGAGGTTCGGAGTCCAAACAGTAGGACTTCCGGACAAGAAAACCAAGGCACTATCAGTGCTCCTGGTTTCTACTTGAGGTGCACTGGGTCCACCACGGCCCCGCCACCTGAAGAACAGAACTGAAGACCGTAAAACAGTCTAACATTTCTCAAAAGAACTGAGCGTCCCCAACTCAAAAAACAGCCGGGAGCTGAACAATAAATCCCACCCCCTCCGCGGACCCCCACTCCCAACCCTGGGGCCCAGGAGGACCGGTGAACACATAACATCGGGGTGACCATGGGCTTATAGACCGTTAGGGCCACTGACTCTAAAGAATAGTGTGGGATGACACTGCATCGCTTGGGCCTTGAGCCTCCACAGCGGTGCAGTGCAATCTGTGTGATGTGGTAGCAAACCCGACCAGTAACTGAAATGAAATTGGATACCAAGAAGCTACCCACATGGGAAAAGTAATTCTGAAGACACATAGAGTGAGGGATAACTCTCAGTGATGTTAAATTGAACATACATAACCCCTCCCACCACGGTCCAGAGTTATTTAGGCCGAATTACCCCCTGTCTCTGACCCAGGCCTTTAGAGTTATAGGGGCAGTTATTATCGGACCTGGAAAATCAGGGAGTAGAAGTATGGACAGCATCATATAATGAAGGAATCAAACACTTAATGTGGGAAATCACAGACGTGGGACAATGAGAGATCTGGGAGAATCTCTAAAAATCTGAATATGACAGAAGGAGAGTTCTGGTTCAGAGCCCTGATTCATGGATGTTGCAGGACATCACGGTGGAAGATTTTCTTTCGAACGTTTAGAGCTTTGCTTCAGCCATGTAGGTTGTAGCGGACTTCCAGGCGGAGGCCTTTTCGTGGATGAAGTGGAGCTCCTGCTGTTCTGGGAGGGCGATGGATTCAGGGGAAGCAGGCGCAATTGTAGAAGCAGGCGTTCTCCCTCTGCGAAGGAAGAAAAGCTGAAGTTTTTGTTTCTGTACGAAAAATTCAGATGCAGGGGGAAGGACCACCGATATGAGATTTCCTTTTCCAGCAGAAGTTGAAGGAATGGTTTGAGGGAGCTCCTTTTTTGTACTGTGTAGGGCGACAAATCTGCAAAGGTCTGAATCCTGACCCTTCAGGTCTGGTACGGATTTTAAGGGGAACCCCGTGCCAAAAAAAAAAAAGGCGTGGGGTCCCCTCAAAAATCCATACCAGACCCTTATCCGAGCACGCAACCTGGCAGGCCGCAGGAAAAAAGGGGGGGACGAGAGTGCGGCCCCCCCTCCTGAACCGTAGCAGGCCACATGCCCTCAACATTGGGAGGGTGCTTTGGGGTAGCCCCCAAAACACCTTGTCCCCATGTTGATGAGGACAAGGGCCTCATCCCCACAACCCTGGCCGGTGGTTGTAGGGGTCTGCGGGCGGGGGGCATAATTCACTGCGGCATCGCAGTGCATTGCTGGCTGATGATTGGCCAAGCATGCACTATGACCCGCATGCTTTGCCAATCACAGCGCCGTCTGTAGAGAGAGCTGTAATTGGCCAAAGCCAGGTTGGCTTTGGCCAATTATGCCTCAGGGGGTTTAGTACACACCCCACACTATATAAGGCCACCTGCACGGCGGCCCTGTGTAGTGTGTTCCAGCGTTGAGTTAAGTTAGATAGATTAGGCAGGACAGTCAGTCAGTTAGCTGCACTTACAGTGTATTGTCTATATATATATATGCATCCCAGGTGTTGTATATATATATATATATATATATATATATATATATATATATATACACTGTATTCAGTTTAGCTAGATCCGTTCCTGTTATTATCTTCCTACTGACAGGCAGGCAGGTGTTGTTACAGTACAGCTCCCTGAAGAAAATTGCTGGTGTTCTTCTGATCCTATTAGTACCACAGTCAGGCAGCTACACTATTTACAGTTAGTGTAGTGCGACCTCTGCACAGTGTTCAGCTAAAGCTACCTGTAGAAGGTTGGTGGTGTTTTCCTGATCCTATCACTACCGCAGGCAACTACATTATTTACACGTTAGTTAAGTTCGACCTCTGCACAGTGTTCAGCTCAAGCTACCTGTAGAAGGTTGGTGGTGTTTTCCTGATCCTATCACTACCGTAGGCAGCTACATTATTTACACGTTAGTGTAGTGCGACCTCTGCACAGTGTTCAGCTAAAGCTACCTGTAGAAGGTTGGTGGTGTTTTACTGATCCTATCACTACCGCAGGCATCTAAATTATTTACATGTTAGTGTAGTGTGACCTCTGCACAGTGTTCAGCTAAAGCTACCTGTAGAAGGTTGGTGGTGTTTTCCTGATCCTATCACTACCGCAGGCAGCTAAATTATTTACTAGACATGCGCATTCGTTTTCGTCTGAATGCATTTTCGTCCTAATACATACATAGAGAGAAAAGATTAGACATAGGGGAGAAAAGATTCGACATAGGGAAGAAAAGATAAATAAAAATAATGATGATGATGAATGTTATTGGCTGATTGTAACCAAAGAGGAGGAGCAGTAAAATAGCTAGAACTTAGTACACACGTACTTTGGCTTATGGTGTCTGTTGAAAATTTTAAAAAGATTCAACGGAGCAGGTAAACTATACGGCGTCGTACAGTTTAGCTGCTCCGTCGAATCTTCTTTGAACATTCGACAGACACCATAAGCCTTCAATGACAGATTCAACCTTAATTTGGATTTTCTGGCGAATGCAATTTTTAACGAAAAACGAAATTAATAAAAACTAATTTCGGTAGTAACTAAATAAATTTATTTTTCGGACGAAAACGAATTCTGAAATGAAATATTTCAGTGTGCATATGTCTATTATTTACACGTTAGTGTAGTGCGACCTCTGCACAGTGTTCAGCTAAAGCTACCTGTAGAAGGTTGGTGGTGTTTTCCTGATCTTATCACTACTGCAGGCAGCTACAATATTTACACGTTAGTGAAGTGCGACCTCTGCACAGTGTTCAGCTAAAGCTACCTGTAGAAGGTTGGTGGTGTTTTCCTGGTCCTATCACTACTACAGGCAGCTACATTATTTACACGTTAGTGAAGTGCGACCTCTGCACAGTGTTCAGCTAAAGCTACCTGTAGAAGGTTGGTGGTGTTTTCCTGGTCCTATCACTACTGCAGGCAGCTACATTATTTACACGTTAGTGTAGTGCAACCTCTGCTCAGTGTTCAGCTAAAGCTACCTGTAGAAGGTTGGTGGTGTTTTCCTGATCCTATCACTACCGCAGGCAGCTAAATTATTTACTAGACATGTGCATTCGTTTTCATCCAAATGCATTTTTGTCCGAATTTCAGGTATTTTCGTTATCGTTTTAACAAACGATAACGAAAGTGCAGAATCCAAAAAACGAAAGATCCGACATAAACAAATGCTTTATTTTTGTTTTCATTGCTGCAACAGTTCGATATAGATAGGAGATTCGACATGATGATGACAATAACAATCTATGTCCATCAAACCTGTGGTTGAATGTGCCTAACCTTAACTCTATTAGTCCAAGATTATTCTACATAGAGAGAAAGGATTTGACGTAGGGGAGAAAAGATTCGACATAGGGGAGAAAAGATAAATAAAAATAATGATGATGATGAATGTTATTGGCTGATTGTAACCAAAGAGGAGGAACAGTAAAATAGCTAGAACTAAGTACACACGTACTTTGGCTTATGGTGTCTGTTGAAAATTTTAAGAAGATTCAACGGAGCAGGTAAACTATACGGCATCGTACAGTTTAGCTGCTCCGTCGAATCTTCTTTGAACATTCGACAGACATCATAAGCCTTCAATGAAAGATTCAATCTTAATTTGGATTTTCAGACTAAAGCAATTTTTAACGAAAAACGAAGTAAATAAAAACGAATTTCTGGAGTACCTAAATAAATTTATTTTTCGGACGAAAACAAATTCCGAAACGAAATATTTCAGTGTGCACATGTCTATTATTTACACGTTAGTGTAGTGCGACCTCTGCTCAGTGTTCAGCTAAAGCTACCTGTAGAAGGTTGGTGGTGTTTTCCTGATCTTATCACTACCGCAGACAGCTACATTATTTACACGTTAGTGTAGTGCGTCCTCAAAACAGTGTTCAGCTAAAGCTACCTGTAGAAGGTTGGTGGTGTTTTCCTGATCCTATTACTACCCCAGGCAGCTACATTATGTACACGTTAGTGTAGTGCGACTTCTGCACAGTGTTCAGATAAAGCTACCTTCAGAAGGTTGGTAGTGTTTTCCTGATCCTATCACTACCGCAGGCAGCTACATTATTTACACGTTAGTGTAGTGCGACCTCTGCACAGTGTTCAGCTAAAGCAACTTGTAGAAGGTTGGTGGTGTTTTCCTGATCCTATTACTACCGCAGGCAGCTAAATTATTTACATGTTAGTGTAGTGCGACCTTTGCACAGTGTTCAGCTAAAGCTACCTGTAGAAGGTTGGTGGTGTTTTCCTGATCCTATCACTACCGCAGGCAGCTAAATTATTTACACATTAGTGTAGTGCAACCTCTGCACAGTGTTCAGCTAAAGCTACCTGTAGAATGTTGGTGGTGTTTTCCTGATCTTATCACTACCGCAGGCAGCTACATTATTTACACGTTAGTGTAGTGCGTCCTCAAAACAGTGTTCAGCTAAAGCTACCTGTAGAAGGTTGGTGGTGTTTTCCTGATCCTATCACTACCGCAGGCAGCTACATTATTTACACGTTAGTGTAGTGCGACCTCTGCACAGTGTTCAGCTAAAGCTACCTGTAGAAGGTTGGTGGTGTTTTCCTGATCCTATCACTACCACAGGCAGCTACATTATTTACACGTTAGTGTAGTGCGACCTCTGCACAGTGTTCAGATAAAGCTACCTGCAGAAGGTTGGTAGTGTTTTCCTGTTTCTATCACTACCATAGGCAGCTACATTATTTACACGTTAGTGCAGTGCGACCTCTGCACAGTGTTCAGCTAAAGCTACCTGTAGAAGGTTGGTGGTGTTTTCCTGATCCTATCACTACCGCAGGCAGCTAGATTATTTACACGTTAGTGTAGTGCAACCTCTGCACAGTGTTCAGCTAAAGCTACCTGTAGAAGGTTGGTGGTGTTTTCCTGATCTTATCACTACCGCAGGCATCTAAATTATTTACACGTTAGTGTAGTGCGACCTCTGCACAGTGTTCAGCAAAAGCTACCTGTAGAAGGTTGGTGGTGTTTTCCTGATCCTATCACTACCGCAGGCAGCTACATTATTTACACATTAGTGTAGTGCATCCTCAAAACAGTGTTCAGTTAAAGCTACCTGTAGAAGGTTGGTGGTGTTTTCCTGATCCTATCACTACCACAGGCAGCTACATTATTTACACGTTAGTGTAGTGCGACCTCTGCACAGTGTTCAGCTAAAGCTACCTGTAGAAGGTTGGTGGTGTTTTCCTGATCCTATCACTACCACAGGCAGCTACATTATTTACACGTTAGTGAAGTGCGACCTCTGCGCAGTGTTCAGCTAAAGCTACCTGTAGAAGGTTGGTGGTGTTTTCCTGATCTTATCACTACCGCAGGCAGCTACATTATTTACATGTTAGTGTAGTGCAACCTCTGCACAGTGTTCAGCTAAAGCTACCTGTAGAAGGTTGGTGGTGTTTTCCTGATCCTATCACTACCGCAGGCATCTAAATTATTTACACGTTAGTGTAGTGCGACCTCTGCACAGTGTTCAGCTAAAGCTACCTGTAGAAGGTTGGTGGTTTTTTCCTGATCCTATCACTACCGCAGGCAGCTACATTATTTACACATTAGTGTAGTGCGTCCTCAAAACAGTGTTCAGCTAAAGCTACCTGTAGAAGGTTGGTGGTGTTTTCCTGATCCTATCACTACCACAGGCAGCTACAATATTTTAACGTTGGTGTAGTGCGTCCTCTGAACAGTGTTCAGCTAAAGCTACAAGTTAGTGTAGTGCGACCTCTGCACAGTGTTCAGCTAAAGCTACCTGTATAAGATTTGTGGTGTTCTCATACTACAGGCAGGCAGTTGATTTTGATAGACATCTATCTATCTATCTATCTATCTATCTATCTATCTATCTATCTATCTATCTATCTATATATATATATATATATATATATATATATATATATATATATATATATATATATATATATATCCCAGCTTAGTGCAGCTACATCTCACTGCAGGCCATTAGTATGTCTGGAAGGCCAACAAGGAGAGGCAGACAGTTATAAGCCAATAAAGGAGGGCAAGCAGGCTCTGTGTCTAGAGGCAACAGTGCTGGTCATGGACATGGCGCATCCTCATCAGCACATGGCCATGGGACATGTTTGGCCTTTTTTTCGGCAGCTGGCCGTGTTGAGCCACAACATGCGGAAGACTTGGTCGAGTGGATGACCAAGCCGTCCTCATCCTCCTCATCTTCTCTCACCCATGCTCAGGGTACTTTGCCTGGCAAAGCAGCTGTCAACGCGGCCTCTTCCCTCGGCTCAATGGCATCAGTGACTCCTTCCCTAGCCCCACCATGTCCTCCTGAGGAGTCCCTCAAACTGTTTGACCACAGTGTTGGGTTCATGCTCCAGGAGGATGCCCAGCGTTTAGAAGGCTCTGATGATGATACTGAGCTAGATGAAGGCAGTAACGTGAGCATGGACAGAGGGGGTGCCCAAGAAGGACAGCAATATGGCAGTCATGCTCCCCCTGCTGCAGCATACTGCCAGGTTTGCTCCAGTGATGAGGAGGGAAGGGATGATGAGGTCACTGACTCAACGTGGGTGCCTGATTGGAGAGAGGAGGAGGAGGCACATCACCAGCGAGGCAGGATGCCCTCCAGGGGCCAGCTTAAGGGCAGCACACTTATTGCATCACGCCGCAAAGCTCCGCATGTGCAGGGCGCTGCTGTCTCTGTGCGTTATTCCAAAAGTTCTTTGGTGTGGGCCTTTTTTGAGACAAGTGCATCAGATCACACCACTGCTTTTTGCAACATATGTCTCAAGCGTATCTTGCGTGGCCAAAACATCTCCCGCTTGGGCACCACATGCTTGAATGCTTGACCAGACATAAGTTGACCTGCCATGCAGTTCGTTGGCAAGCGTACCTAAAGGACCCACACCAAAGAACAAAGAGGACCTCTCCTTGCTCCTCATCAGCTGAGATCTCCAACCCAACTTTACCTTCAGTCCTCTCTGAGACCTGCACTGAGAGGAATATAGGTGTAGAATTAGGTGTGTCACAGCCAAGCACTAGTGGGCAATCTGCTTTCGGTACACCAACGTCAGATTGTACCAGGCAAATTTCCCTGCCCCAGCCACTGCACCGCCGAAAGAAGTTCGCTCCCAGCCATCCACATGCCCAGTGGTTGAATGCTAGCTTGGCAAAATTGTTAGCACTTCAACTGCTACCTTTTCAGTTAGTAGACTCTGCCCCCTTCTGGAGTTTGTGGAATGTGCGGTTCCTCAGTGGCAGGTTCCCAAATGCCACTTTTTCTCACAGAAGGCGATTCTGGCTCTCTACCGGCATGTGGAAGGCAATGTCCATGCCTCGCTGGACAGGGCGGTCAGAGGTAAGGTGCATATTACCGCTAACTCATGGTCCAGCAGGCATGGACAGGGATGTTACCTAAGTTTCACGGTGCATTGGGTAACTCTGCTGGCAGCTGGGAAAGATGCAGGACAAGGTGCAGTAGTGTTGGAGGTTGTTCTGCCACCACGCTGCCAAAATGCCACTACTAATGATTCTGACACACCTCTCTCCTCCACCCCCTCCTCTTCTTCTTCCTCCATGGCCTCTTCCTGTGCTTTGTCCTCGGAACCAGCGGTGCTCCGTAGGCGTTCAAGGGGCTACGCAAGTATGCAGGCCAAAAGATGCCATGCAGTGCTTCAGCTGGTGTGCTTGGGGGACAGGAGCCACACTGGGGCAGAGGTTCTGTCAGCTCTGCAGGGGCAGGTTCAGAGGTGGTTCAGAAAGGTCTGTGCAATGCGTTCCCAGAGACTGGGAGGTTACAAACTATTGTTTCTGGACAACGTGTTTCTGAGGCTTCGGTCAGTCAAAGAAGGAGCGGTGGAGAAGGTGGCCGCCTGACCGATGCGTTCAGACAAATTTTTAGTCCGCAGCCCCAAGGTATGATCGGTTCCAGCAACCATCGCCAGCATCTGTTTTTCATGGTGCAGGAATACCTAGGGGCAAGATCTGACTTGGACACCTTTCCCACTGAAAATCCTCTGGGTTACTGGGTCTTGAGGATGGATCACTGGCCAGGGCTTGAACAGTATGCAATTGAGCTACTGGCCTGTCCTGCATCCAGCGTTCTTTCGGAACGCACATTCAGTGCTGCTGGAGGCTTTGTAACCGATCACAGGGTGCGTCTGTCCACCGACTCGGTTAATCGACTGACCTTCATAAAAATGAATCAGTCTTGGATCACCTGATGTAACCGAATAAATTTTTTTGAAATGTCAGATCCCTTCAAAGACTGCCTATGCTGATGCTGAGTGACTATCCTGGTATGCTGAGTAATTATCCTCTTCCTCCTCAATGATCATGCTGATAGCTTGTAAGAACATTTTTGGTTCTGGGCGCCGCCAGTCCCGCCACCAGTGCCTAAGGCCCAATTTTTCAGTCCCTGTTTAACAGGGGAGTGTAATTACAATTTTTGATGCAATTCTTTGCAGCAGGACTAGTTCCTGCGCTCCAACTAGAGTATCTGTGAGGGGTTGCAGTGTTGTGGCACCATCACCAGTGCCTAAGGCCCAATTTTTCAGCCCCTGTTTAACAGGGGCGTGTAATTACAATTTTTGATGCAATTCTTTGCAGCAGGGCTCGTTCCTGCGCTCCAACTAGAGTATCTGTGAGGGGTTCCAGTGTTGTGGCACCAGCACCAATGCCTAAGGCCCAATTTTTCAGCCCCTGTTCAACAGGGACAGGTAATTTGAATACTTGATCTAATATTTCACAGCAGGGCCTGTTTCTGCACCCACCAAGAGTATCTGTGAGGACTTACAGTGTTGTGGCACCAGCTCCACCACCACCACCAAAGGCCCAATTTTTCTGCCCCTGTTCAACAGGGGCATGTAATTACAATTCTTGATCTAATATTTCACAGCAGGGCCCTGTGAGGGCTTACAGTGTTGTGGCCACAACACCTAAGGCCCAGATTTCTGCTGAGTATATAGGGCAGGCCCCTACTTTCAAACATCCAACTTACAAACGACTCCTACTTGCAAACGGAAGGAGACAACAGGAAGTGAAATGAAATCTACCCCTAGGAAGGGAAATTCTCTCCTGTAAGAGTTAATATGGGAAAATCTTTCTCCTTTCCACTCATGCTTTATCACCAATCCTTGTTTCACTAAAAATCCCAAATTTTCAAAAAACATTTGTCGTTGGAACAAAAAGTGAGGTGAAATCTTCTGAAGAGGAGCACAGACAGCAAAACAAATGTTACAGGGGTAATAACCCTTCCCTAGGTTTTCCAAAAAGCTTAACATTGATTTTTTGGCTGGAGCTAAATATGTTAAAAATGTACCAGTTCAAAATTACAAACAGATTCTACTTAACAACAAACCTACAGTCCCTGTCTTGTTTGCACCGCCTGTATACTGCTGTACAGAGTATAAAGGGCCTGGGGGCCCCACACCTTTCCTTTTTTAATTTGGGTGCGGGGTTCCCCTTAATATCCATACAAGACCCAAAGTGCCTTGTACCCATGCCATTTGTCTCACTGATTTTCATCCATATTGCCAGGACCCGACATTACATTAAAGCCGCAAGTTTTAAATTACTTTTTTTCCTTTAAAAATTACATTTTGTGCAGGGACTGTTCTAAGCACGGGAAACATGCGCCACTTTACAGGCATACTATAGACACCCCCCAGGTAAGATATTTAAAGGAATATTTAACTTTTTTTTTTTTTACTTTAAGCATCATTAAAATCACTGCTCCCGAAAAAACGGCCGTTTTTAAAAGTTTTTTTTTGCATTGATACATGTCCCCTGGGGCAGGACCCGGGTCCCCAAACCCTTTTTAGGACAATACCATGCAAATTAGCCTTTAAAATGAGCACTTTTGATTGCGAACGTTCGAGTCCCATAGATGTCAATGGGGTTCTAACATTCGTGCAAATTTTCGGTCCGTTCGCAGGTTCTGGTGCGAACTGAACCTGGGGTTGGTCGGCTCATCCCTAGTCTCCACAGGGACTCTTTGGTCAGTTTCTCTGCTTAGCAGACTTAGGCATGTGTTTTGGAGTTTTTAACAGTGACCATCCTCCATTCTGGATCCACTGTTGGGGACATTTCTAGGATGGTTTTGGTTGCTGGCAGGCTCAGGAATGATATGACACTCTTTTAGTAGGGAAAGTCCCTTTTCCAAGGAGTCCACTATGTGAGTATTCCCATCTTTGGTAATAGTAAGTTTTGTCGGGTAACCCCACCTGTAGTTTAGTTTGTGTTTCCGAAGTCCTTTATGATGGTGGTAAGGCTCTTTCTTTTCTGGCAAGTATTCTGGGATAAATCTGCATAGAACTGTAGATTTTGGTGTTGAGGTGGGATGTTATCTCTGGCGCGCATTGCAGCCATCAATTTTTCTTTTCTGGTAAAAATGTAGGCGTGATCAGGTAGGTAGGCTGGTTTGGGCAGGTGATGTATTCTATCTATGGTGAGATCAAGCTCAGTTAGCTCAGGGAGGATTACTTTGAAAAGGGTTGTAGCATAGGGTTGCAAGTCTCCCTGCTGTATGAACTCAGGGATACCTCTGATTTTCATATTGTTCCTCCTACTGCTGTCCTCCATATCTGCCATTTTTGATTTTACCCACTCCATCTCATCCTCTTTTCCATCATGGGCATCAATCAGGTCATTTATTGTGGATGCAAACTCCCCCATTTTAGTTTCAATGTGGTCTACTCTGTTTTCAACCACTTGGATATCTTTGTGAAACTTTTGCATACATGACATCATGTCAGCCTGAAGTGTACTCCGCAGTGACAACAACATGTCCTTCAATATAGTGTCTATAACAGGCTGATTCATGGTGGGGAACTCTTCAAACCTGTCAGGAAGCTCCCTGGTATCCTCCCCAGAATCAATGTCCGTCTCAGCCATCAGGCTGTATCCAGAGCCATCCATCCTGAATTTAGCCTTAGCAGGGCTTGCTGATTGAGTTGTATTAGGGTAGGATCGAGGGTCCCAGGGGGAGCCACTATTTTTGCTGCTAGAGGCCAATTTGGGTGAAAGGGAGTGATTGCTACAGGCTGGGGTAGAGGATGAGCCGGCGCCATCTTGCCTACCTCCATGCTGCCGCTATGTGAAGTATTCGGTCAGCTTCTGTGGCTTCCTGTGCTCCTTTCTTTTCCTTGGCATTGCTATGAGGGTGTCCATGTGTAGTTCACCCAGGAAGGGTATTTTAGATGTCCCCTGGTATGCTGCTTTGTGCCGCTGTGTGTCCCTGTGTACCGGAGCTCCTCTCTCACACCGCCATTCCAGTCTGCAGCTAGCCACGCCCCAGCAATTGGAAATTTTTTAACTGATGTACACCTATAGTTTATTTGAGCTCCAGGAAAAGTAAAAACCCTACCTTGCAGGTGAGGTGCACCTGCACTGCAAGGGTTAAATGCTCATTTCTGTCTAGGGAATGGACTAAAAAAAAAATCACTTTTACTTACCCCATTTTCTGCTCCCCCAGCAGACAGCGCTCCCCCTTGCTCCAGAGGTGGATTGTTTCTCAGTGTCCTTACGTCCAAGGCAATGCTGTGGGCCCTACATCAGTCTTGATGATATCAGAGGGTACCTGTGCAGGGGACTGCATATCATGCAAGAGTCAACAGTGGTGGATTACCTATATTTCTTAATACACGGTTATATTCAGGATCATGTTCCACACTGGTACATGAATCATTTGAATAGTTTATTGCTTCCTGTATAACAGTGTTTTGCATGGATCCACCCACTGTCTTGAAATGAGGAATATTCCTCTGATTTATGGCATATATGGTAGAAGGAAACATGTAAATATCTTCTGTTTTAAGAAGGTTCTACTGCAATATTGCTTCCTGTACTCATTCTCCTGGTACTAGAGTATAATAAAATAGCATTTATTTATTTTAATAGTGATTATGGTATAGTGCTGTGTCATGAAGCTTGGAATAGTGGCTGATTCATAATGCTGGGACAAATACTGTTAGGAGACGCTGATGTCAATTCCAGCCACCTGTCTGTCTGTTGTCTGCTAGAATGTGTATTGTAAATAAGTCTCTAGTATGGGATCTAAGAGTCATTAGATCCCCATTGTTGTTTGTGTTAATTAACTCTGCTATTGTGATAATGTTGATTGGGTTTTCTGAGCTACAAGATGACCAGTCTGGCCTAAAGGTCATGTCTGAGTCATCTAGGCTGTCTAAAGGGATTAGTGTATTAGCTCATGTTAATTAGGTTAATTAGGTTACAGCTGTATTGTTAGAGTAATATGAGCAGGAGGTCTGCACCTCCTCTTTCACTGTATAAAAGAGACTGTATTCCTGTAAATAAAGAGAGATTCCTGGTTGAACTTACATACAGCCTGCCTGGTGTTTGTTCTGAGCTATCACAACTGGGTTAGAATGGCACATAGCTGTAGTTCTAATCCCAGAGCATTGGATGACCGAACAATCAGATGTTGCGATCTGCAATCTGATTCTTTAGCTGCAGAGGAGTGTCTGGAGAGTGGAATCGAGTGAGCAAGGGGCTCGTTACATGCTGCTACAATAGAATATATTTTGGGCTTCGATACTAGAATGTTGGAATTTGCTGATACTGCCTGATGGTTTACATGAGTTTTTGTGTTCTTAGTTTTATGGTTACAATGCTATATTCTGATTAAAGTTAACTCTAAAACATGTAGCCCAGTGGGAGTAAAATAAAAAAACGATAGCAGCTTTTACTGCAATACTTACCTTCAGTCTAGAGCTATCCTCTGCCCATTAGATATTACCATTCTTCTGGTTTTAATGACAACCAGCATAATTTAACCCACTTTCTCTGAATTAAGGCTCAAGGGACCCAACCCCTGGGGTGGCGGCATCACACAGCCTGGGGTCAGAGTAGAACTGTACTTAATGGAGTTCACACAAGACTGCAAAATTATTCAGTGCTGTAGTACTGTAGTGCAGTTTTTTTTGTTTTGTTTTTTTGAGGTCTTAAAAACCAGACATTCTGCAACTGGATGTGGCATAGGGTTTATTTCTGATAGGAAAGCGGGGTGGCATTTGTATGTTCTGTTTGAGGTGATTGTAGCCGTATTAGTACACATGCAACAAGAAAAATTTAGTACTGTCCATAATACTTTTTTTAATTGCACTAACATCCAAATTTTCAAGACAAGCTTTTGGGGTGTACTCACTCCTTCAAGGTTCAAGTGGTACCGGTAATGCTTGGATTTTGAAGAAGGGGGTACACCCTAAAAGCTTGTCCTGAAAATTTGGATTTTAGTGCAAATAAAAAAAGTATTATGGACAGTACTGAATTGTTCTATGCATTACCTGTATTTTTGATCTTTTCCTCACAAATATGCTTAAACAATCTGTGCAAATATTGATAGGTCCAGGGTCTTCCATCCTGTACAGTATGTTTCTGCATGTATTGACCTCACAATAATGAGGATTCTAGGGCTGGACATTAAAATTGAGTCAAGCATTGGCTCTCTCTTCTCCATCATCATTCTTCAGACCTTTGATAATAGCTTAATGTCAGAGATTTTGTGCAGCAGGTGCTCATTCCTGTGCAACAGGTGCTCATTCTTATGCACATGTGCAGAGTCATGAGCATAGAAGCCCAAGCTGAGCAAGGGCTATTATGTGCGAATAGGCGTGTGCACGCATCCACAGATTCTGATGCCCAGCAGCCATTTAACCTCCCTGGGGGTATGATTATTTCAGATTTTTTGTGCTTAAAGCGGTACCATTATTTTGCATGAAAATTGGGCATTTTATATTGTAGGCCTGTAATTCTAATGCTGCGTACCCATGACCGGTCTTTCCGTCAGAATAAACTCTGAAGGACTTTCCAACGGAGTTCAGCTGAAACTGTCTTGCCTACACACGATCACACTGTCTAGAACGCGGTGACTTACAACACGCACGATGGGACTAGAAAAGGAAGTTCAATAGCGAGTAGCCAATAGTTGCCATCTCGTACTTGCTTCAGAGCATGCGTCATTTTTGGTCCATCGGAACAGCATACAGACAAGCGGTTTTAACCGATAGGAACTGATTCCGTCAGAAAGATTTAAAACATATTCTATTTCTAAGTCCGTCAGAATTTTTGAAAAAAAAAAATCAGATGAGGCCCACACACGATCGGAATGTCAGATGAAACCATCCCGTTGGACTTTTCCTGCCGGAAAGTCCGACCGTGTGTACGCGGCATTAGGAATAACTCACTTAAATCTGTACAAACAAGAGTCTAGTAGACATCCCGGGTATGATAAAGTTTGAAACACTAAATCATAAATGATAATATAATAAAGAACTATAAATAATTATAAGAAATAATAATATAATAAAAATGATTCAATAATGTAATCAAATCAAAAACACTGAAGTTTGCTCAGTTGCAGAATTGTCGCTGTCATTACTTTCAGTGTTTGATGACGGATTTCCCCACAAAGCGCTATCGCTCAATTCTGCGAGTGATTCTAATTTATTATCGCTGTTTTCTAGCTGGTCTAAACCTGCTTTTGATGTAAAGGGACGGTTTTGGTTGCTATGGACAATCTCCAGTTTCTAGGCAAAAAGAACAGTTTTTATAATATAAAACTGCATGCAGGGCACTGGAGAAACCACTAGGGACAAAAGGGAGTTGAAATAAATTGATACAGTAATGTAATCTGTAAGATTACAGTGTACTGTATATGTATTGTGATTTTTACTTTTTGAATTTGGCGCCATTCTCCGTCCCCATGCATTGCAATGCTTGTAGGGAACGGAGCCTGGGCACTGTGATAGAATGAGCGGAAAAGGGCTCGCTCACACTGCGGGGAGACACCGTAGGATCCTGGGGACAAGGTAAGTAAGCTCTTCCTGGATCCTGCGATGTGATCCCGAGTCTGGCTCGGGGTTACTGCTTTTGGTACTGAAAGTCCACCCCCAGTCAGACTCGGGGAATACCGCCAGGGGGGTTAAACTATAGCCCCATACACACTATCAGATTTTCTGCTGATTTTTGTCTTCAGATTTACCAAAACCATGTAGTGCAAGGGCCTGCCTGATTGCATACAAATTGAAACTCCTAATGTTTGACCTCATATTATATGGTTTTGGTAAATCTGAAGAAAAATATCAGCAGAAAATCTGATAGTGTGTATGGGGCCTCAGTGCTGGGTTGTATTCAGTTCTGGTATCTGTGTTCCTGATTCTAATCCAAGTCTGCTAACCTTGTTCCTAACCTGGCTATGTCTTTAACCTCTCTTGGATAACCCCTGCCTGTTATATCTGCGTTTCACTTATGTTACTTACCTTGGCATGGATTTGTGACTTTGCTTCCTGATTTGGTACTCCACCACCAGCATGTTCCCGACTTCTGCCTGTTCCCGACCTTGAACCTAATCCTGATTCTGCACCTGTCTGTCTAGCTGCCACTGAACAAGACTTGTGACCAGACTCCATACCACCACTGGAAGGACTCCTGTGTCTCCAAGCTACAGCTCACAAATACAGCTTCCTGGCACCTGTGCGCTTCACATGACCTAGCAGTCCCTGTCTCCACTACTGGGGTGCTCAGACGGGAATTGCACAAGAGGCCACCCTCATCATCTTGGACTCCACAGTCAGGTACTTAAGCTGGCTATACACTAGTGGATTTTTGAAAGAAAAATTTGTGCAAAAATTCATACAAAAATTTGTACGAAAATTCTCAGTACATTTGACCACTTGATGAATGTTATACAAAAGTACTTCAAAATGTTGTTTGCTTTTAACATAAAAAATGGACTTTACGAAATGAAAACTGAATACCATGAATACACTGTTAGAAATCCATTCATTCATTCATTCAAAAAATGTGTCCTGCTACTTTGAATTTTCTCACCACTGTGGTCAAAATGGAACGTTCATTTCACATCATCAATTATTATAAAATCAAACTAACATTCTTATAACAAAACATTTAACATTCTTCTAGTCTATAGCCAGCTTTATAAATGGCATTCACGTCTGGTCCTCAATATATGTTTGTTTGGGGAATTTGATTGTAAGCATTGGAAGCTAGGATCATTATTATAGGTTCTATTTATCTCTTTCTATCTAAAATAAATATGTTTGTGTTGATTTACAGGCATGTAAAGCAACAGACAGTTTGCTCCTTAATCAGCATTTGTTTTTCATAAAATATGAACATAAAAATAAGAGGTTTAGAGCTTTGATGAAGTATTGCTGACCACAGTTTTATCCTTTACATCTGTTTAAGTTAATATTTCTTTCAGCTTGCTGATTTTATCCATGTCAGGAAAGTAGAAAAATTAATCTGTTGAGCACAATGCATTCAGTGAATTAAAGTAGATGTAAACCCCATTTTTATATCATACTGTAGAGTATAAGATTTCCTATCATTTGATCCCAGTCTTGCAACACAGAGTTAATCCAGCTCTGAGCAATCCTCTTTTATTGTTCAGTGAGATAAATCTTGACAAACTGAGAAAAACTTTGTTAAATCTTCCCCCTTGCTGTGAGTGACAGGTGATTTACATATCTCGTGCCCTAGCCTAAGAGACATGCAGTATTTTTTAATTCCCTCCCACTCCTTTCTTCAGCAGCTCTGCAGGGATTGACTGTTCCACACTTCAGCATGATTGGGCATGCTGAAGTCATGTGGTTACTTTCCTGTCTTTTCACTGGATGTTAGAGATCATAGCAGAAGTTCAGTGTAAGAAATACACAGGGGAGTGTACAGGTGGGCTACTACATCTACTGACATCACGACTCCACCCACCGAGCTCCAGACAACAGACCCACCCACAGAATCTTCAGTTTTTCGGGTCTAAAAAGAGACAGAGGGGAGACATTTGACAGGTAAAGATACATGCAGGAGGCATGTATATCCTTATAGATAACCCCATGGCAGTAGTTTAGAAAGGATGACATTGGGTTTACATCCACTTTAATGTACAGCAAAATCCTGCAGCGCAGCATTTCATAATTCTATTCCAAACACTTATTGCTATTTGTTCTGCTTTGGAACTAAGTAACAGATTATACAAGTAGAAAACATCATCAATAACAAATTACGAAAAGTTGTCTTTTTTGCAAAGTGACTGTAAAAAAAGTTTTTCGTTCCAAAGCTGGGTTATGACAGTTCTGATGAAGATTAAGCAGCATGAGTGAAGGAAGCCATTACTTCCAAGTCTCTGAACCCATCTTTCCTCTTGCTGCTATTCCGAGGACACGTTTCTTCATGCTCCTTCAAATTGCTTTTTCATTTCTTCTGAAATTTATTTAACACTATATACTCTATATGTACAGGGGAGTTTAATACTGAAGTTATTTATTGGACACAGAAAACATAACTGCAACAAGCATTAAAAAATAGAATTAATGAAAAAATAGTCAAGCAAGTTCAAGAAATCACTTTTAGACCGGAGCAGTAAGCAAGAAGTTATGTTTCATTGAAAGAACCACATTCAACATAATGATGTTGAAAAGACATGAAGCCAGCACCATTTAAATGGACTTTCTACTTTAATGCTGGACCAAAGGCAAAAAGATAAAAACATATCTGAAATAGATGTACATGAGCTGTTGTACCTGCCAAAGGATTAATAATTGTCTTCAGCCGGTCTTGTGATCCAGGTACATCTTGTCAGACAGAATAGCCTAGTTGGTGTCCTAATTTTTATCTGTTGCTATTAAGCATTTAAAGCAGAACTTCACTCAAAATGGGAAGTTCTACTTTTTTCCCCCAGATCAGTGTTGGATACTTTTTTAGGGGCCTAGGTGATCCGAGCAGGAGTTCACCCCCACCCCCCTTTGTACGCAGCAGGCTGTGGGACCTTTCACAAAGCGCATTCACAGTGGGAAGCTTGAAGATCCTCTTTAAAGTGAAGCTCCACCCAAAAGGGGGAGGCTCTGCTCATTTGCCCCCCCCCCCTCTGCTGCCACATTTGGCACCTTTAAGGGGGGAGCGGGTACCTGGTTTTGACAGGTACCCACTCCCACTTCTGGCTGAATTCACCGCACCAAAGTCACCCGGAACTTCAAGCCCATTCCTCCTTCCCCCGTTGCTGGGCCATTCACAAAGTGCAGCGTGTTTCACACATGCACAGTAGGGAGCCGGCTGTGAAGCTGCAAGGCTTCACTGCCGGTTTGCCTTACAAGAAATGGCAGGGGCAGCACCCGGGAGCCAATTAAAAAATCAGCAAGGGTGAAGACACTGTTGTATTTGTAGACAGGTAAGTGTTCTAATATTTAAGAAAAGAAAAACACTTGTAGAAGAGAATTGGTGCTGTTTTTATTATCAATTATTATCTTTTGTACCACAGTTCATGCTTTGACTGTTCACGTTCAGAGCAATATAACAATTTTTGATATTTTGTAAAAATAAAAATTATTTACTACATATTCAGTATTTTTTTTTTCTAATATTGTTGGCTGCTAAAAAACCCTTTATGGGGGAAATCCTCTCTTTTGATAGTATTCTAATATTAAAAGTCAGCATCTACAGGATTTGAAACTGCTGACTTTTATTTTTTTTTCAGGCAGCCTGAAGATCCTTTTTAAGCTTGGTCACCAGCTTGACTTAACCTGTTACTAAGTGATGAAGAAGAAGCATTACATTATTGAAGTCTGGATTGTCCTCTTGTACAAACTGTTGACTAAAAACACAGTGTTAAAATAGTTAGTGTTAAAATAGTACAACAGACAAAACCTGTTTTTTTCTAATTTTAGACAGAGTGGGAGGGGGTTAGAATTTTTATTGATATCTGCGACCATTGTGGAGACCACTCTTTGTTATGCTGACCATTGTCATCGGGACTGAAAATAAGCAGAAATCCGAAATGTTGTTGCTGTTATTGGAATATCAGGAAGACTGCAGCTTTTGGCTTAGTGAAGAGGTGAGTGCAAGAGTTTTTAAAGATAACATTTTGACTTGTCTTCTCATCTTTACTATTGACGTCCCTGCTTATACTGATTTATTGCTGCACCAAAAATAAACAAAAGTCCCATCTTGCTCTCCTATGTGATGTTGATGCTGCTGCAGCACACCAGAAAACAGTTAAAAGAATACTTTTTTGTTCCCAGAACTACCCTGGACTTCACTGTGAGATACACTGTTTATGGGGATGCAGCACTTAATTGTGTTATCCTGGTGCTATCATCTACTATTAATCAGCTGTGTGAAACAAATAAATTCATCATTTATATAAAGTGCTACTGTACATAAATAATTGGTAACACCTCCTGAAGATGTCATGTGACAAAACGTACGTCAGGCAGAGATACAGGAAGCTATCTGTGCAGAACGAGAGCCTGACACCTGGGAGTGGTGAGATTTTGAGGACAGTCTGTGCTTGCACCGAAAGATAGTGGAGCTGGCCAGTTATACAAAAGTGATTCAACCGGGTGCAAGGGGAATGCACTTTATACTGTAAGCACATATATTGATTTTTTTTAGATTATATTTAAACAAAAAGGTTTAACACTATTAAAGTTCTTTCTCTTACATTTTATGGCGATAGTTATGCTGGAGTGAAAAAGCTGCTGTCTAGGATTATTAACCCCTTGGGGGAAAAGCACATTTTGACCATACTCTTTCCAAAGAGGTCATGGTCATTTGGTGAGTGTACAAGTGTGGTGGTGATGCATGTTGCAGGATAAGAAACACAAAAGAGAATATATATATACCATTTTTTTGGTACTTGAGCACAGAGCACTTTGAAATGTGACATCACTGATTAATTTACAGATGAACAGCATTGGAAAGCAATTGGACACACGGCAGTTGTTACTATAGAAATCAGGAGCGCTGGTATTTTTGGTATATATATATATATATATATATATATATATATATATATATATATTTATTAGCATGATCAGAAATAGCTGTGTCCTGTTTTAGTAAAATAGTGATTCTCAGCGTGACTCTCCATTGTTATAGAGTCATATATAGACTATGCTATGCAGCCACTTGTTGCCCTCATTGAACCACAGAGACATTACTCTGGAGCAACTGCACTATGCAAGTGCAGTTGCTCCAGAGCTTAGTAAATGGGGTAATGCTTTGTTATGCAAAGAATACCCAAGCATGTGCAAGGAAATTGAAAAACAAAAAACAAAATTTTTGCTTGAACATGATTGGATAATGGAAGTCAGCAGAGCTTCTGCTCATTTACTAAGATCTGAAGCAACTGCACAGTCTATTTGCCTTTAGTAAATCAACCTCTATGACTGTGCACCTGTATTCTGTATTGTATGCTTTTTTGCCATCCTGAAACTGTTATGCATTATTGCTTCGAACTTTGCATCTGTTTGACAAACTGCAAGTTAGAGTTATTCTCTGGGGTTGATTTACTAAAGACAAATATACTGTGCACTTTGCAAAGTGCAGTTGCACTCCACAAGAGCAGTTGCTCCAGAGCTTAGTAAATGAGCAGAAGCTCTGTTGACTTCCATCATCCAATCATGTGCAAGCAAAAATGATGTTCCTCTTTTATTTTCCTTGCACGTGATTGGGTATTCTTTGCAAAGTGAAACTTTACCTAATTTACTAAGCTCTGGAGCAACCGCACTTGCAGCGTGCAACTGCACGTTGCAAAGTGCACAGTCTATTTGTCTTTAGTAAATTAACCCCTCTGTCTAATCATTCAGTTGATCACCCTATTCTGGTAAAAAGGTAGTGGTATAAAATTAGCTAGTAGATGTATATCAGCAAGTTGATGTTGTTGAGTTAAGTGCTTTGGTACTGCATGACTTATGGCAGTTGGTCATTTATTGTTGGAAATGATATTGTCACCTATGAAGAATATTAGGGCCCATTTAGATGGATGGCTTCCAGGGACAATCTGTGATCCTTGCTGGTGAACAATCTACCGTGATGCAAACTATGTGCAAAGAGCTGTGTCCAGCAGCTGCATGGCAAGATCTGTACTAGGGATGAGCCAAACACACCCCGGTTCGGTTCGCACCAGAACTTGCGAACAGGCAAAAAATTTGTGTGAACACTGTTAAAGTCTATGGGACACGAAGATTAAAAATCAAAAGTGCTAATTTTAAAGGCTTATATGCAAGTTATTGTCATAAAAGGTGTTAGGGGAGGGTCTTCTATGAATTTGGCAATAAATCTGGTCGACTCTTGGCCAGAGCCCTACAGACTCAGACAGCGACACGCACTATTCACTCAATCAAAGACCCCGCAGGGAACACCTTATCAACATCGGAAGCGATAACGGACCAATTTGTACAATATTTCTCCTATTTATATAATCTACCAACCCCACAGCTGACAAACGCTCCCAATGACAGAACGGCAGCGATCCAAGACTTTCTAAAACATTACTCTCCTATACTCCTCATGGTTGAGGAATCCTTAGGTGTAGACCTACCACTGACAGTTGAAGAGACACTAAACGCACTGAATCAACTAAAACCAGGTAAGAGCCCTGGTCCGGACGGTCTGATGATCAGCTATTACAAATATTTTCCTGATACACTTATCCCCCAACTAGTCAAGGCTTTTAACAACATCACCCCCTCTGGTGTAGCCAACAAAGAGATTCTAGAATCCCATATCACCCTCATCCCAAAACCAGGTAAAGACACCACGCTGGTGCCCATTTATCGCCCCATATCTTTGCTAAATGTAGACGTCAAACTATACACTAAAGCTTTATCCAATCGCATCATCCCCCTAATCCCCAGATTGGTCTCTCTGGACCAGGTGGGTTTTGTCCCTGGCAGGGAAGCTAGGGACAATACTACAAAAGCCCTAAACGTTCACCATTGGCTCTCAAAAACCTCTACACAAGGCTTTTTTCTGTCCCTGGATGCGGAGAAGGCGTTCAACAGGGTGGCTTGGGATTTTATGGAAGCAACATTACGAGCAGTGGGCATACCACAGCACCTGCTTCAGATGAATCCAGTTCTATACTCAGCCCCCACAGCTAAAATTAGAGTAAACGGCCGTCTGTCAAGCGTCTTCTCCATTTCCAATGGTACCAGAGAGGGATGTTCATTATCTCCTTTAATTTTCATACTTACCATGGAACCCATACTCCGTAAACTCAGAGAGAACCCAGATATCAAAGGCGTGCAGATCAATCAAAAACAATATAAGGTAGCAGCCTACGCGGATGATATTCTGCTCTTCCTGACTGACCAGATAAACACTATCCCTAACCTCCTCAAGGACTTCTCACTTTTCAAATCCCTTTCTAACCTACAAATAAACTTCTCAAAATCAAAAGCCCTAAACATTACCCTACCATCCGCATTAGTTACGCAGTGTAAGCGCAACTTTCCATTCTGCTGGGAACCACACACTATCACGTACCTTGGTATCAAAATCCCTGCCAAACTAACAGACCTCTACACCCAGAATGTTCAAGCTGTCCTTCAAACCATTCAAGATGACCTACACAAATGGCATGCAGATCCATTTTCGTGGTTTGACAGGACGGCCATTTTGAAAATGAACATATAACCCAGACTTCTGTATCTCTTTCAAGCCATCCCCATAAAACTCCCGACAGCTTTCTTTTCAGCATACAAACGGATATGTAGAACATTCATATGGACCTCCAAACCACCCAGACTAAGTTGTCACAGACTGTCGCTCCCCAAAGCACGGGGAGGCTTAGGCTTGCCGGACATCCAAAAGTATCACTGGGCATGCCACTTGACCAGAATTGTTGACTGGCATGTTCATGGACGCAGCAAAGATTGGATTCAGCTTGAAAACGCTTTTACCCAGATTCCACTGAAGCATTTACCGTGGATTAATCCTACTACTTTCCCTACAGAACTTAAATCACATCCACTAATCAACGCCACAATGTTACACTTTAGAACGGCATGCAAAATACTACATTTGAGACCTACACACAGACCCATGACCCTGTTAGAAGACAATCCAGACCAGGCCTGGCCTTGCGCAACTCAACGGCAGATCCACACAGGCCACGACTAAGAACACAACAATTCTTTCATAATGGAGAACTTCTGACACACACAGCCATGACCTCTAAATTCCCAGAACACCACATTCCTTGGTACAAATATCTACAAATATGCCACTTCCTTCAAAACTCGAACCCCAACGCACTCTGGCACAGGGAGCACACACCTTTTGAACTCATTTGCAATAGCGCCAAACCTCAACGACACTTAATCTCGACTATATATACGCTCCTATCCTCAACACGCAAAATCAAAGAAGGCAAAATGGTCCGACAGTGGGAAGCGGACCTTAATCTAGACTTAACCACTGAGGACTGGGAGCACATTTACAATTATATGCACAAAGGTTTCCTTAATGCATCCACTCAAGAAAGCAGATTTAAAATGTTTGCAAAATGGTACAGGACACCTGACAAAATTCATAAATACCACCCTAGTCTCCCCCCGGTGTGCTGGAGATGTAACAAAGCTCACGGCACACTACTCCATATCTGGTGGGAGTGCCCACTCATTCAACCATATTGGACAGAAATCCATTGTCTAATCATCCAAATTTCGACATACACCCAACTTTACTCCTGCACAATTCCTACTACATGACACCTCCATTCCCCAGTCGGCGTACAAAAAATCCCTTGTATTCCACCTCATTAATGCTGCAAATCAATGTGTCCCAGTACATTGGAGAAGTACATCTCCCCCCACGATCACAGAATGGATACAACGAGTAGACAGAGTGGCTGAGATGGAAAACCTCATCCACCAATCTAGAGAGGACCCGTCTAAATACAAAACAACATGGGCATGCTGGTCAAACTTTTGAGAATCGCTAGCAGCAAACACTCCCAACAATTCCTCTCCTGCCACCTCCTAGAACAACACACAACCTCTGATGACAGATACACACCATAAACCTCCACCCCCCCATCCGCCTTCCCATACCCTATCTCATCTTCAACAATGTTCTTTAGGCATATATTCAGCTTTTTGAATCACTCCTTCGATCACCAGTCCAAATTAGGCCCCGTAAAACCTATCCAAACAGGCTCGCACCGCTGACAAGACACCATTTCTAAGCTCTATCCCACAAACTTAAGCCCTCTAGAACATAGGGCTCTACCTTACAAATTTTGGGCTCCCCATACGGTATGACCTACCGACCAGACATGCGCCTTGTTTTCACATATGTAGACCCACCCACCGGACACAGTCAGAACCCTTTAGGGGTGCCCGGATGCGAGGGTTAGTACGGTCGGTACATATTCATAACTCTCACTGAGCCCAACTCACAATTATACTTTTTTGTATAGAAAACTGTAGATCACTTCTATTCTTCTCGACACTGTCTAGACTACCCAAGCAGAGATACATACAAACCTTGATTAAATTGTTTAAACCACAGATACTCCTCACAGCAAAGACAAGTTATCGACCTATATAGACACCTCTGTTTTTCTCAATGTTCTTGTCTACCTGGTTTTGTCTGATGACTATGTATTGTACAAGACTGTTTTGATTACTGTATACCTGCAAAAATTTTATAAAATATCTTGGTAAAAAAAAAGTGTTAGGGGACCCGGGTCCTACCCCAGGGAACATGTAACAATGCAAACAAAAGTTTTTTCGGGAGCAGTGATTTTAATAATGCTTAAAGTGAAATAAAAATGAAATATTCCTTTACCCCTTGCCGACCAGCGCCCAATGATATACATCAGCACAATGGTACGGCTGGGCAAATGGGCGTACAGGTACATCCCCTATAAATCGCGTCATAGTGGGCATGTGCACTCCGCCCGCCGCGTACTCCTTGAGCATGCCCCGGGTCCCACGATCGTGTCACGGACCAGCAGAACAGGGAGATGCCTATGTAAACAAAGCATTCAACAAGGCATTATGTTATAATTCAATCAGAACAGTAAGTTGTAAACTGAAATAATTCTACTTACTTTGGCATTTTAAAGCATTTACAGAAAATAGTATTCATTACAATAAAAAGTCTAGGAAGGAACACTTCTGGAAAATGAGCCGCCATACAACACAGAGATTCACAGAGCACCCTATACCAGAAGAGACAGCTTTCTTTTTGCTCCATGCATCCAATATCCCAAAGAGAGTTTTTAAAAATCAATAATTAGCCATCTCTTGGATGCAGCCAAGGCATGCATCCCTCTATGCTGGAAATCCACACAACCTCCATCCATAGGACTATGGCTCAAAAAGGTGGAGGAAATTAATAAAATGGAGGATCTTATCCTCACATCTCGCAATCAAGGGCAAAGATATAAAAAGACATGGACACTCTGGAACATATTCACCTTCTCTGACGAGGGGCGGGCCCTCTTTAAGAGCGACACGTGAGATTAGTGCACCTCTAAGATGAATAGAATGGCAGACAGCAGCTTCTAGATACCATCGACCATCCCTGCTTGTGAAGCTACCGGGGAGAAGCACATTCATCGCCTCCTCTAGAGCCCTACCTGACCCCTCCCCCCTTCCCTTCCTGCCCTCCCTTCCTCTCTCTCTCTCTCTCTCTGGACCCTCCCCCCAGGCTGTCTGGCCCTCTTGACTTTGCTATAGCTCCTTTCCACTCACCCCCCTTTTGGTTTCAAGATTTCTGGACAGTTCATCCAGAAATTGTTTCTAGTACTATTTTAGATAATTAGAAAAAATTGAAGCGGAGTTCACGCAACCGCTTATTACTGTAAATTAAAGGGCAACGGAATAGATTGCTGGTAATTTAGCATTAGAGGCTTACAATTATAAACTTCCAGCACAATCATTAGGCGGTTCCTATATGTTAAGAGTGATATGTGTAAGGAAAATGGTTTCCCTCATGCTTATATAAATGTTTAAAAGGCTTTTTGCAGAAAACATGCTATTTGCGTGCAAGAGCTAGCAGGAAGCCGCTTGTGGTCATAAGTGAGAGACTTATCTTGGAACATTGTCAAGGGACATCGCGTACCTCACACCTCTGCCTTATATTGTGATAAGTTTAGTTAAAGTTAAAAGTATATTTAGATAAGGAACTTTTTAGCATAACTCTGGGCAGAATACAGAATACTATGCATATATATATATATGTCATATAACATGTAACCTGTGATAATTGTACTCTTGTGATTGGTTAGATTAGGGGACTGCCCCTTAGTCTGCCCCTACTGATGTATAATGTTGTTGCCCAATATAACATGTGAACTTCCTGTAATACAGCGTATTCTTGATTAATCCATTCTTGTGTATGGTTTCTTGATTACCCGATCGATCAAGGAAATCTCCTGGTGTCCAACAGAGTCCAGCTCGAGCGAAGGAGGGGCGCACCTGACCATTAACCCTTACAATATGTAGGCCTAATACATTATGCCCTTTAGTGATCAACTAATCTGTTTCTGATATGATGGAATGTTTTTTATTTACCTCACCTGATGCCTTTTATGCTATCCTTATGTAATCTGAGATGTTGTGTCTCGTGCTCTCGTGTTTCTTTAAATAAAAGATTTGAAAAAAAAAGTTTAAAAAAAGTCTAGGAAGGACAGTATGGGGGAGCTGATGCATTTTCTTCCTATACAGCAGTGCAGGATATTTAAAATAAAACTATTAATTTCCCTCAAATTCTAATTAGGAAAACTGTATTAATTTCTCAGCTAGGAGATGGATAGTGTGGTCTATTTAATTAATTAAAATGAATCAATTATCTTCTGGTGAAAATTAAAATTATTAATCTTTGCCCAGCTGCTTGATTTTCATCAACAAGAGGAGAAGAGCCATGAAAATCCATGTTCAATAGAGGAATAAAATAGTTTGCACTGTAGCCTGCCTGTATATACTTAATAAATTATCTGCTCTAACTTTTTTACTGTTCTTTAAAAAAGCATCAGAACAAAAAGTACTATGAATCAATGTTCAGGTTTAACATGTTATTTTTGCAATGAAAGAGTAAGGCGTGAGCAAGATAATACTTCAGAATTTTAAATATACACAAATCTTCACAAATTAGGGCTTTAATAAATATCCCAGTTTTTCAACCAATATCAAATACCTCTTACATTAGTGACTATTTTTGGATACCAGTTTTTTATATGATTCATTGAAAAACCTTTGTAAAGTTTCCCGTGTAATTACATTTTTTGAAGTTTTAGGGTTTTTCTGTCCTTCTTCACTGATGGTTGAGAGGAGAGGGTGGCAGGAGCATTTACTCTTTTTCTTTCTTTATGGAGCAGTAGTCTCTCTGCAGAGGTCCAATACACTATTTGTTGAGTCAGACCCATAGCTCTGCAATTAGCAAAACTCATGCTCCCTGATGATTGGAGAGTTCTAGCACTGCCTAGAAAGTTTTTCAAATAAGGACCAGTTTGTTCAAGCATAGAAAACCAGTGTATGCGCATGCCCGTGTGCATACTATGGCATGTGGCCCAGCACATAAAGTGACCCCAAGACTTGCATTAGCATTTGTGCATTCTCGGCACTGGTGTTGGCTCCAAACAGCCCATTTAAATTGGAGCACTGCAAGAAGAGATTCCTGAGTTGTCTTCAGCTAAATCCTGCTTAGCTGTGATCTGACCTGCTATTTCTGCCTTCTGGTGTATGACCTTCATTTCATGACCTCTGCCTACCCATTGTGACCTTGACCTGCCTATTTGACCTTGCTTACTTCTTTCTGCATTGTACCTCTTCTGCCAGGTCATCACTAAATTTAGCTTGAATCCTCAATGTTGATCCAGCCTCCTCAACTGGTACCTTGCTGCATGGCTATTACTGATTTTGGCTTGTATCCTGTCTACATCCCTGTGCCAATCCATGTTGGATTGCTCTTCAGAGGGCATGCAACAGGAGTTGAGAAGGCATTACATCACCTCCTCACTAGCTTATTTAAGCCTGTAATTGCCACACAACTGCACCGCAATCATGTGCATTGCACACGGTTGTTGGGCATGGCCCCATAGACTTCCATTGGCCATGTTCGGTGGCAGTAATGCAGCGTGCTGTTTAATTTTTCTGTGGCTGCACACCACAACAGCAAAGCCGCAGCATGTGTACAGCCATGAGCAGCTGCGTGCCCGGGTTCGAGCGCCTGGTTGGTTTTGACACCCCTTAGCACATGTGTGAAAAAAACGTACGTGCAATCACATACAGTAAAACCCATGGTTACAGAGTAACTTGGTTTGAGAGCGTTTTGCAATACAAACAAAATTTTTAAATAAATTTTGACTTGCTATACAAGCGATGTCTTGATATACAAGCAGCGTCATGTCACAACTGAGTATAAAAGAGAAGAGAGGTGCCTCTAAGTGTAGCAATATTGTTACATTTAATGTAGGTACAACATTTAGCAACATATTGCTACACTTGTAGCTCCTACTGGATTTTGCTTCTAATCCCCTTGTGGAGGCTGCCATTTGTGGATGGACATTTTATGGTTACACAACCTGGACACATTGCTATAGTCTCTTTATATGGACTATAAACTGTAGGCCCTATAAATAAAATGGTTGTGGAACGAATCATTTGAGTTTCCATTATTTCTTATGGGGAAATTTGCTTTGATATACAGTGGGGACGGAAAGTATTCAGACCCCCTTAAATTTTTCACTCTTTGTTATATTGCAGCCATTTGCTAAAATCATTTAAGTTCTTTTTTTCCCTCATTATTGCACACACAGCACCCCATATTGACAGAAAAACACAGAATTGTTGACATTTTTGCAAAATTATTGAAAAAGAAAAACTGTAATATCACATGGTCCTAAGTATTCAGACCCTTTGCTGTGACATTCATATATTTAACTCAGGTGCTGTCCATTTCTTCTGATCATCCTTGAGATGGTTCTACAATTTCATTTGAGTCCAGCTGTGTTTGATTATACTGATTGGACTTGATTAGGAAAGCCATACACCTGTTTGTATAAGACCTTACAGCTCACAGTGCATGTCAGAGCAAATGAGAATCATTAGGTCAAAGGAACTGCCTGGAGAGCTCAGAGACAGAATTGTGGCAAGGCACAGATCTGGCCAAGCTTAGAAAAAAAATTCTGCTGCACTTAAGGTTCCTAAGAGCACAGTGGCCTCCATAATCCTTAAATGGAAGACGTTTGGGATGACCAGAACCCTTCCTAGAGCTGGCCGTCTGGCCAAACTGAGCTATCGGGGGAGAAGAGCCTTGATGAGAGAGGTAAAGAAGAATCCAAAGATTACTGTGGCTGAGCTTCAGAGATGCAGTCGGGAGATGGGAGAAAGTTGTAGAAAGTCAACCATCACTGCAGCCCTCAACCAGTCGGGGCTTTATGGCAGAGTGACCCTACGGAAGCCTCTCCTCAGTGCAAGACACATGAAAGCCCGCATGGAGTTTGCTAAAAAAATAAGATTCTCTGGTCTGATAAGACCAAGATAGAACTTTTTGGCCTTAATTCTAAGTGATATGTGTGGAGAAAACCAGGCACTGCTCATCACCTGTCCAATACAGTCCCAACAGTGAAGCATGGTGGTGACAGCATCATGCTGTGGGTTTTTTTTTCAGCTGCAGGGACAGGACGACTGGTTTTAATCGAGGGAAAGATGAATGTGGCCAAGGACAGGGATATCCTGGATGAAAACCTTCTCCAGAGTGCTCAGGACCTCAGACTGGGCCGAAGGTTTACCTTCCAACAAGACAATGACCCTAAGCACACAGCTAAAATAATGAAGGAGTGGCTTCACAAACACTCTGTGACTTTTCTTGAATGGCCCACCCAGAGCCCTGACCTAAACTCAATTGAGCATCTCTGGAGAGACCTAAAAATGGCTGTCCATCAACGTTTACCATCCAATCTGACAGAACTGGAGAGGATCTGCAATGAGGAATGGCAGAGGATCTCCAAATCTAGGTGTGACAAACTTGTTGCATCTTTCCCAAAAAGACTCATGGCTGTATTAGATCAAAAGGGTGCTTCTACTAAATACTGAGCAAAGGGTCTGAATACTTAGGACCATGTGATATTTTAGTGTTTCTTTTTTAATAAATCTGCAAAAATGTCAACAATTCTGTGTTTTTCTGTCAATATGGGGTGCTGTGTGTACATTAATGAGGAAAAAAATGAACTTAAATGATTTTAGCAAATGGCTGCAATATAACAAAGAGTGAAAAATGTAAGGGGGTCTGAATACTTTCCGTCCCCACTGTACATTGCTTTGTATTACAAGCATGTTTCTGGAACGAATTATGCTCGCAATCCAAGGTTTTACTGTACTTGATATCCCAGTTTTGGAAGAGATCCCAGAATAAGGACCTTGACTAACCTAAGGACATTCTGACCTCATAGAGATTGGTTAATCACAGTATTAAATCATGTACTTGTATTTGATTAAAGCCTAAAGCTGGCTATATACTAGTATAATTTTGTTGAAACATTCTCGGTTTTGGAACTTTCAATTTGATTTTGTTATTATTAGTAGGGTCAAATCAATGTTCACTTTCGACAGTAGTGACAAGAAAATTTGAAGGAACAGGAGGGATACATTTTTCACATAAAGAATTTCCAAAAGTGTAATGGCCCGTAAACACGATCAGATTTTCCGACAACAAATGTTGGATGTGAGCTTGTTGGCGGAAATTCTGACCGTGTGTATGCTCCATCGAACATTTGTTGGCGGACTTTCTGCCAACAAATGTTGGCTAGCGGGTTCTCAAATTTTCTGCCAACAAATGTTTGTTGTCAGACTTTCCGATCGTGTGTACACAAGTCCATCGGACAAAATTCCATGCATGCTCGGAGTCAAGTATGAGCCAGAGATAAAACTAGCGTTCGTAATGGAGATATCATGTACATCTTGTAACTGTTGACCAACATTTGTGTGACGGTGTGTATGCAAGGCAAGTTGGAGCCAACATCCTTCAAACAAAATCACTGGTTTTGTTGTCGGAAAGTCGGATTGTGTGTTGAATCTTAAAAGCAAATTACATTTTTAACTACTTTTAAATGAGGTTTATCAAGCTGAATGTTATTAGAATTTTATTACAGATTTTTCATACAAATTTTCATTTGAAAATCTACTAGTGTATAGCCAGCTTAAAGTAAGTTTAAGGGAAAACCTTTTTTAAGTTTAAGATAGAGTGGAGAGAGATTAGAATCCTTGTCAGTTTTATTCGTGATGGGCTGAACACCCACCCTGCTGAGTTTGCACCAGAACTCACGAACGGGAAAAAAGTTTGGCCCTGAGTCGCGATCTCTATTAAAGTCTATGGGACCCGAACCTGAAAAATACCCATTTTAAAGGCCTATATGCAAGTTATTGGCCATAAAAAGGGCATGGGACCTGGGTACTGCCCTAGGGGACATTTATCAATGCAAACATATTTTTTAATAAAGATCGTTTTTACAGGAGCAGATTTTAATGATGCTTAAAGTGAAACAATAAAAATGAAAAATTCCTTTAGATATAGTGCATGGGGGATTAGTCTGCCTGTAAAGTGTCGCATCTGTACTGCGTATAGAACCAGCTGCAGCAAAACTGAAATTCCTAAAGAAAAAAAATGACATTTAAATTGACTCATGGTTGCAAGCCATTTCCAGCAATACAAAACAAAAGGGAGGATAATTGGATATTAATATAAAGCAAGTATAAATAGAATTTCATTCTCCCTGAAAGCTACTGTCAAACTATTATTATTAATTATTGGATTCCGATTTTTTTTTGCTGGCAATTTTTACATTCAGGGGCGAGCCCACTGACAGCTAATGAATCATTCGTTATTAGGGACATGGCGGCCGGCTTCCCGGCCCTGTTCCTTAACAACCTATTAACTGTGCGCTCGGCGGGCGAACTTCCTGCCAAGCGCACAGCAAATTTGGGTGTTTGGTAAACACCCAAATGGGAGATGTTCAGGCCGAACTTATACTTATACCGTTCGCTTATCCCTAGTTTATATTGCTGTCTGTGACCCGGATTGCTGTCTGATTCACCCTCTTTATTTGTCCTGTTTACCACTATCATTTAAAGTGAAAGTAAAGAAAATCCCAAATTTTGGGCTGTCTCCAGAAAAGTAATATATTATAATATCTCCCAATGGGGACACTAGTTCTGGTTACCTAGGGATTGCCTTCATTTGCAGGGATTTTCTCTCACTTCCTAATATAATTCAGGGTGTTGAGGCAGGCACTCATCAAGATATTCTGACTATGCCTGCCCTTTCCACCCAGCTATTTCACTCATGGAGGCTTTACTATTGATTCTATGAATGAAACAGGATCTATGGATGGGGTTTATAGTTCATTGCATAGTTTGCTGGAAAGGGTGTATAGCAGTGTGCAGAGGGTTCATCCAGAATTTGTAGTGTTAACATGTGGTCACACCCCTTTAGCACCTAATAGATTATATATATGTACAAGTTAATGGAATCTGAGCACAGGTATGTCTTGTTTTTGTTGCAATGCAGGTCAATGAGCAGACCTGAACCTTGTAGCTCTCCCACACCTTGTGCCTGTATGCCCCAGGATGGCATTGTGTCCACCATAGCATTTGCAGTGGCAAAGCAGTGTAGGACTGGCCAGAAGAGGGATTACGTTGATGCAGTTGGCCAGCCTTAACATGTATTGCAATATATGTGAGCTAAAAATCCCTGTTTTTCATTGCATAACACACACACACCACACTGAAATATTATGACCTTGGGGATGGAAGAGGCCATTGGAAAACACTTTGGCAGAGGAAGGAGCAGTGGGGAATCACTGGAGAGGTAAATTTTAAAAAGGGGCTTTATAATAGATAGGGAGGTTAATTTATTAAAGGCAAATATACTGTGCACTAGACATGTGCATTTGTTTTCGTCTGAATGCATTTTCGTCCGAATTTCGGGTATTTTCGTTATCGTTTTAACAAACGATAACGAACCTGCAGAATCCAAAAACCGAAAGATCCGACATAAACAAATGCTTTATTTTCATTTTCGTTGCGACAACAGTTCGATATAGATAGGAGATTTGACATGACGCTGACAATAGTGATCTGTGTCCATCGAACCTGTGGTCGAATGTGCCTAACCTTAGCTCTATTAGTCCAAGATTATTCTACATAGAGAGAAAAGATTCGACATAGAGAGAAAATATTCAACATTATAGAGACAATAGCAAAAAAGGTGGAATGTGCCTAACCTAACTCTATTAGTCCAAGATTATTTGACATAGAGAGAAAACATTTGACATGAAGATTCGACGAAGCAGTCGCCGTGAGCGGTCATTTATGGTGAAATGCTCCGCCCATAGGCTATAGAAGAATTCTAATGTTGGTTGACTAGTAATAATAATTAATAAATATAATTATTACTAGTGTCATAATAGAATTCTATTATAGCTTGTAGGCGGAACATTCAACCGGAAATGTACGATTGTGGCATCGTACAGTTTAGCTGCTCCGTTGTATCTTCTTTTCGATAGACACCATAAACCTTCAATGACTGATTCGACCTTAATTATTTCGGATTTTCGGACTAATGCATTTTTTTTTAACGAAATGGAATAGATAAAAACGAATTTCGGAAGTAACTAAATCAATTTATTTTTCGGCCGAAAATGAAATTCCGAAACAAAATATTTCAGTGTGCACATGTCTACTGTGCACTACAAGTGCAGTTGCTCTGAATCTGAAGGAAATCTCTGAAATGAGGGAAGCTCTGCTGATTTCTTATCATCCAATCATTTGCAAGCGAAAATGCAGCTTTTTCTATTTTCCTTTCATGTTCCCCTCAGAATTAGAGCAACTGCAGTACACAGACTATTTACCTTCACCAAATCAGCCCCAATGTCTTCTTGCTCTGAGTGGGCAAAGTGACAGTATATTTTCAACATGCATTATTTTGTGCATTAGTGTACAGTGTTAATGTAGCCTGGTACTGGCAAGATATTATCCTATTCAGTAACCAGATTTGTCATGTACCTCTCTTGCATGTATTTTGGGGTATCTGGATATAGATGCTCATGAGTATCATAGTGCATTGGTAGCTATGCGACTATTATTTCTGTCCAGAAAATGAATTGCAAGGAAGTGGGTGACTTAAGCTCCATCATCAATTGCTTAATGACATTCAGAAATAAAGATAGTTATAAGGCTAGAGAAACTCACTTATCAACCTAGAAAGTATAGGAAGACATTTCTGGAGATCTGGATCGTGCTGGATGGAAAATAATAAATTGAGATAAAAATTTGGAAAAATGCAGGCAGTGTTGGAGACTGTATGGTACATGGATTGATGGGTCTCTTTGGACCCCCTCCCTGCAATAAATGATAAAATGTAGAGATTATCATTGTGCATAGAAAACTATACAGAGATGTGTACAATGGGTGATCAGATAAAGAGATCTATGGGTTCCCTGTTTTTTTGCTTACATCTATGACCTTGATGGGCAATATAGTTTTCGTTTTTGTTTGGCTTTGTATTGTTTCCTGATGTTTGCTGGGTTTTTTTTTTTAATTATTTATTTAGTGGTATGCGACATACAATGAAACGATAACTTCACAGAATATGTAGTGTAAACAAAGTAGATTACACATGGACATCCGGTAGTATTATCTGAACAAAAGATAAGTAAACTCAAGAATACATAACAGAAACAGTTCCGTACAAAATACTTGGATACCCTGGGGGTATAGGACTAGGGCTTCGCCTTGACGGTGGAACTGAACAATTATGATGCTCTATGGACTCACCCTAGTATCCAAGGAGAGGTTAAGTATCTGTACATAGGGGAAGGGTGCTGCTAGGTGACTGACTGAGGTCAAATCATACCAAGTTTTTTGGGATTAAAATAGAGGAAGAGAATAAAGGAGAATAAAGGGAAGAAGAGAGAGTGAGAAAGGGGAATGAAGAAGAGGGAAAGAAGGAGGGTGGTATAGTAGAAGAGTGGGGGGGAGGGGAGTCAGAAGTCCACCTAGAGAGCAAGGACCGCCCTCTACTCCCTAGGCCATCTAGCGGCCATGAATAGGAGCAAGAGCCTCTGGTATTCAACGCGACCTGGCTATGTCTCACGGAGGTATTCCTCTGAGAAGCGGAACTTGGTCCAATAAAACCACCTGGTCTTATGTTCCTCGGATTTGTCCCGGATCGTAGCAGTGAGGTCCTCCATTCGTTCGATGTCATTGACCCTTGTGAACCATTGGGCCACAGTCGGAGCAGACTGTTGCTTCCATTGACTTGGGATGTAAGCTCTAGCAGCGCTGAGTAGGTGTTTAAGAAGAGATTTACAATATCGCTTCCCTGACATGGGAGTGAGGTTGAGGAGCACAGCAGCAGGGTCATTGTTTAAGGAAATATCTGTGAATTTGTGAATGTAGCGGAGGACCGGTTGCCAGAAAGTTTGTAGTTTGGGGCACTCCCAGAAGATGTGTAGGATAGTAACAGTTTGTTGCTCACATCGCCAGCAGCGATCAGATTGGTTGGGAAATATTTTGGCCAATACAGCCGGCGTGCGGTACCAGCGTGTGGTTAACTTATAGGAGATTTCTTGATATTTGCTGCAGAGTGACGAAAGAAAGGGAACCCCGAATTGGGCCATCACCCAGACATATTTCCTCAAAGGAATGAAGTTGTCTAGAAAAAAACCTATATCTGGGTAGCGAGCCGAGAAAGTGGGAGAGTTGCTCCGCTCTCCAACTATCCAATGTGATGGGTGCCGGTCCTGATGTCACGGACCCTGTAGGGATCCAACCCGTGGGTCCCAGGAATTGAGACGCACGCAGGAGCCCTTTCGGGGCTTGTCCAGTAAAGGCTGGGTCAGACATACCTGGGGGGAATTTGGGATGTCCTATGACTGGGGTCATGGGAGAAGGGAAACTGTGCAAGGAAGAAAGACGAAAAAATCTATCCATTTCCACTAAAGAAGGGCCAATCAGCGGGTGAGTGGTTATGTGGGGGTCAAGGTGTTTACCCGCCCAAGGTAGACCAGCCAACGGGGCCCGGGCCATCTCCTGTTCTAACCTTACCCAGAGTTTCCCTTCCCCATGACGGCACCAGTCAATTACTCGGGTCATGTGTATTGCAGTATAATAGAGTGCGGGGTCTGGGAATCCTATGCCCCCCTTCAGCTTCGGCCTAAGCAGCAACGCCCTGCCCATTCGTGGGTGTCTGCCCCGCCACAGGAACTTAATAAACCTTCAGCGAACTTCATGAAAGAAAGTTTGCGGTAATTTGACAGGTAAGGCTTGTAGCAAATATAGAAGCCGAGGCATTGCGTTCATCTTCAGTACATTACACCGGCCAAACCAAGATAAAGCAAGGGGATCCCATTTCGTAAGGTCTGTACTAAGCGTCGCTAGGAAGGGATGAAAATTCAGGGCAAAGATGTCTTTTGGATTTGCAAGGATTCTGGTACCCAAGTATTGTATAGAACGGGTGGCCCACTTAAACGGGAAAAAGGGTCGCAAACCCGACAATGTGTTGTCTGGTATGGAGATATTCAGGGCTTCTGACTTTTGGAGGTTAACTTTGAAGTTAGAAAGATTACCATATCGTTTCAACTCTTGTAGCAACAAAGGCAGGGACGTTATGGGTTTGGTGATATAAAATAAAAGATCGTCAGCGTAAGCCGCTACTTTGTGTTGGTAGTGGTCAGAATGGACCCCGCTGATATTAGGATTATCTTTCACATGGTGAAGAAATGGTTCTAGGGAAAGGACAAATAGTAAAGGGGAAAGTGGGCATCCCTGCCTAGTCCCGTTGGAGATCGCAAAGATTTCAGATTCTAACCCATTCACCCGTACCGTGGCTGTGGGATTAGAATAGAGGGCAGAGATCCAGTCCAGGATGGGCTTCGGCATCCCAAAAGAACAGAGTGCTTCCTGAAGAAACCTCCAGTCCACCCTATCAAAAGCCTTCTCAGCATCAGTGGATAGGAGTAAAAGAGGTGTGTTTGATCCTTTCGCCTTCTCTATAACGTTTATTGTCCGGATAGTGTTATCTCTTGCTTCACGAGTCTGTATGAAACCCACCTGATCAGGTGCTACCAAGCGTTGCATTACAAAAGTGGAAAGTGCTGCGCTAATCCAGTGTGATATGTTTGTGTAACAGTGTTTATTTAAGAAAATTAAATCAACAAATGAAAAAATGGGGTGTACAGGTGCTATGTCTGTGTGCACAGTATCCTGTATTTATACACTGAATCTGAGTGAAAAAAAAACAATCCTATATGCTGTTGAACCTGTAGAAGGGATGCAAGAGTGCTCTGTGTGTAGGGAACCAATGCGAATAGTTCTCATACAGATCTAGTAACTTGTGCAAATAAACCCTTAAAGTGCTGTCGTGCCTGTGCAAAAAGGGGTATTAGAATAGAAAAGTGAAAAAAAGGTATGCGGGTACTGTGTTTGTATGCACAGTATCCTGTGAAGAAAGTATATAGATATATAACACAATTCCTTATGAAATGGAGTGTACGGGTGCTACGTCTGTGTGCACAGTATCCTGTATATACACTAAATCTGAGTGGAAAGAACAGAAGACAAAAAACGAATCCTATATTACGTTGAACCTATGAAAAGGATGCGACAGTGCACTGTGTGTGGGGAACCAACGCAAATGGTTCTCATACACACCTAATAACTTGTGCAAATACACTCTTAAAGTGCTGTCGTGCCTGTGCAAGGAGAAAGTTCCGGATGAAAGCGGAAAAAAAAAAAAGTATGCGGGTACTGTGTTTGTATGCACAGTATCCTGTGAAAAAAGTATATAAATATATAACACGATTCTTTATGTCAGATTTTTTTTTTTTTTTTTTTCTCTATAAGGGTTGTGACAGCACAACAGGTGTAAAACAAATGAAAAAACCTTAAGGTGCTGTTATATCTCTGCAGCCCATAGAGATAGAATAATCATATACATATAGTAACAGCAATCAGGATAATAAATAATATCCACATAACATGTGCAAACTTCACTCTGTGGGCGATATAAAAGTGCAAACTTATGCAGAAACCATGATTCGTAAAAGACTTTGTGCAGCCTGTATAAGATAGTGTGCAAAAACTTATAAATGTGACAAACAGGTGGGGGGTGTTTCTCTATAACACACAGATAATTAGTAATAATCCAAATAATTATTGCAACATGTAGTCCAGAACCAAGTCTTTTTAGGATATAATAAAAATGCCGGTGCAAGCTTCAAATGCAATGTTTTGTGATCCCTTTGGCAATCCAATTGTGCAGCTAAAAAATCGGGTGGGGTGCCGAAAGAGAGAGGGTGTATATATCCTTTTCGTGCTCAAACACACACAAGTGAAGGGTGGCCCCTTACCTTGCGGCAAAAGGACAACCGCATAAAAGGTATATGGAGGAGATGGTCTCTCTTTGGGGTCCCTGGACCGGAGCCGGTGGTCCCTGTGTCTCAATCCCTCAGTACCAGCATCAACAGTAGCAGAGTCAACATAAGGGAGAATAAGAAGGGTACCAGATAGTGTAGTATTTCAAACCAATCGCTGTTTTTATTAAAGTTAAAAGCATGTACTCACATGCAGTAGATGCATAACACATAAAAATCCTACGAGCGGCGAGCTCGTCAATCCAAAGCTGTATCAGTGCCTATCCCGTCCCGCTTTGTTTGATCCCACTCTGTGCTTGCAGCTGTCCGTACACACCGCTGTTTCCAAGGTAGCGCAGGGATAATCCATATAAACAAGCGTTGCATTAGGCTATTGAATCTGGAGGCTATGATTTTTGTGAGGAGCTTGATGTCACAATTTAGAAGAGAAATGGGCCTGTAGCTGGAGCAAAGCAATGGGTCCTTTCCGGGCTTAGGGAGTACAGAGATAGAGGCTTGTAGCATGTCAGGGGGGACGTTATGTCCTTCTAGTATGGCATTGAAGGCTGTGATGAATTGGGGTGCTAGCTGTGTCTGAAATGTCTTGTAATATAGTAGGGTAAAGCCATCAGGCCCAGGGGCTTTCCCCGGCTGTGTGTCTGCTATGGCGTCTGCGAGCTCCTCTACATTAAGTGGTTGGGAGAGTAATTCCCATTCGGCTTTCGTGAGAGAGGGAAGTTTGGCCTCTTGGAGGTACTCTCGTATATTTGATAGGGAAGGGGCCGAAGATCCAGTGGCCTGCGCCGCCTCCAAATTATAAAGCTTTGAATAAAATTCTCGGAAGGCCGCTGCTAGGTCTGGTGAAGCGTGAATCTTAGACCCTGATGGTGTCAGGAGGGCTGGTATGTATGATTGCATGCGTTTTGCCCTCAATGCATTTGCCAACAAACGTCCGCATTTATCTCCATACTCATAAAAGGAGCGGCGCGCCTTAAGCAGGACGTGTTTGGCCTTATACAGCGAGTGGTCTCTGATAGCCTCTCTAGTCTGAAGCAGTTCTGCTTCCAGTGTGCGATCGGTTCGAACCTTGTGTTGCCTCTTCAAAATGTGAAGTTTCGTCAAAAGGTCCATCAGAGTTTTGGCGCGGCGTTGCTTGGCCGCATGACCAAGTTTTATGAAGATCCCTCTAATGTAACATTTGTGTGCTGACCACACTGAGAGAGGGTTAGACACGGAGCCAGTATTGTTTTTAAAATAGGAGCAAAGTTCTTTGTTGATCTCTGCAGCTATTTCGGGGTCCTTGAGAAGTGTTTCATTTAAACGCCAAGATATTGTTTTAGGGCGTGCGTGTGGGAGAGCTAGCTCTAGGAGAACTGGTGCGTGATCGGATAGTGTTATCTGACCTATCTCTGCTTTGGAGGCTAAGGAAATCGCAGAATGTTGTATTAGAAAAAAATCGATCCTAGAGTAGGATCTGTGAGTCAAAGAATAGAAGGAGAAATCTCGTTCCTGGGGATGGAAAATTCTCCATATGTCTACCAACTGATGTTCATGCAACAGGTCCTTCAGTGCCCATCTTGCACCCTGAGGTAGGGAGGACGATTGGACAGATGAATACTTAGAGGGATCTAAGGTGAGGTTAAAGTCTCCCCCCAGTACGAGCGTACCCTCACGGAAAGGCTCCAACGCTGCTAGGAAAGCCCCCAGAACTTGAGCTTGGTTCATGTTAGGTAAGTAGTAGTTCGCAAGGGTAAATGTGTGAGAATCAATTTTGCCCTTCAGGAGAAGGAACCTGCCCTCCCCATACCGGACTTCATCCAGGAACTGCCAGTGTAAAGATTTAGATAGCAGAATACTTGTCCCTCTGGATTTAGAGGAGGTAGATGGACTATGATAGGCCACTGAAAAGTGCTTGTTAGAGAGCCTCGGGACCTTGTCTGACCGGAAATGAGTCTCTTGAAGGAAGACTATGTGTGCTCTAAGTCTCCAGAGCTCGGCCAGACAGCTGGTTCACTTCTCAGGGGCGTTCAAACCTTTGACGTTCCAAGAAAGGAACTTAGGAGCCATATTGGCAGAGTGCCCGCTCTCTAGGTGGCAAGAGGCTCTAAAAAAAAAAAAAAAAAAGAAGAAAAAAAAAGGGGGGGGGGAGAGGAGAAATTGAGGGGGGTAAAGAGTTTGGGGACTAACACAAGATGTTTCTCCTTAAAGGAGAGCTACTGCCACCAGGGCAGAGTATTCCTACTGTGGGGGGTGGTAGGGCACAGTCAAGCGCAGAGCCCCAACCTTTGGAACCCCTGCAGCAACATTTGTATATCAATGATACATCAGCACCATCATGAGAGGTCAAAAAACAAAAAACAAAAAGAAATTAAGATCCTAAGATTAATATTAGAGAACCAAACATAGAACATGTGACAACCGTTAAATGATTACTGAAAAAAATGCAGTCCATGGATACCTATTGCCCTAGATTTGGGCCGGGAACATCAAATAGCTTATGGGGAGATATACGGGTTAACATTGCTACATCTCCTGAATTACTTCCCCCCCTACCCTGCATTTGGTTCCAGGACCTCAACTTTAGTGTCCCAGTGGGGATCTAACCCCTAAGCCCACCCTCCAAGGCCGTCCCGGGTTGAAACCCGAGCAATCTCCTGCTACAGTTCGGGGAGTGTCTCCAGGAACAGCGATCCCTCGTGCAGGCATTGGGTCCGCTAGGGAGACCAGTTTAGCATAAAAAAAAATAAAAAATAAAAAAAAAATTTCTCTCTTCTTCCTTTCCCCTTCCTTCTCCCCCCCCCCTTCCTCCCCCCCTGCACCCCCTGAATGCTATAAAGTACCTTTTTCTGACCCGGCTGTAAAGCAGGTGAGCGGGGGCGGTGTGGAAACAAAGATCAGACTCCGTCCCCCAACCAGCCCCCATTATCAGGTAAGAACAGATACACAGTAATACAATTCAGTACCAATCAGTGGTGAGTGGGTTCCTGTGAGATAACTGTTCAATTAAATACAATCCCCACTGCCCATAGTATTGGAAGAGTCCTCGAGTCCCCTCTTTCTTCCATATGATGGGTCCGACAGTTGCACTCAGGTTGAAACTACAAAAACAGAGAGGGGGGGTAAAAAAAAAAAAAAGGGGGGGGTGAGGGGAAGGGGAAAACAGCTCCCCCCGACGGGACTTTCCCTCTGATCTTGGGACAACATAGGGTTCATTGCTTATCTGGGGAAGCCCGTGGGGTGCTCGTTTGGAGTAAACGGGTATGTCTGGAGTGGTCCAAGCCATTGTGGGGAGCTAGTGAGCTCCGGGAATACTGACTGTGGGGTGGTTAGGCCATCCATTGGTGGTGTAAAAACAAGGTAAGGAAGGAAAAAGAAACAAAACAAAAAACAAAAAAACAAAAAAAAAAACACAAAAGAAGAACAAAACGCCAAACTCCCCCCTATACACACCGGTAAGTGCAAAAAAAAGTGGGGAGTGATCGCATATTAGGGAACACCCAATTACCAAGTTCCTCGGAGTCAAGAGACTGGTTCTTGTGGAGCCTGTGGAGGGCCTCTCTGTGAACGGTGTCCGGTCCGGACCCTTTGTTGTCTTCCATCCAAGGGCCGACGTTGTGGGTTAGACTGAACTGACTAGACTGACTGGGAGCCAGTTTGGTACCTCGACTGGGTTCATCTCAGTAAAAGTAAATAGATGTGGGAGCTCTGAGGGGTGACGTAGAGTGAAAGTGTTGGCACCCTTACGAACAATCAGATGAAACGGGTGACCCCATTTGTATGTGAGACCTTTCTCACTGATGCCGTCCAAGAGTGGTTTGAGCGTTCGTCTCATCATCAGGTTTCTCCTAGAAATATCCAGAAGCAGGTGGATGGCAGCTCCATCAAACTCCAATACGCCTACCCGCCATGCCTGTCGCAAGATTTCTTCCTTGAGGTTAAAGGAGTGCAGGCAGCAGAGGACGTCCCTTGGTCTGTCAGATGGGTAAGGGTTAGGGCCGAGGGTCCTATGAATGTGGTCTATGGTAATCGCCGTGTCTCTCGGACGGTCTAAGTAACGGTTAAACACAGAGATTACCATCGCACGGAGCTCAGATTGTGGGATGGACTCCGGGACTCCCCTCAGGCGTATGTTCTGTCTGTGACTCCGGTTTTCTAAATCATCAATTAGCAGTTGTAGCTGAAGAAATTGGTCATTCATTTCCGTATGTGAGGACTGCACATCTTGTATACTCTGGGACATTGCTCCCTGTTTCTTGCTCCACTGCTGCTACGCGTGTGTCTAGGGCTGCGACTTCCTGTTTAATGGCTTGCATCTCTCCCCTCATGGCCATCTCCATTCTAGAGGCTAGTGTTTCAAAGTCATCCCTTGTGGGGAGCTGCTGTAGGAGTACCCATAACTTGTGTAAAGGATCAGCTTGAAATGCAGGCTCTGCCTGCAGAGAAGGTGTAACAGAGGTACTCACTGTGTCTTGTAGCCTTGGAGTACGTGCAGATCTGAGGCCAGGAGCATCGTGGGGTGTGGTGGGACATGGAGATGTCTGTCTGGAACTGAATAGATCCTCTTCCAGGTCGGGCGATACTGCCAGTGATCGTGGTATGCATGGGGATAGGTCACTGATCGGGGAGTAGGGCGGCATCGTGAAGTCATCTCCCTGCTGCTGCAAGCCTTCAGGGGTGGCCATCTCTCCCTGTGAAGCCCCCGCCGCGTGTCCGGCCGGCGCCATCTTTGATACTGCCGCGGTGGAGGCGGACTGTTTAATTGGTTTTAGGTATCGATCCATGCCGCGGGTGGAGGTCTGGATGCGGCGGTACGATCCCCTGGCTGTCAGAGGTACTGGTAGGTGCTGACAATGCGGGGTAATGTGGCTGAGGTATACTGCAGGGGTGCCGCTGGCCGGGAGCTCTTAGTGTTAGCGTCCACTCGCCGCCATGCCGAAGCCACGCCCCCCGTTTGCTGGGTTTTCAGAAAATATATTTCGGAGTCTTGAATAACTTTTAAAGTTCCTTAATAAAAACAGTAAGAAATCTCAAAAGAAGCAAAAATAAATATACAAAAATTCTTAAGAATGGGAAGTGCTTTAAAAAACAAAAAATTGTATACTCATCTTTCCGTAATTTTCCTTTCCTGATGCATCCCCATGGCAGCACACACTGGGTTGTGACTCTGCCCCCACAACCTGACAGGATTGGTTAGCTATAAATTTGAAGGCACGCCACTTCATTCTCTGTAACTATCATCCTAAAGAAGGGATGGGATACTGTGTGCTGCCATGGGGATGCGTCAGGAAAGGAAAATTACGGAAAGGTGAGTATACAATTCCGTTTTTCTGACGCATCATGGCAGCACACACTGGGAAATAACTTGCCAGTCGGGTGGGTACAAGTTAAAGTAGTAGTGTTTATTATATAGCTGAAGAATTGGCTCGAACAACAGCTCTTCCAAAATCTACCGTTGATAACTGAACCAAATCCACTCTATAGTGGGACATGAATGTATGCCTGGAGGACCAGGTAGCTGCCCTGCAAATTGTCTCGGGAGACACTCTGCAATACGCTGCCCAGGAAGCTGCCACTGCCCTTGTTGAATTAGCCCTGATGCCTCGGGGTGCCGGCAGATTCTGAATGTCATAAGCTTTCTTGATTGTTTTGACCAATCAAGATGCGATGGTGCGGGATGATGCCATCTGGCCTTTTCTCCCCCCATGGGGAATCACTAATAGACTTTCGGTCTTCCTGAAAGAGACTGTAACTGATAGATAATTTCTAATAGTAGTCCTAACATCCAAAGCGTGTGGTTGACCTTGATTATCTGTAAATGATGGAAGATTGATTTCTTGATTGTAATGGAAGGATGATGATACCTTTGGAGTGAATTGGTCTGAGGGTTTCAGTACCACCCTGTCTGGTAAAAGACCATGTATGGCTCTGAAATCATTAACGCCTGTATTTCCAAAACTCTTTTAGCAGAAGTGATAGCTATAAGAAATGTTAGTTTAAAGTTAAGTTCCACAGTGTGATTGAATCAGCTGGATGGAAAGGAGACTCTGATAGGGTTTGCAGGACTATCGATAAAACTCATGCTGGGAAAGTCGATCTTCTTGGAGTCCTGATCTTGACACATGCTCTTATAAATTGTATAAGAGGGTGATTGGCCCACTTGACATTAGTCTTAGCTGAAAGAGCTGAAACCTGTACTTTGAGTGTACTTGAATTGAGCCCTCTGGATAAACCTGCTTGAAGGAATTCCAAAACTTGCGGCACTTCCGGAGATAAAGGGTCCCAACCATTCTGCTGGGCCATAGAATAAACTTGTCCCATATTCTGTCATAAGTGACATTAGTTGTGTATTTCTTATCCTGGAGTAATGTTGAAACAACCTCCTGTGAGCAACCTTGCTCTAGGAACCTAATCCTTTCAACATCCAGGCCATCAGATGGACCTTGGTGAAAAAGATCTTGTGATAATGCAAGAGGTAGTGGGTCCCCCAGACTGAGCTTTAGCAGAGTCGTAAACCAAGGCCTCCTGGGCCAAAAAGGAATGATCGCTATCACTGATGCCGAAGATCTCCTGAGCTTCGATAGGAACCTCGCAATCAAAGGCGTTGGTGGAAATATGTACCCCAATCGGAAGTTCCACTGATGGAGAAGACAGTCCACTCCCTCCGCAGATGGGTGTGCCGCTCTCGAAAGGAACCTCTGACACTTTGTGTTTGAGGGTGTTTCTGCTAGATCAATTTCCCCAAGTTTGGATCAGGAGATTGAAGACTTGTAGGTTCAGGGACCATTCGTTGATCGATAAGAACTCCCTGCTCAAACAGTCGGCTAGCAGGTTCTGAGCTGCTGGGACATATACTGCTCGCAGATCTAATAGAAATAGCTGAGCCCATTTTAGGATAGGACAAATTTCCTCCAACAATGTACTGCTTCTGGTACCTCCTTGTCTCTGTATATACGTTACTGCCATCTTGTTGTCCATCTGGACTAGAACACTCTTCCCCTTTAAGGATGGGCCAAAGGCTAGGAGAGCCTGGAAGGCTGCTCTGAGCTCTAGGACATTCGATACCAGATGCCTTGCTTGGAATTGCCATTGTCCTTGAGCCGCCTGGTTCCGATAATGGGCTCCCCAACCTGACTAGCTGGCATTCGAGGTGATCACCTCGGGTTCTGGGTGGACTATCGGTCTGTGTCTCCGATTGTCTGTATGCATCCACCACCAAATTGACTGCTTCATGGTTCGATGAATGGTGATCGACTGGAGCATTGATGTTCCCCTTCACTGGGTAAGAAATGAGTACTGCAATGTCCTCATATGCCATTGTGCCCATTGGATCATCGGTAAAGTGGCCAACATTGAACTTAGAAAGCTCAGTCAGATTCTTGCCGGAAGATATCTTGCCGCCATTAGCCTCCTTATCTTCTGTAATAAGGGCCCTATCTTTTCCTGAGAAAAACTGACTCTGTTTAATAACGTGTCGAGTTCCGCCCCTAAGAAAGTCATAGTTTGAGTGGGCTGAACGCTGCTCTTCTTCCAATTGATCAACCATCCGAAACTTTGAAGCGTGTTGATCAGTATATATCGATGAAGAATCAGTGTTTCCTGACTGTCCGCTAAGAGCAGGATATCATCTAAATAATGATGGGGCCGCAGGCCTTTCTCGCTTAGAAACGCGATCACAGGAAGAAGAGTCTTGGTAAATGTCCTATGAAGGAGGAGATACCGAATGGGAGACACTGAAAATGGAAATGATGATGGTTGACCGAGAATCGCAGATACTTTTGAAAAGCGGGGTGTTTGGGCACGTGAAGATAAGCATCCAGGGGGCGTGTCCGGACGTGCAGCTGGAGAGACGTGTGTGAGCTGAGCTCCTCACAGCCCGCAGTAATCTGGAGCCATCCTCTGTCCCTGTCCGCTCCAATACAGCCACAAACTGCACATCTTGTTCCCAGTCCACCACCGGTCGGTCCTGGAAGTGTATTTCTGCCTCCTGACAGCAGGATCCTTTCCATATCCCCTTTGCCGCCGGGACCCACCGCCGCCATCTTGGGGCCTACAGACAGGCTCTCCGCCCTGTACCTCTGGAGAGGTGGACGGATAAATCGAATGGCCTGGTGAATGGTGTGGTCTCTGAGGGACAGGCGGATTACATTGTGGTCACGGAGGGGCCACGGAGTTCCGTTCGGCGGCTGTTCTGGGTAAACTGCGGCCTACCAACTAGACGCGGACCGCGGCCTAGATTACGGACGCTCTCCCGGGACACTGTAAGTAAGACATCCCGCAATAACCCTCACAACCGAGTACCCAGGAGACAAAGGCCTACCTGACACTCTGTTCCCATACCCCCGGGGGAGTTCTGGAGACCCGGGGGCGGCAGTGTACACTTCCCCGACGGCCGTCCCTTAGGATAGTCCGCGGCTTCGGCCCACCTCTGGAAGCCAGCGGCCATATTGGGACTCTAATCTGCTCCCAGTGTCACTCATCTCACCCCTTAGGCTGCACAGGCTCATAAAGAGTGCTGGGGACTGTAAATATAATTTCCTCTCTCCCAGTAAAATGATGGGGAGGAGGGGAGGTGTAAACAAGGGGTTTTGAGGATCCAGATGAAGCTTGCCACCACATATGGAAAAGATGCAGCTTAAATAATCTCAGGGTCCTAGCCTGCTCACCGAGACCTCCGTACAACAACAGTAGCTATACACAGAGTCGGAGGTAAGCCTGCAAGTTTGACCACTAAATCCTCTGCATACCTCATGGGCAAAGTCGGCCAACAGCAACAATACTACAAATCACTCATTGCACCACGAGAAGAACAAAACATGGAACGTTTTGTTACCAGATCACAACCTACCTCTTCTAATCCTTCCGCAAATCCTTTTGCCCTGCTGGATCCCTCTTTAGTCTCGGAAGATGCTACAAACCCATCTCTAACCAATTCGCAGACACCGGCACCCATTTTGCCACCCCCAAATACGACTCTTACCCCTGACATCTTGGATTCCAAGCTACAACTTTTACTTCAACAGATCACGTCCAATGTCTCGGCCGAGGTAAGCAAATTGGCTGCCGAACTGAGGGGGGAAATAACCCAAATTGGTGACCGCACAGACACTCTAGAAAACAAATTCGACGAAATGATAAATTACGTGCAAATGATTGAGGAAGAAAACCATACTTTACGCCTTTCTGTATCTCAACTACAAATACAACAGGAGGACTTGGAAAATAGAGAAAGAAGACAAAACCTTCGATTCAGAGGGATACCCGAGACAGTGGGTGACTCTGAACACCGAGCCTACCTTCTGAGCCTTTTCAATTCTCTGGCCCCCTCGGTGGTAGATATAGATTGGTGCCTGGATAGGGCCCATCGGTCTTTAGGCCCAAAACCTCCGGCTGGAGCTAGGCCAAGAGATGTCGTGGTACGTTTTCATTCTTTTGAAAGTAAGTAAGCACTGACCATGGCGACTCGCAATAGATCCCAAATAATGTTCAAAGGTGCTAAATTGCAAATCTTCAGCGACCTCTCCTCCATCACCCTTGCTAAACGTAGGAACTTACGTCCCCTGACCTCACATCTGCAACAACTCAAGATTCCGTATTACTGGGGATTCCCTTTCCGTTTAACTGTATCCAAAGAGGGCACCCAATACTCGCTACGTGAATTGCAAGAAGCAGAAGCCTTCCTGAAAAATTTGGGGCTCCCCCCCCTCCCAGAAGAAGACATGATCCCACCGGCCACACAAGTTCGTCTACCTCCAACTACTCCTACTCGCATCTGGACCCCTGTCCGGGGCAAAGCTAAGAAGCATCTTTCCACCCCTCAACGTCTGCGATCTTCTAAACAACCCCCTTGAACTTCTCTGGATTTTCCTTTTTGGTTCTATCTTCTCAATTTTTTTTTTTTTTTTGTGCATTTCCGTTTCCTCTTGAGTTTTCTTTTCTTTTTCTCTCCCGATGAAACGATGTTGCTGAACTGGTCCTACCGGTTTTCGTCTGAACCTACCCCGTTTATCTTTGGGGGAAGATCCTTTCTCATCCCATGAGATGCATTTACAAAAGGTTTTGAAATTTTAAGTGTTCAACGTACCTGTTTTATTTGTTAACTTTGCTTATCTTTAAGGTTTTACAGGTTTTTGTTTTCTTCTTACTCCTCTAATGAATGTTGTCCTACTTTGTTCTATTAGCAACCAATTGCACAAGGTGAGCAGCAGACCCATCTCATCCCCTCAGACAGAGTCGCCAGATGGGAGTCCGTTCACGCCCCTATCAGGCCCTGGTCTACATCCAGGGCTTCCTGAGAGTTTTTTATTTCTCAGGTACACAGAGTTTTGAACTCTTTTTTGTTTTTTTGTTTTTTATTTTAATTTTTTCCTGTTGTCTTTCCTTTTTAATTTTTTCAACTATATCCACTGCTGTGTTTCACAGATTGAAACCCCATGGTCATTATTACCTCACTTTGAGAGAGATATGCTTTGGTGTTTATATCTCAATAGTTAGAGATGGGAGGTTGCTCACCATTACTAATACCCGTAAAATGCAACATATGTATTTTCTTTCTTTAAATACTCTAATGTTTATAGTGTTAGCGGTGTTTATATCGGCATTCCTACATAGACCACAACCATGGCTTTAAAAATTATGTCCTACAATGTAAAGGGATTAGGCTCCATTAGTAAGCGCTGGATGGCCCTGAAAGATTTCAGGGCCTCAGGCGCAGATGTGGTGATGATCCAGGAGACCCATTTTCGGTCAAGGGGATCGTTCAAATTTGCCTCAAGGTTCTTCCCTACTTCCTACCTTGCCTCTGACTCTATGGGCAGGGCAGGAGTGGCAATTCTGATCAGAAAAACATGTCCTATTAAAGTTCGGAGGTCCCATGCAGACTCTCACGGGAGATTTCTTGTTCTAGAGTGTGAATACATGTCTACCTCCTTTACACTGGTTAATTTGTATGCCCCGAACACAGGCCAGATTGATTTCCTTGACAAACTCTTTGAAACCCCCCAATATTGCTCACAACCTTTTATGATAGTTGGTGGGGACTTCAATCTGGTCATGTCACCCACTAGAGACAGACAAACACTTTTTAGTCCTACCCCATCTAAAAGAGTATTGTCTCAGGCTAACGCCTTCCGTAAATGTATTAGGTCACATAGACTTTTCGACTCATGGAGGATAAAACACCCTTCTGCTAAACAATTTACGTTCTACTCATCAGCTCATAATATGTATTCCCGTCTAGATCATTTCTTTATTTCAGCCCCACTCATCCCTTATTTAGTTGATTCAGATATTTCTCCCATTACATGGTCAGACCACGCACCCATTACGCTGGATTTAATGTTATCTCAGACCTATACCAAATCCTGTCATTGGCGTTTCAATGATCATCTCTTGCAGTCTGAAATCTCCCGCTCTACTCTAGCAAATAGCTTGAGTGAGTATTTCTTACTCAACACTGGATCTGTGTCTCAGATCTCCACATTGTGGGAAGCACACAAGGCTGTTTTCCGAGGCACATGTATTTCTGAGGGTTCTCGACTGAAGAGAGATAGAAATAACCTATTACAGTCCCTAATGTCTGCTCTGGCAACTGCTGAGCGGAGACTTTTGGGTGGTCCCACAGTGCCAAAACTTCGCAAAGTCATTCAACTTAGAGAACAAATTAGATCAACAAAACTTAACAAAACAGCTAGATCCATGTTATGGACGAAACAAAAATTTTATGAATTCTCCAATAAACCTCACAGAATGCTAGTCAATAAGTTATTCCCTCGTCCGTTTAACTCCTTGCCCGATTTTCTTATACGACCAGACGGATCTAGAACTCATTGTCCACGTGAGATGTCCAAAATTTTTGGCAACTTTTACAATAAACTGTACAATTGCCTGAATCCGGAGAATCAATTTGAATTCACCCAGGAAAATTTTGAGTCTTTTTTTTCCAATATAAAGCTACCGAAACTATCTACAACGGATTTAGAAAGCTTAAATGTACCCGTTACAGCTGAAGAACTCTCTGCTATAATTAAAAATCTCCCATTACACAAAGCCCCTGGCCCGGACGGGTTGCCTTATTCATACTATAAATCTTTTATTGATATTTTATCTCCTCACATGCTAGCTTTATATGCCTCCTTTCTCAAAGGTACTCCCCCTCATTCACAGTTCTCCCATTCTTTCATATCAGTTATTCCTAAACCTGGAAAGGATCCCTCTCTCCCGGATAACTATAGGCCCATAGCCCTCTTAAACTCGGACTACAAGATTTTTACTAAAATTCTTGCTACCAGACTTTCAGTATTCATCCCCAAACTGATACACAGGGATCAGGTAGGTTTCGTCCTTGGGAGACATGCGGGAGATAACACCTGGCGTACAATAGATCTGATAGATCTCTTGGACAGAACCTCCCGACCGGCACTGATCCTGAGTTTAGACGCACAAAAAGTTTTGACAGGCTAAGCTGGCCCTACATGTTCGCCACCCTAAAGATATATGGTTTTGTTGGCCCTTTTTTAACAGCCCTAGAAGCCTTATATTCCAATGTCTCTGCGCAGGTACAAATGTCGTCTTTCCTATCTCCTGGTTTTCCCATGACAAACGGAACTCGACAGGGTTGCCCCCTCTCGCCATTGCTTTTTATTCTATGCCTAGAACCCCTGGCTGAGTATATTCGGGTTCACCCGGATGTCAGTGGGGTGGTGATGAGACAGGGGGAATATAAATTATCGTTATTTGCAGACGACATTTTACTCACTATCACTAACCCGCTAATATCCCTTCCCTCACTACATAAAATACTGAACTCTTTTAGTGCTATCTCCGGGTACAAAATCAACACCTCTAAAACTGAAGCCCTTCCTATACACATTCCATCGCCATTAATATCCCAACTTAAGGAATCTTTCCCCTATAAATGGTGTAACACCTCTCTTAAATATTTAGGTGTATTACTTACCCCTTCTTATACCTCCCTATATGATACAAACTTCCCTCCCCTGATACTAGATATTAATAAATCTCTGTCGAACTGGACCAAATACCCCCTATCTCTATTAGGCAGAATTAATGTTTTGAAAATGTCTATACTGCCTAGATTACTTTATTATTTTGAAACCCTTCCAGTAGCTGTACCTGCCACACAATTAAAAGCACTTCACAGAACTTTCCTGAAGTTTATATGGAATGGCGGAGCGCACCGTATAGCAAGCTCAGTGATGTTTGCCATTAGATCCAGAGGAGGCTTAGGAGCTCCTGACATCACTAAATATTATTATGCTACACACCTGAGGGCCATTACCTCTTGGTCTTCCTTACACGCACCAAACCAATGGTCTGCTATTGAAAAGGGAGTACTTTACCCGGTCCACCCGGGATCCTTGGTCTGGGGCGCTTCCCCTGCTCTGGATCCTATATATAAACGTCAGTGTACTGGACCAATGATACTGACTCTAAATATATGGCGTAACTGCCTTAAACGCTTTTCCCTTATGTCTTCCTGCTCCCCTCTTATAAACGTATTATTTAACCCTCTCATTCCGGATAGTATGTCCTTGGGCAGGATATTCCCATGGGTGAATGTTCACCTCTTTCAGCTCAGGAACCTTGTACATCCCATAACAAGGAAACTACACACCTTTAACACTTTAAGTGAGAAATTTGGTCTTACACCACATCTCTTCCACTTCTATATGCAAATTAGACATTTCTTTCATTCTAAATCACCATCCCTAATTCTAGATAAACCAACTACTTTTGAATATCTATGTGCCCAAGGCCCCTATCAATTACATTTAATTTCCTGTATATATAGTATCCTCCATGAGTCGTCTCCCATCACAGAGACATTGCATCTTTATATGCGCAAGTGGTCTCATCTAGTGGGCCGTCCTGTTACAATACAGATGTGGGATAGAATATGGTCCTCTACATTTAAATCTTCCAAATGTGTCACCCAGAGAGAGACAACCATTAAAATTCTCATGTTCTGGTACAGAACACCCGATGTAATTCATAAGTATGACCCTTCAGTCTCGCAACATTGTTGGCGATGTGGAACTGAAATAGGCTCACTGTTCCACATTTTTTGGCAGTGTCCTTTGATTCAACCTTTTTGGTGTTATGTACATTTTCTTATACAAAAGGTGACGGGGGTGTCCCTTCCGATAGATCCCTTGACCTATTTATTGGGCCTACCTCCATCAGGGATATCTAAAAAGACAAACAAATTAATATCCTACATATTACTAGCCGCCAGAAGACTTATTCCGTTATTCTGGCTATCCAATACCCCTTCCCCACGGTCCAGATTACTACTCTTGGTGGCTGAGATTCGGACAATGGAGTTTTTGACAGCCTCGGTACACGATTGTGTTTCCAAGTTCACTGAAATATGGGAACCATGGGATCTTTCGGAGTATGGGACCCCCATGACACCAGGCTCACCCTAATCTCAAGTCAACCTTATACTACCTGTGTATATGGCCTGAACTGATCTCAAGGATCCAGACTCCCTCCAATATTACGCTTATTTTCACACCATAGGGAATTGACCTAATATATCTATGTGTTTTGTTCCTGTGAACACTTTTTGTCACCTATATTTGTTACTTTATACTTTGTTTTTCTTTTTTCTATAATGATTGCTGTATAATGCACATGCATTGACAATGTAATGCTCGTTTTGCTAAAACTTTGTACTTAACTTTTGAAAATCAATAAAAATACAATTATAAAAAAAAAAGATAAGCATCCATAACTCTACAGAAAGCATCCAATCTCCTAAGTTTTCAGCTAACAAAATTGATTGGAGGCTCTCCATTTTGAAAGCTTCTACTTGAATGCTTCTGTTGAGTCCCTTTAGGTCCATAACAGGCCGTACGTCGCCTATCTTTTTCCTTACCAGGAATAGAGGGGAGTAATAACCCCTTCCACTTTGGGAAATTGGAACTTCCAATATTGCCCCCTTCATTACTAGCTCTGCCACATACTTGAGCAGTAATCTTCTCTTGATTGGAGATGGCAGTCTGGTTGACTGAAAATGTTTTTTTGGTGTTTCTTCTATAAACTTCCATCTGTGACCATACTTTACTGTGGACAGTGTCCACGCATCCTTTATGTGTTCCATCCATACCTGCTTGAATTTTTTGAGTCTGGCTCCCACTCTCCCAGATAGGATGGGCGCATCCTCAAAAAGACTTCTGGTTTCCCCAGATGAGGTGGTCTTGGACTTCTGAAGTCTCAAAAAGGATGATTGTGGATTCTTCCAATTCCTTTTGAATTCTCTACCTGGTCTGTATGTCTTCGCCTCCCTGTATCTCTCCAGGAGATTGCGTTTGAAGGTAGGACTCTTCTGTGGTTTGGGATGCCGGTCAGAAGGAATCAGGCCGACTTTCCACCTGTTACTTTAAAAAATTACCAAATCCAACTTTGATCCAAAGAGGTTAACTCCATCATAAGGGTTCTTGCCCCAGTTAGACTTTGATGCAGCATCCGCCACCCATGGCTTGAGCCATAGAGCTCTTATGGCCCTAACTGATGCCAGCATAGCCCTGGCAGAGGAACGAATCACATCCACTGCAGCTTCTGCCACAAAATCACCTGCCAGTTTCAATTCTTGAAGAGAACTGATTACCTTCTCCTGGTCAGCTCCCTCACAAACAGATTTCTCTATATTGGCAGACCAACCAGAAATCGCTTTTCCTACTGCGGCTGATGCCATCGCAGGCTTACATGCCACCTGCTGTGCAATATGGTTTTTTCATGTCTTGATCAATTTTATGATCCAACATGTCCCGGAAAGTGATGACGACCATGGAGTCGAAACGCGTCAGTGGACCTCCTGTTTGCATTACTCTTTGTTATATACATGCTTTTTTCTACTCTTCCAAATATATGTGGAAGTGAGAGGTGACCCTATCCTGATATCGAGACGTGAGGCCTTTAGAATTGCCTTCCAAGCACCATACTTCTGATTTATACAAGCTTGGTTGACTCAGTACTATGGTAATTGACTCCACGTGTTCCAATTTCTCTCAGAATAATGACTGACAGATCAATAGTCTGCTGACAGAACATGGAGATGCTGGCATTATGCAGGCAGTCACATACAGATGTCTGCATGCAGCTCCAGACACAGGAGGAAGAAGCAACATGAGCGGCTCCTAAAAAAGCCCCCCTTTTCTTTTTCACGCTAAACCATCACCTCCAGATCATCCAACCTTGGAAACCGGGATTTTGAGGGACAGTCGTTCAACTCCCGCTTGTGTCTATAATCATCCATCGGGGCTCGCGGCCTACAAGACATCACCTGGTTTGGATACCACGGGAGAATCTCCCCATGCCTTTCTGATGCACTGCCATATGGTATGTGCATCCTACGGATCCGGTAAGGGTACCCTCTCATTTTTACTGAATATCCATATGTCTCCTGATGTCCACCGGTACCTTCCAAGTTGAAGAGATATCCCTCTAACACTTTTCATATGGACTTTTTTTATTTGCTGTTTCATATTTCATACAGGACATTTGACTATAATTTGATGTACACAATTTTTCACATCTGCAAGGGTGTTTATTTTGGATTTATTTGTTTATTATTACATGTTAGATACTTTTAGCGCTGCACTTTTTGTTGTTATTTGTTATTGGACTTGGTTTTGTTTGTGTGCTAGCTGCTTTTGTTTTCTGTTTTTGTTTTTAGCGGAGCATTTTCACTTTCTGCACATACAGATCCAACTACTTTTAGCTGATTTAGCACCGTTGTTATGGCAACGGCTGAAGCCGGACACAGCGGGGCATGGCTAGGACATCACACGTCATAAACTCAGCCTCACCATGCCCATAATCTCAGCCTTACCGTGCCCATAATCGCAGCCTTACCGTGCCCATAATGCAGTCTCACCGTGCCCATAATCGCAGCCTCACCATGCCCATAATCATAGCCTCACCGTGCCCATAATCGCAGCCTCGCCGTGCCTATAATCACAGCCTCACCATGCCCATAATGCTGTCTCACCGTGCCCATAATGCTGTCTCACCGTGCCCATAATGCTGTCTCACCATGCCCATAATCGCAGCCTCACAATGCCCATAATGCAGTCTCACCGTGCCCACAATGCAGTCTCACCGTGCCCACAATGCAGTCTCACCGTGCCCATAATGCAGTCTCACCGTGGCCATAATCGCAGCCTCACTGTAGTCAGTGCCTGTGCCTGGATTACACAGTCTGCGGGCATTTCCTGCTGTGAGTCTCGGAGCTGAGTGTGAAAACTTTGGCCGCGCTGTAAGAAAAGTCCCGCCCTCCTCCTAGATCAGCTCGTGTGATAGACGCAGTGTTCTGTCTATCACACGAGCTGATCTCGGAGGAGGGCGGGACTTTTCTCACACTGCGGCCAAAGTTTTCACACTCAGCTCCGAGACACACAGAAGGAGATGCCTGCAGACTGTGTATGACATATAGTGGAGGAGGAGGAAGTGGAGCGCTGAGCTGCAGCCACAGCTTGGCCCAAAGCGGCCCCAGGGCAGGCAGCCTACCAAACAAAAAAATTTTGATCGATCAAAAAAATTAACGATTAATCGAGGAATTATTTGTTAATTTCCGCAGCCCTAGTAATTTTTGTGAGAATGGCATGGCAGTGGGGAATGGGGCTATAGTAAAGTAATTTTAAAAATGTAAACAAGCAAAAAATATGTATTGCAGAGTATGGGGATCTTGCAGGAAGCCAAACTCCCTTTTGGTAATATAAGATCCGCTTTAAACTTCTATTGAAGGTGATACCTGAATTTGACTTATAGCTCAGTGCAGACTTCTGGGAAAAGCAATGAGTCAATAACAAAAGCAAGCCATCTAGCCTTTTATAGAACTACTCCAGGTAGCCTTATTGAAAGAAAGACATTTGATTTTTCTGTCAATTTTAGAAAATGACAGCATCTGCAAATTGAAATGAAAAAAAGTAATATTTAGTAACATTAAATGACAAAACGACTTGTGCTACAATTACATTTGCTGTATCTTTTTTATAGCTTAAGTGACATTTTCCTTTAAATCACATATACTTTAGTACATTCACGTATTTCCTATTGATGATATATTTTACCTTTCACATTAGCTTGAAGTTCCTCTTTACGTACTACTACATATGAACTATACATTTTTGTGATGTGACACCTGTATGCACTAAATCAGTTTGTGGTTAATAATGTTTACAGAATGCTTCTTACAATTTTAGAAAATGCTGCAGAATAGCCAGAGATTAGTTATAGGTATATATTTTTTTCTTTCTGTCTCTACGGTACACTAAATTGTTGGTATAATGTACAATGCCTTGATTTAACTTGACAAACACAGGACAATCTGTACAAAAAATGAATTTTTGATTTAAAACACTCTAAAAGGCATTTAATAGCTGTAAAAAAATATTACAAATTGCTTTAAGCAATAGTAGCTTTACTGAAAATAAAATTGTTCTCTTTGAAAGTGCTCTGGACAAGTAGCACTATTTTAAATTGCTCTATAAAATATGTAAGTGTATTGAAGAACTGCAATCAAAATATGGTCTTTTAATATTCAGCAGCAATGGGCTATTTTATGAGACTCAAACTTTTAGGCGCACAATCTAAGGGAAAGCAATTAAACATAAAATGATTTTTTGCTAGGATAATTAAGATATGATAAGTGGTTGCTAGTCTGCAACATGAAATTTGGCTTTTAGGGATATGAAATAATGGATTCAAGATGAGAAAGATTTAGCTGTGTATTGTAGTGTGACATTTAAAACAATCCTAAGATTCAGATAATTTTTATGACAAATGTATCATAATATAGATGTTTTGTAATATAGCATAGATCCTACACCTTTTCATAGAAAACAGGAGAATGTGAAGATTTGAAGTAACATCTAGTGCCAAATAATTAATCACTTTCTTGAATTAGATGTAATTGGGTTTTTTAGAGGTGATGTTTTTTTCGAATAATAGATTTTTATATAGGTTTTCTCAAGTTTACAGAGATTTACAGGTAGGGTGTACATGTATAAAGAAACAATACCATCTTAAAGCTGCACCATTACAACTTAGAATATGGTAGAAGGTCACATTCCATTTGACAAAACAAATAGATCAGGGAATGTTCTATAAGGCTGTATGGATCCAAAAGGACATTTTACCTCTAAAACAATTAGGGGAATAGTTTGGTAAAGCTTTCTAAATCCTGGATAGGGCCAGGTACCATTTCATAAGAGGTTTGCAATTAGTCTTCAGGGCAATAACATTATTAGTGCTCTTAGGGGTGGAGATACAGACATGGTACCACTCAGTTGAGGTTATTACACCTTCTCCAAATGCTTTTTTTTCATATAAAGGGAAAGGAGTATAAGGATTATCATTTTGGTTTTATAAATGTACAGTAAAAGGGAAATGAATATTGTCACCTGCCTGTCTTTTTGGGAAGAAACCCACTTGGTCCCTTGCACTCAAGACCAGCAAACTAAGGTTTAAGTGTGCTGCTAGTGTAAGGTTTTTTTGTTACCTCAATGCAGAGAATGCATTAAGATTAAAAAAAAACTTTGGTTTTGATTGGATTATTATTTAAATGTTTGTTTATCTTTTTTTACACTTTTCTATCTCAGCCATGACTAAAGCCTCGTACACACGATCAGATTTTCCTCAGACAAATACTCTGACTTTTGTTCGAAGGCGTGTGCCTGGGTTTTGTCTTGCAGTACTGACTACTACGTGGTTTTTCAGCTCTTTAGCGCCACCCTTTGGGCTCCTTCTGCAAATTTTTTGTTAGTAGAAGTTTGATGAGTGTTGATTCGAGCTTTTCATTTTGCGCTTTTCATTTAGCACTTTTCAGTTCGCGCTTTTCATTTCGTGCTTTTCAGTTAGTTTCTGAACGGCTGTTCGTTAACCAGCCATGTTGCGGAATCGGAGCAGATAACATGTTATTTATTATTGGCCTTGGAGTTATTGCTTTGACCCAAGTCCAGTCCAGGAACAGGAGGAGTTCTTGGACCAAAAATTGGTTGCTCTATTAATCGTGACCAATTATGTCATATGCCATTGCTGCGGGAGCTCCAAGAGAATGATCCAGATGATTTTTGGAATTATCTCCAGATGACGGACCCCTGCTTTCACCAATTCTTGGCATTGTTGACCCCCTATATTAAGACGCAGGACACATGCATGAGGCTTTTATTTTATTTTTTGGTTGAATAATAATGATTTGATTTGGTATATTTTATATATTTTTGGATGAATAGAATGCACTTTTGGTTCAGTTCTATTGGCAGATAGCATGTCTAATTTTATTTGTTTTCTTTTTTTAATGCACAATAAAAAAATTGTGTAGAATAATACTTGGCTTTGTGTTTTACTTCAAATGAAAGTTTGGGAGTAGGCAGTTACATTAAAAAAAATACAATGTAAAATTGACAAGGGACACCAACATAGTTGTATCTTTGATCTTAAGAATGACGGGATAGCGGTGTTCTGGTAACTTGCTCAAATTAAAAAAAATAATGCATAATAATATTATTCTTGATATCACTAGAAAAAAAAAGCCTTTGAAAATGTGTTTGCAATAACTCCATCAGTATCACCAGCAAAGCAGCTTCATTATTATCCCATTAACCACTTGCCGACCACTGCATGCCGATATACGTCGGCACAATGGCACCGGTGGGCAAATGGGCCTACCTGTACGTCCCCTTTAAGAAGCGGAGATAGCAGGTGCATGCGCGCCGCTGTGCCTGCACCTGCAGGACCAGCGGACTCGATGTCCGCCTGTCTCCCAGCGATCGTGTCAAGGAGCCTCAGAACGTTGAAGTGTCTATGTAAAGAAGGCATTTCCCCATTCTGACTTGCGTCATGACAGATCACTGCTCTCTGTCATCAGGAGCAGTGATCGCTGTCATGTGACTAGTAGCCAATCCCCCCACAGTTAGAATCATTCCCTAGGACACACTTAACCCCTTCATTGCCCCCTAGTGATTAACCCCTTCACCGCCAGTGTCATTTACACAGTAATCAGTGCATTTTTATATATATATTTGTATAAATGACGATGGTCCCAAAATAGTGTCAAAAGTGTCCGATGTGTCCACCATAATGTCGCAGTCCCGATAAAAATCGCAGATCGCTGTCATTACTAATAAAAAAAAATCAATAATAAAAATGCCATAAAAATAACCCCTATTTTGGGCGCCTAGGCGGAGCTACGTACCTACGTCATACGCGGAAGTTGGAAAGAGTGTGGAACGCAGCTGAGGCGCACGCCGCTCAGCTGTTGGCGTTATCCCACGAGCTCTTCTCCGGGCTTGATCTCCCTTTACGCAGTGTGATATTTTCACTCCTTTTAGGAGTGTTTATTGTTTTAAACTTATTTTTATTTTCATTCTTTCTACTGGTCATTGGACCTAATATCTTTTTAATAAATACATTACGTTATCACACTATGGGAGCCCTGTTTTTTCTTATACGAGGATAAAGCCTAAACCTGAAGGATAGCTACATCTGGAGCGGAAGCCCCCTTTGGACAACCCCATTGGACAACTGCATTTGGGATTCCAAGCAAATATCGAGGATAACAGATGCCGTTTACCCCTGCAGGGGTGCAGGGAGCGGGTGAGTGGGGACCCTTGAGGGGGAGCACCTAAGTCACTGGATTTCAACTGTCATCACTACAGTCACCTCACGCAGGAACTTTTTGAATGAAATATTTTCAAGAATAGAACTTTCACAATATTTTCAAGAATAGAACTTTCACAAAACTGGTTTCTATTTATAATTTGCTTGATATTATGTTTGTGGTACAATCGGTACATTTTTAAACAATTGATCACTTTATATACACATTTTGTATACATTTTGTGGGTTATATATTTTTATTTTTATGTTCATTTTTTGTCACTTTTATTGTGCACAATGGAGATTTAATGTTAATTAGTGGGTAGCACCTTAGGTGGACGGATAAGAGATTTTCTATTAGCCACTGTAGTAGGTGTAAGAACGAATTGTACAATTAAGATTATCCCCTATATAATAGTAGGAAGCTGTGTGCAGTTACACCTATCATTTAAATATTGTTAATACCACTGGTGATACTTTTATTATACTGTATATATATGCATACACCTTGTTGCTACACCAGCTTAATTTGGATACACTTTTTGGTATGGGATATCTATCCCATCGGGCACAGATACTCTTTGTTACACGGATTTGCCCAGATACACTTATAAGTCATTATAGGGGAGCACACAAGGAATTTATAGCATATAGCTAACACTTAACTGATACGCACCCATACAGGTAGCGCCAACTGCCCCTACCCACACACACTTTTATTTAATGACAACATTCCCTCTAGTCTAAATCTTGGAGAGCAGCCCTCAGTCTTGGAAAATTTGCTCTCCTAAAAATAAGTGTTTTTTCTTCCCAATATGTGCTTGCTCTTTACAGCTTTCAGCCAATGGCTTTCCGCTGTTGTCTCTGAACCTATGAGGAGGGAGAGAGCCAAGAGAGCTACCATTCTCATGCACATCGTTGGATCGAGATCAAGCTCAGATAAATATAAGTAGGGGAGGGGGAGATGCATTCTGCATTAAGGTTTTTACCTTAATGCAAAGAATACATTAACCTGTTTCCGCCCGCCCACCGTCATATGACGGCGGAGCGGTGCAGCTCTCATTCTGGGCTGCCGTCATATGGCCCATTTGCACAGGGCATGTGTGCGATCGCGGGCACGCAGCCCTGCACTGTCGTGGCGGCGTGTCCCCGAGACACAGTGCATTACCAACAGGGGTGAACAGCCATTGGGCATGGCTGTTTACCATGTGACCAGCCGCGATTACATTACGGCCGATCACAAATGGGTATTCCCCCCTAAGACCGGACATATGCGCGACAGGAGCGCGCAGCGCAGTCATGTCGGTGGCAGCATGTTCCCAGGAACACTGCTTGTCATCGGCAAGGGTAAACAGCCAATGGCTGGCGGCTGTTTACCATGTGATCGGCTATAATTCATTCACAGCCAATCACTAAATGTAAACATAGACTGGTTACTAGCTGTTACCGGCTCTTCTCTCCTCACACACCATTTCCAGTGTGAGGAGAGAAGAGCCAGGAGCAGTGAGTTACCGATCTGTGAAATGTCAGTGTCTCTACCAACACCACACCAAAAAAGAGAACCTGTCACATCGCTCCCCCCATTACAGCTGTTACCCAACAGTCACCACATAAGTGCCCATCAGTGCTTATAAAAGTGCACCTGTCACCCATAAGTGCCCACAAAGTGCACCTGTCACCTATCAGTGCCCAAAAAGTGCACCTGTCATCGTCAGAGACTGCCATCAGTGGTGCACCTGTCACCCATCATTGACCATTGCCAGTGACTGTCATCAGTTACCCATCCGTGACCCTCATCTGTCACCTATCAGTCCCATAAAGTGCACGAGTCACCATCAGAGACTGCCATCAGTGACTGTCACCCATCACCTGTCACCCATCAGTGACCGTCACCCATCACCTGTCACCCATCAGTGACCGTCACCTGTTGCCCATTAGTGAACGCCAACTGTCACCCATCACCTGTCACCTGTCACCCATCGCACAGCCCATCAGAAAAATGTCCAAAAGATTATATACCAGTGAGGAGGCATTCCAGATCCTCTCCATGACTAATGAGAGCAGCGAGTTCTCATCAGATTCAAATGCCAATTCCAATTGTGAATCAAATTCAGCATTTGAACCGATTGATAGTAGTGGATCGGCAAATGAATCAGAGGAAGAATGGATCCCTCCTAAAAGGGCACGATGCTCTGGAAGCCAGGCGGCCACCAGCAATATACCCCAGGATCAAATTCCCAGGCCCAGTACCAGTGCTGCCGCCAGCGATAGACCCCAAAACCAAAGGCCCACTACCAATGCTGCCACCAGCGAAAGACCACAAGAAATGCCCAGGCCCAAAACCAGCACTGCCGCAGCATCATGCCCAAATGCCAGCACAGGAACTTCAAATCCCCCAACTACCAGCGCTGGAGTGCCATGTCCCCCAAGAGCCAGGGTCGCTACACATCTTTCAGCTGGTCTTGCCAATCCAACATGGCTACCTTCTGACTCAGGATAAGCAAGAATTTCCCCTTTCACCGCACAGCCAGGTGTGCAGGCCAATACCCAAAATTTTACTTTTAAGTTTTTATTTATTTTTGCCCGACACTTTGCTGCAATTCATCATGGACCAGACCAATTTATATTCCTAGCAGCATATTGCCAACAACCCCCAATCATCATACGCCCGTCTGTTTGAGTGGAAGGAATTGACTCTGGAGGAGTTCAAAGTTTTTATGGGCCTCACCATAAACATGGGGCTTACAAAAAAAAATGAAGGACATGCCTATTGGTCCACCAACCCCATCCACCACATGCCCATTTATTCTTCCGTAGGTCCAAGTCCTGATACGAGATAATATTACGCTTTCTTCATTTCAGCAACAACACCCAGTGCTCTCCCCACAATCTTCCAAATTATGATAAGTTATATAAAATTCGCCCACTCATTAATTTCTTTTCCCAACGATTTGCAGAACTCTATGTCCCTGATCAGAATATATGTGTACATGAGTCCCTGGTACTCTTTTCAGGCTGGCTAGGAATACAGCAATACATTCATAGCAAAAGGGCCAAATACAGAGTGAAATTTTATAAGCTTTGCAAGAGAGTCACAGGATATCTGTATGCGTTCCTCATATACAAAGGAAGAGATTCCCAGCTCCAGACCCCTGTGCCTACATGGGCACAATTGGTAAAATTGTATGGGACCTGGCATACCCACTGCTGAAGAAAGGTTACCACATATACCTGGATAACTTCTACACCAGCCTGCCCCTTTTCAAACACCTATACCTCGGAGAAACCCTGGCCTGTGGAACCTCCAGAAAGAATAGGAAGGGCTTCCCCAATAAGAAATTGCGAAGGGGAGAAAGAGCAACTTTGAGATGCAATGAAGTGCTGGCCTTGAGGTGGAAGGATACCAGGAATGTTTACATAATGTTCATCATCCATGATGAGACTATAATTGAAGTTTAGAGAAGACGAGGTCCCATGGAAATGCCAACATGTGTACAAGATTACAATCTCTACATGGGGGGTGGATTTCAATATTTCAACAACCAAATGCTTCAGCCCTTTTTATCAATAAGGAGGTCCCGTTTCTGGTACAAGAAAAGAGCAATCTATTTGATTCATTTGGCCATTTATAATGCCTACATAATTCCCATCAAATCCACGGAAAGCCCTGCCCACTTCCTAAAATTAATCGAAGAAGTTGTCACGTCCCTCATCTACCATCAAAGACCCCCCCCAAAAAACCTTTGCTCTGATGCTGTTAGCTGTCTTCATGAACGCCACTTCCCGGACAAAATTCCACCATCTGTAGCAGGCTGAAGACACCAAAAAAGATGTCGAGTAAGCAGCAAAAGAGGATTTCAAAGAGATACCAGCTACCATTGTCCCCAGTGTCCCTCCGAACCCAGCCTTTGCATTGGTGAATGCTTCAGACTATATCACACATCCCTAAAATATTAGCCCATATTCTTAACCATTTCCCCATTTTTCATCCTTGACCATTTCTGATGCTTCCTCAAATAACCATGCCATTACCTTCCACGTGAACGGACCCTGACCTGTTTTTTTACTATGCCTCTGCCTACCGTTTGAACTGCTTCTATGTGAACTGACCCTGACCTGTTTTATCAACTACGCTTCTGCCAACCACTTGGACTGCTTGCATGTGAACTGACCCTGGCCTGTTTCATGGACTATGCTTTTGCCTACTGCTTGGACTGATAGGTTGCCCTGTTACTGTAGTACACAGGGATCTCACATGTGAGGGGCTCCAGAAATGTTTTTCTAGATGGAGAAAACTATTTTTTTTGTTGTCTCTGAGTTTCGTAATTTCCGGATTAGGGTCTGGAGTCCGGAGGCTTCATAGAGATTTGGGTGGGTGAAGCCTCTACCCCTGTGCCCCTGTGCACAGGTCTTACCTGATTGCAGCCCCCAGCCTGCTGCTAAATTACTGCCATCATGCCTCTGCCTGCCGCATAAACTGACCACACCTCTGCCTGCTACCTGGACTATGGAAATAATTAGCTGTAGCAAGAGGCAGTATGTTTATGAAGGGCTGGAGAGCGGTACAATAATGAGTGCAGGCAGGAAACGGTGTACCAGGACCAATATTATGGCTGTGCTGACTGTCTCTGCCTGGACAATTTCTATGGACAAATGCTGTGGCTGTACTGATGATATCCTTGTGCTAACTATAGACAATATTCCTGCCTGCTGCCTGGATAATTACTATTGTTGTTGCTAAGCACATCCCTGCCTGCTGTCTGGACCAATTCTCTCCTCTGGGGACATTACTAAAACCACAGCTTTTTTTTTTTTACCCTTTCTTCAATAGAATTTATTTTGGAGTGTAATTTTTGGTATGTAAATGCTATGTGTTAGAAATATGAAGGACATTCAAAAATGATAGGTTGTCCGGAAATGAGATAATGTAATGTATGCTTGTAGAACGCCTGAAGGTGCTACTTCAATGGTGGGCCTCTGTATGTGGTCAGGCTGTGTAAAAGTCTCACCCATGTGGTATTGCCATACTCAGGAGGAGTAGCAGAATGTATTTTGGGGTGTAATTTTTGCTATGTACATGCTATGTGTTGGAAATATCTTAAAAATAGACAACTTTGTGTAAAAAAAAATGCGTTTTCATTTTTTTTCCCCATTTTCCAATAAATTCTGGAAAAAAAAGGAACCATTTAAAAGACTCATTATGCATCATAGATTATATGTTGGGGTGTTCACTTTCCAAAATGGGGTCATTTTGTGGGCGTTTTCATTGTCCTGGTGCTCCAGAGCCTTCAAAAGTGTAATAGGTAGTTGAGAAATGAGAAGTGTAATTTATTCTCGTAGAACGCCTGAAGGTGCTACTTCAATGGTGGGCCTCTGTATGTGGTCAGGCTGTATAAAAGTCTCACACATGTGGTATCGCCATACTCAGGAGTAGTAGCAGAATGTATTTTGGGGTGTCATTTTTGCTATGTAAATGCTATGTGTTGGAAATGTTTTAAAAATGGACAACTTTGTGGGAAAAAACTGCGTTTGCATTATTTTTCCCCATTTTCCAAAAACTTCTGGAAAAAAATTAACCATTCAAAAGACTCATTATGCCTCATAGATTATACGTTGGGGTATCTGCTCTCCAAAATGGGGTCATTTTGTGGGCATTTCCATTGTCCTGGTGCTCCAGGGCCTTCAAAATTGTGATAGGTCGTCATGAAATTATATGTGTAATTTACGTCCCTAGAACACCTCACGGTGCTCCTTGCATATTGGGCCTCTGTATGTGGCCAGGCTGTGAAAAAGTCTCATACACGTGGTATCGCCATACTCAGGAGGAGTAGCAGAATGTGTTTTGGTGTGTGGTTACAAGCATGCATATGCTGTGTGAGAGAAATAACCTGTTAATATGACAATTTTGTAAAAAAAAAACCCAAAAAACACAAACTTCAGTTTGCAAAGAATTGTGGGAAAAAACTACAGATTCAAAAAACTCACCATGCAACTTACGAAATACCTTGGGGTGTCTACTTTCCAAAAACGGGGTCATTTTGGGGGTATTTGTACTTTCCTGGTTTGTTAGTGTCTCAAGAAATGAGATAGGTCTTCAGTACATCAGGTGTGATCAGGTGTGATCAATTTTCAATGCTTGGCACCATAGCTTGTAGACTCTATAACTTTCACAAAGACCAAATAATATACACTAATTAGGGTTATTTTTACTGAAGATATGTAGCCATATAAATTTTGGCCACAATTTATGACGAAAAATTACTAATTTGCAAAATTTTATCACAGAAACAAAGAAAAAGGCATTTTTTCACCAAATTTTCAGTGTTTTTTATGTATAGCACAAAAAATAAAAAAAACACTAGTTATTAAATACCACCAAAAGAAAACTCTATTGTGTGAAAAAAAGACGCAAATTTCATTTGGGTACAGTGTTGCATGACTGAGTAATTGTCATTCAAAGTGTGAGAGCGCTGAAAGCTGAAAATTGGTCTGCGCAGGAAGGGGGTGAAAGTGCCCTGTAGGCAAGTGGTTAAGGTAAAAAAAACTTCAGCCTTAAAAACTAATTTAGTCTTTGCATGATTAGGTGTTCACAATGAGCAGGAATTTGCTTTTCACATTCGGAATAATTAAAGTGAATATTAACAACATTTATTAAGTGAAGATGCTCAACCAAGGAGCATTCATGCATTGACCTGTGAATCATCCAAATGCTTTCTATCAGGGCAGCATTTAGGTTACATTCTGCCCAAGGCACACCTGAATGATGCTACACTTTTGTTGATGTTCTGGTTGTTGTATCAAAATCATTTTCTATAAGAAACTTTACTTTTCAGCTGTATAGACCATCACAAAAGAGTAGACAATATCATGTTTTTTGACCCAGAGCCTCATGACTTCGGGAAAAGCCTCATGACATCACCACCCCTCCTCATCACCTCATTCAATCAGAGAACATCTTGTATTCATTGAAAAAATTACAATACATTTTATGAATGGTAGCAGGGTAGAGGAAGCCACTCCCTCTGGTTAAAGTGCAAAGGGGAAACCGCTTGCACAGAACCTGAGCAGGATTCGAAAGATCATACAATTAAGTAACACTAGCTACTTCAGGGATTTTCAACTTCCCCAGCAGCCCATGAGGTATGAAATATGCACATTTACATTGTGTGAAGCTGGACCTGGAGTTCTGCTTGAAATATTTAAGAAAAAAAGTTATACCTTTAGACACCCTTTACTTATACAGTAAGTCTAAGTTGATCTGGAACTATAAATATTTTAACAGCCCTAGCCAATACTAGTAGGGCTAGGTCACAACTACTTCCTAGTGAATCAACAAGGTGAATACGGTACCTTTTTTCACAGAATGTACCAGCATTGGATCCACACAAAATATTTATATAGTTTTGATCATTGCCTTTTTCTTACTTTTTTTTTTTTTACTTTCAGCAAGATTTGTAGTGCTTTATTTACAAAAAAGTTACAGCTAATTCAGTATCTTGCCTTATATAATGGTCCTCCTTTTTATTTTGTTTTATCCTTTTGTACTTCAATGATTTTCCTTCCATTATTCTTTTTCTGGAATTTGTTCCTGGCCGAAGAGCAATGTTTTACCATTACTGTTGACCCCATCTCCAACTGGCTGTATGTTGCTGGAGGCAATCTAGCTAATATAGTAAAGAGAGAGCTATACCTTATGTTTTATCATTCACTTGTACTCTCTTCTGAAATGGCTTTATTGTTTTGCCTTAGTATAAGTGAAGCTGTACATCATCTATGGTTCTTATTTGGAGAAATGAGTCTGGAGGCAATTTTTTTGTTAAATGTTTTTTTTTTAGCAGATAGATGCAACAGCATTGGACTATACATCACTTGTCACCAGGCTTGTATGCTGCTAACTTTACTTTTTGTGGGTGTATTCTGTATTTGCATAGGTTTTTATATCTTTTTCTTTATTTTCTGTGCACAACATGTTTTCTGCCGATTCCCCACATTTGCATTTAAATGCTGTTCTGCTTTTTCTTTGAATGTTTATGCTTCAGTAAAAAAAATTGGCATCACTTTGAAGAATACAAGGAGATTGGTTGGTCACATATTTCAAAGAATTTCATAAAATATGTGGTACCTTTTAGGTTGCTCTGTTCCAGGAAGCAATGATTCATAAAAGTTTCATACCTAAGAATTTAGAATTTTAAACATATATAGAACAAGGAAAGATATGTATTATAATCTGATGTAATGTTTAGGTAACAATATCTAATGTCAGATTGGCTGTATTAATACATAATAACAGGTAGGGATAAAATAAAGTAAAATCGTGAATTTTAAAATCTCATAAATTTGACAGAATACCTCAGATTTTGTCAAAATGTTGCCATTTTAGCAAAATGCATTGGAGCCAAAGAAGATTGTAAAATTAATTTGTTTTTTCGGGAGGTTTTTGGGAGGGGTGGGGGTTGCTTTTAAATGGCTGAGGCTAGGGAAGGACCCTTTTTGAAATGTCCTAGTTTTGTTTTTGTTTTTTGTTTTTTTCAAAAATAGCCCCTCATTAGCCCTTTTTATGTTTTTTTTACAGAAAAAATGGCAAAAAAGTTTTTTTTCACTTCTGAAATTGTTTTTGACTGTGAAACAACTCATTCATACTTGTAGGTTAATTTCAACCTTGTTTGAATGTGAATAAATCGATCTTTGGAGTCTAAGCTTCTCTTGGGCAGAAACACCTATGATTCAATGTACTCTATAAGGTGCTGTAATTTGCAATATACAATCTTGTCAATAAATGTATTGTGAATTTTGAATAGACCTCTTAATTTAATCCAAATTACAATCTTTTCCTTTAGTTTATTCATGTTCTCAACAATATGACTGCACTGCTCAAAAGAATGTTTAATAATAATTAAAAAAAATAATGTCTGTAGTTTTATAAAAAAGCACTTTGATGTCTTTAAAGACTTGTGAAACATTGTCTCAATGTAAATCATATCTGAATACTATTTCAGTGGCTGTATACATCTGCACACATTTGGACTGAATTTTAAATACCCTCTGTATATTCTCTTCCTTAACAAATCTATGACATCTGACCTTTAATACAGACCTAAAGCCATCATGCCTTGCTTACAGCTGGCCAGCTATCGAAGCAGATGTAAAATTCACTTTCAGCTGCTGCAATGAGAGCTTACAGAAGCTTGATTGCAGAAATATTCCCCATCTCTGGAGGAAACTGCAGGGTCTCCCAGTACCTGGGCCCATGTGAAAAGATGGCCCTGCTCCTTGTAACTTCCTGTACACTAAACAGAAATCTCAAACAATGTTATCAGCTCTCATCAGTTCAACTTAAACATTGGAACTACAGAATACCTTCCCTCTGTTTTAAGAAGATGAAGAGATGGGGAAACATTTTATAGTCCTGTCCTAGGATGACAATGTTGCTCCTCTATAGATATTGTACAATAGTCACTGTACTTGTCAGCATAGAACAGGAAGTGTGTTGTTGGAAGAATTACCAGGTAAAAACAAAGTAGAAAATCCTGAATATAAAAAGCAAACTAATGCAGCCACCATATCTAAGGACTTGTATACTTTAATTGGTTACATTTTTGGTTTTGTATTTAGTTACACCTTAAGACCTAGTCATGCCAAACCGCATCAGATGAGTACCGTGTCTCCTAATAAAATCTGATTTTATGGGAATATATTTATATGTGCAGGTGGATGTTTTATTGTTACTTGTATAAATGTACAAAAACCTGCTCAATTGAAAAAAAAAAACATTTTATGGACATTCCAAGTGTTATTATGTTTGAAAAAAATTATAAATACTCATTGACAACTTTGTTCTGCATCCAGCAGGATTCACAAAGTTATTTTGCCTGCAATGTCAGATTTGACCACAAGGTGGATTCGGTGGTAAATTTACAGTTTTGCAGAAACTAGAAACTGTTCAACTTTAACAAAAGTCCCCATCGTTCTTTAGTCTAAGGAAAAGAAACAGGTGCATCCTGGGAACTCAGACTTCATCTCAGAGAATAAAAGAAGGAACCATCAGAGAACATGTTGGACTAAAATTTGCATTCATTTGCATCCCCTGAATTCAGCATTGCTGGTGAGAATTATTTACCACTAGGGATGAGCTTCATGTTAGAGTCGAACGCATGTTTGTCTCGAACATTGTGTGTTTGGCCGTTTGCCGAATTACGAACGTTATGGGCAGTTCGCGCCAAATTTGAGTGGCGCGTCACGGCCCATAATTCACTGCGGCATCGCAGTGCATTGCTGGCTAATGATTGGCCAAGCATGCACTATGACCCGCATGCTTGGCCAATCACAGCGCCGTGTGTACAGAGAGCCATAATTGGCCAAAGCCAGGGAGGCATTGGCCAATTATGGCTCAGGGGGTTTAGTACACACCCCACACTATATAAGGCCGCCTGCACGTCGGCACTGTGTAGTGTGTTGCGGTGGAGAGATATAGATAGACAGAGAGACAGTGTCATTTGATTTAAGTTAGATAGCGTAGGCAGGTCGAGTCAGTTAGCTGCACTTGCAGTGTATTGTGTATATATATGCATCCCAGGTGCTGTGTATATATATATATATATATATATATATATATATATATATATATATACTGTATTCAGTTTAGCTAGATCCATTCCTGTTATTCTCTTCCTAATATACTGACTGGCAGGAAGGTGTTTTTACAGTATTTCCAGTTAGTGTACTGTGTACCCTGCACAGTTGCACCTACAGTATAGCTACCTGAGGCCAGGTGCCTGTGTGCTTCTTCTGATACTATTAACAGCACAGGCAGGCTCTTGAACTATTTCCAGTTAGTGTACTGTGTACCCTGCACAGTTGCACCTACAGTATAGCTATCTGAAGCCAGGTGCTTATGTGCTTCTTCTGATACTATTAATAGCACAGGCAGGCTCTTGAAGTATTTCCAGTTAGTGTACTGTGTACCCTGCACAGTTGCACCTACAGTAAAGCTATCTGAAGCCAGGTGCTTGTGTGCTTCTTCTAATACTATTAACAGCACAGGCAGGCTCTTGAAGTATTTCCAATTAGTGTTCTGTGTAACCCTGCACAGTTGCACCTACAGTATAGCTATCTGAAGCCAGGTGCTTGTGTGCTTCTTCTGATACTATTAATAGCACAGGCAGGCTCTTGAAGTATTTCCAGTTAGTGTACTGTGTACCCTGCATAGTTGCACCTACAGTAAAGCTACCTGAAGCCAGGTGCTTGTGTGCTTCTTCAGATACTATTAACAGCACAGGCAGGCTCTTTAAGTATTTCCAGTTAGTGTACTGTGTAACCCTGCACAGTTGCACCTACAGTATAGCTACCTGAAGACAAGTGCAGGTGTTCTCATACTAATAATACTACAGGCTGGCAGTTGATTCTGATAGCTGTAGTTTAATCGGTATATATATACATCCCAGTTTTGTGCAGCTACATCTCACTGCAGGCCAATAGTATGTCTGGAAGGCCAACAAGGAGAGGCAAACAGTCACAAGCCAATAAAAGAGGGCAAGCAGGCTCTGTGTTTAGAGGCAACAGTGCTGGTCGTGGACACGGTACATCCTCATCAGCACGTGGCCGTGGGACACACTTGTCCTTTTTTTCGGCAGCTGGCCGTGTTGAGCCGCAACATGCAGAAGACTTGGTCGAGTGGATGACCAAGCCGTCCTCATCCTCCTCATCATCTCTCACCCAGGCTCAAGGTACTTTGTCTGGCAAAGCAGCTGCCAATGCGGCCTCTTCCCTCGGCTCAATGGCATCAGTCACTCCTTCCCTAGCCCCACCTTGTCTTCCGGAGTCCCCCAACTGTTTGACCACAGTGTTGGGTACATGCTCCAGGAGGATGCCCAGCATTTTGAAGGCTCCGATGATGGCACTCGGTTAGAGGAAGGCAGTAACGTGAGCCCAGACAGAGGGGTTGCCCAAGAAGGACAGCAATCTGGCAGTCATGTTTCCCCTGCTGCAGCATACTGCCAGGTTTGCTCCAGTGATGAGGAGGGAGGGGATGATGAGGTCACTAACTCCACATGGGTGCCTGATAGGAGAGAGGAGGAGGAGGCACATCACCAACGAGGCAGGATGCCCTCCAGGGGCCAGTTTAAGGGGAGCACACTGACTGCATCACACTGCAGAGCTCCGCATGTGCAGGGCGCTGCTGTCTCTGCACGTTATTCCAAAAGTTCTTTGGTGTGGGCCTTTTTTGAGATGAGTGCAACAGATCGCACCGCTGCTATTTGCAACATATGTCTCAAGCGTATCTCGCGTGGCCAAAACATCTTCCGCTTGGACACCACATGCTTGACCAGACATATGTTGACCTGCCATGCAGTTCGTTGGCAAGTGTACCGAAAAGACCCACACCAAAGAACAAAAAGGACCTCTCCTTGCTCCTCATCAGCTGGGATTTCCAACCCCACTATACCTTCAGTCCTCTCTGAGGCCTGCACTGAGAGGAATGAAGGTGTAGAATTAGATGTGTCACAGCCAAGTACTTGGGGGCAATCTGCTATCGGTACACCAACGTCAGATTGTACTAGGCAAATTTCCCCGCCCCAGCTGCTGCACTGCAGAAAGAAGTTCGCTCCCAGCCATCCACATGCCCAGCAGTTGAATGCTAGCTTCAACTGCTACCTTTTCAGTTGGTAATTGGTGTGGAATGTGCGGTTCCTCAGTGGCAGGTTCCCAAACGCCACTTTTTCTCATGGAAGGCGATTCCGGCTCTCTACCGGCATGTGGAAGGGAATGTCTTGGCCTCGCTGGACAGGTCAGTCAGCGGTAAGGTGCATATTACCACTGACTCATGGTCCAGCAGACATGGACAGGGACGTTACCTAAGTTTCATGGCGCATTGGGTAACTCTGCTGGCAGCTGGGAAGGATGCAGGACAAGGTGCAGTAGTGTTGGAGGTTGTTCCGCCACCATGCCTCCAAAATGCTACTACTGGTGATTCTGACACACCTCTCTCCTCCACCCTATCCTCTTCTTCTTCCTCCATGGCCTCTTCCTGTGCTTTGTCATCGGAACCAGCAGTGCTCCGTAGGCCTTCAAGAGGCTACGCAAGTACGCAGGCCAAAAGATGCCATGAGGTGCTTGAGCTGGTGTGCTTGGGGGACAGGAGCCACACTGGGGCAGAGATTCTGTCAGCTCTGCAGGGGCAGGTTCAGAGGTGGTTGATGCCATGCCAACTTAAGGCAGGAATGGTGGTTTGCGACAATGGCACCAACCTCCTCTCCGCCCTCCGACAGGGATAACTGACCCATGCACCCTGTTTGGCTCACGTCCTTAACTTGGTGGTACAGCAGTTCTTGGGCAGGTACCCGGGCTTACAGGATGTCCTGAGGCAGGCCAGGAAAGTCTGTGTGCATTCCGCCGGTCGTATAATGCCAGTGCTCGGCTGGCTGACCTCCAAAAGGAATTTAACCTGCCCAAGGACCACCTAATCTGTGACATGCCCACGAGGTGGAACTCAATGTTGGCCATGCTACAGCAGCTGCACACGCAGCAGAGGGCCATCAATGAGTACCTGTGCAACTATGGCACTAGGACAGGGACAGGGTCAGGCTTGTTTTTTTTTCCCCACGCCAGTGGGCCATGATCAGGTATGCATGTACTGTCCTGTCACCATTTGAGGAGGCCACGAGGATGTTGAGCAGTGACAGTGCATGCATCAGTGACACTGTCCCCCTTGTCCACCTGTTGGAGCACACGCTGCGTGGAATAATGGACAGGGCACTTGAGGCAGAACAGAGGCAGGAAGAGGAGGACTTCCTTAGCTCTCAAGGCCCCCTTTATCCAGACAGTGTTCCAGCGTGCCCGTCGATCACACATTGTGTCAGTATGGAGGTGGAGCCTGGCACTCAGCATCAGCAGCAGTCTTTAAGGGATCATTTACAGTCCCAAGAAACCCATGGACTTGTACGTGGCTGGGAGGAGGTGGCTGCAGATCATGTCGTCCTTAGTGACCCAGAAGACTTCGGACTGAATGCCTCAGCAAACTTACGCTGCATGGCCTCCCTGATCCTGCAAAGCCTGCAGAAGGATCCTTGTATTCGTGGTATCAGGGAGAGGGATCACAGCAGGGCCCATTTCTGCGCCCACCAAGAGTAACTGTGAGGACTTACAGTGTTGTGGCACCAGCACCATCAACACCACCACCACTACCACCAAAGGCCCAATGTTTCTGTCCCTGTTCAACAGGTGCATGTAATTACAATTCTTGATCTAATATTTCACAGCAGGGCCCTGTGAGGGCTTACAGTGTTGTGGCAACACCAACACCTAAGGCCCCAATTTCTGAAGAGTATATAAGGCAGGCCCCTACTTTCAAACATCCAACTTACAAACGACTCCTACTTGCAAACGGAAGGAGACAACAGGAAGCGAGATGAAATCTACCCTAGGAAGGGAAATTCTCTTCTGTAAGAGTTAATATGGAAAAAATGTTTCTCCTTTCCACTGATGCTTTATCACCAATCCTTGTTTCACTAAAACCCCCAAATCGTCAAAAAACATTTGTCATTGGGACAGAAAGTGAGGTGCAATCTTCTGAAGAGGAGCACAGACAGCAAAACAAATGTTACAGGGGTGATAACCCTTCCCTATGTTTTCCAAAAAGCTTAAAATAGATTTTTTTGGCTGGAGCTTAACACTTTAAAAATGTGCCAGTTCAAAATTACAAACAGATTCTACTTAACAACAAATCTACAGTCCCTGTCTTGTTTGCACCGCCTGTATACTGCTGTACAGAGGGCCTGGGGCCCCACGCCTTTCCTTTTTTTACATTTGGTGCGGGGTTCCCCTTAATATCCATACAAGACCCAAAGGGCCTGGTAATGGACTGGGGGGTACCCATGCCATTTGTCTCACTAATTTTCATCCATATTATCGGGACTCAACATTACATTAAAGCCGTAAGCAGTTTTAAATGACTTTTATTCCTTTAAAAATGTCATTTTGTGCAGGGACTGTTCTAAGCACGGGAAACACTTTACCACTTTACAGGCATACTATAGACACCCCCCAGGTACGATATTTAAAGGAATATTTCACTTTTTTTCACTTTAAGCATCATTAAAATCACTTTCCCCCCCAAAAAAACGTTAGTTTTTAAAACTTTTTTTTGCATTGATACATGTCCCCTGGGGCAGGTCCCAGGTCCCCAAATCCTTTTTAGGACAATACCATGCAAATAGCCTTTAAATTTAGCACTTTTGATTTCAAATGTCCAAGTCCCATAGACTTCAATGGGGTTCTAACGTTCGTGTGAAGTTGTGGTCTGTTCGTAAGTTCTGGTGCGAACTGAACCGGGGGGTGTTCGGCTCATCCCTACTTATCACCATCTACAGCCTAGCTTATTCAATGTATTTTCAAATACTTTTTTTCTGTATCTTTATCTGTTTTTTTCTTAATGGTTTCACCCCACCCTGTTTTGTTAATAAAGCTTCAAGATTACACCCAGTCTGGCTTATTGCAGAATAGGATGGTTTAGCTGCATGTCGAGTTGCACACAGGGCAACATGTAGCGAGGACAGAGCAAGCTTTCGACAGGAAAACATATTAATAAATGTGATGACCTATGGTTATTTCCTGTCATATGGCATACAGTGTCTTGAAAAAGTATTCATACCCCTTGACATTTTCCACATTTTGTAATGTTTCAACCAAAAATGTATTTTACTGAGAATTTATGTGATAGACCAACACAAAGGGTAACATAATTGTGAAGTTCAAGGAAAATGATAAATAGTTTTCAGAATTGTTTACAAATAAATATCTGAAAAGTGTGGCATGCATTTGTATTCAGCCCCCCTGAGTCAATACTTTGTAAAACCACCTTTTGCTGCAATTACAGCTGCAAGTATTTTTGGATATGTCTCTACCAGCTTTGCACATCTAGAAGGAGACATTTTCACCCATTCTTCTTTGACAAATAGCTCAAGCTCTGTCAGATTGGATGACTAGCGTCAGTGAACAGCAATTTTCAAGGCTTGCCACAGGTTCTCAATTGGATTTAAGGCTCGACTTTGGGCCATTCTAACACATGAATATTCTTTGAACGAAACCATTCCATTGTAGCTCTGGCTGTATGTTTAGGGTTGTTATCCTGCTGGAAGGTGAACCTCCGCCCCAGTCTTAAGTTTTTTGCAGACTCTAACAGGTTTTCTCCTAAGATTGCCCTGTATTTGACTCCATCCATCTTCCCATCAACTCTGACCAGCTTCCCTGTTCCCGCTTAAATAAAAGCATCCCCACAACATAATGCTGCCGACACCATGTTTCACGGTGGGGATGGTGTGTTCAGGCAGGGTGAGGTGCAGTGTTAGTTTTCCGCCACACAGCATTTTGCTTTGAGGCCAAAAAGTTCAGTTTTGGGCTCATCTGAGCAGAGCACCTTCTTCCACATGTTTACTGTGTTCCCCACATGGCTTCTTGAAAAACTGCAAATAGGACTTCCCATGGCTTGCTTTAAACAATGGCTTTCTTCTTGCCACTCTTCTACAAAGGCCAGATTTGGAGTGCACTACTAATAGTTGTCCTGTGGACAGATTCTTCCACCTGAGCTGTGGATCTCTGCAGCTTCTCCTTAGTTACCATGGACCTCTTGGTTGCTTCTCAGATTACTGTTCTCCTTGCCCAGCCTGTCAGTTTAGGTGGACAGCCATGTCTTGGTAGGTTTGCAGTTGTGCCATACTCTTTCCATTTTTGTATGATGAACTGAACAGTGCTCCATGAGATGTTCAAACCTTGGAATATTTTCTTTTTATAATTTAACCCTGCTTTAATCTCCTCCACAACTTTATCCCTGACCTGGTCTGGTGTGTTCCTTGGCCTTCAGGATGCTGTTTGTTCATTAAGGCTCTCTAACTAACCTCTGAGGGCTTCACATAATAGCTGTATTTATACTGAAATTAAATGACACACATGTGGACTCTATTTACTAATTAGGTGACTTCTGAAGGCAATTGGCTCTACTAGATTTTAGTTACAGGTATCAAAGTAAAGGGGACTGAATACAATTGCATGCCACACTTTTGAGATTTTTATTTGTAAAAAAAATTGCAAACCATTTATCATTTTCCTTCCACTTCACAATCATATGCCACTTTGTGTTGGTCTATCACATAAAATCCCAATAAAATACATTTACGTTTTTGGTTGTAACATGACAAAATATGGAAAATTTCAAGGGGGATCAATACTTTTTCAAGGCACTGTAGGTTCCATTCTGTTAACATAGGAAATATGAATTCCTTTGGATATCTGAATATTTAAATGGCAAGCACTCCTATATTTAATATAGGGAAACAGTTATGATTTTGAATATGTACATTTAAATATATCATATACAGTACATCATAAATATATCTTCCCTAACATAAATGCTAAACCCCACTCTCCATCTTTATCTCTTTCCAGTGAGAACTCCCCTGTTCACTACTGATTTAATTGTGTTCATTTTTTGTTTTTGTTTTGCAGTGTCACATGGAAAAACGAAAGAGCAAATTCCAGGAAATGCACAGAAAAGTCCATTTGAACTGAATCTTGCATTCATTTTTATTCTAGGGAAATGTACATATGATGTTCAATGTCTTGCAATAATCTTTCTGTGCATATCATGTAAAAAATAGTTCTGTGATTATTCTAATATGAGGTCTCTTTAATTGTGGGTGAAGGGAAGAAAATTTAGGGATCCAGTTATTTCTGAATCATCAGATTCCTGCCTTTTTTCTACAATAACCATAGTAATATATATGTGGTATAGCATAAGCTTGCATGTCATATGTCCTTCTGGAACACAGCATATCAGAACTCATGAAATTAAGCTGATGTCTGGTCTCATCACATGAGCCCCATTTTTACATTTATGTATGCATACAAATACTATATAAATACATATTTAAAAAATACAGTAAATACGCCTATTTGGTTCAAAATACGTTTTAACAATTAGAGATGGACTACATTCACAGTCACTAAAGGCTGCTGAAATGTCTGCTAAAGTGGATGTAAACCCTTACATATACCCAGTGAATTGAACAGCCTCAGATGATACACAGAGATTAAACAAATCTCCCACATATAAGTTATACATGTATATCTGCTGTCTTCAGCTTACTATATTCTTTACAAAGTACATATTGTGTTAGTATTTTTTCTTCTTGTTCAGCACTGGGAGTGAAGTCTTGGCATACACTGTGTGACAGCTGATTGGAGGAAAAGCACACACCCCCTCTCCACATAGGCAGAGGAAGGAAGGAATGTGCAGAGCTGTGCTGGTGAATAGACCAGCTCTCTGCTAATCAATTTATTAGATGGCCCGACAAAAATTTCAGGCATGTTTTATCTCGGTTGTCTGAGAACTTGTCAAAAAGTTATCATGCTAATAACAGAAGAACAGAGCAGCATAAAGACATGGGACTTAGGGTTTTTGAGAGAGATAAGTAAACACTAGAGATAGATGTGCCCAGGTAAAATTTCATGAATCAGGTTTACATCCACTTTAAGCTTTGAAATAACTATTGCACTAATTTGTATAAAGTCATGTCAAAACTTGTATAAAATCAAGTGGATGAGCTATATGTTATATGAATTTTTGATTTGCTCATATTGTGTTACAGTATAATATAATGACATTGTGATCTACAGTTGACTTGCTAGTAAACTCCTTGTCTGTCATCAGCTCCGTAGAAAGATAGCAAGCACCAAATAACTATAAGAGAGGAAGGAAAACCCCAATGCTCCTTTTATTCAACAATGTACATATAATCAGAAACATGGATAGATAACTGAGAAATAAATACGTTTTGATAAACGTTGCTCAGCAATTTGTGTGCTTGGTTTTCGCATGCAATGTTTAACAGGAAAATTATTGTTTCAAATAATTTTGTTCAAACTTTGACCCCAAAAGCCTGCTTATGATGCATAGGAGTGGATTTACTAAAGGCAATTAGACTGTGCACTATGCAAATGCAGTTGCACTCATTTTCCCCAGAGCTTAGTAAATGTGGTAAAGCTCTGTTGATTTTCATCATCAAATCACGTGCAAGCAAAAATACAGTTTTTTTTCTTATTTTTCTTGCAAACGATCAGGTACTCTTTACAAAATAAAGCTTTATGACATTTACAAAGCTCTGGGGAACATGAGTGCAACTGTACTTGCAAAGTGCACAGTCTATTTGCCTTTAATAAATCCAACCCATATTGTCCTTCTTACACTGTAGACACCAGCAATCATGATGTATTTATAATGCATTTCAACATTGGATGCAATTTTAAACTATTGCTTATGAGTTCTGTGTAAATCCTTACAAATAATGATTAAATGAATAAAGTGATCTTGTGCAGTAATGTGTTAACACTCAGCCAAAGGCTATGGCTAATAATAAAAATAAGAAAAGTCACAAAAACTAGTAAAAAACTAGAATAAGGTGATTAAAGTCCAAATGTTGATATAAATTAAAAGCGTCTCCGATATATATTGATTACATCCGGTTACAAATGAGCTCACAGAATAATGCTAAAAATAAGCTTACATATAATGAATCCAAATATAGAACAAATGCACCAAAAGCCCCAAATCCATGTACCTGTAGACTTTCCAGTCTGCTGCTTCTGATGCTGCTTTACGATATTTGCTGTAAGCAGTTTACAATTAGATTTTCATTAATAGTGGGTCGAGACCCCGATAACAAATTACCTTGTTCAGGTTCCAGACTTGATTCAGCCCTAGGGCCATGTTGGGAATCATACACTTACACACTTACAAGACATCTCTCCTCTTCCAGTGGTTTCAGACCCAGTCTTCAGGGACCCTGCAGAACAACAAAAACCCATGAGACGGGAGGGTTCTGGTTACCAGGTGCATGCACCTAGGGGAACCTTTCCTACTACCAGATGGAACCTCTTCTACTAGGCCACTACTGAATCCCAACCAGAATTGATTGTAATGTCCATACTCATCAGGCATTGGCTATACTGTAAACTTCATAGAAAGAAAACATGCCCAGTCTAGCACTTTTAGCAGCAACCTAAACTATTAACTTACAGCTGTGTATAGACTTCTACCAAGCTGAACATGGCTCACTTGTGTTGACAGTCCCCACGAAACACATCACAGAGGTACCGTTGAGTTAAATCATTTACTGAACTTCTTAGCATAGGTTTACACGGTAATAAACAGTCTATGTTACCCATAGTTTTTTCCTAAGAGATGGTAATTTGCTGATTGTAAATTTAAAATTTGCACATAACTTATCCCAATGTAGTGTTATAGGAAGTGTTCTCTTGTACTCAGAAATCAGTTCTGGACATATTGTGCAATATTTTCTGATTTTAGCTTATAGCTATGAGGAAGGCTTCGGCCAAAACACGTTAGCATTATGCTGGATTGTTCATTGCTGTTGTGCTAAATAAATTTTGCAAAGAAGAAGCTTTTGGGTTTCTGGCTATTTCTTCTATTATGAACTTTCAATTAACGACACAGCCAGTGCACCAACTCCACTCATCAATTTTCAACATAGCAGTAGAGCTTGGGTGAGTTTCCATTGTGCTTTTATTCCTATCTACCTGGCTGGGCATTTGAGTGACAAGCTAATTCCACAAGGTGTGGAAAATTCTAACAAAAATAGGACCCACTCTGCTACAAGTGGGGGGACCAGGAACCTTGTCGGAACTTGCACTTAGGGTTTTGGGGATGCAGGGGGTATGTTAGGATCTGCTATTATCGTAACATCAATAGTGGCATTAAACCCAATACCAAAAATGTAATTCATTGCAGCTTACCAAACATTAAACATGCTGGCTGCATTCCTTTTCTTTTTTTGGGGCTTTTGTCCTTCTGTTTTCACCTGGTGATCTGGCCAGTAACACATCTCCTGTATTAGAGTGTATATGCTCTGGATGAAGGAACAACAGAGACACCTTTGGATAGAAGCATTGTCAGTTTAGGGGGGGGGGAGTGTTAGATGTACTAGCAGATTTAAATACACAAAAAAATTGAAGTCAAACTCCAACTTTAAAAGAAGCTTCAGCTATTTTTTCCTCTTGGGATAGGGGTTTTACCTAAATAAACACATTTGACCATTGTAAGCACCCCTGTCAATAGTAAATAGTTTGTCTCAACCCTCTAACTGCTACAGTTGCAGAACAGCTCAATCTGATGAAAAACAATAGACCTACTGGCAGGATCACCAGGTGAAAATAAAGGAAAGAAAGCCCAAAAAAATAAAACTAATACAGCCATCATATCAAAGACTTGATAACATGCAATATAATAAATGTTAGCTTTTGGCTTTATTACCACTTTAATTTTCAGTACAGACATTATCAATAAAGCACAGTTTAATTGTTTCCAGGCTAAGAAAAATTCAAATCTTGAAATATCTTGAAAAGCCTATAACACAATGGGGTTGGTTTACTAAAGGCAAATAGACTGTGCACTTAGCAAAGTTCAATTGTACTTGTAGAGTGCAGAGCTTAGTAAATGAGCAGAAGCTCTGCTGACTTCCATCATCCAATCATGTGCAAACAAAAATGCAGTTTTTTTATTTTCCTTGCACGTGATTGGGTATTCTTTCCAAAGTGAAGCTTTACCTCATTTACTAGAGCAACTGGACTTGCTAAGGGCAACTGCACTTTGCACAGTGCACAGTCTATTTTCATTTAGTAACCCAACCCCAACAAAACAAGTCTTTGGTGCAGAACAGAAAATACATGTTTTTCTTGTTATAATATAATGTTGGGTGCTGAGTCAATGGCCAGGCCCCCTCTACCCTTCAATCATGTGTTAGGAAGGAGAAAGACCTCTGGCGTAGAGCTCTCTTTGCTTACACTGGCCGATGGATCAACGGGAAGGTAAGTAAAAGCAGTCTGGATAAGGGGTCCAGTAGCGTAAAGCTGCTGATTATTTTCTGCATGGCCATAACACACAATAACATTACATTTTTAAAATATGCAGTTCATGATACTTGAAAAGGTGTTTATCAGAATCCATTTTTTCCATAGGGGTTAGAAAGTTATGCATCAGATTTAAAAAAAGGTTGAAAGCTTTTCTTTAAAAAAATGGAGTGGGGGTTGGGGTTTACTGCTTAAAAGCTGTGTTCTTTTATGTAGGAAGACAAAGCTAAAAATGCTGCCAGGCTTAGCCATTAAATTTTGTCTTTTATCTGTAATAATAAGTAATGTTTGCCTTAGCTGTGTAAGCTTAGTCATGCATACACCAGAAGACGGGATTGAAATCTGCAGGCTACATGTCCTTTGAGCTTATGAATAACTAATACTGTCTGGAGATCAGGGATTTTTACATACGCGCCAGCCTCAATACTTGAAAGTATTCTGAAAAAACTGCAGGGATGTGATTGGTATCATTTAAAAGCAGAAATTTACTCAGACAGCCTGAGAAGTGATTCTTGATTGATTCAGGGGGACTTCTCACTCCTAGGTGCCACTTGAGGTAAAATCTGCAAGTATGTGAGTGTCTTTCTAGACAGTGTCCTTGGGATTCAAAAACATCTCTTTAAAAAAAGGAGAAAAAAACTTTCTATATCTAAATCTAATTGTTAGTTGATCTAAGGCTATGGAAAAACTGTTATTTTATTTAGGTTTTTCTTTTTAATTCATAAAAAGTCTTGAAACGTCTTAAAATGTGATTGTTATATCATTGTTACATTAAATATTGGTGCTTGAGACCCAGCGCCAGATATTTGGCCATGGGGTCTTCAATGCCAAGAGCAAACATATACTTCATCTTATAACTCATGGTCTTTTCCGCTATAACCTTTCCTTAACTCAGGCCTGATTGCTGAACTTATCTCAAAAAATAACTACATTAGTAAGAATGTATATAAAAAAAAAAATCTACGAATTTAAAGTTGTACCATGGGGTTTGCAAAATGTTAAAGTCAGCAGCTACAAATTACTTTTACAAAACAGGTACTTACCAGCCCATGGTGTCCAGCACTGTCATCATACAGCCTTGGCCTGTGCCTCATTTTGGATTTGCATGCACAAGATGCAAAGATTAGAGGATAGAGGAGACTATTCTGAAGCCTCCTGAGATGTGTGACATTTGCCTGGAGGCTGTGGATGGGAGGGGAGATGATCCCAACAAACATCATCCTTGCCTAGGTGAGGAATAGAGAAATGGCTTATGAAAAATATACTTGCTACACAAAAAAGAAAAGGAAAAAAAATGTGAAATGTGTTCAGAGGGGAAGAGGAAGGCATGGATAATGCACTCTACAAAAGGAGAGTGTAGGTCTACTTTAAGAAAACCCCTTTGGGTATAGTCAATTTAGTAAGTATTACTAAAGTAAGAATTTAAAATCCATAGCAGGCTGTTGCTGCACATCAAATTTGCTTTCTTGTGATGCTAATTGTAGGCTACGATCTATGATTATATATATATACATATATATATATACTGTATATATATATATATATATATATATATATATATATACACTATATTGTCAAAAGTATTGGGACACCTGCCTATACATGCACATAAACTTTAATGGCATGCCAGTCTTAAGCCTCGTACACACGATCAGATTGTTGGTCAACAAAACCGCGGAGTATTGTACGATGGGTGTTGGCCCAAACTTGTCTTGCATACACATGGCCACACAATTGTTGGCCAACAATTACGAACGTAGTGACATACTAGACGTACTACGTGGTTTTTCAGCTCTTTAGCGCCACCCTTTGGGCTCCTTCTGCTAATTTCGTGTTAGTAGAAGTGTGATGAGTGTTGATTCCCGCTTTTCATTTCGTGCTTTTCATTTCGCGCTTTTCAGTTAGTTTATGAACAGCTGTTCATCAACCAGACATGTTGCGGAATCGGAGGAGATAACCTGTTATTTATCATTGGCCTTGGAGTTATTGCTTTGACATAATTTTTTTGGTTGAATAATGATTTGATTTGATATATTTTCTATATTTTTGTATGCATAGAATGCACTTTTGGTTAAGTTCTATTGGCAGATAGCATGTCTAATTTTATTTGTTTTCTTTTTTTAATGCACAATATAAAAATTGTGTAGAATAATACTTGGCTATGTGTTTTACTTCAAATAACAGTTTAGGTGTAGGCAGTTATATTTAAAAAAAATACAATGTAAAATTAACAAGGGACACCAACATAGTAACATAGTTGTATCTTTGATCTTAAAAACTACAGGATAATGGTGTTGTGGTAACTTGCCCAAATAAAAAAAAAAAGCCTAATAATATTATTTTTGATATCACTAGAAAAAAAAAGCCTTTGATTGTGTTTGCAATAACTCCATCAGTATCACTAGCAAAGCAGCTTCATTATTATCCCATTAACCACTTGCCGACCGCCTAACGACTATATACGTGAACACAATGACACGGGCAGGCAAAATCACGTACCTGGTACGTGATTGCCTTCCCGCGGGTGTGGTGTCCGATCGGACCCCCCCGGTGCCAGCGGCGGTCGGCTTTGGTCTGGGAGCGTTTAGAGATGAGGGGGAGGCCATCTGATCGTGGCCCCCCTCGCAATCGCTCCCAGAGGATGTGATGTCATCTCTCCTCGGCTCAGCAGTTTCCTTTCCGGCGCCGAGGAGACATGTGAGTGCACCAACACACACACAGTAGAACATGCCAGGCACACTTTACACCCCCGATCCCCCCCCAATCACCCCCGATCACTCCCCAATCACCCCTCCCCCCCCTGTCACACTGACACCAAGCAGTTTTTTTTTTTTCTGATTACTGTATTGGTGTCAGTTTGTGACCGTTAGAAGTGGTAGGGCAGTTAGTGTTAGCCCTCTGTAGGTCTAGGATACCCCCCTAACCCCCCCTAATAAAGTTTTAACCCCTTGATCACCCCCTGTCGCCAGTGTCACTAAGCGATAATTTTTCTGATCGCTGTATTAGTGTCACTGGTGACGCTAGTTAGGGACGTAAATATTTAGGTTCGCCATCAACGTTTTATAGCGACAGGGACCCCCATATACTATCTAATAAATGTTTTAACCCCTTGATTGCCCCTAGTTAACCCTTTCACCACTGATCATTGTATAACCGTTACGGTTGACGTTGGTTAGTTCGTGTATTTTTTATAGTGTCAGGGCACCCGCCGTTTATTACCGAATAAAGGTTTAGCCCCCTGATCGCCCGGCAGTGATATGCGTCGCCCCAGGCAGCGTCAGATTAGCGCCAGTACCGCTAACACCCACACATGTAGCATACGCCTCCCTTAGTGGTATAGTATCTGAACGCATCAATATCTGATCCGATCAGATCTATACTAGCGTCCCCAGCAGTTTAGGGTTCCCAAAAATGCAGTGTTAGCGGGATCAGCCCAGATACCTGCTAGCACCTGCGTTTTGCCCCTCCGCCCGGCCCAGCCCAGCCCACCCAAGTGCAGTATCGATCAATCACTGTCACTTACAAAACACTAAACGCATAACTGCAGCGTTCGCAGAGTCAGGCCTGATCCCTGCGATCGCTAACAGTTTTTTTGGTAGCGTTTTGGTGAACTGGCAAGCACCTGCCCCAGGCAGCATCAGGTTAGTGCCAGTAGCGCTAACACCCACGCACGCAGCATACACCTCCCTTAGTGGTATAGTATCTGAACGGATCAATATCTGATCCGATCAGATCTATACTAGCGTCCCCAGCAGTTTAGGGTTCCCAAAAACGCAGTGTTAGCGGGATCAGCCCAGATACCTGCTAGCACCTGCATTTTACCCCTCCGCCCGGCCCAGCCCAGCCCACTTAAGTGCAGTATCGATCGATCACTGTCACTTACAAAACACTAAATACATAACTGCAGCGTTCGCAGAGTCAGGCCTGATCCCTGCAATCGCTAACAGTTTTTTTGGTAGCGTTTTGGTGAACTGGCATGCACCAGCGGCCTAGTACACCCCGGTCGTAGTCAAACCAGCACTGCAGTAACACTTTTTGACGTGGCGAGTCCCATAAGTGCAGTTCAAGCTGGTGAGGTGGCAAGCACAAGTAGTGTCCCGCTGCCACCAAGAAGACAAACAGGCCCGTCGTGCCCATAATGCCCTTCCTGCTGCATTCGCCAATCCTAATTGGGAACCCATCACTTCTGCAGCGCCCGTACTTCCCCCATTCACATCCCTAACCAAATGCAGTCGGCTGCATGAGAGGCATTTTCTTTACGTCCTCCCGAGTACCCCTACCCAACAAACCCCCTCAAAAAAGATGTCGTGTCTGCAGAAAGCGCGGATATAGGCGTGACACGTGCTATTATTGTCCCTCCTGTCCTGACAATCCTGGTCTTTGCATTGGTGAATGTTTTGAACGCTACCATTCACTAGTTGAGTATTAGCGTATGGTACAGCATTGCACAGACTAGGCGCCATTTCACAGGGTCTCCCAAGATGCCATCGCATTTTGAGAGACCCGAACCTGGAACCGGTTACAGTTATAAAAGTTACAGTTACAAAAAAAAAAAAAAAAAAACACAAACAAAAATATAAAATAAAAAATAATAGTTGTCCTTTTTGTTGTTCTCTCTCTCTCTCTATTCTCTCTATTGTTCTGCTCTTTTTTACTGTATTCTATTCTGCAGTGTTTTATTGTTATTATGTTTTATCATGTTTGCTTTCAGGTATGCAATTTTTTATACTTTACCGTTTACTGTGCTTTATTGTTAACCATTTTTTTGTCTTCAGGTACGCCATTCACGACTTTGAGTGGTTATACCAGAATGATGCCTGCAGGTTTAGGTATCATCTTGGTATCATTCTTTTCAGCCAGCAGTCAGCTTTCATGTAAAAGCAATCCTAGTGGCTAATTAGCCTCTAGACTGCTTTTACAAGCAGTGGGAGGGAATGCCCTCCCCCCACCGTCTTCCGTGTTTTTCTCTGGCTCTCCTGTCTCAACAGGGAACCTGAGAATGCAGCCGGTGATTCAGCCAGCTGACCATAGAGCTGATCAGAGACCAGAGTGGCTCCAAACATCTCTATGGCCTAAGAAACCGGAAGCTACGAGCATTTTATGACTTAGATTTCGCCGGATGTAAACAGCGCCATTGGGAAATAGGGAAAGCATTTTATCACACCGATCTTGGTGTGGTCAGATGCTTTGAGGGCAGAGGAGAAATCTAGGGTCTAATAGACCCCAATTTTTTCAAAAAAGGGTACCTGTCACTACCTATTGCTATCATAGGGGATATTTACATTCCCTGAGATAACAATAAAAATGATTTAAAAAAAAATGAAAGGAACAGTTTAAAAATAAGATAAAAAAGCAAAAAAATAATAAAGAAAAAAAAAAAGCACCCCTGCCCCCCCTGCTCTCGCGCTAAGGCGAACGCAAGCGTCGCTCAAAAATGTACACCCTTAGAAATCCTGAAGGCAGTGATTGGTTTTCGGGGCCCCGTACGCGGCTAGGCTCCCAAAAAGTCCCACACATGTGGTATCCCCATACTCAGGAGAAGCAGCTAAATGTATTTTGGGGTGCAATTCCACATATGCCCAGGGCCTGTGTGAGCAATATATCATTTAGTGACAACTTTTTGTAATTTTTTTTTTTTTTGTCATTATTCAATCACTTGGGACAAAAAAAATGAATATTCAATGGGCTCAACATGCCTCTCAGCAATTTCCTTGGGGTGTCTACTTTCCAAAATGGGGTCATTTGGGGGAGTTTTGTACTGCCCTGCCATTTTAGCACCTCAAGAAACGACATAGGCAGTCATAAATTAAAGGCTGTGTAAATTCCAGAAAATGTACCCTAGTTTGTAGGCGCTATAACTTTTGCACAAACCAATAAATATACACTTATTGACATGTTTTTTTACCAAAGACATGTGGCCGAATACATTTTGGCCTAAATGTATGACTAAAATTGAGTTTATTGGATTTTTTTTAGAACAAAAAGCAGAAAATATCATTTTTTTTCAAAATTTTCGGTCTTTTTCCGTGTATAGCGCAAAAAATAAAAATGGCAGAGGTGATCAAATACCATCAAAAGAAAGCTCTATTTGTGGGAAGAAAAGGACACAAATTTCGTTTGGGTACAGCATTGCATGACCATGCAATTAGCAGTTAAAGCAACACAGTGCCAAATTGTAAAAAGTGCTGTGGTCAGGAAGGGGGTAAATCCTTCCGGGGCTGAAGTGGTTAAAGAAAAAGAGAATTGTGTGCTGCATTTCGATATTTCATAATTTGCCACGTCACAAATGTTAATTCTCCATTATGAACGCTAGATTACAAGACCGACAGCTTCTGGCTCCTCCTTGCTTCCGAGCATGCTTGTTTGTACTTTGGACATTTGTCCAACGGACTTGTGTACACATGCTTGGAAAATCCGACAACACACATTTATCCGCAGAAAATTTTAAAACCTGCTAGCCAACATTTGTCTGCGGAAAATCCAACAACAATTGTCCGATGGAGCATACACATGGTCGGATTTACCGCCAACAGCCTGTCATTACACATTTCCCGTCGGAAAGTCCGATCATGTGTACGCTGCTTTAGTCAGTAGGGTTCAATATGGAGTTGGCCCACCCTTTGCAGCTATAACAGCTTAAACTCTTCTGGGAAGGCTGTCCACAAGGTTTAGGAGTGTGTTTATGGGAATGTTTGACCATTCTTCCAGAAGAGCATTTGTGAGGTCAGGCACTGATGTTGGATGAGAAGGCCTGGCTCACAGTCTCCGCTCTAATTCATCCCAAAGATATTCTTTTGGATTGAGGTCAGGACCCTGTGCAGGCTGGTCAAGTTCCTCCACCCCAAACTCGCTCATCCATGTCTTTATGGACCTCACTATGCTGGTATGCATATAAGACACATATATGTCTTGGTATGCTGACACCTTAAGAGTTCCCTTCACTGGAACTCAGGGGCCAAGCCCAACCCCTGAAAAACAACCCCACACCATAATTCCCCCTCCACCAAATGATTTGGACCAGTGCACAAAGCAAGGTCCCTAAAGACATGGATGAAAGAGTTTGGGGTGGAGGAACTTGACTGGCCTTCACAGAGTCCTGACCTTAACCTGATAAAACACCTTTGGGATGAATTAGAGCGGAGAATGCTCTTGAAGAAAGATTACAATGCAAGCATAATCATTACAGACAAACAATGGCAACAAATGCCTATATAATTCAGATATGAATGGATTACGTTTCGGGCTAGTATGCTTACGCCCTTCCTAAGATCCGTCAAAGCACATCTGAAGGTTTCCCTGCAATAATTCATTTAAATACGAATTTGTAGAAAACATCACCCGTGGAATCAATATGGTTAATTAGTTAAATCCTTGTTGTACTTGTATATATATGTATGTTATCTACCATAAACACAAAATATAGCAAATAGCGGCCAATAACTTTATCACCCCATTCATTTTCTTCAAAAATATCCATGAACCTGTAAGAGATATATATATGTATATAAAATAAATAGATAAATATACCCACATATGTAGTTCACAAAAAGCATTTCATCCAAATAAATAGTCATAAATATTTGCAGTTTCAAACAAATAAATAGAGCTCTAAATCCACATTTAAGCCATATGGGGCAATGGTATTCAAAAAATGTATCCAATATACCTCTCTTTTTGAGGAAAAGAGAGGTATATTGGATACATTTTTTGAATACCATTTGCAATTATGGCTTAAATGTGCAATTATGGACAAAGCTGCAGATGGGCATTAATTAGCCTGCAATTATGGACAAGGCTGCAGATGGGCACTGATTAGGCTGCAATGATGGGCAAGGCTACAGATGGGCACTGATTAGGCTGCAATGATGGGCAAGGCTGCAGATGGGCACTGATCAGGCTGCAATGATGGGCAAGGCTGCAGATGGGCACTGATTAGGCTGCAGTGATGGGCAGATGGGCACTGATTAGGCTGTAAGGATGGGCAAGGCTTCAGATGGACACTGTTTAGGCTGCAATGATGGACAAGGCTGCAGATGGGCACTGATTAGACTGCAGTGATGGGCAATGGCGAGGCTGCAGATGGGCAATGGCAAGGCTGCAGATGGACACTGATCAGGCTGCAATGATGGGCAAGGCTTCCGATGGGCACTGATTAGACTGCAGTGATGGGCAATGGCGAGGCTGAAGATGGGCAATGGCAAGGCTGCAGATGGGCAATGGCAAGGCTGCAGATGGGCACTGATAGGCTGCATTGGTGGGCACTGACCTTTGTTTTCTTTATTTAAAATTTAAGTTTTTTTCCTGAAACTTCCCTCTTAAAATTAAAGTGCGTGTTATATGCCTGTGCGTGTTATACGCTGATAAATATGGTATATATATATATATATATATATACATATACACACTATCCTACATAGATCATAGCCTACACTAATATTAAAATGAAAGGAAAGCCAAGAACCTATATACTCCCCCTGCAATCATCCATGTAAACAAAATCTTTATGCTCCAAAATTGCATTTTTTTTACCTTTTTTTGTGCCATTCATTGCCTGTCACATGTCCACATTCCCCCCTCATTTCAATTCAAAAGGTAGCTGAGGGGCATGTCTGGATATTGGTGGCAGTGTCATTTCCAAAAACTGCATTATAGATTACCCCTTGGAGCTCTCTCATGAATGAGGACGATTGTGCATCATCAATTATGAAAAGAATATGATGTTACAGATGGGGTGGAGTGAGGCACGGTTGATCTGGGTTGTGCGAGGCTGGACTGTGCTGTGCTAGGCTATGCTGGGTTGGGCTGATTGAGGCAAGGCAGAGCAGCACTGAGTGGGGGGAGGGGGGACTTTTTGAATGGACACCGACAATGGTTCTAGAAAGTTTCTGTGAGCAGCCAGTTTTGGCTTTTTAGAGTTTCTCTGAATAAAAAATAATATTTCATCATTGCTCTAATTTTGAACTATGAAATCAGAGTATAAATTCCAGTGTCTCATTAATGTGTAACTTTTCCAAACTTTTTCAAAACATCTTGGAACTTAGTAGAATTGTTAAAGTGTTACTAAACCCAGGACCCTGTATTCACTATATCTGGTCTCCCACAGAAAACAGAACATGGAAATGGAATTATTTTAGTAAATATAAACTGCTAAATACCTTTTCGCATCAGCAGTATATAGCAGTCTTGTGACTTCTATCAGTGTCTGGTTAAAGCTTGTAGGAGGAGTTTTCATTCCCCCCCGATTGTTCTATGAATCTGCAGGACATGCACCCTCCCAAGAAAAAAAAAACTCTATAGCAATGCAAAGGAACATCACTGTGTCCAAATATAATATTATAATATATGAAAAAATGTGATTATGACACAAGATATCATTTTATCTAAAAAGGACTCATCCATAATATTATGCTCCCTCCTAGATTGTAAGCTCTAACGAGCAAGGCCCTCTAATTCCTCCTGTATTGAATTGTATTGTACTTGTACTGTCTGCCCTAATGTTGTAAAGCTCTGCGTAAACTGTTGGCGCTATATAAATCCTGTATAATAATAATAATCCATAATATTATCATAGTTATGTTTGTTGTAATAATTGTCCTTAGAAATATGTGTGTTATTATGTAGACATACCCAAGTAGTAGTTTAAAGTGTACAAATTATTTTTATGTTTATCATTATTATTTTGTTATGAAATTATACCTCTTTGTAGCCAGAATTCTTTAAATGCTTTATTTAAATTAAATTTAAATGCTGCTACACTCAAAACATTAAATACGATAAATTAAAAGGCTGCCAGATGATTAAAGATATGTTATGCTTTTTAGGTAAAATAATTCAATCTTTATAGAAAAAGATTAGCTACTATAACGTTGAGATATTTTAGAAAATTCATTATCCCTAAAAATCTGAGTATTAGAGTGCCACCTGGTAGCCAAGTTGAGCTAATGCTTGTACAAGCACATAGTTTATCAGTAACATGGTCTACCAATGAGAAATAAGTAAATAATACCAAACACATCCTCTTGGCAGGGTTTGAGTGGTTATATTACTGGCAACTCAATTATAGCAAGAACAGGTACACAGGAGGGGGTTCATTGGACACTCAAGATCAGAGAGGGACATTTAAGATCATCACATCATCATCCATCATCATACAATCCATCACTCACATCTCCCAGCTTAGCTAGACACCATTTTGGGAAGGTAAACTCAACACATTTTTTGGCAGCCATCTTTGAGGGTCTGATCAGCGGCCATTTTAAAGCCTACCTGATTTACCCAATGAATCTCTACATTCGCTTTTGGAGGCTAACTAAATGTTTAACCTTTTCTTGATGATTTTACTCATTTTCTGTTTGCAATAATTTTGTGTTGGTCAGTTTGCTATCCCCTTTCGATCTCCTAACCAGGGGTGGCCCCCGGGCGCCGCCCCCCTATCACGCCACTCCCCCATATGTAGAATGATAGATTCATGCATAGCATGAATCTATCCATGGATGCCGCGGCCACCCCTTATTCAGGCATCCGGACCCTTTTCAGACATGGGGTGCCTGAATTACAGCAGCGTTTTTTTTTTTTAAACACCTGATTAGAACCATAGGCTCTAATAGGCTTCAAAATAGTGTGGACTCGGAGCGCAGAGCATTTCGCTTGGAGCCCACCCAGGTGTGTTAGAAAAACAAATTAATATTTGCTTTTCTAACACTGAACTGCCTTTCCGCCAATCAGGAAGCGTGGGTCTAATACCCATCACCTGATTGGCTGAAGGCACAAGTGATCCTATTGGATGCCTAGCAGAAGGGAAGAAAAGGTGCACGGGAAGCACGGAGGACATAGGATATGTCACCTGACCCTCTACCCATCCCACAGCTCACTGCCTGACATGCTGCCTAACCCGCCACCAAGATGGGGGAAGTTCCTGTCAGACAACAGGTGGACGAGGCTGCATTTGATGGGGCACAGTGGCTGCATTTGATATGCACAGTTGCTGCATATGATGGGCACAGAGGTTGCATTTGATGGGCACAGTGGCTGCATTTGATGGGATACAGTGGCTGCATTTGATGGGCACAGTGGCTGCATATGATGGGCACAGTGGCTGCATTTGATAAGCATAGTGGCTGCATTTGATGGGGCACAGTGGCTGCATTTGTTGCGCACAGTGGCTGCATATGATCGGCACAGTGGCTGCAATTGATGGGCACAGTGGCTACAATTGATGGGGCACAGTGGCTGCATTTGATGGGCACAGTGGCTGCATATGATGGTCACAGTGGCTGCAGATAATGGGCACACAGGCTGCATTTGATGGGACACAGTGGTTGCATTTGATGGGCACATTGGCTGCATATGATGGGCACAGTGGCTGCATATGATGGGGCACAGTAGCTGCATTTGATGGGCACAGAGGCTGAAATTGATTGGCACAGTGGCTGCATTTTATGGGGCACAGTGGCTGAATTTGATGGGGCACAATGGCTGTATTTGATGGGGCACAGTGTCTACATTTGATGGATACAGTGGCTGCAATTTACGGGGCACAGTGGCTGCATATGATGGGCACAGTGGCTGCAATTGATGGGCACAATGGCTGCATTTGATGGGGCACAGTGGCTGCATTTGATGGGGCACTGTGGCTGCGTATAATGGGCACAGTGGCTGCATATGGTGGGCACAGTGGCTGCATTTGATGGACATGGTGGCTGCAATTGATGGCACAGTGGCTGCATTTGATTGGCACAGTGGCTGAATTTGATGGCACAGCGGCTGCATTTGATGGGCACAGTGAGGCTACAATTAATGTTTTTCAGTTTGTTTGCGCCCTCCCCAAAAAATTTTGAGCACCAACCGCCACTGCTTCTAACACGCAGATTACTGTTTGCCAAATTTAATAAAAGAAAGCCAGGATATCTACAAGGGGAAAATAATTGTTTGCTATAATATAGGAATCTATTGTAGCGAAGTAAACTTTAGAAATGCATTGTAAAATCGTAGTGTCTGTGTCATATCCAATTTCTCTGTTATTTATGATGTTTGTAAAGCGGCTTCTGTAAAATAAGTGTATTATAAGTCCATATTTGCACCCATTTTTTTGTGTTAATCAAAGAATTTCTGCATTGGGCAAAGTATCTTAGGAATAAATAATTGCTTAGCTTAATTATTTTAGTAAAGAAAATAAATATACCGCGATAAGTGCCAAAAAATGTTAAATACATATCACATTTAAAACCGATAGATAGTTGTTTCCTCATATATAAGGATGCCTAAAAGCCTGGCACCTGGTGTAAACAGCAGATAAGTTCCCAGGAAATCTGCCCATAAGCAGTGGTAAGCCGCCGCCACGGTATACTGGAACTTCCTGAAGACGTCTGATTGGCTGAAACATGTAGAGGTTAGTCCACTTTATCGCGACACACTTCCGGTCCCTGAAATCAACCAGTATACCCTTACATGTGAGTCTAATACCATGTTTTTTTTATCTGGAATAAATGTTTTAAACGTTGCTGTGCAATGAGGCTTTTTCTGTCATTTTTATGAGGAACATCTACCCCAAACATCGCTAGTGCATACACTAGGAATGAGGCACTCTTTATTACGTCCATTCATATCAGGAAACAACTATCTTAAACCACATCAGCCCACAGAAACTCAGCGGGGACTGCCCCACATGCGTGTGTAACCAAACTAGAAATAGTTGGTCCACTTGGAGGGGTGAGTTCACATCTATATGGGGCCACCGTCTTGTGAGCACATATCAAGCACTTATCAAGCATGGATTCGTATCCACTTTGTAGAGCACGAGCACTTTACTTGGGATTTGGAACTTTTATTGCTTCAAGGTTATTGATGTTTGCAACAAACTATCTGCATGGGACTTTTTTAGCAACTTTTTTCCAAAGTCGCATCGGTTTCAAATGTGATATTTATTTAACATTTTTTGGCACTTAGCATGGTATATTTATTTTCTTTACTAGTGTCATTTTGCACTTGCAAAGTTTTATTCACTGCAGCTGTCAATTGTCAATTTTAATATTATTACTTACTCTTATCAATATTTAGATTTCTTTCGGGCTTTGTTTTTTTTCCTTTTTACTTTAGCTTAATTATTTTAATAAATTATTTTTGTATTGGAGGCACTGTTGTTTATCGATCGATTAAACGATCACTATAGCTGACTAAACTAATTGTTCAAACATTCCCTGACAGGCTGCACAGGAAAACCATTGTCAGTGAGGGATAGAAGGGTTGCTGAATGTCTGGATTAAATGGTTGTTTTTAATAAGAGATTTAGCAATCCAATTAGCACTTACTGTAAAAGTTAAAAAAAATGGCATTTTTTTTCAATTTTAACTGGAATTCCACTTTAAGCAATCTACTATTCTTCAAACATTCTGGCCTCCTGCACTTAGTATTTGTCAGTTTGTTCTCCCATCACAGTTATGGGCCAATATTAGATTGGGTCAGTATAAGACTTCATTCACATCTAGGCATCCTGGATAGCGGGCGTAATCGCCACCATGCCCTTGTGTTCCCCATCACTTCCAATGGCACCCCAATCGCGGTGTGATTTTTCACGCAATTGTCACCCGACGAACCACGGTAAAATCACGCAAACAGAATTATGGCACTCCTGTCAGCCAAAAGAAGTTCCTGGGACTTCTTTTGGGCGACAGGCGTACCGCAGTTCTGTTTGCGCGATTTCACCATGATTCGTCAGGTGACAATCACAGCAAAATCGCGCAGCAATTGGGGTGCCATTGGAAGGAACGGGGATCGCAAGGGCGTCCCATGATTTGCTGTGATTAGGGATCGCAGGCAGAATCGCTGCAATTCCGCCCACGATCTGGGACACCTAGATGTAAATTGAGCCAGAGGGAGCATCCCAGAGCTCAGCATAGCAGACATATGGGGGTTGATTTACAAAAGTCCAATATACTTTGCAAATACATTTCCCTTATCTCAGTGAATGTGGTGAAAATTTACTATGCAAAAAAATACCCAATTACTTGAAAAATATTTTTTTTTCTTGCACATAATTGTATAACAGAAAGTTAGTAGAACTTCACGTAATTCACTAAGCTAAGGAAATAATCCCTTCCAAAGTGCAAAGTCCCCTGCAAAGTGAACAGCCTATTTGTCTTGATTTGTAAATCAACCTAATAGTCTACAAAACTGTTGAACTTGACATTGTTTTTCTCCTTAGCCCTCACATGTTCTAGCTTTACAGTGTAAATAATTATTGAGCAACAACATTCATGTATAAAATATATTGATCAATCTGTCAGTATTAATTAAACCTGAGATATTGAATTGTCTGTACAAAGCCTTGAAGACACAGGCATTAAAAGGGTGCACTCAAGTGCACTCATAATTTGGCATTGCTGGAAGATTGATCAAAGCAGTAAAAACTGCAGTTCAATGTTTCTAAATGTAAAATAATGCACCTAGGGAAAAATAATCCCTTGAGAGAGTACAACATTGGGGGTACAGTGTTAGCCAGCACTACAGAAAAAGGTTTGGAGGTACTTATTTCAGATGATTGCAAATGAGCAAACAGTGTGACCAGGCAGTGGGGGAAGTGAATAGAATACTGGGTTGCCTCACTAGAGGGATCACCAGCAGGAGGAAGGAACTTCTGATTCCCTATATACTGTAGTTCTTTAGTGAGACCTCATTTAGAATACTGTGTCCAGTTCTGGAGACCTCACTTACAAAAAGATATGAAAAATGGTGAAAGTCTGAGGGATAACAGATATCAAGAGCATCTTCAGAAACTTAATATGTATAGTCTGGAGGAAAGAAGGGAAAGAGAAACCATGAATGAACCTTTAATTACATCAAAGGGGTGATCAAGGTTCAGGAGGGTAATTTTTTCAATATGAAGCCAAAATTAAGAACACAGTGACATGACTTCAAACTGGTGGGAATAACCTGCTCATTAGGGGGTTACCAGAGGCAACCAAAGATGGCGACCTAGAGGTAACAATCCCTGGTATCCTAAACACAATCCTGGGTAAAATGGTTACTGAACCTATGCGATTTGATCGCATTCATCGAGCCCTTTGCCCACATAATCTCTCCGCAGATCAACCTAGTGATCTTATCTGCCACTTACACTACTTCGAGGATAAAAAGCCATCATGTTTAAACTACGTGGCACCCCAAGTATTAACTTTGACGGCGCAGTCATCAACATATTCCCTGATCTCTCCAGAGAAAAGTTGGAATGGCGCAGAGCCCTTAAACCACTTCTCGACCAATTGAGAGTTAATGGGGCTACTCATAGTGGGGGTTCCCCTCCTGTTTAATTGCCACCAAAAGGGGCCGCACTTACACTCTGCGGTTCCCAGAAGAACTTCCTGCATTTTTCCACAAGATCAGAATGCCCCGGGAGAGCTTCCTGGCAGGACCTGACTCCAGTATTCTCTGCATCCTTCGAACCCATGTGGAGTAAAACCCCTAATAATGAGCACAACAACTCCAGGATCATCTCAGAAAAATCCCCATCTCCTTTATCCTGAGATCTCCTCTTCTCCTGCCTGTCAATTGGGAATCTTGGCCCCCTGCAATGCTCGGATCGTGGTAGAGAGCTCAGGGGGGCTATGGAAGCCCAAAGCAGTGCTCAGATCTCCTCTTCTCCTGCCTGTCAGTGGGTAATCTCGGCCCTCCTCCCCCTGCAATGCTCGGTTTGTGGAAGATAGCTCAGGCGGGCTATGAAAGCTCAGAACAGCACTCAGATCTCCTTTTCTCCTGCCTGTTAGTGGGGGATCTTGGCCCCCTTCAACTGCAAAGCTCGGATTGTGGAAGAGAGCTCAGGCGGGCTATGGAAGCCCAGGGCGGCGCTATAATAAAGTACCTGACACAATAGATTTCAGAAACGCAGACCTTTCCCACCATATATTACTGTAATAGAGAGGACTCTAGCAGCCCACAACCACTTTTACTTCATTTCACACAGGGGATTTATTTAGCTTTGCACTTTTCTTTGGCGCAGTGGAGTAAGAGAGATTCAGGGGCGGTTTATTTGTATATCTCTTGCTACAAACCATTGTCTATTTATTTACCACCTGCAGCCTTGGATGCCATTAATTGTCTGTCTAACAGGCGGATAATCCCGGAAGATATCTTCTCTGCTAATCAGATAGTTACTGATGGCGAGGAAGATGTCCCGGGATCTCTAAAGAATTTGGTAAATCTTTTGGAGAAACAAGTTAAAACTTGGTGGGATGTTTTCATGTTTGAGGTGGTTTTATTCATTGACCACTGATGATATATCATTATTATTTCCTTTTTTTTTTAGACTCGCCTGCAGTCATCCATATTTTTTATTAATAGGATCCGATTGTGTTTCAGTCATTGTTTGTCCTATGCAGCTGTATGATAGTATCATGACTAATTTATATAGCTTGTATTTTAAACTAGACAAATTCATTATCTCCTGTTGAAATGTTCATTTTAATTTATTAATATTCATTTTTATTGGTTACTTTTCCACATTAGCACTGTAACTAGTGGTGGATTATAAGTTAGGATATGTCATATGTCATATATGGTAATGCTGGACGCAGCATTCTAACTACACACCGTAAAAATGTTTGGGATCCACTAATGCATTCAGTCTTTGTACCTGTGCTTCACGATCAGGGGGACATGAAGTGTGAGCATGTGCAGAGCAGGAGGTCACATGACTGATGGTGATCACATGACTGATGGTGATCACATGACTGATCATAGATAGTATATAAGGATTGATGAACCATCCGTGTAGCCAATCCCATTTGAAGAAGTCTTTTCGACGAAACATGTCTTGGGCATGGTTACACGGCATTCCATCGCACTGACATTAGATGCCGCTGTCTGAGGAGGATTACACCGATCGGATGGCTGGGCCTTAGAAGGTTGGGTGGGAGATACACCAGTTTACACTTCAGGTCCGCTGTGACCGCGGTGCACCGTTGGATCACTGATCCTGTTGCTTGCTGTGCTTGCTGTGGATTTCTTTTTAAAGGCTTTTATGTTTCAGTTTAAAAGTGAGTGTAACCATTGAAGTGTGTTTGAAGTGATTTTAATAAATCTGTCAAAATGGTATCACGCTATGTGGAGCACTTTATTCATTTTTTCACATATGGAGCTGGCTTGATTGGAGTCACGGTTCATCACATGCAACCCAGTTGTGGTTCAATTGCTGTTTTGCCGAACACGAGAGTGGGAGGCTATACAATCTGGTGAGTGCGCTCTTCAGAGGGAGTGTTGTCACTATCACGGTGGTGTGGTGGAAGAGTAGAATATTTTTCACACAAGAAGATTGAAAAACAACTGTTGAACTTGATCATTCATTTCTTGTAATTTATTATTTATAGTGACACTTTTCACTGGGTGTTAAAGAATTTTCTTTTCATGATAAAATTAATATTTTTCATGACACTATTATTAATATTTTTATGCATAAGTAGAGGGCCATAGGCATTATGCTGCTCTGACCCATTATTTTACACAATTTATATTAGTGTCGCTATCTCTATCTGTACATGTGTGAGAGGTATAGTTTTGGGATTCTGATCAGTTTACGTATTTAAAAAAAAAGTGGCAGCTTTTTTTAGTGTACACTGTGTATGTACACACATTTTGTATTCATCTACACATCTTTGCACTTTTCTTTGGCGCAGTGGAGTAAGAGAGATTCAGGGGCGGTTTATTTGTATATCTCTTGCTACAAACCATCACACAGGGGATTACTGGCAGGGAGGGAGACAGCACATTAAATGGCAAGCCCTACCCCGAAAATAAGCCCTACTATGTTTTTGGTTGCCAAAATTAATATAAGACCCAGGCTTATCTTTAGGGAAACACCATAACCCCGGTTAGATTTTTCTCCACCCAATTCCCAAAATGGTATTATAACCTTTCTGATACGAATAAAGCTAAAGGAGTAACCAAGAAAGAAAAACTTATAGCTCTTCTGGATATAGGAAAAAAAATCCATATAATCTCCCAGAAATCTCAAACTCCCCTCGGGTGAAATGGCTCATGCTTCCCCTCAAATTGTGAAGGCATTCAGAGAATTTTACACCAATCTCTACAGTGTTAAGGGCGACTTAGCTTCCCTTGCTTCTACGGAGAAACGTAAATGAATTCTTTCTTATCTAAAACAAGCAAAACTACCCAAGCTCTTGTGTAAGATTCTCAATCATTTAGAAAATGACTTTTCTGTAGAGGAATTTTAAAAAGCATTAAAATCCACTCCTTCAGGTAAGGCCCCAGGCCCAGATGGCTACACTGTCTTGTACTATAAGACATTTAGTGAAATTCTTTTATCTCGTTTAACGGCTTATGCCAATTCTATTTCCAATAGCACAGGCCTCCGGCCAGAATGTCTCGCTGCTCATATCACAATTATCCCTAAACCGGGTAAAGACCCCACTCTTTGGGGTAGCTACTGACCCATATCTTTACTGAACATAGATACCAAACTTTTGGCCAAATTCATGGCCACTAGACTACTCCTTCTCCTTCCTAAATGGATCACAGCGGACCAAACAGGTTTAATTCCTAAAGAGGCTAGAGATAACTCTTTACACTCCCTTTCATTGATCCACTATGTTCGCAGATACGCCCAGCGCACCCTCCTCCTCTCCACGGATGCTGAAAAAGCTTTTGACAGGCTAGACTGGGACTATATTATGACGACCCTTCGGTATTTTGGACTAGGCCCCAAGATGTACCACCGCATTTCCTCTCTCTATTCTCACCCCTCTACCCAAATCAAGATTAACGGAACACTAAGCGACCCCCTTACCCTGCATAATGACACTAGACAGGGGTGTCCCTTATGCCCCCTGTTGTTTCCTATATCACTAGAACCCTTTTTAGCTACAATTCAACACAACAATAGCATTCAAGGGATTAAAGTGGGCTCTAAATACATAAATATGCCGCATATGCAGATGACATTTTGTTTTTTATCCAACAGCCACGAATCTCCTTACCAAACCTTATGTCGGCCTTCCACACATTCCAATCACTATCCAATTTTAAAATAAATGTATCCAAGTCAGAAATTTTTAATAACAAGGTTACCCGTTCAGACGCTGACCAAACTAAGCCTCTCTTTCCTTTAATTGTGAAACAGAAATTTTAAAATATCTGGGCATCCATCTTACTTCTCATCTTCACTCTCTTTTTAAATATAACTATATTCCCCTACTAAATAGCATCAAATCTGATCTCTGGCAATGGTCCTCCCTTTCCCATTCTTGTTTAGCAAAAATAAACATTATAAAAATTAATATTCTACCACATGTACTTTTCATTTTCAAATGTTGCCTATAGGGTCCTTTTCTATCCTTCAGACCATGATATCTCTCCTTGTTTGGAGGGGCAAGCATCCTATCAAGGGCGATTCTTTTCCGCTCCAAGTGTTCGGGAGGTCTACTCTTCCAAACTTTTAAAACATACTACCATGCTATTGCTCTGTCATGTGTTTCGGACTGGAGATATGCTGGCAATGCCAAATTGTGGGTCAAATTCTGGGTCCAATTGGAATATGCATTAAGTGGCACAGATCTGTCAACCATCCCATGGATTCCCAGCTCCTCTAGAGCTTTATCACCCAACACTTCACCTCTAACTTCCTCCACCTTGGACATATGGGATTCGCTATACAATAACTTTTCCTGGATCTACAATTCCCCCTTAATGCCATTAGTAAATCACCGCTACTTTCTATCTGGCTCCATTGACTCTGCCTTTAAATCCTGGTCACCTGATGGCCCTCGTCTGCTTCATCACATTACTCAATTGTATGCTTTTAAAACTCTTCCAGATATCCTTGGCTTAAAACAAATCGCATTCATGGACAGATGAAGATACAAACAGATGCAACAAATTCTTTCATTCTCTACCTCATGCAATACGGAGTATACAGGGCTTAACCCCTATTGAACCCATGTTCAACTATAAAGACCCTCATCTTCACTTTATTCCACAGTTCTATAAGGCTCAAGCTTCAAAGCCCCTCATATCCGGAATATCTCGATAAATGGGAATCTGACCTCAACTTTCATCTCACAGACAAACAAAGAGATACAATTCTACAACTTGCTCATATATCTTCAATTTCATCTAAACCAATTACAAACTATTGTCCAGAAGGCACTATACTCCAGCTAAGCTACACTATATATTCCCCTCCAGTTCCCCATTGTGTTGGAGGAACTGTGGGAACACTCTGATGCCCATATATGGTGGTCAGCGGACGGCGATCTCACACGAATACTAGAGGAGGGAGTGAAGGGGGACAGAGCGGAGCTCCAGTGAAGGGACGAGTGCTGCAGACGGGTGAGACGAACGTGAGCACACACACCTCCTGGGTCCGCCGTGGCCTGCCTGTTGTTATTTCAGTTGCTATTGCTTGCTGTGCTGTGGGAGTTCTCCATTTGCCGTGAAGTGACTTGCCTGTTATTTTATTTTAAATGTGAGTTCATTACAAGTTGTTTTATATGTGATTAAATCTTTTAAACGAGTTTACACTATTGGAGCTTCTTTTATTTTTATGTCATACTACCAACCTGAGAAAAGCGGTGTTGCTATGGAGCAGTGGAGGTGTATGGTCGCATGTTAACCCCCATGTAAGTGGGTTAGAGGCTCTGTCAGGCCAAACACGAGAGTGAGAGGCCTTAACAGCTGCAGTTTTGGAGTCACCCTCACTCTTTTTTTGGACTTTCTTCAAATATTTTCACGACTCTTTTTTTTGGACTTTCTTCAAATATTTTCACAATTATTTTTCACGATTGATTGGTTTCTGGACATTTACTGTGTTCACTTCCACTTATATTTTTCTTTTCAATTTTCTTTATTAAAGGTTTTGCAAATTATACAAAATGGCATGAACAATCAGTCAGCAAACATATTTTCTGTTAAATGACACAAAAGTGTTATACAGAACACGAGGGAAAAAAAAAAAAAAAAAGGGGGGGGAAGGGGGAGGGGGGGTAGCATGTGAGTATTAGTACGCTCTGTGGACATAAGGACACTAGTGTAGACCTATACTTAAAGGGTCTAGAATAACATATCATATAGGTTCCATATATCATTAGTGTTTAGCAAAAAATTAAAAGCTAAAAGAAACTTAAAAAAAAAACAAAAAAAAGGGGGGGGGGGATAAAGAAGATAAATTTGCCCCGTAAGCGGAGTACTCTTAACTTCTTGGTAATATTAAATCAAGTTGTAGTACCTTTAGTACATCTCAGTATCAGGGCCCTTGGCGTCAAAGGAGGTTAGGCCTTTAAAATGAGTTTACCTTGTTCCTCCCTCGGGGCCAAGAGAGGCTTCATAACTCTCCACTTGTATCCATAGGTAGAGTTTTTTAAAACATAAAAAGAGAAGAAAGGGAGGGGAGAAGAGAAGTGATATAAAGTAAGGTTAAGATGAAGGAGGAGAATGGAAAGGAGAGAAAGAGAAAAAAAAGATAAAGGTCCAGAATCCAAAGAAGGAGCCGTTTTCTCCGGCCTGGGTCCCTCACCATACAGTTCTAGAGACTATGGGGCTTGGAGGTATTTGATCCAGGGGGACCACACCCTGTCAAATCTGGCCTGTCTGTCTTTAAGGATACTGGCCAATTTTTCGTTGAACATGATCCAAGATATTTTATTCTTTACCAGTGCAAGGTTGACCACTGGAGTTTTCCATGCTCATGCTATTGTGATTTTAGCTGCTGAAAAAATAAAGAAGATGAGAGTTCGGAGATGTCTAGGGGTCCCATCCGGCAAGTCTGCAAATAGCGCCGTCTTGGGATTTTTAGGTAGATTTTGTCCTGTCACTGAGTAGGCCAAGGTGAATACTCTGATCCAGAAGCGCTGGATCTTGGGACAGGACCACCAAACATGTAACATGGTACCCTCCTGCCCGCATCCTCTGAAGCAAAGGGGTGAAGTTCCGGGGTACATCCTCGCCAGCCTCGCCGGGACAAGGTACCACCTGGACAACACCTTGTAGTTTCCCTCCACCAGGGAAGTATTAAGTATTCCCTTATGCACCATGGTCGACCATTTCCCCCATATCTCCTCCTCTATAGTCTCTCCTAGATCAGATTCCCATGCTATTTGGTATGAAAGTTTGGTCTGTTGGGTATTGAAGAGGGCATAGAGCTCAGAGATCCCTCCCCGTGACTCAGTTCTGCGTAAGCATTTATTCTCAAACAAGGTCCTAGTAGTTATGTCTATCAGATCAGTAGCTAGGGATTTGATGAAGTGAGTGATTTGATATAGACGGAAAGATTCCGTCTGTGGCATCTGTAATGTCTCTCGAAAAAAAGCCTGTTGCTTGATCCCTTTGTGTACTATGAAGTGTGCTATCCAATAAAGGCCTTTGTTAACCCACCATGTAAATTGCTGGGGATTTTGTCCTGGAGGGAAGTGTGGGTTATTGAGTATAGGGGCTACAGGAGAATGAGGAGATTTCAATGAGTGTATTTTGTTCACCGTGTTCCACAGACGCAGGGAGTGGGATAAGGAAGGGCACAATATGGCCCGATGTTCTCTTGTCGGGAGCCACAGCAGGAGGTCTATTGGTAGTGAGGGACTGGCTTGTGCTTCCAACCGAACCCAGTCTGGTTGGTATGTTGTAGAAAAAATTTGGTAAAGTTGTACCAGTTGGGCCGCCCTATAATATTTCACGAAGTGGGGAACTCCCAGTCCTCCCTTCCCTTTGGAAATATAGAGAGTGGAGTGAGCTACTCTGCATCCCCTACCACCCCAAATGTATTTATATATTAGCATCTGAAGTTTTTTAAGGAATGCAAATGGTATCGGGATCGGTAATGATCGGAAATAGTAAAGGATTCGGGGGAGTACCGTCATCTTTATGGCTGCTTTTCTACCCATCCAGGAAAGATCATGTGATTGCCAGTTCTTTAGTTCTTGTTCAATGGACTTAAAAAGTGGGGTATAATTAACCTGAAACAGTGTAGAGACATCCCGGGTAAGTTTAATTCCCAGATAAGGGAGTGCCTGTGTGCACCATTTAAAGGGAAACGACTGTTGTATTGCATCACGTAACGGGCCAGGAAGGTTTATGTCCAACGCTTCAGATTTAGATTGGTTAACCCGTAGACCAGAGACAGTTTCAAATCTAGAGAGTGTAGCAAATAAATTAGGTAGAGTTGTAATCGGATCTGTTACAAATAATAACAAGTCGTCGGCGAATAAAGCACATTTATGTGTCCTGTCACCGCTAGGTATCCCATGAATGTTGGGGTTAGCACGGATTGCCGCTGCCAGTGATTCGATCGCCAGAACAAAAAGGAGAGGCGAGAGAGGGAATCCCTGCCTGGTTCCCTTCTTTATCTGTATAAGATCAGACTTGTGTCCATATGCAAGAATGTTGGCCGAAGGATTAGAGTATAATGTGCTAATAAGGCTCATAAATTTAGGCCCGCAGTTCCACTGTCTCAATGTATGGAAGAGGAAGGGCCAGGAAATGGAGTCAAAGGCCTTGTGAAGGTCCAATGACAAAAGCATTCCTTGCCTAGCGCACATCCCATCCCAATTAGAGCGTAAAATAGAAATCAGATCAGTGGCCCGTCGGATCTGGTCAGCAGCTTGCTGCCCCGTGACAAATCCCACTTGGTCTATATGGATATATTGCGCCAGAAATGTATTAAATCGGTTTGCATAGATTTTTGTGAGTAGCTTCAGGTCGCTATTGATCAGTGATATCGGGCGATAGTTTGCCACTTCACTATGGTCCTTGTCTGGCTTGGGGATCAGACTGATGTGAGCTCTGTTAGAATCTGTATCAAGTTGCTCCCCGTCACGAAGGGCATTAAAGAATTTTAGTAGATGAGGTGCCAATAGTGGAGCAAATTTCTTATAATAAGAGGCTGAGAAGCCATCCGGCCCCGGAGTCCTGGACGCATTAGCCTGTTTTCTTGCAGACAATATTTCTGTTACGGTGATGTCTCCTTCCAAGACCTCACGGTGAGAATCCGAGAAAGATGGTAGGGCCACGTCTTTAAAAAAGTCATCCAGGGCTCCGGGAGGGGGGGCCTCCTGTGTAGAGTATAAGGAAGTATAGTAGGAGTGGAACAATTTTGTGATAATTTGTGGGTTCTGTGTCAAGTTTCCATTAGGCTGTCTGAGTTTTGGGGGTACCGTCCGACGGGTCCTAGGCGTTAGTCTGCGAGCCAGCATAGTACCAGGTTTATCCTTCAACGTATAGAAGGAAGCCTGGGTCCATCTAAGGCTTTTTTCCGCTTTAGTTGTCAAGCAAAGGTTTAATTCCAACCTAGTGGAATCTATTTTGTCTCTCAAGTCTAGGTCAGGGCATTGTTTGTGCTGGGACAATAGATCATTTAATTCCCGTTCTTTTTCCTGTATTAATGAGTTAGAGTGTTTCTTAATTCGGGACGCTATTTGTATGAGATATCCTCTAATTGTGGCCTTGTGAGCAGCCCAGTTGGTCACAGGGGAAGTATCTTCCGAGTCGTTCAATGAGAAATATTCCTTAAGGTGCTGCTCCACATCAAAACAGACAGAAGGGTTACTCAGAAGAGAATCATTAATTCTCCAGGGAGCTGGACCCCTTGTGTCTCGTAGAGAGTCACACGTGGTCCAAAGCAAGGAGTGATCTGACCAAGTCACGTCCCTATTTTACTGGCCCGAAAAAGAGGAACACTTGTGGGGTTTGTGAAAAAGTGGTCTATTCTGGAGTAGGTATTGTGGACATGGGAAAAGAATGTGTAATCTTTCCTGGATGGGTTTAACTCTCTCCAGACGTCGATCAGGTTGTGATAATATAACATTTTGGCTAATTTAGATCCAACTTTAGGAAAGTGTCGTGGAGCCGATGAGGGCCTCCTGGTTTTGTCGAAAATAGAGTCTAGGGCCACATTGGAGTCTCCTCCAAAGAGAACAACTCCTCCTAGGTCAGGGGACACGGTGTGCAGTAGTTTACAAAAAAAAGGTAGTTGGCCTGTGTTGGGTGCATAGTAAGAAATTAAGGTAACGCGGGAGCCCTCTAGGTTTCCTATTAATGCTAGGTATCTGCCCTCTGGATCACTAATTTGTTTCTCCAGTGAAAAGGAAACCCGCTTGGAAAAACATATTGCCACCCCCCCAGTCTTACCCGGGCCGTTCGCTAGATAAAAGTGGGGGTAGTAGTGGTGTAGAAATTTAAGATTGTAATTAGAAGAAAAGTGTGTTTCTTGAAGGAAAAGCACGTCTGTGTGTAGGGATTTGTAGTGTTGAAAAGCCATTCTGCGTTTAACTGGAGAATTAAATCCCTGAACATTATGTGTAACAATTTTAAAGGGGAGGTCTGTATTCTGGTTCGCCATGGTGCACTCAAGAAGCAATAAACTCACTCACCTATGCCCCAGAGGATGGTCTCGGGATTGTCCAACTGGCGAAGTTCACTTAGTGGTCAGGACCCAGGACCGAGGGACTCCAAGGGAAAGATTTAAGAAAAGGAAGAGAGAGAAAGGGAAAGAAAGAGAGGTAGAGAGTAGAGATGGAGTTTACAACCTGAATAGGTACTGTCCTACAAAATGGAGAAAACAATATTAGAACAAGTCACTTATATTGTTAATGATAGCTAAATTGTAATAACAAGAGGGGGAAAAAAAAAAAGGGGTGGGGGGAAGGGGGTATAAGCCCCTTGTCATCAGTAACAGCCTTGGGTTAGACCCAAGGCCAGGTTTGATCCCAGTCTCCTCAACAAGGGGAGAGAGCAAAATCAAACAGGGCAGATGACATCCGCCACCGGCCATTAGAACACCCTTGAATCATTAACTGTAGAACCATACTTTTTTAACAAGGAATGGAAGTCCCAATGTTGTTGTACACTATATTAGAGGAAAGTGTTTGTTTGTAAGGGAGGGTTTCCCTCTTTCTGTAACATAACTGTAAACTTAGGAACCCTCAATGGTTCTAACTGTGATTCTAACTGTGATCCCGCCCTAGGATCAATTAGGGAAACTAGCGACAAAGAAGGAATTTTTCATCATCCCAAAAGGGACCTTGACAGCCGTCGTCGTCAGGGAGGTTGAGCCGTGAGCTTGGCCTTGCTTCTTTTGGAGCGCCGCACCTGGGATAGGGGGCTCTGCAGTAGCACGCTGGTTGGAGGTTTGGATTGTGGGGTATGGGGGGAGCCTCTAGGTTCAGTGGAGATCAGACCCAGACTTCTCAGCAATGTTTCGCCTTTAGGAAAGGTCGAGAAGGTGTGTTTTTTGTTACGGAAGGTAAAGTTCAGTCGGAATGGGAAGGTCCAGTGATACTTTATGTTGTTAGCAATGAGTGGTTGTAGTAGCGGTTTCAATGCTCTGCGTTTTTGTACGGTGACAGGCGAGATGTCGGCAAAAATCTGGATAGAGTGCTCTCTCAGGTGTAAGTCCGCGATCTCCCTTGCTTTAGCCATCACTCTTTCCTTCACCTCGTAGTAGTGAGGTTTTACAATGATATCTCTTGGTAGACCATCGGGACGGGGAGCAGTCAGGGCCCTGTGGACTCGATCTAGTTCCATTCTGTGGGGGGGTATATCTGGAATAAGGTATGAAATCAGTTCCTTGACAATAGCCTCAGTGTCTGTGAAACTTTCAGGGATGCCGCGGACCCAAAAGTTGTAGCGGCGAGAGCGGTTCTCCAGGTCATCGATCTTGTTTAAGGCGTCATCAAGCCTTTTGTGGATATTCTCTATGCAGTCAGTGTTTTGGTTGGTCCTCGTAATAGTATCATCCAGCGTGTTTTCTAACGTTCCTATGCGGGTACCCAATTCTTGGAATTCACGTTTAAGGTCGGAGGTTATGCGTGTAGTGGCCTTTTCCAGGCCTTGGTCAAGCAATGCAGAAAATCTGGCTAAGAGTATAGGATCCCCAGAATATTCAGCGGGTGGTGGAGCCGCCTGCACATTGGATGGATAGCGAGGGCTATTATCTGGGCTCCCCTGGCTGAATAACATGTCCCCCAGGGCCCTATCCACATCAGATTGTGAGGAGAACATGTCCCGTTCTGGTGATAGTGAAGCTGCTTGGGAGGTCGCCTCATTTGCCTCCCCTGCTAAGCTGTGGAATAAGGCATTCTCAGGCCGTGTCTGTGGTGGGGGCTGCTGTTTGTTAGTGAGCCGCGCTGCTGCCGCCGCCATCTTGGTGTTTCAGGCCCTCTCTGGCCTATGTCAGAGCGGCAGCTGGGGGGGCTGATCTGGCCTACCTCAACCTGTGGTGATGATTCTCAGGGCTGCAGGTGTCCGAGGGCTGCTCGTTGTGATTAGCAGGGTTACTGGAAGCCCAGGTGAGGAGGAGCGATCGGGCCGGCGGGTGGTGTAATTGAGGCCGCGGCTTCCGGCCTTCCCTGGTCCAAGCTCCAGCGGCTTACGTGGGGACAGTTTATGGTACGTCCGGGCCGCGGATCAGGTTCCCGGGGTAGCGGTGGTCCGATCAGGGCTTTTTTCACCGGCGGGCGGGATCGTTATCTGTCCGGGTGAGTGACGAGCAGGCCGGTGGGGAGCGGAGCCGAGACTTCACACAGCCGCCATCTCAGCCTCGCGCATGCGCCCTCCCACTTATATTTTTTCTTGGATTTATATATTTGTATATCACTTTCACTGAGTGTTATAATTTATATTAGCTCATATTGAATTTATTGAATAATTTATTTTATTTAATATTAATTTTTACTTTTTGGGATATTTAGCAATAAAGGTTTTTTCACTTTTCAGCTCACTGGCTGGTTAAGAGTGTTTGGCATCTCCCCACCTGGGGATAAGCGCCACTATTTCATCTATAATTTTCCTTTGGTAAATTTGGTTTATATACATTATATTGTTAAGTGGCAGCTATGGTAGGGTTTTGACATTTATTAACATAGCGCGGAGGTGGTAATACAGGTCAGGGGTGGTGTAATTTGCACCTGGTTATCTCCGGTTTTCAATATGGTGGTCATGCCCTATAATCCTCCCTTACTGGTCAGACATTCTCAATCTCATTAACTGAATAGTGGTTCCCCCCCCCGACCCATGGACAATACTTCCTCATAGTACCCTCAATTCTGTCAGTCCATATAAAACTTTCCCTTATCCCCCATCTGCTGAAAGCTGCCAAGGCCCTCATACCTGCCTTGTTGGGCCAACCTACAGCCCCCTCACTGAAAAGCTAGCTACAGAAAGTAGCGGGTATTTGTCTTATGGCAGAACACACTCTCATTGCTAAAGATAACATTAAATGACACATCACAACATGGGCCTATTGGTTGGAGTTCAAAACCACCTCTTATTACAAAGACATCATATTTGTGTCCCCTGAAGTTATACAGCCAAACATACCCCTTAACTGTTTATTTTTTCAGTATGTTGCTTTTTCCTTTATGGTTAGTAGTAATCATTGCTTATGTTGTTCAGAATACTCCATCGATTACCAGCCTCCTGTCTCTCCCCCTTTCTATTCTATTCTTCTTCTCCCTTCCCCATTCTCTTTTCTTTCTTTTCTCTCCTTTCCTTTTTCCCCATTCCCTTTTACTCCCCTTATAAACTCTTTTTATACCTACTAGAACATTTGACTGTAACACATTTCATTTGATTGTCTACCAGGCTAATACTCAAGGTTATATTCCTTATTTCCTTCTCATTTGAGTTTAACGTCCCTGAGCATCTACGGGCAATATTTGCTTGTGTTTGTACTTTCAAACGTATTTCTACAACATACTTAAATCAGTTCTGTTTATTCTGTGTACCTTTTCCTTAATTAATAAACAGATATTAAACAAAAAAAAATTACTTCAAACTAACTGGAGGAAAGTTCAAAACCCATTTTAGAAAGTCTCATTTTACTGAAAGGGTAGTTGATGCTTGGAATAAACTAACAGCAGAGGAAGTGAGACAGTCAACAGTAAATAACTTCAAACATGCTTGGGACAAACAAAGATCTATACTCAGACAAAAAGTTACCAAAAAAAAAACTGGGAAGACCTGGTGGACTACTCTGTCTTTTGTCCTGCCGTCACTGTTTTATGTTTCTATGTTTGGGACACTGGACTAAGTCATATAGGTGCTAGATGTAGAAACATGTCAACAAGACCACACTGATTTGGATAACATCTGCTCTTTCTAGTACTAAATATAATTAAGATTATTAATTTATAGACCTAAGAATAGTGGGTTTATGTGCCTCAGACAAATACAAGAGGTCATATGAAGTACCTATTATTTTTTTATATAGAACGAGAAGCATATTGTTGTTTATGCTAAACAATTTGGTAAGTGACGTTGTTAACAGATACTATAAAGTAATATATTTTGAATATATTATGACTGTAAAATAATAGATAAAATTATGGAAAAGTACCCAAAGACTTATTCACGCAGTACAAAGAGCACTATTGATGAGAAAAGTGCAAGTAACCTACAATTCAATCAGTCCGATTATAATAAAATGTCATCAGATCATTAAAAATTACATCTATATTGTTATTTATCTTACTGATTCCTGATTATCTAGAAGGAGCTAAATCCTCAGCCTTGCAGGTATTCTTGGATTGATTTACTAAATGCAAGTAGGCTGTTCACTTTGAAAGGGTCATTGCACTTCACACTTTTAATCATCTGATTAAATGTGAACAAAAATTCATTTTTTAAAAATTTCCTTTGTGATTATGTATTCTTTGTAAAGTGGAACCCCATTCACGAAGCTCAGGGAAAAATTCACTTACAAGGTGCTACTTCCCTTGCAAAGTGAACAGACTTTTTACCTTTAGTAAATCAACTCTTTTGTTTCCAAGTTTTGCATAAAACTTCATTATCATGATAATAACCCAAGCAGGGCTTAGGACATCTAGATGAAGCAAAGAGCTTTCCTTCATCTTGATGGCAATAAGCAAGAAAACAATTATGCAAAACTGTATTCATCTCAGTTCATCCTCACTACTCAGATTATTCTTGGACAAATGCCAAGTAGACCCCTAGATGGACTGAATTGAAGCCTCTATGGACATGGAAATACTGGAAAATTCTTTGACATATAGTAACATTTTCTTAATTCTCCTAACATGCAAACAAGAAAGAAAATGAAAAATTGCTGGAAAGCAATTACTTCTATATAAATAGAATCATATATAATGATACTCCAGTTAACTGAGCCTTTTTATAATGAAATCCTATTCTGGAAATATTAATTCTTTCAAAAACTCACCCAACATAAACATACCTCTGCCTGCTCCGGAACTGACCCTGACCTAATATACGACCACACTTCTGCCTAACGCTAAACTTTACCTACCTCTGCCTGCTCTGGAACGGACCCTGGACTGTTTGACCATGTTTTTTGACTCTTGGACTGATCTTTTACCCTGCTCCTGGAGTAGTGGGATTCATAACACAGGGGTCTCACAAATGTACGGGACTTCAGAATTGTTTTTCTGGATGAAGAAAACAATTTTTTTAGTTTTCTCATTCCCAGATTAGGGTCTGGAGTCCTGAGGCTTCAAAGAGATTTGGGTGGGAGAAGCCTTTACCCCTGTCCCCATTCTTTCCTGTCCCACTACCTGTACTATGGACCATGTTCCTGCTTACTACCAGGACCAATATTTTGGCACTGCTGGCAATATCTCTACCTGCACTGACCCTGGACTATATATGGACAGTATCCCTGTCTGTACTGACTATGGACAGCATTCCTGCCTGCTGCCTTGACAATTCCATTTGCTGTCGCTAACGCTGCTTCCTGGATCAGTGCTCTCCTCCTTTGGACAATTGCACTACTAAAACCCCAGGTAATCTTTTGTTCACCCTTTTCTCAGCAGAATGTATTTTGGGGTGTATTTCTTGTTATGTACATGCTATGTATTAGAAATATGAGGGGCCATCAAAAATGTGATAGATTGTCAGGAAATTAGATGCGTAGTTTATGTCCCTAGAACACCTGATGGTCTTCATTGGATGTTGGGCCTCTGTATGTGGCCAGGCTGTGTAAAAGTCTCACACATGTGGTATCGCCATATTCAGGTGTAGCAGAATGTATTTGTGGTCTCATTTTTGCTATGCACATGCTATGTGTTGGAAATATCTTCTAAATGGACAACTTTGTGTAAAAAAACCTGCGTTTTCATTTTTTCTCCACATTTTCCAAAAACTTCTAGAAAAAAATGAACCATTCAAAAGATTTTATTATGCCTCATAGATTATATGTTGGGATGTTTGTTTTCTAAAATGGGTCCATTTTGTGGGCGTTTCCATTGTCCTGGTGCCCCAGGGATTTCAAAAGTATAATAGGTGGTTAGAAATGAGATGTGTAATTTATGCTTCTAGAAAGCCTGAAGGTGCTACTTCAATGTTGGGCTTCTGTATGTGTCCAGGCTGTGTAAAAGTCTCACACATGTGGTATCACCATATTCAGGAAGAGTAGCAGAATGTATTTTGGGGTGTAATTTGTGGTTTGCACATGCCACGTGAGATGACAATTTTGTGAAAAAAAATCTTAATTTTGCAAAGAATCGTGGAAAAAAATGACAACTGCAAAAAACTAACCATGCCTCATACTAAATATCTTGGCATGTCTACTTTCGAATTTTTTATTTGGGGGATATTTGTACTTTCCTGGATTGTTAATATCTCAAAAAATGACATAGGTCTTCAGTACATCAGGTGTGATTAATTTTCAATGATTGCAACCATATTTTGTAGACTCTATAACTTTCACAAACACCAAATCATATACTCTGACTTTTTTTAACCAAAGATATGTAGCAGTATAACTTTTGGCCAAAATGTATGAAGAAAAATCAATAATTTACTAAATTTTATTACAGAAACAAAGAAAAATGTTTTTTTTTTTTTTTACCAAATTGTCTGTCTTTTTTCATTTATAGAGCAAAAAATAAAAAACCCAGGGGTGATTAAATACCACCAAAAGAAATCTGTTTGTGTGAAAAAAAAGGATGAAAAAAATCATGTGTACAGTGTTGCATGACTGAGTAATTGTCATTCAAAATGTGAGAGCACTGGAAGCTGGAAATTGGTCTGGTTAGGAAGGGGGTTAAATTGCCAAGTAGGCAAGTGGTTAATTACAGTATTGTGCAAAAGTTTTAGGCAGGTGTAAAAAATGCTGTAAATTAAGAATGCTTTTAGAAATAGAAGTATTAGTTTATTTTTTATCAAATAACAAAAAGGGAAGTAAATGAACAGAAGAGAAATCTAAATCATATCAATATTTGGTCTGACCGCCATTTGCCTTCAAAACACCATCAATTCTTCTAGCTACACTAGCTCACATTTTTTGAATGAACTTGGCAGGTAGGTTGTTACAAATATCTTGTAGAAGTAACCACAGATCTTCTGCTGCCTCAAATACCTCTGCCTCTTCGTGTAATTCCATAGTTACGTAGTTACATAGGTACTCAGGTTGAGAAAAGTCCATCTAGTTCAACCAAAAATAAAATAAAAAATACAATCCCATATACACAATCATTCACCCAGAGAGGCAATCAGATTTTCCCTGGATCAACTTTACCTATAAATGTTAGCACAGTTATATTACGTACATTTAGGAAATAATCCAGGCCTTTTTTAAAGCAATCTACTGAGCTTGTCAGAACAACCTCTGAAGGGAGTCTATTCCAAATTTTCACAGCTCTTTCTGTGAAGAAACCTTTCCGTATTTGGAGATGAAATCTTTTTTCCTCTAGCTGTAAAGAGTGCCCCCTTGTCCTCTGTGATGACCTTAAAGTGAATAACTCAACACCAAGTTCATTATATGGACCACTTATGTATTTTTACATGTTGATCATATCAAGCGCATAACTTTACATTTATCAACATCAAACCCAATTTGACACTTAGTTGCCAAATTAGACATTAGTGCATTGAGGTCGGCTTGTGAATTGGAGACATCCTGTAAGAACGTTATTCCACTGCATAGCTTAGTGTCATCTGCAAAGACAGAAATGTTACTTTTAGACCCTATATCATTTATAAAGATATTAAAAGGGAAGGGTCCCAGCACTGAAACTTGGGGTACACCACTGATAACCTTAGACCATTCAGAGTAAGAGTCATTAACCACTACTATCTGAATTCTGTCTTTTAGCCAGTTTTCTATAAATTTACAAATTAATCTTTCCAAGCCTGTAGACTTTACCTTACACATGAGCCGTATGTGGGGAACATTGGCCCTGCTCCAATCCAGTGGTACCATTCCAGTCATTAACGAGTCCCTAAATATTAGAAACAATGGCCTTGAATAGACAGAGCTCAATTCTTTTAGGATCTGTGATTGGATGTGATCTGGTCCAGGTGCTTTATCCACCTTTAAAAAACATACAATTCTATACCAAGAAAGACAAGCATAGAGAAAGATGCCACATATAGAGCCACAGATAAAAATGGAAAAAAATGACCAATAATATAAAAATATCTGCAAAGATCTCCACTGTGCATCATCTAATGACAATGTTGTCAGTGAACAAACAAGTACAAACAAACAAACAGATATGAGAATGTCTGCATTTCAAATGCATCATAGTGGAAACCATAAAAGGCACTGTGGAATCAATGTGCAATGTGGTAGCAAACACCATGGGGCCGGGCAATCCAGATAGAAAGGAGAGGTAAATGACTGCACTTGACAAAATCCAACAGATCAAAAAATCAAGAGATCAAAAAAATCAAAAGGGTCAAGCTATGCAGTCTAAAATACTAGGGACAAATGGCAGAAAAAGAATGGGAAGCTGGATAGAAGCTGGTAAAGTTCCACCTCATAGACACTGATCAGAATGGATCTGGAAAATAGGATATAGGCAGGCATCATATCAATCAGGCATAAAGTCAATCCAATTCCAGCAAGGGAGCACAATTGGCAATGAGTGTACCTGTAATGTGGTCTACCTTATCCGGGTGTGAGGGTAGATGCTCTGCAAGTAATAGACGTAGCCGTAGTCTGTCATGTTCTGTTTTCCGTTGTCTGTTAGGATTGAAGTATCAGTTCGTATCTGTGCAGCTAGGCGAGAGATCACTTTTTATCTTGCTGTTTCCTGTTGGACTCATTACTGCATACACCGCATCAGACTTGGAGTCCCGTCCCCCAGGATGGATGAGGAGTGCCTCAGTGCCCACACGCCGCTTGAATAAGCATGTGGATAGCCGCTGGATACAGTGTCCTCAGATACCATGTCCCGGACTCTCATGCCAAAAGTTGTCTGTGCCGTGAATCCCAGACAGTGATGCGAAGGTGCATGGAGCATCAGACATTCAAGGGAGGGTGTGACGGCAACGCGTTTCACAGGGGAAACCCCCGCTTCTTTATTCTCCTTTATTCTGTCTAAATATTTCACTTTTGAACCATTGTGGATCATTTGGGGCTGTGTTACTACCATGCCCATTATGGACATGAGCTCCTCCATGCTCCTTTGTATACAAAGAGATGAATCCCAGACAGACTTGATGATGTTGAGATCAGGGGTCTGTGGGGGCCAAACCATCACTTCCAGGACTCCTTATTCTTCTTTACACTAAAAAAGTTCTTAATGATATTGGATGTATGTCTGGGGTTGTTGTCTTGTTGCAGAATAAATTTGGGGCCAGTCACATGCCTGCCTGATGGTATGGCATGATGGATAAGTATGTGTCTAAGTTTTGTAAGTAAATAACACCTCCAAATATTAACCATGCTCCATACCATAATCTAGATTCTTGATATGCACAATATGCTCTTTAAAACCTCTTTTCATTAAAAATTTGCACAATTTATAAAGAAAATCATTTCACCTGATTAGAACAACAGAATGGTAGTATATGGTTAAATAACACCAGCTGAATCGAATCTACAGCATATGTAAATACTTTATTAACTGATTCTTATGAAAAGCACATCAAAATATTTACAGCTTTAAAGGAAGAAATTGACCATCAGCTTGAATAAACGTACAATAAAAATGTTCATTTCACATTCTCATGTTATACAAAATTTACTTTTTATGGCACAAAATTGGAAAACAGATATGCAAATACATATAAGTAATGTTATTGCTAGCGATAATGATGTAATGCCTTTGAACTCTTTTTTCATTTCCAATTTATAATTAATGCACAGATCATTTGTTATTAAAAATAGGATTGCTCCTCGAAGACTCACTGACCTTTGAAGTGGAAATCCCAAATGACACATCTTAAAATCTTGTTTAATTTCTAAAAAACCACGCCAAAGTGTCTAAATTGAAATAAGCATAACAAACTAAAGTACATGCAGAATCAATAGCGACATAAATTTCATTCATGTATTATGCTGCAGATATTATTAAACATTTTTGTTATGAGTGATTTATAAAAGAGCTTTAATTGAATGGTATAATACTCAATAGCAATGTGTATACAATGAAATATAACAGTATTTTAGTATTATTTGCTCATGATTTTCTTACAACTACAGTATATTATGCTAGGTAATAAAGGCTTATATTTATATATAATATATTTATTCTTTATTATTGTGTTTTATAATGCTCATTCCAAGACATGGCATTGCAGTAAATTATTGTCCATGCTAAAGAGATTCCAAACTGCCCTTTACTAGCCCAGGGGACTATTTGTAATTTTAGGTCACTCTAAACTTCCATTGCAATGCTTACTACTAATTATTGTTGATTCACAATTTAAAATGTTTTATATAAAATAAACATATCTATATATATATAAATACATATATATATATATATATATATATATATATATATATATATATATATATATATATATATATATATATATATATATATATATATATATATTTACATTTACGGATTATTTTATGCTTGAATGCTTACAATAGAATCAAATGTAAGTAGCCTGCAAAAAAAAATTTTCCAAAGCTTGGGTCTGAATGACTTTGATTTTGTGATCTTTCCACAAATCATAGTCTGTATTTTCCCTGTAGAAAAAAAAGAGCAAAACATAAATTGCATCTCTAGTCTAAACTTTTTTTAGCTTTAAAAGATGAAGGAACAGTTGGAAAGTCTGTCTGGATTTTATTTCTGCCCGTGTCCCCACTGGGGAGATTAGCACTTCTATTTGACCTGGTGACAATTGTCAAGGAAAGGAGGGGCAAAGTAAAATTGTCAAAGTTGTCACTGCAACAGGAATACAAGGGAAATCTTTCAACAAGGACACCTGTTCCAGTGACAACTATCTAAGAAGTGAGTTACCTTACTTTTTTCATAGAAATCAAGTTATAAAACGCTGCGCTATCAAAATGATATATATAAATATATAATTAATAAAGTGGTATTGTGCTCTCTCGTGACATGTATAAAATGTCCAAATTACTATACATTAATGTGCAATAAACTTAAATAAATAAATTAATTAATAAGAGTGCTTCAATAAGCCTGTGAAATATATATATATAACTATTCCAAAATATTAGTGCAATATTCAAACAAATAATAAATAAATATTTCAAGAAAAAAATCATCTATGCTTATTCAGTGTTGCATCCATGTAATGCAGTGCTGTATCTCTGTAATTCAGTGATAGTGCAATGTTCAAACAATATTAGATAAAAAATTCCAAAGAAATATCATCCATGCAATTCAGTGCTACATCCATGTAATTCAGTGTTGCATCTGTGCGATTCGGTGCTGTCTAGCTTAGTGCTATGATCAAATTAACAGTCCACAAACATTCCAAAATCCATCCATGCATTTCATTTCAGTGAACACAAACTAAAGTGCTGTGTGCTCATATAGGTGCTCCCCCCCAGGTGATAGCCCCTCACCTTAGGGCGTGTGACCTTGTGATTAAGCTTGGTCAAAATGCGCCTTAGAATCTCTAGGGGTTCGGTATTGTATGCTGGATCCTGGATAGGTTACATTTGTGCCTCTGTTCCCCACAGCAGTCCAATTTATACCTCGGTATATCAATATAAAGAGAACTTCATGGTGCAGTATGTATTACCTTTATTTAAAATCACAATAAAAACCCACAATGGGTACTCCCAATGTCAAGGCGCTTACAGTGCGCCACTCTAAAACAGCAATAACGATCGGGTGACGGCGGCCAGTAATGGGGTGGCGTACTAATCATTCCCAACAGATGGTGTGTGTAGCGTTCCGTCCTGTCCCCTTCCCCTATGTGTGTCGATACAAGGGGTATTTTGTATCTTCATCAGGGGGTGATTTAATTGGACGATGAACCTGTCAGTTAATATATCCCATCCGTGGCCATTTTGTTGTGGCCTGGAGACACTCTAGTGCAGAACTCATGTAATGCTATGGAAGAAACGTCTATATGCAGAAATAGACGGATACAAATGGTGAAGGATAATAGCTATGGATTCCCCATTTTGACTGTTACACTTAATGAAAAACATTTAATGTTGACAGTGCTGCTTTAAACTACTCAGGACGAACGTGGGAAGATCAGAACGGCACCCTATACTTAAACTGGCTAACATGAGACATAGAACTATATAAGTATACAATATATCAATACAATTAGAAGTGAATATATTAAAAATATTAAAAATAGATAAATAAAAGATAAATACATAACATAGTTACCAAGAATATTGGTGTATGTGTATAAAATTACATAGTCATACCTAAATATATATGCACTTAAAACCACATCTAGGAACATAAAAAAAATATATATTACTAGCAAACCCTTACTTAAAATTTATTTTATATTTAAACTCTCATACAGCAAAAACCACCAAAACCAATGAGATAGTAATATTATATTTAATATTATCGAGGTATGCTCATACTCGAACGGATTTAATCAATAAGGGGCGGTGTATACCCATTACTCACATCATTCATTTATATATAGTCATATTAATGTGACATTGTGTTAGGATATAACTAAAATTAAACTACTGTGTGTATTCAAGATTACTTAAACATCTAAGATCAAAATCTTTGTTTAACCCTCCAGGGGCTAGGGAACCCAACTGGTGTATCCACCATGATTCTCTTCTACTGATTTCCCTCACATAATTTGAACCCCCCCAATGGCATTTGGGTGCCTCAATGCCTCCAAATTGCATACCAACCTATGGGAGGAGATACATTGAGGACCCCTCTAGTCGCCGTCACCCGCTGCCCCACCAAGATAGGGTAATTGCCGGGCAGACGGCGAGTGGGGGGGTCAAACTGGGGGCATTCAAGGGCACACTGGCAGCATTTGATGGGCACACTGGCAGCATTTGATGGGCACAGTGTCAGCGTTTGATGGCACAGTGGCTGCATTTGATGGGCACAGTGCCAGCATTTGATGGCCCAGTGCCAGCATTTGAAGGCACATTGGCAGCATTTGATGTGCACGGTGGCAGAGTTTAATGAGCACAATGGCAGCGTTTGGCACAGTGGCTGCAATTGATGGCACAGTGGCAGCATTTGAGGGCACAGTGGCAGCATTTGATGGCACAGTGGCAGCATTTGATGGGCACAGTGGCAGCATTTAGGCACAGTGGCAGCATTTGATGGCACAGTGGCAGCGTTTGATGGGCCTAGTGGCTGCGTTTGATGGGCACAGTGGCTGCAATTGATGATTTTTTTTCCAAATTTTTTGCGCCCCCCCCAATAATTTTGAGCACCAGCCGCCACTGCAGGTCATACACTATGACAAGACTGAGCACACAAAGTAGTTATATTGCCTACACAAGGTCTCCCTCAGGCAAAGATTTCAAACCAGACTGAAGTTTAAAGAAGAGCTGTTAAAGCTCTTTTGAAGAAGCACAAAGAAATGGACATGCCTAAGTACCACAGATGCAGTGATTGGCCAAGGAAACTTAATGCAGCAGGTGAAAGACACACCATACTTACTTTCCTTTAATATCAGAAGATGTCCAGCAGTATCATCAGCACAGAACTGAAGCAAACCAGTGGGACCCAGGTACACCCATCTACTGTTCAGAGAAGTCTGGCCAGAAATGGTCTTCATGGAAGAATTGGAGCCAAAAAGCCATATCTCCCATGTGAACACTTTGAGCAAATACATAGGAACTGGGGTTCAGAAAAATGGCAGCAAGTGCGTTGGACCGAATAATCAAAATGTCAAATATTTGGCTGTACAGGAGGCAGTTTGTTTGCCGAAGGGCTGGCAAGCGGTAAAATAATGAGCATCTGCAAGCAACAGTGAAGCATGGTGGAGGTTTCTTGCAAGTCTGGGGTTTCATTTCTGTAAATGGTGTTGGCGATTGGTCAGGATCAATGGTGTCCTCAATTCTGAGTAACACAGGCAGATACTTATCTATCATGCCATAAAATCAGGGAGGCATGTGACTGGCCCCAAATTTATTCTGCAGTAGGACAAGAACCCAAACATGTAGCCAATGTCATTAAGATGTTCAGCATAAAGAAAAAGATGGAGCCCTGAAGAGAGATGTACAATTTCTAGAAATTTTGAAGCTATGGAAAAAAAAAAAAATGTTGTATTTTTCCAGAAAAAGTGGAAATTTTGGAAACATTAAAAAAAATTCAGTGTGGAATAGTTTTACATATTGAAAGTCATTTTGTTACACTGGGAAGGAGAAATGCAGTGTACAGTATCTCACAAAAGTAAGTACACCTCTCAGATTTTTGAAAATATTTTATTATAACTTTTCATGTGAGAACACTGAAGAAATGACACTTTGCTACAATGTAAAGTAGTGAGTGTACAGCTTGTATAACTGTAAATTTGCTGTCCCCTCAAAATAACTCAACACACAGCCATTAATGTCTAAACCACTGGCAACAAAAGTGAGTACACCCCTAAGTGAAAATGTCCCAATTGGGCCCAAAGTGTCAATATTTTGTGTGGCCATCATTATTTTCCAGTAATGCCCTAACCTTCTTGGTCATGGAGTTCACCAGAGCTTCAGATTTAGCCACTGGAGTCCTCTTCCACTCCTCTACAATGACATCACAGAGCTGGTGGATGTTAGAGACCTTGTGCTCCTCCACCTTCTGTTTGAGGATGCCCCACAAATGCTCAATAGGGTTTAGGTCTGGAGACATTCTTGGCCAGTCCACCACCTTTACCCTCAGCTTCTTTAGCAAGGCAGTGGTCATCTTGGAGGTGTGTTTGGGGTCGTTATTATGTTGGAATACTGCCCTGCGTCCCAGTTTCCGAAGGGAGGGGATCATGCTCTGCTTCAGTATGTCATAGTACATGTCTCTTTCATGGTTCCCTCAAGGAACTGTAACTCCCTAGTGCTGGCAGCACTCATGCAGCCCCAGACTATGACACTCCCACCACCATGCTTGACTGTAGGCAAGACACACTTGTCTTTGTACTCCTCACCTGGTTGCAGTACACACGCTTGACACCATCTGTACCAAATAAGTTTATCCTGGTCTCATCAGACCACAGGACATGGTTCCAGTAGTCCATGTCTTTAGTCTGCTTGTCTTCAGCAAACTATTTGCAGGCTTTATTTTGCATCATCTTTATAAGAGTCTTCCTTCTGGGATCACAGCCATACAGATCAATTTGATGCAGTGTGCAGCATATGGTCTGAGCACTGACAGGCTGACACCCCACCCCTTCAACCTCTGCAGCAATGCTGGCAGCACTCATACATCTGTTTCCCAAAGACAAGCTCTGGATTTGACGCTGAGCACATGCTCTCAATTTCTTTGTTTTACCATGGAAAGGCCTGTTCTGAGTGGAACCTGTCCTGTTAAACCGCTGTATGGTCTTAGCCATCGTTTTGCAGCTCAGTTTCAGGGTCTTGGCAATCTTCTTATAGCATAGCATTATAGCTTTATGTAGAGCAACAATTATTTTTTTCAGATCCTCAGAGAGTTCTTTGCCATGAGGTGCCATGTTGAATTTCCAGTGACCAGTATGAGAGAGTGAGAGTGATAACATCAAATTTAACACACCTGTTCCCCATTCACACCCGAGACCTTGTAACACTAACAAGTCACATGACCATGGGGAGGGAAAATGGCTAATTGGGCCCAGTTTGGACATTTTCACTTGGGGTGTACTCACTTTTGTTGCTAGTGGTTTAGACATTAATGGCTGTATGTTGAGTTATTTTGAGGGGACAGAAAATTTACACTGTTATACAAGCTGTACACTCACTACTTTACATTGTAGCAAAGTGTAATTTCTTCAGTGTTGTCACATAAAAACATATAATAAAATATTTACAAAAATGTAAAGGGTGTACTCACTTTTGTGAGATACGGTATATTTTTTTTAAGCAGGGATCCTAGAGAATAAAATTGAGATTGTTGCAATACTTTATGTCCCACCGTATTTGCGCAGCCATCCTACAAACACAATTTTTTTGTAAAAAATACATTTTTGGAATTAAAAAAAATAAGAAAACAGTATAGTTAGCCAAATTTGTTTTGTGTACTGTGAAAATGATGTTAAACTGAGTAAATTGATACCCAACATCTCATGCTTTAATATTGTGGACGCTCGTGGAATGGTGACAAACTACGGTACTTAAAAATCTCCATAGGTGATGCTTTCAATTTTTTTACAGGTTAGCTGCTTAGAGTTACAGAAGAGGTCTAGTGCTAGAAATATTGCTCTCGCTGTAACGTTCATGGTGATACTTCACATGTGTGGTTTGAACACCATTTCCATATGTGGGTGCAAATTGCATATGCTTTTGCGCGTGATCTCAGAGGGACAGGGTGATTCGTTTTTTTAAAATTTTTCTTATTTATTTCACTTTTTGTTTTTTATTTTTACACTGTGCCTTTAAAAAAAAATTTTTGATCACTGTTATTCCTATTACAAGGAATGTAAACATCACTTGTAATATAAATAAGCAGGACATAGACTCCTTAATGCGAGATCTGGAGTCAAAAAGACATCAGATCTCACATTTACACTTAAAAGCATAAAAATATGTAATTTTACTTTTCCACAAAAAAAAGGGCTATTTAAGGCCAGTGGGCAGAAGTGACATTTGACATTGCTCCAGACCTCCAAGGGCATAGAGTCCAGTAGGGGCCATCTTGCCCTCACTCAGCTTCCTGCCCATCCCTCCAGCACATCGGATCATTGTCGCTGCTACCGACGGCTCCGGTGACAGGGAAAACGAACAAGAAGCGGTGTGGAGGCACCCATAAAAGTGATCCTTTGCTGCTGGGACAGCTTTTATCTGAAAGAGAATCGCCCACTGCGTAAAAATATATTGGAGTTATAGTAGTTATCTGCTGCCATAACCACTGTATATAACGTCAATGTCATGACGTATTTATACAGTGTGCAGTCCGGAAATGCTTAATTTTGAGTGAAGCTGAAAGCATGTTTTCTTTATGGCATAAATAATATATGTAAATTAACCACTTCAGCCCTGGAAGGATTTACCCCCTTACTGACCAGAGCACTTTTTACAATTTGGCACTGCGTCGCTTTAACTGCTAATTGCGCGGTCATGCAATGCTGTACCCAAATGAAATTTGCGTCCTTTTCTTCCCACAAATAGAGCTTTCTTTTGATGGTATTTGATCACCTCTGCCATTTTTATTTTTTGCGCTATAAACGGAAAAAGACCGAAAATCTTGGATCTTTTCTACTTTTTGTTATAAAAAAAATCCAATAAACTCAATTTTAGTCATACATTTAGGCCAAAATGTATTCGGCCACATGTCTTTGGTAAAAAAAAATGTCAATAAGCGTATATTTATTGGTTTGCGCAAAAGTTATAGTCTACAAACTAGGGTACATTTTCTAGAATTTACACAGCTTTTAATTTTTGACTGCCTATGTCATTTCTTGAGGTACTAAAATGGCAGGGCAGTACAAAACCCTCCCAAATGACCCCATTTTGTAGACACTCCAAGAAAATTGCTGAGAGGCATGTTGAGCCCATTGAATATTTATTTTTTTTTTTGTCCCAAGTAATTGAATAATGACAAAAAAAAAAATTACAAAAAGTTGTCACTAAATGATATATTGCTCACACAGGCCATGGGCATATGTGGAATTGCACCCCAAAATACATTCAGCTGCTTCTCCTGAGTACGGGGATACCACATGTGTGGGACTTTTTGGGAGCCTAGCGGCGTACGGGGCCCTGAAAACCAATCACTGCCTTCAGGATTTCTAAGGGCGTAAATTTTTCATTTCACTCCTCACTACCTATTACAGTTTTGAAGGCCATAAAATGCCCAGATGGCACAAACCCCCCCAAATGACCCCATTTTGGAAAGTAGACACCCCAAGCTATTTGCCGAGAGGCATGTTGAGTCCATGGAATATTTTATTTTTTGACACAAGTTGCGGGAAAGTGACATTTTTTTTTTTTTGCACATAGTTGTCACTAAATGATATATTGCTCAAACATGCCATGGGCATGTTTAGGACTTTTTGGGAGCCTAGCCACGTACGGGGCCCCGAAAACCAAGCACCGCCTTCAGGATTTCTAAGGGTGTGAATTTTTGATTTCACTCCTCACTACCTATCACAGTTTTGAAGGCCATAAAATGCCAAGATGGCACAAAACCCCACCAAATGACCCCATTTTGGAAAGTAGACACCCCAAGCTATTTGCCGAGAGGCATGTTGAGTCCATGGAATATTTTATTTTTTGACACAAGTTGCGGGAAATTGACAAATTTTTTTTTTTGCACAAAGTTGTCACTAAATGATATATTGCTCAAACATGCCATGGGCATATGTGGAATTACACCCCAAAATACATTCTGCTGCTTCTCCTGAGTACGGGGATACCACATGTGTGGCACTTTTTGGGAGCCTAGCTTCATACAGAGCCCCGAAATCCAATCACCGCCTTCAGGTTTTCTAAGGGCTTAAATTTTTGATTTCACTCCTCACTACCTATCACAGTTTCGAAGGCCATAAAATGCCAAGATAGCACAAAACCCCCCAAAATGACCCTATTTTGGAAAGTAGACACCCCAAGCTATTTGCTGAGAGGCATGGTGAGTATTTTGCAGCTCTCTTTTGTTTTTGAAAATGAAGAAAGGCAAGAAAAATGTATATTTTTTTTCTTTTTTCAATTTTCAAAAGTTTGTGACAAAAAGTGAGGTCTGCAAAATACTCACTATACCTCTCAGCAAATATCTTTGCGTGTCTATTTTCCAAAATGGGGTCATTTGGGGGGGGGTTGTGCCATCTGGGCATTCCATGGCCTCCGAAACTGTGATAGGCAGTGAAGAGTGAAATCAAAAATTTATGCCCTTAGAAAGCCTGAAGGTGGTGCTTGGTTTTCGGGGTCCCGTACGCGGCTAGGCTCCCAAAAAGTCTCACACATGTGGTATCCCTGTACTCAGGAGAAGCAACAGAATTTATTTTGGGGTGTAATTTCACATATTCCCATGGCATGTTTGAGCAATATATCATTTAGTGACAACTTTGTGCAAAAAAAAAATTGTCTTTTTCCCGCAACTAAAATATTCCATGGACTCAACATGCCTCTCAGCAAATAGCTTGGGGTGTCTACTTTCCAAAATGGGGTCATTTGGGGGGGTTTTGAACTGTCCTGGCATTTTATGCACAACATTTAGAAGCTTATGTCACACATCACCCACTCTTCTAACCACTTGAAGACAAAGCCCTTTCTGACACTTTTTGTTTACATGAAAAAATATTTTTTTTGCAATAAAATTACTTTGAACCCCCAAACATTATATATATTTTTAAAGCAAATGCCCTACAGATTAAAATGGTGGGTGTTTCATTTTTTTTTTTTCACACAGTATTTGCTCAGTGATTTTTCAAACGCATTTTTTGGGGAAAAACATACTTTTTTAAATTTTAATGCACTAAAACACACTATATTGCCCAAATGTTTGATGAAATAAAAAAGATGATATTAGGCCTAGTACATGGATACCAAACATGACATGCTTTAAAATTGCGCACAAACATGCAGTGGCGACAAACTAAATACATTTTTAAAAGCCTTTAAAAGCCTTTACAGGTTACCACTTTAGATTTACAGAGGAGGTCTACTGCTAAAATTACTGCCCTCGATCTGACCTTCACGGTGATACCTCACATGCATGGTGCAATTGCTGTTTACATTTGACGCCAGACCGACACTTGCGTTCGCCTTTGCGCGAGAGCAGGGGGGGACAGGGGTGCTTTTTTTTTTTTTCTCTTTATTAATTTTTTTGATTTTTTATCTTATTTTTAAACTGTTCCTTTCATTTTTATTTATTTTTTGAATCATTTTTATTGTTATCACAGGGAATGTAAATATCCCCTATGATAGCAATAGGTAGTGACAGGTACTCTTTTTTGAAAATGGCGCTGTTTACATCCGGCAAAATCTAAGTCATGAAATGCTTATAGCTTCCGGTTTCTTAGGCCATAGAGATGTTTGGAGCCATTCTGGTCTCTGATCAGCTCTATGGTCAGCTGGCCGAATCACCGGCTGCATTCTCAGGTTCCCTGTTGGGACAGGAGAGCCAGAGAAAAACATGGAAGACGGTGGGGGGGGGGCATTCCCTCCCACTGCTTGTAAAAGCAGTCTAGAGGCTTATTACCTGCTAGGATTGCTTTTATTATCCAGAAGAGTATTTTATTGAGAAAAACATATAAAAACATACACATACCGACTTCACATTTACATTCTGAAATACTTATTTCTGCCAGACATTCTACATTTGTGTGTCCTACTGGCTGCATTATTTAACTAAACTGTACCAAATCACCACCCAATCCACTGAATATCAGTTTATTCTTTACACACATCTGCATATTATAAACCAATTGGCCATCCCCATCAAAAGCAAAAGAAGTAATTGAACCTCATAAGGCACTATACCTAGATGAGGTAGCCTTTACTATCTAATACTTAGGGTCTCATGTCCCCAATCCCAGCAGTCTGCCCACGACCAAATCCACCGGGGCAAGCCCCGGAACATTCAGCCATGGTCCCCAGAGTTTCTCAAACTTCTGCGGGCATCCTCTATGTTGGTAGATCACCTTGTCTTTTCTTAACATTTCCCCAACAGCATTGATCCATTCTTTAAGAGCAGGAGGCTCTTCAGAGATCCAATGTTTCATAATCAGTTTCCTTGCCAGGAATACAGCTTTGGTAATTGCCACTTTAGTACATTCCTCCCATCCCAGTTCATCTATCACATTGAGCAAGCAGTGCTTGGGATTTGTAGGCAAAGTGACCTGAAATACCCTATTGACAGTGTCCACCACCCCTTTCCAATAGGGGTGAAGCTTTGGGCACCTCCATAGTAGGTGGATCAGGTCCCCATGTTATCTTTTGCATCTAGTGCATAGCGGGGTGGGTCTAGGGCCCATAGCATATAACCTATGAGGGGTATAATAAACTCTTAATATAATATACAATTGTGTCAGTCTGTGTGTAACATTCAAGGAGCATGTGGGCACGGCCTGTAACACCTCTTCCCACTGATCACCATCCAATGGACCGACATCTCTCTCCCAATTAGCAAGCATTCCCAAAGCATGTTTATTTAGAAAGCTTTGCAGTAACATACTATAACACTGTGAAATAAACCCTTTGGTATTATTGGCTCCTGCAATCACATTAAATACAGGTGTATGTGAAGAAACCCAGTCCGCAGATTTACTCTGTGCCCCTACTGCATGTTTATGCTAGGATTGCTTTTACATGAAAGCCGACCGCTGGCTGAAAAGAATGATATCAAGATGATACCTAAACCTGCAGGCATCATTCTGGTATAACCACTCAAAGTCCAGCAACATACCAGTACATTGCTGGTCCTTGTTGGGCATATATTGTAAACTTTTTTTTCATGCAGCCTGTGGGCTGAATGAAAAAAAGATATTGATCGGTGGGTATGCCCACCATTAGAATACCTCCCTTCATCCACCCACTTCTAATGGTGGGCATACATGCACCGTATATATATATGCCGAAGCATGGGGGCATCCTCCTGCAAAAGTTAGGAGCAAATCGCTCCTCCGCCCACTGCTGCCCCCATGCTTCGGCATATATGCTGAAGTATGTAACTGTTGTGGTGAAATCACCTCCGACAGCGCTGGAGTCACGGCTTTATGTATCGTGGGAGCAAACGCTGTTGCTGTCAAGATAAATAAATCCGCCCTGCAACTGAATGGCGTACCTGCTAAGCAAATGATGGTTAACAAAAAACAAAGTAACATTACAGTATAACAGTAATACTTACCATACCTGCAAAGCAAATACAAAAAAAAACATAGTAAAAAATAAAACATTTAACGCAACCTGTGCCTACCTAAAATATATATATGCCGAAGCATGGGGGCATCCTCCCACAAAAGGCAGGAGCAAATTGCTCCTCCACCCACTGCTGCCCCCACGCTTCGGCATATATGCTGAAGTATGTAACTGTGGTGGTGAAATCACCTCCGACAGCGCTGGAGTCACGGCTTTATGTATCGTGGGAGCAAACGCTGTTGCTGTCAAGATAAATAAATCCGCTCTGCAGCTGAATGGCGTACCTGAAAACAAAAAAGTGGTTAACAATAAAAAAACAAAGTATAAAAAAATTGCATACCTATAAAGCAAACATGATAAAAACATAACAATAAAACATTGCAGTATAGAATACAATTAGAAAGAGCAGAACAATAGAGAGAGAATAGAGAGAGAACAATAAAGCAACAACTATTTTTGTTTTTTTTATTTTATTTTTTTTGTATTTTTATTTTTTTTATTTTTTTTTATTTATTTTTTTTACACTTTTTATAGTAACTTTAACTTTTTTAACTGGTACCAGGTTTGGGTCTCTCAAAATGCGATGGCATCTTGGGAGACCCTGTGAAAGTGTGTCCTAGTCTGTGCAGTGCTGTACCCTACGCTAATACTCAACTAGTGTATGGTAGCTTTCAAAACATTCACCAATGCATAGACCAGGATTGTCAGGTCAGGAGTGACAACAATACCGGGTGTCACGCCTAAATCCGCGCTTGCTGCAGACACAACATCTTTTTTGGGGGGCTCCTTGGGTAGCGGTACTCTGGAGGATATAAGGAAAATGCCTCTCATGCAGCCGGCTTACTGCATTTGGTTTGGAAGGTGAGGTGGAGCACCGTCTGGAAACAGAAGGGCTCTGGCGATCTCTTCCTGGAATTTAAGGAAGGATCCAGTCCGTCCTGAAGCTCTGTATAGCACATGAGCATTCAGCAAAGCCAATTGAAATAAATAAACAGACACTTTTTTGTACCAGCGTCTGGCCTTACGGGCAACTAGGTACGGCGCCAACAACTGGTCGTTGAGGTCCACCCCTCCCATATTAAGGTTATATTCGTGGACACAGAGGGATTTCTCCACAACACCAGTCGCCGTAGTAATTTGGGTCGTCGTGTCTGCATGAAGGGAGGTAAGAACGAAAACATTCTTATTGTCCCTCCACTTCATAGCGAGCAAATTATTACACTGCAAGCAGGCTCTCTCCCCCAGCCTAAGATGGGAATCTACAAGCCGCTGGGGAAAGCCCCAGCGATTAGGTCGCACGGTGCCACATGCTCCAATCTGCTGATCAAACAAGTGACTAAAAAGTGTCACGCTCATATAATAATTGTCCGCGTACAAGTGGTACCCCTTTCAGAATAAGGCTGACACCAAGTCCCACACTATCTTGCCAGCGCTTCCTATGTAGTCAGGGCAGTTTATCGGCTCTACGTGACTATATTTGCCCTCGTAAACCATAAATCTACATGTATAGCCTGTGGCCCTGTCACAGAGCTTATACATCTTGACCCCGTATCTGGCACACTTGCTGGGAAGGTACTGTTTGAATGACAAGCGACCAGAAAATTTAATCAGGGACTCATCAACGCAGACAACTTGATGGGGAGTAAACAAGTCTGAAAAACGCTGGTTGAAGTGGTTTACGAGGGGCCGAATTTTGTAGAGCCGATCGTATCCAGGGTCTCCAGGAGGACGACAGAGTTCATTGTCGTTGAAGTGCATGAACCGCAAAATCTGCTCGTATCGTGCCCTGGTCATGGAGGCAAAGAACAAGGGCATATGGTGAATTGGGTCAGTGGACCAATATGACCGCAACTCACTCTTTTTAGTTATGCCCATGTTGAGGGAAAGGCCCAGAAAGGTCTTAAATTCTGAAATCGTAATTGGTTTCCAATCTCTGGCAAGGGAGGACTGGGGATTAGTGGCGATGTGTTGACCAGCGTACAAATTGCTTTGGTCCACAATAGATCTATAGAGATCTTCGGTGAAAAACAGCGAATAAAAATCCAGTGGCGTAAAATCAACCGTTTCCACCTGAATTCCGGGTTGGCCAGTGAATGGGGGAAGTACGGATGCTGCAGAAGTGGTGGGTTCCCAATTTGGATTGGCGAATGCAGCAGGAAGGGCACTATGGGCACGATGGGCCTGTGTTCGTCTTCTTCTTGGTGGCAGCTGGACACTACTTGTGCTTGCCACCTCGCCAGCTTGAACTGCACTTATGGGACTCGCCACGTCACCACGTGTTACTGCAGTGCTGGATGTACGACCAGCGTGTACTAGGCCGCTGGTGCTTGCCAGTTCACCAGAAGGAATAGCAGCACTAGTACTTCTCTGCTCCATACGAGAGCCCTGCAGTTCTTGCACTTCAAGGACAGAAGAACTCCGTCATCAGAGCTATCTGTCATGGAGCCGCTGTCCTCTACAGGATCGTATTCTGAGCCTGAACTTGACAGATGAGTGACTTCCTCTTCACTATCTGTCATGCTCAGAAACGGCCTCTTCACTAGTGTACCTTCGATTTGCCATTTTGGGCTCTAAATTTAGGGGTACAGTAGTGAGACTCACAGGCAAAAAAGCTCCTGAATGTTAGCGACTGATTCAAAACGCTACCAAAAAACTGTTAGCGATCGCAGGGATAAGGCCTGACTCTGCAAACACTGCAGTTATGTGTGCTTAGTGTTTCGTAAGTGACAGTTATCAATCGATACTGCACTTGGGTGGGCTGGGCTGGGCCGAGGGGCAAAACGCAGGTGCTAGCAGGTATCTGGACTGATCCCGCTAACACTGTGTTTATGGGAACCCTAAACTGCTGGGGAGTATAGATCTGATCGGATCAGATATTGATCCGTTCAGATACTATAGCACTAAGGGAGGTGTATGTTGCGTGCGTGGGTTTTAGCGGTACTGGCGCTAACCTGACGCTGCCTGGGGCGACGCAGACCTTATCTGATCCTAAAAACGTAACTTATATCACCGCCGGGCAATTAGGGGGTTAAACCTTTATAAGGTAATAAACGGCGGGTGCCCTAAAACTATAATAAACTATAAAAAACTATAATAAACAAACTAACTAACCAGCGTCACCCGTAACACTTATACGGTGATCACTGGTGAAAGGGTTAACTAGGGGGCAATCAGGGGGTTAAAACCTTTAGTAGGTAGTATACCTATATACTTACCTCCCTAACTAGCGTCACCTGTGTCACTAATACAGCGATCAGAAAAACGATCGCTTAGCGACACTGGCGACGGGGGGTGATCACGGGGTTAACCTTTATTAGGGGGGTTAGGGGGGGCGTTAGGGGGGTACCCTGGACCTAAAGGGGGGTACCCTAGACCTAAAGGGGGCTAACCTAACTGCCCTAACACTTATAACTGTCACAAACTGACACCAATGCAAAAAAAAAAACTGCTATTGGTGTCAGTGTGACAGGGGGTACAGGGGGGTGATCGGGGGGTGATCGGGGGTGATGGGGGGTGAAAAGTGTGCCTAGTGTGTTCTACTATTAGTGTGGTGTTGGTGCACTTACTTGGATGTCTTCTCTCCTCTGCGCCAGATCGAAAAGACCGGCTCAAGGAGGAATGACATCACTTCCTCTCCCCCTGTTTACATTACAGAGGGAAAGGAAGCGTTTTCATTCGCCGGGAGCGATCGGGAGGGGGTGTCCAACAATGGATGGCCTCCCCCTCACCTCTCATCGCCCGCGAAGAAATGCCGGCCGCCTCTGGCACCGGGGGGGACCGATCGGACCCCCCACCCGCGGGAAGCAGATCACGTATGGGTACGTGATTCTGCCTGCCCGTGCCATTCTGCTGACGTATATATCAGCGTGAGGCAGTCGGCAAGTGGTTAAAGAAAATCTTTTTTTTGTGTACAACATCGGTCTTGAAAATGTGGTCTGTAGTTAGGAGGTAATAACTAGGTTTGTATGATTGTAACACAGATAACATATGGGATTAGAAAAACAGTTCGGTTCGTGTCGGGGTGGCAATGCCCTATAGAAGGGACCAAATAGACCGTGTCCTCTGTCACTACCCTCCCCTCAAAACTCCACTATATCTTCCCTACCCAACCCGCCATTCTTTTTCCTAGATCCCACACTTCTCTACTCTTCCTCCATATCCTCTACACTCTTCTTTTATATCCCCCCTTTCTTCATTTCTTACCTAAGATCGTTAACTTAACAAAGGGGCCATAAGAATCCCTATGAACACCCCATCAAAGGTTATGTATAGAGTCACACGGTTCTGACAAAAGCTAACGTAAATCCTGAATCGACATCTACATGTTTGTATTTATGTAGTATATTTTACTGGAGATTATTGTGACAAAATTTCTATATGAAACCCTTGTTATTGTACAAGCTATTATCTTGCATACCTTTTTTTCAATAAAAACTATTATGGAAAAAAAAAAAAAACATATGGGATTAGAAAACTGTACTTTTTTTTTTTTTTTAAGAAGATTTTTTTTAGTAACAGGATGGCCAACTGGTGGGGGGTTTTTAAGATTAAGATTTCTCAGTGGGATAGTTCAGGCTTCTGTGAGAGGGACTACTGAGAAGGCTTTTGGATGTCATCAGATGTAAGAGGCAAATAGGCAGATAAAAAGCATTCTCAAATGGAGGTAAGCTGTGGTATTCCCCAGATTTCCTTGGACACAGGTTTTACCTAAAACCATGATGTTTCTTTTCTATATTTGTGGATTACATGTAAGAATAATTATACAAATGTTTTTTTTTTCCATTAATAACAAACGTGCTAATTTATTTGTAAAGCTGCTTTATATTGTTCATAAACTAGGGTGTTTACACTACAGCTTTAAATATACCTACGGACACATTGTGTGAATTACACCTTCACACAAGGCAGTGCATAAATGATCAAACTGTTATGCTCATTTCACAGAACACAGTATTTAAAGTGGCTCTGGTTGAAAAAAACTCAAAAAGTCACTTCTAATAATTTCAGCCTCCTTCAAAGCTCCAAATTCCTTTTTTTTCCGACTTACTGTTAGAAAGTGGCTAGTTTCATTTTGCATGGTCCCAATGTAGGAATGTAGAGACCCTCTCTTGCACGTAGTAGATGTGTATTAATTATTTATGCAGAGTAAGGATATCCTTTAGTATCTTCTTCAAGTGTAGTTTTCTTGCAGTAACACATATCAACCAATAAGAATTTTGTCTGCTTAAATCAGACCAGGATAAGATGAATTTTATTTGGTTGCTATGGGTAAATGCACTTACAATTTAGTAAAAAAAAAGAATTCTTCATCCAGTACTGACCCTTTATATTATTTTGCCTCTCTCATGTTTGCTGCATTTGTAGCTTTTTAACAATATAGGATATTTTCTGAAAAGTTTAGAGGTAACGTACAGCTGGTGAGATGGGTGATGTAAGCATATAAAGATTGGGAAAACTCGAAGAATTTCTTCAAAGAGGACAAGCCGGTGAAATACTAAATATCGTTTAATGATTATCCAAATGAACTATATCAAACACATAAATATTAAGAAGATTTCATAAACACCAACCTCCAACACATAATCTAAAATGAGACTAAACGTCTAGATGAAAGACAGGTGGCCACCATATCTGGATCGCACACTCCATTGCAATCACACACACATGCAGACACACACCGATCCTATGGTCAGATCTAGGGATGGGATCCTGAGAACATGAAATAAAAGGGGTAAGAAATGGAAAAATAACTTCCTTATGAAGGATGTATATGGTATTGTAAAGCTATTTCCCAAGTGGTTCAGCAGGATGCTACTTATGTTCAGTAAAAAGTTCAAATAGAGATGTGGACAGAATGTTTATCATGTGTAGAGATCTCCCCGAGTATTAACTGACTGTGGATGCTGTACATAGTGGTCCGTGAGTTGGCAATAAGGAGGGCACTTCGATTGTGAATTGGAGACAATGAACAGGTACAATAGGAGATGACTTAGTACAGATGAAAAATGGGAAACACTGGTAATAGTTCCTTTATAAATGATAGGATTGAGATACAGCTCACAGTTTAACCTCCTCTGTGTAGATAATCATAACCTCTGCGGTCTTGTCTCAGTTTCAATCACCTCTCGTCATGCTGCATTAGGAGCCAGATACAGGATATCCAGTGGGGATGGTTCCACCCTTAGGTGGTTGTAAGGGTTAGTAATCCCAGATCCTAGGGCTTCAACAATTGCAGAGATGTATCCAAAGTCATGGACCGGAGCAGCACCATAGACGTAATTGAAGTCAGCAATTGATGGTATATAATGGCTCGGGATAAGCTGGGGGGATCACAGTGAATGGTGGGGTTCACCATGTCTTCACCATGGACACCGTGATAGTATAATGCTTACATGTTTCGCTTGACATCAAGCTTCTTCAGAGCATGCGCAGTGGTTCAAAGTACTTGTTTAAATAATTGGGTAAATTAGAGGTAATTAGTTCCCATTAAGGACGTTCTCAACACACTGCAATTCAATCAAGGTATCATTCACCTACAGTGCAAACACACTATAACATACAGGGGCGATCAACGTTTAATATACATACATATATATATATATATATATATATATATATATATATATATATATATATATATATATATATATATATATATATACCGCATAGATATGTACACGTACACATATACACATATATGAAGGTCCCAGTGTGAAAATTAGTTCCTGAGTACAAAAGCAAATGAAAAAGTAAAGGACTAAAAAACTGAAAAACTAAACATAACAACCGTTTAGGGGGAAATACCTACATATAAAAAGAGGAAATTTGTGACAGTAGACATTCAATTACAGCAGTCGTCTGAGGACATAAATCCTGGAATATTAATGGCCACCTCTCATATAAATGGTCCTCCCTGGCCACAATGGCATATTCCTCATGTCCATTAGGGGATCTGGGGTAGTCGTGGTCACCACTCATATATGTACACACAATACCAGAGACGGCTTAATGATCTTATGCAGGGTCCATCTAAGTCCCCCAATGGGTAAAGTGGGAAGAAAGAATGAGGGGGGGGGAGAAAACAGGAAGGAAAAAGAGGGGGGGAGGGGAGAAAAAATAGGGGGGGGGGGGTTGTGGCTAGGGAGGACCATTTATATGAGAGGTGGCCATAAATATTCCAGGATTTATGTCCTCAGACGATTGCTGTAATTGAATGTCTACTGTCACAAATTTCCCTCTTTTTATATCTAGGAATTTCCCCCTAAACGGTTGTTATGTTTAGTTTTTCAGTTTTTTAGTCCTTTACTTTTTTATTTGCTTTTGTACTCAGGAACTAATTTTCACACTGGGACCTCCATATATGTGTATATGTGTACGTGTACATATCTATGCAGGTATATATATCTATATATCTATCTATATATCTATCTATCTATATATATATATATATATATATATATATATATATATATATATATATGTATGTATATTAAACGTTGATCGCCCCTGTATGTTATAGTGTGTTTGTACTGTGGGTGAATGATACCTTGATTGGATTGCAGTGTGTTGAGAACATCCTTAATGGGAACTAATTACCTCTAATTTACCCAATTATTTAAACAAGGACTTTGAACCACTGCGCATGCTCTGAAGAAGCTTGATGTCAAGTGAAACATGTAAGCATTATACTAACACGGTGTCCGTGGTGAAGACATGGTGAACCCCACCATTCACTGTGACCCCCCCCCCCAGCTTATCCCGAGCCATTATATACCATCAATTGCTGACTTCAATTACGTCTATGGTGCTGCTCCGGTCCGTGACTTTGGATACATCTCTGCAATTGTTGAAGCCCTAGGATCCGGGATTACTAACCCTTACAACCACCTAAGGGTGGAACCATCCCCACTGGATATCCCGTATCTGGCTCCTAATGCAGCCGGCATGACGAGAGGTGATTGAAACTGAGACAAGACCGCGGAGGTTATGATTATCTACACAGAGGAGGTTAAACGGTGAGCTGTATCTCATTCCTATCATTTATAAAGGAACTATTACCAGTGTTTCCCGTTTTTCATCTGTACTAAGTCATCTCCTATTGTACCTGTTCATTGTCTCCAATTCACAATCAAAGTGCCCTCCTTATTGCCAACTCACGGACCTCTATGTACAGCATCCACAGTCAGTTAATACTCGGGGAGATCTCTACACATGATAAACATTCTGTCCACATCTCTATGAGATTTTTTTACTGAACATAAGTAGCATCCTGCTGAACCACTTGGGAAATAGCGTTACAATACCATATACATCCTTCATAAGGAAGATTTTTTTCCATTTCTTACCCCTTTAATTTCATGTTCTCAGGATCCCATCCCTAGGTCCGACCATAGGATCGGTGTGTGTCTGCATGTGTGTGTGATTGCAATGGAGTGTGCGATCCAGATATGGTGGCCACCTGTCTTTCATCTAGACGTTTAGTCTCATTTTAGATTATGTGTTGGAGGTTGGTGTTTATGAAATCTTCTTAATATTTATGTGTTTGATATAGTTCATTTGGATAATCATTAAACGATATTTAGTATTTCACCGGCTTGTCCTCTTTGAAGAAATTCTTCGGGTTTTCCCAATCTTTATATGCTGACAATTTAAATTTCAGAGGACAACCACCCCTAGAGGTTTTCTATATATTTTTCATTATATACCTCAGGCTGACGGTGAAAGCGGATCTCTGTATCGGGTAAGGCTAATTGTTGGATTCATTTCTTTAACCCCATCAGATCCTTCCTAGATTGGATGAGCCCCAGGTCCTCTTTCCGTTTCTTTTTGAGATGGGTGATGTAGCATTCCTAATATCACAATTTGAGGATACTGTCATATGGGTGCATGTCTTTATTTCTTTATAATATAGAGTTTTACTTTATGGAGATTTGAAAACTAGTAAGCAATAGAAGAGCACAGTAACTTCTATTGCAAGTATATTTATCACTATGCCAAAGTACAAATCATAATAAGCATTGCCCCTCTTTAATCAAATAAGTAGGATTGTAATGCAGTAAATCATCTTCTTTCCCAGATGCATGCTATTTTGGCTTTATCAAGGCTATTACATCATCATATTCCCCTATTAATATTATGTTGATGATATCAATTTTATTGCAGTATGCTGTCAATGAATGATACAAAATATGGACTTCATTAAGGCCTAGGGCACTTAACTCAGAAGTCTCTTGTACAAATGTGTCTTAATGGTTTTCCTAATAAATAATATATGGACAACTTGCAACTGCAAATTTTATAGTTCATCTGAATCCATTGCAGTTATTGATTTCTGTTAAGAATTTGTTATGATAGACAAAGGATGGGTTATAATTCTGTCCTTACACCAGGGACTGCTATATTCCCTTAGTAAAAGAAGTAATCAAATAACTTTAATGAGTTTCATCTTTCCAGAAGCAAGACAGAATAGGCACTATGATATCTGCAGTTATCAGCAACTTGGAACTTAATGGAAAAGTAACCAAAGACTGTGCCATCAACAAGGCAGAGACAAGAAGGCTGAAATAAGAAGTCCAGTTTCAAGGCATCACTGCGTAAACATCTGAAGGACTTTTAGACAGAGGCACTCAGCCTAGAACAAGTTACTATTAGATGCAGGCAAAAAACAGATAAGTAGACTGAGTATGCAATACTGCAGGGGGATGGGATTACGTAATGCGATCAAATATAACTGACTTTATGGAGAGATAAACTTCTTAAAGGGGTGAGTGTACAGTCGTGGCCAAAGGTTTTGAGAATTACACAAATATTATTTTTCACAAAGTCTGCTGCTTCAGTGTTTGTAGATCTTTTTGTCAGATGTTACTATGGTATACTGAAGTATAATTATAAGCATTTCATAAGTGTCAGAGACTTTTATTGACAATTAAATTAAGTTTATGCAAAGAGTCAATATTTGCAGTGTTGACCCTTCTTTTTCAAGACTTCTGCAATTTGCCCCAGTATGCTGTCAATCAACTTTTGGGCCACATCCTGACTGATGGTAGCCCATTCTTGCATAATCAATGCTTGGAGTTTGTCAGAATTTGTGAGGGGTTTTTTGTTCAACCGCCCCTTGAGGATTGACACAAGTTTTCAATGGGATTAAGTCGGGGCCATGAACCCAAAATTTTGATGCTTTGTTCCCCAAGCCACTTAGTTATCACTTTTGCACAAGTTTTTCACAAGTTGCTCTTCACAGACCACTAGGCAGCGGCTTTTTAGGTATCCTGCAAGAATCTTTTCTGGGGCGTCTTGGATGTCAAGGATGGATGCCCAGGATTTAAAAGGAAGGATGCGGTACTTAGAGGCCTTGTGGGTGACAAGGTTAGAGTATATTTCTGAAATAGAGTATTGATCCCAGGAAATGTTTTTTATAGGATTAAGTTACATTTCATGGCAAAGAGGGACTTTGCAATGAATTGCAATTCATCTGATCACTCTTCATAACATTCTTGAGTATATGCAAATTGCCATTATAAAAACTGAGTCAGCAGACTTTGTAAAAATGTATATTTGTGTCATTCTCAAAACTTTTGGCCATGGCTGTACATCTAGGTAAGTAAAGTTATATGTTTAATGAGCAGGATGAGGTGTTCTCTGTAATGTACTATAAGACTTAAATTAAAGTGGATGTAAACACTCACATATACCCAGTAAAGTGAATAGCCTCAGGTGAAACAAATCTCCCTATATAAGTTTTACTTGTATATCTGCAATCTTACTTTTGTTACACTCTTTGAAAAGTGCAGATTGTGTTAGAAACATCTCTTCCTAAATCAGCAGTGGGAGGGGTGTCTGGGCATACACTGTGTGAAAGCTGATTGGAGGAAAGGCACCCCCACCCCCACACATAAGCAGAGGAACAAAGGAACTTGCAGAGCTGTTCTGTGAATACAGGCTCTCTGTTAATCTTCCTCTAAGCTCCCTCCCCAACACAAATTTACAGCTATCTTATGTATCAGAGAACTTGCCAGGCTTGTCACTTCAAAAGGTATATGTAAGGTTTTACAACCACTTTACGTGTGCATTATCTGGTCACAGGTTACTTTTATTGGAGCAGGAAAGGGTTTGAACTGCTTCAGTGTCTGTTTCCTCACCAGAAAGATGTGCCATCTCCATTTGTCCTGGTGTATATTGTCACAGACACAGAAAGTGAAGAGAAATGTAAAATTGTACAGTTGTAACCAGAGGCGTCATCAGGGGGTGGCTATTGAGGCTACAGCCCTGAGTCTGTGGCCAATAGCCCAGAGTCTCTGGTCCCGGTCCAGAATGCAGAGGACAGGGGCGGACTGAGCCATGGTAGCGCTGGCCCCAGCTCCAGCTCTGCCCCCCGCCTCCACCTGACTCTACTCTTGGTCACTGGTTGCTATAGCCACCCAGCGGCTAGCAACCAGTGACGTCACTGCCCAGCATTCAAAGCGGAGGAGGATTGCACTTCCTCCTCCCCTGCGCTAGTGCTCGTGGGGCCTGGCCTGTGTGTTCTGGACTGAAGCATCCCACTGCTTGCCCGGTGGTGGCGTGGAGTGCAGAGCAGCAGAGAGGGGGATACTTGGGCAGCTGGGAAGAGCCCAGGAGGGAGGGAGAGAGAAACAGAAGACACCGCCACCTTGAGCAGCATCCCCAGCGCCCCCCAGAGCCTGCACTCCACCTATCAGTCCTCTCCCAGCTGGCTGTGACTGGAACAGGAAGAAGGCAGGAATTCTAATGCGGCCGCCATGCCACATCGATCCCCGCTCGGGCGGGCGGCTCTCCTCCTCTCCTCTGGCTGCCTCGCACAGCAGCACCACAGCTTACGCTGCTGCTGCTGCAGGACCTGCCTGGACACATGAAGTCTGTCTCCTCCTTGTCACTCAGGTAGGTCAGTCAGTGTGTGTGTGTATGTCAGGTACCAGGTCAGTGTGTGTCAGGTACCAGGTCAGTGTGTGTCAGATCAGTGTATGTCAGGTAGCTCAGTGTAGGTCAGGTAGGTCAGTGTGTGTCAGGTAGGTCATTGTACGTCAGGTAGGTCAGTGTATGTCTGTGTAGGTCAGTGTATGTCAGTATAGGTCAGGTAGGTCAGTGTGTGTCAGGTAGGTCAGTGTGGGTCAGGTAGGTCAGTGTATGTAGGTCAGTGTGTGTCAGGTAGGTCAGTGTGGGTCAGGTAGGTCAGTGTCAGGTAAGTCAGTGTGTGTCAGGTAGGTCAGTGTGGGTCAGGTAGGTCAGTGTGTGTCAGGTAGGTCAGTGTATGTAGGTCAGTGTAGGTCAGTGTGTGTCAGGTAGGTCAGTGTATGTAGGTCAGTGTAGGTCAGGTAGGTCAGTGTATGTAGGTCCGTGTAGGTCAGGTAGGTCAGTGTAGGTCAGTATGTGCCAGGTAGGTCAGTGTATGTAGGTCAGTGTAGGTCAGGTAGGTCAGTGTATGTAGGCCAGTGTGTGTCAGGTAGGTCAATGTAGGTCAGGTAGGTCAGTGTGTGTCAGGTCAGTGTATGTCAGGTAGGTCAGTATGTGTCAGGTCAGTGTGTGTGTCAGATCAGTGTGTGTCAGGTAGGTCAGTGTGTGTCAGGTAGGTCAGTGTATTTCAGGTAGATCAGTGTATGTTAGGGTATGTCAGTGTAGGTCAGGTAGGTCAGTGTAGGTCAGGTAGGTCAGTGTGTGTCAGGTAGATCAGTGTAGGTCAGTATGTAGGTCCGTGTAGGTCAGGTAGGTCCGTGTAGGTCAGCGTGTGTCAGGTAGGTCAGTGTAGGTCAGTGTGTGTCAGGTAGGTCAGTGTATGTAGGTCAGTGTAGGTCAGGTAGGTCAGTGTATGTAGGTCAGTGTGTGTCAGGTAGGTCAATGTAGGTCAGGTAGGTCAGTGTGTGTCAGGTCAGTGTATGTCAGGTAGGTCAGTATGTGTCAGGTCAGTGTGTGTCAGATCAGTGTGTGTCAGGTAGGTCAGTGTGTGTCAGGTAGGTCAGTCTATTTTAGGTAGGTCAGTGTATGTTAGGGTATGTCAGTGTAGGTCAGGTAGGTCAGTGTATGTAGGTCAGTGTGTGTCAGGTAGGTCAGTGTAGGTCAGTGTGTGTCAGGTAGGTCAGTGTATGTAGGTCAGTATAGGTCAGGTAGGTCAGTGTATGTAGGTCAGTGTGTTAGGTAGGTCAGTGTAGGTCAGTGTGTGTCAGGTAGGTCAGTGTATATAGGTCAGTGTAGGTCAGTGTATGTAGGTCAGTGTGTGTCAGGTAGGTCAATGTAGGTCAGTGTGTGTCAGGTCAGTCTATGTCAGGTAGGCCAGTGTATTGTCAGGTAGGCCAGTGTGTGTCAGGTAGCTCAGTGTGTGTCAGGTAGGTCAGTGTATGTAGGTCAGTTTGTGTCAGGTCAGTATATGTAGGTCAGTGTGTGTCAGGTAGGTCAGTGTGTGTCAGGTAGGTCAGTGTATGCCAGGTAGGTTAGTGTATGTAGGTCAGTGTGTGTTAGGTAGGTCAGTGTAGGTCAGTGTGTTTCAGGTAGGTCAGTGTATGTCAGGTAGGTCAGTGTATGTAGGTCAGTGTGTGTCAGGTAGGTCAGTGTAGGTCAGTGTGTGTCAGGTAGGTCAGTGTGTGTCAGGTAGGTCAGTGTGTGTAGGTCAGTTTGTGTCAGGTCAGTGTATGTAGGCCAATGTGTGTCAGGTAGGTCAGTGTGTGTCAGGTAGGCCAGTGTAGGTCAGTGTATGTCAGGTAGGTCAGTGTATGTAGGTCAGTGTGTGTCAGGTAGGTCAGTGTAGGTCAGTGTGTGTCAGGTAGATCAGTGTGTGTCAGGTAGGTCAGTGTATGTCAGGTAGGTGAGTGTATGTTGGTCAGTGTGTGTCAGGTAGGTCAGTGTGTGTCAGATAGGTCAGTGTATGTAGGTCAGTGTGGGTCAGGTAGGTCAGTGTATGTAGGTCAGTGTGTGTCAGGTAGGTCAGTGTGTGCCAGGTAGGTCAGTGTAGGTCAGTGTGTGTCAGGTAGGTCAGTCTATGTAGGTCAGTGTAGGTCAGGTAGGTCAGTGTATGTAGGTCAGTGTGTGTCAGGTAGGTCAATGTAGGTCAGGTAGGTCAGTGTGTGTCAGGTCAGTGTATGTCAGGTAGGTCAGTATGTGTCAGGTCAGTGTGTGTCAGATCAGTGTGTGTCAGGTAGGTCAGTGTGTGTCAGGTAGGTCAGTCTATTTTAGGTAGGTCAGTGTATGTTAGGGTATGTCAGTGTAGGTCAGGTAGGTCAGTGTATGTAGGTCAGTGTGTGTCAGGTAGGTCAGTGTAGGTCAGTGTGTGTCAGGTAGGTCAGTGTATGTAGGTCAGTATAGGTCAGGTAGGTCAGTGTATGTAGGTCATTGTGTTAGGTAGGTCAGTGTAGGTCAGTGTGTGTCAGGTAGGTCAGTGTATATAGGTCAGTGTAGGTCAGTGTATGTAGGTCAGTGTGTGTCAGGTAGGTCAATGTAGGTCAGTGTGTGTCAGGTCAGTCTATGTCAGGTAGGCCAGTGTATTGTCAGGTAGGCCAGTGTGTGTCAGGTAGCTCAGTGTGTGTCAGGTAGGTCAGTGTATGTAGGTCAGTTTGTGTCAGGTCAGTATATGTAGGTCAGTGTGTGTCAGGTGGGTCAGTGTGTGTCAGGTAGGTCAGTGTATGCCAGGTAGGTTAGTGTATGTAGGTCAGTGTGTGTTAGGTAGGTCAGCGTAGGTCAGTGTGTTTCAGGTAGGTCAGTGTATGTCAGGTAGGTCAGTGTATGTAGGTCAGTGTGTGTCAGGTAGGTCAGTGTAGGTCAGTGTGTGTCAGGTAGGTCAGTGTGTGTCAGGTAGGTCAGTGTGTGTAGGTCAGTTTGTGTCAGGTCAGTGTATGTAGGCCAATGTGTGTCAGGTAGGTCAGTGTGTGTCAGGTAGGCCAGTGTAGGTCAGTGTATGTCAGGTAGGTCAGTGTATGTAGGTCAGTGTGTGTCAGGTAGATCAGTGTGTGTCAGGTAGGTCAGTGTATGTCAGGTAGGTGAGTGTATGTTGGTCAGTGTGTGTCAGGTAGGTCAGTGTGTGTCAGATAGGTCAGTGTATGTAGGTCAGTGTGGGTCAGGTAGGTCAGTGTATGTAGGTCAGTGTCAGGTAGGTCAGTGTGTGCCAGGTAGGTCAGTGTAGGTCAGTGTGTGTCAGGTAGGTCAGTCTATGTAGGTCAGTATAGGTCAGTGTATGTAGGTCAGTGTGTGTCAGGTAGGTCAGTGTAGGTCAGTGTGTGTCAGGTAGGTCGGTGTATGTAGGTCAGATAGGTCAGTGTATGTAGGTCAGTGTGTGTCAGGTAGGTCAATGTAGGTCAGGTAGGCCAGTGTGTGTCAGGTCAGTGTATGTCAGGTAGGTCAGTGTGTGTCTGGTAGCTCAGTGTGTGTCAGGTCAGTGTGTGTCAGGTAGGTCAGTGTATGTAGGTCAGTTTGTGTCAGGTCAGAGTATGTAGGTCAGTGTGTGTCAGGTAGGTCAGTGTGTGTCAGGTAGGCCAGTGTAGGTCAGTGTATGTCAGGTAGGTCAGTGTATGTAGGTCAGTGTGTGTCAGGTAGGTCAGTGTAGGTCAGTGTGTGTCAGGTAGGTCAGTGTGTGTCAGGTAGGTCAGTGTATGTCAGGTAGGTCAGTGTATGTAGGTCAGTGTGTGTCAGGTAGGTCAGTGTGGGTCATGTAGGTCAGTGTGTGTAGGTCAGTTTGTGTCAGGTCAGTGTATGTAGGTCAATGTGTGTCAGATAGGTCAGTGTGTGTCAGGTAGGCCAGTGTAGGTCAGTGTGTGTCAGGTAGGTCAGTGTGTGTCAGGTAGGTCAGTGTATGTAGGTCAGTGTTTGTCAGGTAGGTCAGTGTATGTAGGTCAGTGTGTGTCAGGTAGGTCAGTGTGTGCCAGGTAGGTCAGTGTAGGTCAGTGTGTGTCAGGTAGGTCAGTGTATGTAGGTCAGTGTGTGTCAGGTAGGCCAGTGTAGGTCAGGTAGGTCAGTGTATGTAGGTCAGTGTAGGTCAGGTAGGCCAGTATATGTACGTCAGGTAGGTCAGTTTATGTAGGTCAGTGTGTGCCAGGTACCAACAAGTGTCTGGGGACACTTGTTGGTACTAACAATAAGCGTTAATAAAGGGGGTTTAGTCCGCACGCATTTGCAAATGCATGCGTGAGCCACAGAGCCACGTCACGGCACCCTTGTATCTGTGGTCCTAACACTAAACTATGAGTGTCTCCACAGTGGAGGCACATGCATTTAATGGATAAATGAGAGAAAGTGGACTAGAGGGGAGCCCACCCCTCCTTAAAGGTACAGGAGCACACCAAACACCCAGCAATAGCACAATGGCTGCAAAGGTGTTGGTGCGCTGCTGGACCAATACAAACACTCACGTGATAACAAAAGCTTGCCACCACTCTCATTTATAGCTGGCTATCGCAGTAAGCAGCATTGGGAGGCTAAGAAAGGTACCAACAAGTGTCTGGGGAATGCCCAGGAAAAATCCAAGGTCTACTTACCACCAGCTTGCAGACAACCAAATTGACCTATCTAACAGTAAGTGTTAAAAAAGGTGTTTAGTCCGCACGCATTTGCGGTGTGTGCCAGGTAGCTTAGTAGGTCAGTGTGTGTCAGGTAGGTCAGTGTACGTAGGTCAGTGTGTCAGGTAGTTCAGTGTAGGTCAGAGTGTGTCAGGTAGGTTAGTGTGTGTCAGGTAGGCCAGTGTATGTAGGTCAGTGTGTGTCAGGTAGGCCAGTGTAGGTCAGTTAGGTCAGTGTATGTAGGTCAGTGTAGGTCAGTGTGTGTCAGGTAGGTCAGTGTATGTAGGTCAGTGTAGGTCAGGTAGGCCAGTATATGTAGGTCAGGTAGTTCAGTTTATGTAGGACAGTGTGTGTCAGGTAGGTTAGTGTATGTAGGTCAGTGTAAACATGTGTGGTAAGCTTTGTATCTATGAGTAACTTTAAAATTACTCAAAGATTCATTAGGTCTAGCCATACATAAAACATGTGTAACTTAGCTATGAACAAAATTGTGCTTCTTCATATTTTCCTAAATTCTTATGGCATACACAACACAATGAGCCTGATTTACTAAAGTAGTTAAACTTCACCCAGGGATGGTGACATTTGTGCTGCTATCTTTAGTTATCTGGTGTGTGCATAGATACTGTATGTAGCAGGTCTTTGCCTGGTCTTTAGGACCTGGCAGAGACCTGCAGCATATATGTACATGTGCACCATTTCTGCACATGGATGAACACTCCACGCTGGGTTTTGTCAGCAAACCTTGTGGGCCTTTGCAGCTTGTTTGCTTATGCATGGAAATGCCCCACACATGTGCACATATGCCACAGGTCTTCACCATATCCAAAACAACAGGAGTACATCTGCACACAAGCAGAATTTAGTGGTGCACTTGCACCCTGAATAACATTATGGAGTATCCTAGGAGGCATTGCGGCACAATGTCTTTCTGGCCTAGGCCTGAAAGAAGGAGGTGCTGAGGTGCATCAGAAAAAAGTAGTGAACATTTTTGTTTATAGAGAATCAAACGCCTAATTCTTTAAGGGACAAGGGAGAGGAACAATTATTTTGAATTATGTTTTTATAATGAAATTCTGCTTTAAAGTGGTTCTAAAGCCTTAAAGGGGTTGTAAACCCTCAAGGTTTTTCACCTTAATGCATCTATGCATTAGGTGAAAAACCTTCTGTAGTGCAGCAGCCCCCAGAGCCCCCCTTTTACTTACCTGAACCTGATCGTTCCATTGACGGGGACTAGCCCAGCAGCTCCAGCCGCTGTCTTGGGTCCTCATTGGATAGATTGATAGCAGCGCAGCCATTGGCTCTCGCTGCTCTCAATCAAATCCAGTGACATGAGAGCAGGGGGGGGCAAGTCCTGCTGTTTGTGTCAATGGGAGTGAGCCCGCGCAGGTGCCCCCTTGGAATGCGGGTCTCCGAGGGGGCACTCGATGCTGTGAGGAGCCAGGAGTGCTGCTGGGGGACCACAGAAGAGGAGGACTGGGGCCACTCTAGGAGGTAAGTATACCATGTTTGTTATTTTTCTTTAAAAAAAAAAAAGCTTTACAACCCATTTAAGTTTTTTTTATCTTAATACATTCTCTACATTAGGGTAAAAAACATATTTTTCCAGAATCCTCCCTAGCCCCCCCATACTTACCTGAGCCCGATCTTGATTCAGTACTCTGCCAGAGAACAGTGGCTCTCTCCCTCCTCACAGGGCAGATTGATAGTCAATCAAATCCTATGATGAGAGAGTGGGGGTCAGGGCCAAGTCCCGCTGTTTGTGTCTATAGACACAGGCATCAGGGCTCAGTACAAGTAACACATATACACTTGCATACACTTGCTAGGCACATTTAACCCCTTCATTTCCCTCCACGGTTAACCCTGTGATTGCCTTGTCACCCAGCCAGTGTCATAAGTACAGTGACAGTGTACAGTATTTTCACTGATCACTGCATTAGTGTCAAAAGTGATGTCAGTTAGTCAGTTAGTATTCCTCCCAGCCAGTGTCAGTTTGTGCCAGATTGGCTGCCACACTATCACATTCACGCTGTATTTTGCTGATCACTACCATTACTAGTATAGCATCTGTATGGATCAGCATCTTGATCACTATCAGAACTATACTAGTGTCCCCAATAAAACAGTGTCCCCAAAAATGCAGTTTGTTTTTTTACCAAAGGCATGTAGCAGAATACATTTTGGCATATATTTATGAAGAAATGTGATTTTATTGGCTATGTTTTAGAACAGAAAGTAGAAAATAGCAGTGTTTTTTTGTTTAAAATAATAAAAAAAATAATCCAGTGGTAATCAGATACCACCAAAAGAAAGCTTTATTTGTGTGAAAAAATGATATAAATGTATTTGTGTTAAGTGTTGCATGACTGAGCAACTGCCAGCTAAAGTAGCACAGTGCTGAATATCAAAAAATGCCCTGGTCATGAAGGGGGTAAAAACCTTATGGAGGTCAAGTGCTTAACAGCCAGCTCAGGCAGCACTCAATACCCAAACAATGCCAGAATCTGATTGGGTGACAGTGCTGTTCAGCTGGCAATTTTCCACCCAGCTTCTTCAATTTTTCAATCCTGGGATGGTGGGCAGGAGGCAGCTGACAGAGCCACACACTAAACAAATTTCATCCTGTTCATCAGGAAATTCACTCCATGTATGGCCAGCTTAAAGCGGGATTCCTTCCCTAAAAAAAAAAATGTAAAAGTCAGCAGCTACAAACACTGTAGCTGCTGACTTTAAATAAGTACTTACCTGTCCTGGGTGCCCGCGATGTCGGCCGCCCGAGGCCGACCCGTCCCTTGGCTCTCTGGTCCCAGCACCGCCATCCTAAGTAAGGGAAACAGGCAGTGGAGCCTTGCGGCTTCACTGCCAGTCTCCTACTGTGCACGCGCAAGCGGCACGGCGCTCTGTGAATGGCCCCGTGGTGTTCTGGGAACACACACAGTTCCCAGAAGGCAACTGGGCCGCTCACCAAGGAGCAGAACAGAATAGGAAGAGGCAGATTAGGAAGACTGCCTAGCAACAAGGGTTTAGGTAAGTTAAATTTTTTTTTTTCAAATGTTTTTTTTTTTTTATTTATTTAGGATTTTTCATGCAAATTTTTTTTTTAGGGTGGCCCTCCACTTTAAGAATCAGACAGAGGGGCCTTTATCAACAGTAGCCAGGATAGGGTACATGGATATACAGATATAGCAACTCCCAGCTTGCTGTATATCAATGTATGGATGGGTAAAAAATTGGGTTGCTAAAGTAATTAGATTGCTAGAGTAAATTACACTGGGATTGATTTACTAATAAAAAAGAGACTGTTCACTTTGTAAAATGAATGATAGTAAAAGTTTCACCATTTTTATTAAGTTCAGTGAACATTACCTTTGCTACAGTCTAAACAGTCTCTATTCCTTTAGTAAGTCAAACCCACAGAGTACGTTGTATTTTGAGGCATTTTTACTTATGTATTACTGCATTATAATTTATAGGGTTCTTTATTTTTTACACAGTGCTGACACATTACACAATTCTACAGATCAGATAAAAATGTTCATATCAGTTCTTTATCAGTTCTTTAGCTTTCAATCTCACATAATTTTACCATACAAAGGTCTACCTATACTAGGGCTTTCTGACTGATAGCCAACAGGACCTTCTTTTGTGGGGCAGCAAGAATGCATAGTGGAAGTGAGGTGCAGAGTGCTGGGACATTATTTACTTTCCAGCACTGCCTATTGGGGGACTGATTTCCAGCTTGTCTGATGGAGGGGGGAAATGAAGTGCAATGCAGCAGAGGGTGAGTTGTAATCACTGTCAATGATAATGAACACAAATGAAGGGCTGGGAAGGACAATGGACACCAATGAAGAGGGGGGGCCTTATTGCTGCCGCTGCCACAGAACACTATTAAAGGGTAGGGGTATTATTACCGGCTGTCATGATTTATCTTGAAATGTTCCTGCTTGCGTAGTTACCTCCTTGCTGCAGTCCTTCTCCTAGTCCTCTGATTCCTTTCACGTGTGTTATTGGCTTCTGCGCTCACCTATCTACATCGCCTGCTATTCTGTGGGTTTATATATCCTACCCTTCGATCACTACCTGGCCCACCTCCTAGTTTGTTTTCCTATATATACACATGTGGTCTATAAGCAACATGACAGTTCTCTGAGCTCCTGTTTCCTTGCTAATGCATGTATTCTGTGTTTGACTTCCTGTGTACCGACCCCGGCTTCGTCTATCGTCTGTGCTTGCCTGCCTGCCACCCTGACCTCAGCTTGTTTCCTGGATTTCCTTCTGTCTCCTGCCATGCTACTTTGCATACACTAGTGGTCTCCACATCCTAAGCTGGGTGTACCTGGGGGCTGCGATCTGGTTTCAGCTTGCTGCAAGTCCATCCCCACCATCAGCAGCCCTGGTGAAGAAGCAGGCTGGGGCTTAGACTTCACACCCTGGGGAACCCTGAGTTGGAGGTCTATAAGAGCTCACTATCACAGACTTTTGACACTGGCACTGACAAGGAACAAAAATGAAGGGGGGATCTTCCTGCCACTAGAACGGAACACCAATAAGGGGGGTTATTATTATTACCACTACCAGAAACCTTTCCATGGCCATGTCTGTGGCAGTGCATAGCTTCCAAATAAGCCTGTGTGAAAGAAGGCTACCGCGCCAGTACACAGGTGAACAGAGGGGGGGTATTGTCCCTATTATATGCCTGTCTTTTCCTGGTTTTGTTATGCTACATGCAGCCAAATGCCTAAATTTTGTGAATTTGTGATTGTTAACCCCTTCATGTTGACCGTATGCAAATATGCGGCCTCATTGGATTTTTCCCGTGGGGCTGCATATTTGCAAATCTTGCTTTGTGCTGGGAGCGCACCGCAAGGCACCCTCCCAGCACAGAGACCGGGGTCTCACCGAGAAAGTAATAATAATGAAAAAGAATTTAAAAATACCTAGTTCAAGGTTTATCCTAGGTCAGCCCCAGGATTAGTGTTTGGGTCAAGGTCAGGGTCAAAGATCAAGGTCAGTATTTTTTGGACAGGATTTTTTTTTTAACTAGTATCAGTGTCAGTTAGTGTCAGTGTGTTTTAGGTACAAACAACAACTAACATACACATATGTGGTATCACTGTGATCATCAGGAGCAGGAGAATTTATTTTGGATTGTTCTTTGGTGGTGGGTTATGGTAGTAACAAAAAATATACAGTTACATTTAAACACTTTTTTTTTTACTATTTCGGGCCAGTTTTCCTCAGATAATTAAAAAAAATAAGGAGATATCCATTACCATTTACCACCAAATGAAAACCGAATTTGTCCTGAAAAAAAGGACAAAAAAGGTAAAAAAAGAAAAGGTAAAAACAAGGTACAATCCACCTGGATGCACAAAGTAGTTGTGATAATATGTTTGGTTTTACTAACACAAAGTTGCAAAATTGAGCTTAGGCATTAAGATTTGTTTTACCCTTAGGCGCAAAGGGATTTAAAAAAACGTTGATTTAGATGCGGCCTTCAAGTCAACTTGTACAGTAGATACAAATTGGGTCCACTTAAGTTGGTCATCTTTGACCTAGCTATCCAATTCATTAATAATCAATTCAGTAGGCCTTCACATGACAGTGGTTGATATTTCTAACAGGGATTGTACTGTCATATTTTAATATATATGGAAATATCAAAGAAGACCTAAACTGTGAAGGAAGTGGCTAAAAAAGCAAGGAGTGAACAAAGGTATTGCCACTAGTATTGCCTGTGAGCTCCTTGCAATTGATCTTCCATTGATCTTCCCATGATCATCCTCCATTACAGATTTCCCATGCTTTATTTTGAACTGCGCATCTCTGTGGAAGTGGCCATCTTGGTTGAGGAACAGGGCTTTGCTTCCTTATGTCAGTGCTAATTTCTAATTACCTGGTTACTTGTGGGGTAATATTCAAGATGCAGCTTTATCTCCAGCAAAAAGAACAGTGAGCAGCACAATAGTAATATCACCAACTCCAAATCTTATGAGACTAGCCGTCAGACACAGCAGTTTCTATGACACAACAGCTATACAGCTATGAGGATGTAGGCAACAGAATACCTAGGCACACTCAAATATCAGGAAGTGCACAGTTATTTTTTTCAGGAGGAGTTAAACACAAAGGGTAGTTTTTTTAGGACACTGTTTAGGCACAATTATTATCACTAGATATTTTTCATAAGATAGCAAATCTTCACCCTTTCTTTTAAGTTCACTTTAACCATTCCAGGTTTCGGTCTATCAAAGAGTCTAGTAACACAAAACTTGTGAAAATGTACAAACTTTATTCAAATAGTGCCACAGGTTACTATACTTTTTTATATTATGTTCATCTAATATCTGATCACCTGCATAACCTCCTCAAAATTAGACATTTTTCTAAGCACAGTGGCTACTTGGTTAGCATTTCTGCCTGGCAGCACTAGGGTTGTTGGGTTAAATACCAATCCAGGCACTACCGGCTTGGGTTTTGTATGTTCTCCCTGTGGCTGTGTGGGTTTCCTCCCACACTCCAAAGACATGCTGGTAGGTAGGTTGATTGGCTTCTGTCTAAATTGGCCCTAGTATGTATGAATGTGAGTTAGGGACCTTAGATTGTATGCTCCTTGAGGGCAGGGACTGATGTGAACGTTCAATATACGTGTAAAGTACTGCATACATTGATGGCACTATATAAGTACTTGTAATAAAGAATACATGATAGACATACCATTTGGATTGAATTATTATAAATTATTTTTACATTGGCTGTTTTTATACCACAGGAAAACAATACAATGCAATTTTATACAGCATAGTTACTTGTAGCGCACTTGTAAGCATTTACCATGCTGAGCATTTGCTATTGTCTAACGCAACGCTATGCCAGTTCTAAATCAGATCTGTTATCACTAAAATGCCTCATTACATTGAGTTTCTGTTCTTTCTACCCAGTGCTATTGATGTTACAAAAGATTTATTAGCAGAGGATATAAGAGGACATCTACAGTTTCTCTGAAAATTACAGTTTCCAAAGATAAGTGTTGCTCAATAAAAATATGTTTCATAATAACGTCTGGTCTTTGGTAACCAAGCTTTGTTCTTGTGATAAACGCCTTGCTAACAGTATTTTAATTGAAACTTTTAATCTAGATATTGTCTAAACCTCTGTTAAATGTTGCCTTCTTGCTTCAATTCAAATTTTCTTAATCATCATTTTCACATTGAATAGTCTGGTACACTGTCTGCCTCATTATGCTAAAGTTAGATGAAGTAGGCTATTAACATGCCGAACAGCCTACGAGATGTTCTGATACAGAATGTCATTCATTTTTATGAGTTGGCTGTCATTGTATGCTACAATACAGTTATAATTTCTCTCTGACAGTGGGTGATGGCCACTGTCACTGCACAATCCTTATTAAAAATGTAATAACTGTAAATCAAGGGAAAAAATATGACTTTTATGGAAGGGTTGCCTAAAAAAAGGCGAGAAGGAATCCCTTCTCTTTTGTTCCCCAAAACCTTCCTTACTCATAGATCATGGTAGTAAGTGAACATATATTCTAAATGGACATAAACCTAACTTGTAGATATTTTCATACGGCCATGGAAGCCAAATGGAAGTGTAATGTGAATTCATTGGAAAGAAGGGAAGCTTTAACTGGAAATGTATGTGTAGTTACTAATTTACTAATTTTTTGGGTTTTAAAAGCTAATCTCTGGCCAGGGTACCCCACATAAAATTTAGTCAGCTTTATCTGTAATCCCTGTAATCCCTCTAATAGGTTTTTAAAACAAACTAAATAAATGGCCCAATTTCATATCTGAATCTGTGGTCAGTTAACAAGCCATGTCTTGAGTGTTCATTTTCTCTGCACTGCAGGTTAGGAGGGACCCTCTTCAAGTGCCTACGTCTCCTATGTAGTCATATGGATGCTTCCCATTGACTGAAGGAAGAGTCCATTGACAAGGCCCTCACAAGGTTCTGAAACTTTCAGTGACAGTATGATGATATTACAGCTAATGGAGACATCTACACTGGACCATGGTGGGCTTGGACTGCAGCAGACCACCAGATTCTACTAGTGAAAAAGGTGTAGTGAAGAGTCAAGCAACGGTCGACTAAGGTTAGTAAACAAATGGCTTGAGAGGGGATTTAAAAATATATTAATATATGGGAGGGATTGAGAAGTGAACTGTTTTCAATTGGAGATATGCTTCAATGTAACGCTTGAAAAAAATGTAATTATTTTGCCATTGTGTTTCTTTTTACTTGCTTGTTGTGTCACATCTTCTTTATCATTTTTAGCATTCAGGTTTTTACTGTTAGGATGCGTAAGTATCAATATGTCAGACAGTGCAATTAGCATCATTACAGAACAAGAGCTGTGAGAAAATCAGCTACTCGAAGAAACTTCAAGACTAGATGTTATTTATTCACTGTAATTTTACTGCCAACTATCAAAAGTACTTTACTAAACTGGGTATTTAGAAACTAAAATTCAGATTTAACCCAGAATAATTAACATGCAATAACAGTCATTCTCCACTGTTTCATAATAGGAACAATGTAGAAGTACCGTATATACTCGAGTATAAGTCGTTCCGAGTATAAGTCGAGGCCCTAATTTACCACAAAAAATGGGAAAAACTTAGTGACCCGAGTATAAGACGAGGGTGAGAAATGCAGCCATTGGTCCCCCGAACTTCAAACGAACTTCAAACTCAGTAGTTGAGGGTTCCTAGATGCCCCCTAGCTGCAGCCAAAATTTGGGGTCTCTGAACCCAAATGGTCCCGAAATGACATTGCTGCAGATGGACACAGTTGACCGACTTTGGGGCCCTGTATCTCGGGGCTACTTAGTGCTAGGAACCCCAAATTTGGTGTGCAAACTCAGTGGAACTAGCACCATAAAATATCCAAAGCTGGGGTTTAAGTGTTCCCAAGATACAGGGCCCCAAAAATCGGTTCAGAAAATGTCAAGCACTTTTCTATAGCAGAGAATGACATTTTCTGAACCGGCTTTGGGGCCCCGTATCTCGGGGCCACTTGGTCCTAGGAACCCCAGCTTTGGATATGTTATGGTCCCACTGGGTTTGCACATCAAATTTGGGGTTCCTAGCACAAAGTGGCCCTGAGATACGGGGCCTCAAATTCGGTTCGGAAAATGAAATTTTTTGCTGCAGAAAAGTGCTTGACTCGAGTATAAGTCGAGGGGGGCACTTTCAGCACAAAAAAATGTGCTGAAAAACTCGACTTATACTCGAGTATATACGGTATACATTTAATAAGCAGGACTCTCTAAAAAAACAAACAATGATACCACCGATTTAAATAACTTCTTCTGGTTAAGAATCTGGTTATTTCTTATGCCCCGTACACACGGTCGGATTTTCCGATGGAAAATGTCCGATCGGAGCATGTTGTCGGAAATTCCGACCGTGTGTGGGCTCCATCGGACATTTTCCATCGGATTTTCCGACACACAAAGTTGGAGAGCAGGAGATAAAATTTTCAAAATCCGTCGGAAATTCCGATCGTGTGTACACAAATCCGACGGACAAAGTGCCACGCATGCTCAGAATAAATAAAGAGATGAAAGCTATTGGCCACTGCCCCGTTTATAGTCCCGACGTATGTGTTTTACGTCACCGCGTTTAAAACGATCGGATTTTCCGACAACTTTGTGTGACCGTGTGTATGCAAGACAAGTTTGAGCCAACATCCGTCGGAAAAAATCCTAGGATTTTGTTGTCGGAATGTCCGAACAAAGTCCGACCGTGTGTATGGGGCATTAGAAATATGCACAAAAAATTAGTTTAAATTTAAAAACAACAAAACTTAAAGTTTGCTAAAATGGTGATCAATGAGATTAGTCAAACTCATGTTTTTGAAGGTGTACTACTCCATCAATACTCAATCAATGCCTCTTTTATTTTAATATATTTATGGAGTTCAAATTCTGGCTTCCAGTGCTGAAATGTCCCCTATGTGCTGCTATGTTTTTTATTTCACTGATCTGATCGCTTTCTGCAATTAGTCTCCAAACAGCAACATTTCCACCAATGTAGCTCATATTGTGCATTTGCATAAAAATATAAAATAGTGCAGCACTATTCAGAAATAAAACAAAAAACAGAACAAAAAACAAATGATAATTCTCCAGTACTTGTGTAAAAATACAATATAAGAACAGGGATGGGCTGAACACCCCCCAGTTTGGTTCACAGCAGAGCTCCCGAACAGGGGAAATGCTCTAACCCGAACAGCGAACCCCACTGAAATCTATAGGAGCTGAACAGGAAAATCAAAAGTGCCCATTTTGAAGGCTTATATGCAAGTAATTGGACATAAAAGGGGTATGGGGGCCTGGTTACTGCACTGGGGGACATGTATAAATAAAAAAAAAAAAAAAAGATCGATTTTTCAGGAGCAGTGATTTTAATGATGCTTAAAGTACAACAATGAAAATGAAAAATTCCTTTAAATATTGTGCCTGGGCCCCCCACCCCCTTAAATGTGTCTTTAAAGTGGTGCATTTGTAGCATATACAGAAAATGCTACAGCAAAACTGACATTTCTAAAGAAAAAAATCCCATTTAAAATGACTTGCGTTTACAATTGCAGGCACTCGGCTATTAAAAAATAAATAGCCAGAACCTTCGGCACGCTAACATTTAAAAAAAATCTGAGTGAGGCCCCCCCAAAATCCATACCAGACCCTTATCTGAGCATGCAGGTCAGGAAAGAAGGGGGGGTGAGTGCCCTCCCCTCCTGAACCATTCCAGGCCACATGCCCTCAACATGGAGGGGTGGGTGCTTTGGGGCAGGTGGGGCTCTGTGACCCCCACCTCAAAGCACCTTGTCCCCATGTTGATGGGGACAGGGGCCTCTTCCCGCCAACCCTGGAGTGACGTCAGGTGATGTCAGAAGGGGCAGTGCCACCGGGTGATATAACCTGGTGGCCCCGCCCCCTGCCTATATAAGAGCTGTCAAAGTTCAGGGCGAGCAGTCGGCGGTCGTGTGACGTTGTACCCAAACAAAATTGACGTCCTTTTTTTTTCCCACAAATAGAGCTTTCTTTTGGTGGTATTTGATCGCCTCTGTGTTTTTTATTTTTTGCACTATAAACAAAAAAAGAGCGACAATTTTGAAAAAAAAGCAATCATTTTTACTTTTTGCTATAATAAATATCCCCCAAAAATATATAAAAAAAAAATTTTTTTCCTCAGTTTAGGCCGATATGTATTCTTCTACATATTTTCGGTAAGAAAAAAAAAAATCGCAATAAGCGTATATTGATTGGTTTGCGCAAAATTTATAGCGTCTACAAAATAGAAAAACAAAAATGTTGTATTAGTAATGGTGGCGATCTGCGATTTTTATCGTGATTGCGACATTATGGCGGACACATCGGACACTTTTGTCAATGTTTTGGGACCATCGTCATTTATACAGCGCTCAGTGCTATAAAAATGCATTAATTACTGTGTAAATGGCAGTGAAGGGGTTAACCACTGGGGGGATATAAAGGGGTTAAGTGTGTCCTAGGGAGTGATTCTAACTGTGGGGGGATGGGCTTCAACACACATGACAGCGATCACTGCTCCCGATGACAGGGAGCAGTGATCTCTGTCATGTCACAAGGCAGAACGGAGAAATGCCCTGTTTACAAAGGGCTTATGCACATTGCATCTCAAAGAAGTTCAAAGACACTTTTCCTACAGGCTTTTGAGCTTCTTTGAAAGCTCATGTCCATGCACACTATGGCTTTTTCAGGAGTTTACAAGCATATGCTCTTACAAGCAGAAAAACCCCCCACCAAACTCACTCAAAAAAAACATGAAAGCTAGAAAAAGTGCAAAAACACACACAGAAAAAGGAAACGTGAGCTCAGGGGAGGGTTTGTGAAAAAAATGCTTATGCTTAAAAATGCTCAAAAGAGCTTACATAAGCTCATTAAAAATGCACAAGCTTCTGCAAGCTTTTAGGCAGAAAAATAAAAGCTCAGATGCCTGTAGAGAAAAGCAGAGAAATAAAAGCAGCTTTTTTTAAGCTGCAGTGTGCATGAGCACTGAAGGATAAGTTCACCTTTACACAAAAAATAATAAATGCACATTTATTTGCAGGTAAGAAAATGTGCATTTATTATTTTTTTGTTGCAGGAGCGTGTAAAGTATTGCATGTTTTTTTTAAATTGTGCCTAAATTGGGAGACGATCCCCGCTAGCTGTCACAGCATGGATTGGGGAGGTGCAGGAGATGGTCCATTCTTAACATGTCACATGTTAAACCCTGAATATGGGTGTAAAATGCTACGAAAAGTGAACTTATCCTTTAAGTGTCCATTAACCTCCCTGGCAGTATGATTATTTCATATTTTTGATGCTAAAAGCGGTACAATTATTTTGCATGGAAATTTGGCATTTTATATTGTAGGCCTGTAATTCTTAGGAATAACTCACTTAAATCTATCCAAACAAAAGTCTAGTAGACATTTTGGGTATGATAAAGTTTGAAACACAAAATCATAATATAATAAATAACTATAAATAATTATACCAAATAATAATATAATAATAATAATAATTATTCAACAATGTAATCAAATCAAAAACACTGAAATTTACTCAATGCAGAACTGTCGCTGCCATTACTTTTCAGTGTTTGATGACTGATCTCCCCACAAATCACTATTGCTAAATTCTGCGAGTGATTCTAATTTATTATCACTGTTTTCTAGCTGGTCTAAAACCACTTTTGATGTAAAGGGATGGCTTTGATTGCTATTGATAATCTCCAGTTTCCAGGCAGAAAGAACAGTTTTTATAATATAAAACTGCATGCAGGGCACTGGGGAAACCACTAGGGACAAAAGGGAGGTGAAATAATTTCGTAATTTAGTAATGTAATCTGTAAGATTACAGTGTACTGTATGTATAGTGTGTGTTTCACTTTTTGAATTTGGCGCTGTTCTCCATCCCCGTGCGTCGCAACCCTTGCAGGGAATGGAGATTGGCTCCGTGATGAATCGAGCGGAGGACGAGCCACTCATACTGCGGGGAGACAGGGAACAAGGTAAGTAAGCTCTTCCTGGATCTTATGATGAGATCCCGAGTCTGGCTTTTGGTTCTGAAATTCCACCCCGAGCCAGACTCGGGAATACCGCCAGGAAGGTTAATAAGCATCCAAATATGAGACCACAAAACCTCTTGTTAGCATACAAACTCCTTGTGAAAAACTGTGCTCTCCTAAATCCACCTCATGAAACAGATGCACACACTGCTCACCTTCCAGTTAGACCCCTAAAATTATAAACGTTCTAACTGCACTTTATTGTATGAAGAGAGGTGCACTCCTCATATCCAGCCCTATAAAAGGTAGGCACAATGGTAGGAAAAAGTTAACTCTTTTTCACTCCATGCAGCATGACACCCATGGAAAAAAGCACAAAAACCAGAGACCATCGTGTTCACTGCATATTTATTAGGTTGAAATACTGTACCAATTATGAGGTTGTTTTTATGAAGTGTTTTTTTTTTTTTGTTTTTTTTTTGGAAAATTGTTTGTATTCCTTCTCATATATTAAAACATACAAAACTGGGTATCCAAAGATACTAAAAACCAGAGAAAAGGAAAAATGCAAATTAAAATACACTAATATTACTGGCACAGCCAGATACTGAAGAAAAACAGTAAGGCAACAAAAACATCTCTTAACATCCTCCAAGTCCCTCCAGTCTCCCCTAGTGCAATACCTGTGCAAGGATATAGACATTTACATAAACATTTACCATTTGAGATACAGCCTAGAAAAATGTCAGCATGACAAAACCACCTTTACAGGAGCCCCACAGCAATGTTAACATACTGACATCATCTGCCACAAAAGGATTGATGTCTGAGTATCCAACACTGTCGGATATTATCTCCGTCTCTCAGTATAAGGAATCAACCCAACTCATTTATTATTTATGATAGCCTCAAGTGAATGTTTGATGAGTCAAAAGTCCAGCCTTGCTATACCTTCTGAAAATTTTTGGGACAACCTCTATTTTGGTATGTGACTTTATAGAATGGCAATTCTTCCACTAGATCAATGGGGGTGCCTTAGCTTTCTTCCAATATAAAATAATAACTTTACCTGTGTGAAACAGAGTTATAGATAATAAAGTCCTCTGCACCCTGAATTCTTCCACCAGACCAAAGAAACACACAGCAATGAAGAGCTGTAATATCCTCAAGCCCCGACCACCACCTGCCAGAAAAGCTGTGTGAGTGGGCATTGCCAAAATATATGCTCAGTCTGCTGGGAAATGGTGGCAATGCCAACAGTTTGCAGAGTGAGAAGCATAAATTCTGGCAAGTCTAGCCGGAGTGTAATAAATCCTATGAAGAATTTTAAATTGTATTAGGCGGTCCCAGGAAGACACCAATTATTTAAAGGCATGATTCCACATATCATCCCAATCATCGCTTTGAAAATTGGGTATCACAGACATCCACCACTCCCTGCAATTTTCAATAGATTTAGGTCTAACTGTAAACAGTTCTTTACAGATTTCGGACAGCATCTTAGGGAGTTGACCTGATGCCAGCAACTGCTCCAGGTCTGAGGATTGAGTCTGTAGAGCGGTGCTTCCAAATTGAGAACAAAAAGCATGATGCAGTTGGAGGAAATGGAAAAAATACCAATTGTGAAGTTGAAATTTAGATTTGAGTTTATTAGATGTAAGCAGCTGCCTGCTTCCTACAATATCCTTAAGCTGCCGACTCCCTTCTCTGCCCATACAATGGGATCTGGTAAAATGGGGCAAATTGTGATTATACCATAGTGGCATAAAAGGAGAGTATTTGGTGCCCTATGGGTGCATAATGTTTGTTTAGTACCCTATCCCACGCCTTAACAGTGACCCGCATGGAGCCAGTCAGTACCTTGTAGCCCTGTGGTCTCCAAAAGCGTAAATGATGTGGTCCTTCATATGAGCCTACCAGAGCCACCTCCAATACAGTGGCCGAATCCCCATCATCTCTAGTCAACCATCTACGTGCATGTACCATCTGACTTGCCAAAAAGTACTTACGTAAGTCAAGAAATGCTAGACCCTCTTGGCCTAAAGGTTCTTGGAAAGCGTGCAATCCTATTCTTGGGTGGGAAGAGGACCACAAAAAGGAAGGGGGGGGTAAAAATACCCAGGAGAACGAAACAGATGGACTTTGTAGGCACCAATCATAAAAATCAATGTAAACTTTTATTTATACACAAATTTAAAAAGAATCACATAAACGTAAACATTTTTAAAAAAACGCAGTACATTGCGTAAATTGGTATTATATGTCACTACATAAATGTATGAGAATGGATCGGGGAATAGCCCCTATACCAGAGGGAGGGATAAACCCCTTCTGTTCCCATTAAATAACCTCAAACTGATATAGCTCGGTATGGCTCTACATGTTTCGCAAATTTGAATGCTTCTTCAGGAGCTTGATTGGGTTACCTGTAATGGGAAATAATAGAGAAGGACATACACCAAAAAACAAAAAAACAAACATACAGTAGCATATTAATATTATTTTTGCATAAAGACTTTTCAATAGTGCGTCTCAATCAGAACTGAGTACCGTGAGGAAGCGATCCCAAAGGCCCAAGATTCAACACGCATATGGTGACCTGTGATAACATGCGGGGACGTGTCTGGTAAAGAGACTTATATCACCAGTAGAGCTATCTAATAAGCTCCCAGGACCGCCATCTATATTAGGGAGTGAGAGAAACATCAGGTTTCATCTAGTTGCACAAACAGAGTACAGCTACAGAGCATTTAGTTTAGATTTGTATAAATCCAGCATACTCTTACCAGACAGCTTGTGTTGTTCAACAGGTGACACCCAGGCATCAGAGCGTTTCTCTCACTCCCTAATATTGATGGCGGTCCTGGGAGCTTAATAGATAGCTGATTTATGCTGTTTACAAGACCTGCTCACCTGTATTACCCTACAAGGTAGGAGCAGTCCTTCAGGTGCAATTATTTAGCCCTATAGGCATACCTGTACTTAGCATGTATATGAGGATCTGTTTATGCCATTTGATTTATTGGTATAACGGCACACTATAAGGAGCTGGTCTCAATATTGGCTAATTAGATATTATCTACATCTTCAGATCACAGTCTTTGGATTCCCTTATGCACCTTGGTCATTGGAGGCTTTGTCTCTGAATGCATGGCTTTTCAATTATCCATAACCTCTACCTGATCTGAAGACGGATCCATTTACTCTGGCTGGTACATTACTTGCTATATCCCAGTTCCTCTGTCTATTCCCCCTTTTTGGTTTCTCCTTTCTCTCTCCCTTCCCCCCTTCCCTCCCCCCCCTTTTTCCTTCCCCCCCTCCCCCCCTCTCCTTGCCTCTCTCTCTTTCTTTCCCTCCCTGACCCCCACCCCTCATCTAGTTGTGCCTTATGCTCTCTTCTACATATGAATGTTCCGGTTTTACCACAGATGTACATTGGTTATTATTACCCCCCCTTTTTTGGACAGTTGGGATTCTCTAGCTCACTACCCCCCTTGAGTCTACTGGTGATATAAATCTCTTTACCAGACATGTCCCCGCATGTTATCACAGGTCACCATATGCGTGTTGAATCTTGGGCCTTTGGGATCGCTTCCTCACGATACTCAGTTCTGATTGAGACGCACTATTGAAAAGTCTTTATGGAAAAATAATATTAATATGCTACTGTATGTTTGTTTTTTTGTTTTTTGGGTTATGTCCTTCTCTATTATTTCCCATTACAGGTAACCCAAACAAGCTCCCGAAGAAGCATTCAAATTTGCGAAACATGTAGAGCCATACCGAGCTATATCAGTTTGAGGTTATTTAATGGGAACAGAAGGGATTTATCCCTCCCTCTGGTATAGGGGCTATTCCTTAATCCGTTCTCATACATTTATGTAGTGACATATAATACCAATTTCCGCAATGTACTGCGTTTTTTTAAAAATGTATACGTTTATGTGATTCTTTTTAAATTTGTGTATAAATAAAAGTTTACATTGATTTTTATGATTGGTGCCTACAAAGTCCATCTGTTTCGTTCTCCTGGGTATTTTTACCCCCCTTCCTTTTTTCTAAGACTTAAAATAGGACGTTGGCACTGCTCCACATATGAGACCTCCACAGTCCATCCTGTGATGAGATCTAATAACCCTCCAATCTGACCACAAAAAGGAGCTAAACAGGTCCTCAATCTTTTTGAAGTAGGAATGAGGGATCCACAAAGAGGAGATTTGGAGGAAATATAAAATAATGGGTAGAATCTTCATTTTAAGCAGGTTAATTCTTCCTAGCAACAATAGGGGCAGATGTTTCCATGCCTCCAAATGCCTTTTAAATGCAGGAATTATGGGATGAAGATTAACGGACAGAAAATCTGTTATTTTAGCAGAGATGGCAATCCCAAGATATTTAATGTGAGCCATCCAATTTAGGATAGGTAAAACACTGGACTTCTCCCAATTTACTCTAAGTCCTGAGTAGGTAGAGAAGGTGCTTAGTATCCTGAAAGCTGCCTGTAGGGAGGGACCAGGGTCCTGTAGGAATAGGAGGAGATTGTCTGCATAGAGGGCTGTACATTCTCTAATTCCATCCACCATCAGAGCTCCTACTTCAGTTGACCTCCTGAGGGCAAGATCTATAGGCTTCATCATAAGAGCAAAGAAAAATGGTGAAATTGGGACCCCTACTGCTTCCCAAGTCTCACTGCAAATGGAGCAGAAATCCCACTACCTACGGTATCTTCAGTAATGCTTTAGGAGACCTATACAGTAGAGAAATCCAGGCCATGAAGCGGGGACCAAAACCCATATGGCAAAATGTACTGCCCTCTTATATAGGCCTTAAAGGCATCCCAGACTACAGGAAGGGTCCTCGAGGAGAAGTTGTCCCAATAGTTGGTAAAAACGGGGGCCTCCTAGGATGTCACATTCTCCACTTCGAGCCAACTAGGACTTAACCTCCATGCACCTTCCCGTACCCGTGAGGGGAATCCAAAAGTTACAGACAAAGGGGTATGATCAAAAAGGCCTCCCAGAATATATTATGTGGATAGGACTACTTGAATCATTTAGCAGTTGGAAAAAGCCAAATCAATCCGCAAAGAAAGACCAATGGGTTTTAGAAAGAGGAGAGAAACTGATAACCTCTGGATGTTTCCATCTCCACAACTCCATTAGGAACTCTGAGTTGGCCCACGCTAAGACCCCAGAGGAAGGGGAATGGGAGATGTTAGAGGTGTCAAGCATAGCATCTAAAATTGCATTAAAGTCCCAGGCTAGGATGAGAGGGAGGTGCATGAAGGAAGCCAGTTTACTTGCCACATCATACAGTACTTGTACCTGAAAGGGCAGAGGAATGTAGACATTTACCAGCATCAATTTGCAAGTGAATAAATCTGCTACCACAATTAGGTAATGACCCCCTGGGTCCATTATGACCTGGTGTACAGTACATAGAACCAATTGCTAATTAGTATAGAGACTCCCCGGGCATAGGTCGAGTAAGTAGCATGCAGCGCCCTCTGCACCCGTGGACGACGAAGGGCCAAGACCCTGCCACTGTTCGAGCAAGTCTCTTGGAAAATACCACATAAGGTCTAATGCCGCATACACACGAGTGGACTTTACTGCAGACTTTGCCCGGCGGACGGGATTTGGTTGGACAATTCGATCGTGTGTGGGCTCCAGTGAACTTTGTTTTCTCAAAAGTTGGACGGACTTAGATTTGAAACATGCTTTAAATGAATCCGTCGAAATCGAGTCTGGTCGAAAAGTCCGCTGTCTGTATGCTAGTTCGATGGACATAAAGCCACGCTAGGGCAGCTATTGGCTACTGGCTATGAACTTCCTTATTTTAGTCCGGTCATATGTCATCACGTAGGAATTCTACGGACTTTGGTGAATTGTGTGTAGGTAAGTCCGTTCATTCAGAAAGTCTGTCGTAAAGTACGTCGAAAAGTCCGCCGGGCAAAGTCTGCCGTAAAGTCCGCTTGTGTGTACGCGGCATAAGAGGCTTAACCACTTCCTTACTGGGTCATTATAAAATGACACTGGCAGGAACATCTCCCTCCAGGTGGACGCCCGGTTCTTGTGGATGGCAGGAACATCTCCCCCCCGGGGACACAGCCCATCTCTGATTCGGGTAAAGAGCCAATAAAATTGGCTCTTTACCATGTGACCGGCTGTATCCAATCAGAGCCAGTCACATGTGTTTGGCTTATTATCGACGCTCGTTTGCGCCCCCAAGTGGTGATTGGGGATGAGCTGTGTCCCTTGGACACAGCTCATCACCGATCAGGGTAGAGAGCCACCAGCCCCAGAGTACCTGTCACAGCCCATCAGAGCACCTGTCAAAGCCCAAGTACCTGTCACCAGCCCCAGAGTACCTATCACCAGCATCAAAGTACCCGAGTACCTTTCACCAGCATCAGAGTACCTGAGTACCTGTCACCATCAGAGTACCCGAGTACCTGTCACCAGCATCAGAGTACTCGAGTACCTATCACCATCATCAGAGCACACAAGTATTTGTCACTATCACAGTACCCGAGTACCTATCACCAGCATCAGAGTACCCAGGTACCTGTCACCAGCATCAGAGTGCCCGAGTACCTGTCAGCATCAGAGTACCCAAGTACCTGTCACCAGCATCAGAGTACCCAAGTACCTGTCACCAGCATCAGAGTACCCGAGTACCTGTCACCAGCATCAGAGTAACCGAGAACCTGTCACCAGCCCATCAGAGTACCCGAGTACCTATTACCAGCTCATCAGAGTACCCGAGTACCTATCGCCAGCTCATCAGAGTACCCGAGTACCTTTCACCAGCATCAGATTATCAAGTACCTGTCACCAGCCCATCAGAGTACCTGAGTACATGTCACCAGCCCATCAGAGTACCTGAGTACCTGTCACCAGCCCATGTCTCATAGAAAATATGTTGGGAGTTTGCTTTTCAAAATGGGGTCATTTTGTGGGAGTTTCCACTGTCCAGGTGCTCCTGGGCCTTTAAAAGTGCGATAGGTTTTCAGGAAACTAAATGTGAAGTTTATGCTCCTAGAACTCCTAATGGTGCTACTTGCATGTTGGGCCTCTCTATGTGGCCAGGCAGTGTAGAAGTCTAACACATGTGGTATTGCCATACTTGGAATGAGTAGCAGAATGTATTTTGGGGTGTAACTTGAAGTATGCATATGCTGTGTTCAAAAAACTCAACATGCCTCTTAATAAATACCCTGGACTGTCTACTTTCCAAAAAGGGGACATTTGACCTGTATTGAAGTGGTCAAGATATTGGAACACCTGGGCTCTTTTAAATTTATCATTTAAGCCCCTGACATTCCACAAGACTAGTTGTTGTTTAGTAACTGACCATGTTGAGCATAATAAATTATAAGTGTTAACCTATGAGGTGATTCATGCCCTGGGGCACCACAAATATAAGACATGTCATACAGAAAGTTACGGAGCAAATAAAAAAGGAAAAAGCATTGCACTAAAAGTCCAAAAACAGTAAAAACAATAAAGAACTCCTTGCTGCTGTGTAATACCCAACAAGCCATTTGGCTAACTGTACATGCAGCCTTATCCCATACCAAATTGTAGTAGAAAAGCGTAACCACACCTGAGACAACTAAAGTCCTAGACTGTCCACTTAAAAAGGCCAGACTCCTGGTATTGTTGGTGCATAGTGAGCAGTTATCCCACTGTAGGAGCATGAAGGATAATGGATAATTAGGGAAGAGCATGACTCTTGTATTTTCAAAGGGAAGCTCCTGGTGTTTCCTAGCTTCTGCAAGAATCATTTCACCATCTCTGAGATTCAAGAGATACACCAAAAAGGGATGTGGAGGAGCCCCTGGAGGATGTATGCCTTTTGGGACCCAATGAGCCCTTTCAACAACATAAGTAGGAGGCATATCAGTCATAAAGGAGTTTCTTAAAGAATGCTTCCTACTTTAGGGCCCTCGGCTCCCTCAGGTAAGCCCACAACTATTATATTGTTACACCGCTGGTGATTTTCAGCATCCTCTACCTTGGGAACCAGTGATGAAACTTGTGACTGCAGTTCAGCAAGTTGAGTTGAGTGAGAGCCCTAAGATCTTCAAGAGATCCAATGCGATCCTCTGCCCCTGTGAGCCTTCCCCGAAATGTATGCAGATCATGCCTGTTCAGTTTACATTTTAAAGGCCAGATGCTCAATGCGTAGCATAAGGGCAGCTTTGCACTGCTCTATTGCATCCAGGATAAGCTCTGTGATCGCCTCTTGCTCCTTATCCATAACTGCAGGTGAAGCAGGGGCAGTAAAAGGAGGTGACTCACCCCTTCCAGCCATGGGGGATGCAGGAAACTTCACCATGTATAGAGAGTGCCGACCTGCTTTGCAATCTGAGAAGGACAAGATGGCATTGGCCGGAATGGAAGTCCACCCCCTGGATGTTTTCTGAGGCTTCAGATCTTTTGCAGACTTCCCCCGGCCCTTAGAAGACATGATGTGTGGCACAAATCGGACAGAGAGCCATGCATAGGATGGACGGTGAAGCAGGGGCAGTAAAAGGAGGTGACTCACCCCTTCCAGCCATGGGGGATGCAGGAGTCTTCACCATGTATAGAGAGTGCCGATCTGCTTTGCAATCTGAGAAGGACAAGATGGCATTGGCCGGAATGGAAGTCCACCCCCTGGATGTTTTCTGAGGCTTCAGATCTTTTGCAGACTTCCCCCGGCACTTAGAAGAGATACTGAGTGGCACAAATCGGACAGAGAGCCATGCATGGGATGGACGGATCTCTCACTAATCAGGAGAAAAGAGATGGATGGCCCCAGAGCTCTATGCCTGCACGTCTGTCCAGCTTACATCCCGGCCATGGAATGTTTTTTTTTTATGTTTTTAATCATGAATACATTTTGTACGATTTTAACATTTGTCAAGATATGTTTCTAAGTGCCTAAAAAATCCCAGCCAATGTCAGAATTTTTGTAATTAGACTTAAAGTATGTGGCAGTGCTTTATGAACCAGCCCAGACTATTGTTCTTGCTATCCATATACAATATTCCAAGCATACATTAGAGTTCAACATTTAATGTGCAAGTATGTAAAACACTCCACATATCTTTGTGAAGAAAATCTTATTCTTTCCAAAATCTTACACCATGTGCAGTGCTCCTACCAAATGTAAATTACCTACTTAGGAATAAGGGGTCATGTACATTTTGTGAGCCTTTTTGAGTGTCAAATATTTTTTTTTTTGATGGATAGTGCTGTAAAATTTCAAATTATTTTTGTATTATCCAGGGGGATACAGATATTTTTCCAGCTGCTTGAGTAGAGGGGAGATGATTAGTTTGGAGTGCAGGTTAATGTAAAGTAATATGTGGTACATGGTGTAAAGCATGTGTCCTTTTTTCTTCAGGTAATAACATTTTAGGGAAAAACAGAATGGAATGTTCATAAAACTGGTGCTTAAAACATGCCATCACTGTCTGTGCTGTAACATACACATCTAATAATGTTTGACTGCATGACAAAAAATAGATCACATTTCACAAATAAATGCCTCTCTGTGGCACAACATTCTTATCTGGCTCGCCAATATCATATTATAAAGCCATCTAAGCCAATTTAATTCATTGGGATGATGCCTCATCTGTTGCTCTGTTATTAGAAACAGATTGATCAAATAAGCATTATTTAATTTACCAGCAGTGTCTTAATGAATCACTCAAGTTTTGTTTTTCAAATTATGGACACTAATATGCAATGGTTTAACTTCTGAAGCATGGCTGTATACAGTGCAACTGCTGTCTTCATTTAGTGCAAAATACCGGATTTTATCTAATTATTTAAGCTATATTATGCTTTTTTCAAATAATTTAGAGAGTAAGGATGAGCGGAACATACACTATATTACCAAAAGTATTGGGCCGCCTGCCTATACACGCACATAAACTTTAATGTCCTAGTCTTAGTCCGTAGAGTTCAATATTGAGTTGGCCCACCCTTTGCAGCTATAACAGCTTCAACTCTTCTGGGAAGGCTGTCCACAAGGTTTAGGAGTGTGTCTATGGGAATGTTTGACTATTCGTCCAGAAGTGCATTTGTGAGGTCAGGCACTGATGTTGGAGAAAAGGCCTGGCTCGCAGTCTGTGCTCTAATTTAGCCCAAAAGTGTTCAATCAAGTTGAGGTTAGCACTCTGTGCAGGCCAGTACCCAAACTCGCTCATCCATGTCTTTATGGACCTTGCTTTGTGAACTGGTGTGCAATCATGTAGGAACAGGAAGGGCTAACCCCAAACTGTTCCCACAAAGTTAGGAGCATGAAATTTCTAAAATGTCTTGGTATGCTGGTGTCTTAAGTTTTCTAAGGAACTAAAGGGTCAAGCCCAATCCCTGAAGAACAATACCACACCATAATCCCCCATCCACCAAATGATTTGGACCAGTGCACAAAGCAAGGTCCATTAAGACATGGAAGAGTGAGTTTGGGGTGGAGGAACTTGACTGGCCCGACAGAACACCTTTGGGATGAATTAGTGTGTAGATTGCGAGCCAGGCCTGCACGTCCAACATCAGTGCCTGACGTCACAAATGCGCTTCTGGAATATTGGTCAAACATTCCCATAGACACACTCCTAAACCTTGTGGACAGCCTTCCCAAAAGAGTTGAAGCTGTTATAGCTGCAAAGAGTGGGCCAACCCAATATTGAACCCTACAGCCGTAAACTGGGATGACATTAAAGTTAATGTGTGTGTGTAAAGGTAGGAGTTACAATACTTATGGTAATATAGTGTACCTGGGCACAGTGCTGAATGTTAATCCTAACCCCAATGAAGTCAGTTTGAGCCAAAGATTTAAAATACATTCTGACCATTTTAAACGTTAATAAGCAAGTATTATGAAAATAATGCAAAAAAACAAAACAAAAACACAGTTTTGTGGAAAATAGTGATTTATTAAAATTATAATAGTGCTTAAAGTAAAAAAGTAAAACAAAACTGACATTAAAAATAAAAAATAAATGTGGTTTAAATTGCTGGTAAATGATGATTCCCTACTAGGATGGTTTTCTTTGTAAAAACTCTTCCAACCTGCCCCCGCCCACATCTACCCTTGACCTACCATTGATTGAGTCGGTCTAGCACAATCTCCAACCCTAAAGAGCTTTTAAAAAAGGAAAAAAATTGCCGTATTCCCCAACATTCATAGCTGAACTATTATCCTTTATGAGGGTCTGTAATAGATTTTAAGGGGGAACCCCATGTCCATGTAAAAAAATAAATAAAAATCAAACAAGTGTGAGATCTGGTTCAAAATGAATACCAAACCCCCCTGCCATAGCATATTGTCCCTACATTGAGAGGACAAAGGCCTCTTGCACACAAACTTAGCCCAATGGTTGTGAGGTCTGTGGACAGGGGGCTTATTAGAATCTGGAAGCCTGTGTAAAAGTAAGGGCCCCAGATGGCCCTCCCCAATGTGAATAAGTAAGGAGTAGATAGTACCAGGTAACAAGTATTTGGTAAAGAAAAAAAAAAAGGACCCACAAGGTAAACTCGTCATAGATCACACGTTAGTAGTGGTGCATATCCTCCCCAATCACATCGAACAACACCCACCAAAAAAACCCACCTGCTCCCGCAGAATGACAGATCTTGTGCTGACAGTAAAAAAAAGCCCCTAAGAGTCTTTCTAATTGTCCTAGGCCTGCTCACAGTGACTCATTGATCCTAACTCAGCCAGCGATGGTTGGGCCGGCCAGATACTAGAGACAGCTTTCCCGATAGATAATGAAAAGAAGACAGCCAGACAGACTGTAATAGAATCCTAAGAAAGATGGGAGTGATGTACTGGACATAGATCCTTAACCTATAACTAGGAATCATCAGTAATGTCTATTGGCTTTGCTTCAGGAGCTCTTCACAAAACAAGGGTCCCCCAAAAAACAGGAGCCACCCAAATGGAGAAGTCCACAAGAAATAGGAAAAAGAGCCCACATGTGCTTGTCAAGATGCCAAAATCTCTTAATGATAATTACAGGTGACAACAGGATGGCAAAAGACAGCCAACATGTTTTGGGGGGAACAACAATATCCTTTTATCAGGGCTTGAATAATGTAGCAACAAAAAGGGCCTGGATATAATTCTCTTGCAAGGGGAAGAATTGAAATGCAATTACACTCTTATTTTCTTATTTCAAGTAGCAGAAAAATCCTGACAGGGGTTCTAAACTTCCATTGTACTACTAGAAAATGTCTATAGACTATATACATTTCACAAGAACACCAGGATAGGGATCCTTAATTAACAACATACATTTATTTTCCTGAGAGCTAGTGAGACTTGAAAATGAAAGTCACATGGCTGAAATAAAGATCCTTATTCTTGTGTAAAAATGTTGTGATTTGAGTCTTAATTCCTTATTTTGGAGGGGGGAGGGGTGCTAGATATTTTTCCGGTTTTGACAAATAGAGAGAAATGGGGCAGTGGAAATTTTACTGTTGTTCTAAAGCCTCATTGACGCTTGCAATGACATACGTGCACCTATATGCATTTCTTTTTTTGTTTTTTTAATCAGAATTTATTTTAGATTTTTTTAAACACAAACATAGACACAAAAGACAGAAAAAAACCTAAAAAAAAAACTTATCAAACCTACAACAACAAGATCCCCCAGCCCCCCCCCACCCCCACCCGCCATTCATATATCAAACAATATATATGGAACCTATTTTGAAAGCAGACCTATGACTAAGCAGGCCTGTCCCCAACTTGAACTGAAACTCATAGGGTCTTGCCATAGTGACCAGATTGAGTCAAACCTCTTAGATGAATTTCTAAGAAAAAAAAAAATGTCCCTCATAAGAAATGCACTTGTTAAAATCAAAAATACAATAAAATAAGGCCGGAGAGTGCGGGGAAGTCCTCCTAAGGGCAATTTGTCGCTAAGCCACGAACAGTGCACGTATGACCATAGTCCACTTTGGTAGGTTGAGCAATGAACGATCAACATGGCCCAATAAACATGTAAGAGGATCCACTTAAAGGGTTTACATCTAAAATCCCGTTAACTTTACCCACAACCTCCGCCCAATACCTCAGAGATCCTCAATTACAGCATCTAGGGCAAGTCGAATCGGCTCTTAAGCCAACAGCACACAGAAATTCAGGGGTTCCATACACCCTATGCAATATAAAAACCTGGGTTAGCCTATGTGAAGGTTAAAGAGACACAATAGGAAGAGCCCGAAGAATCTCTTCCCAGGCATTGTTAGGAATAGGTCCAATATCTTGTTCCCACTTTGCTCTGGAGGGCAAATGAAATTTGTGAAAAGTGCTCTCTAATAGTAATAAATAGGTAGCAGAGATAAGGCCAAATAGGTAGCGGAGAAATGGTAGACGTTGCTTGAACTACTCTCTCGCACCGGAGGAAACAAAACAGGAGAAGTAGAAAACTGGGCAAGTAAAGCATGGCCTAACTACAAGAATTGATAGAACCATCTCTGGTTCAGGGGAAATTCCCATAACAGTTGCTCAAAGGATTTGAGTGTACCCTTCTCATATAATTGGGAAAGAGTAAGAACCCCCACCTGTTCCCAGCTCTGAAAACTCTGCATGGTCAATAGTTCAGGGAGCCTTTTATTGCCCCAAATAATACTTATTGATACCTTATTGAAGCCCCCATTAACTTCTTGGAAACATCCCACACCTTGAACAGCAGTACAAAGGTGGGCATGCCTGAAAGAGCAGAACACCCGACAACAGGGCATGTAACGATGGGCATCCCTGAAACTCAAAGGAAACTAAATGGTATGAGGCAGTAACTGAAATCTCTGAATCCCACACAGCTAAGTGCTGCAATTAATACATTTTCAGATTTGGAGCCGCTAGGCCCTCAGCCTCCTTTGGATATTGTAAAAGTTCCAATTCGACATGGGTGGCCTGTTCCTTCAATTCAGATTTCTAAATATGCCATTTACCTTGATGGGTGACACATGCCAGAGGGGTGACACCAGGGGCCGGGATTAGGTGGGGGCGGGAGGGGCTCCAGTCTCGGGCGGAGTGTGCTAGCATCGAGGGGGGCGCCAGTGGGCTGCTACAGTGTTGGCGATCACTAGCACGAAGCATTTGCCAACATCTCCTGTGGGGTGTCCCCATGTCTCCAGCGCAGTGATTGCCTACACTTTAGCAACTGGTATCTGTCCCAGCCAGCTGCATGTTAGCAGTGTCAGAGCGCCGAGGGAAGTTTCCTGCAGGTTCCTCCTCTACTTTTGGCGTATCTCGTGACAGGAGGAGGAGCCTGGGAAGGAGATCTCCCGGTGCTGAGGTCCCAGTAACTGATAACCGGTAAGTCTGTGCTGGGGGCAGGGATCTGAGGATTTGTGTAATAAGAGTAAGAATTTGAGCTGAGAGGGATTAAGAGTTTTTTTTAATGGGAAAATCTGGAGTGTCTTTGTATTGGGGGGGGTTGTGCTTGTAGGCGGGATTTGCATGGAGGGATTAAATAAGAGGATTTGTGCTGAGGATGGCTTGGGTGGGGGAATAAGAGAATTTGTGCGAGAAGAGGGATTTAATACTGAAAGGGGTATATGGGGGTGGGGATTTGTGATCAGAGGTGAGATTTGGGGGGTTCATAAGATCATTTCTGTAAGAAGGAGGGGTTTGGGAGGGATTTATGCTAAAAGGAGGGATTTGTGCTGAGAATGGGGGGGTCTGTGCAGGGAGGGGGGAGATGGGGGGATGATTTGTGCTGAGAGGGGGGATTTGGAAGGTAAAAGAATTTGTATAAGAAGGAGGGGTTTGGGGGGATTTATACTGGGAAGTGGGATATGGGGGGGCATTTTGTACTGAGAGGGGGGATTTGTGCTGAAAGGGGGTATATGGGGGTGAGGATTTTTGTTAAGGGGGGATATTGGGGGGCATTTGTGATGAGAAGAGGGATGAGGGAAGGAAAAAGAGGAATTATGCTAGGAGAGGGTATATGGGGGTAAGGGGCACTCTGCACTTAGTTCTTTAGACAATGGGGGGGATGACACTATGTTTTAACGCACCAGGTGACACCATCCCTAGTGACTCCACTACTTATGAGGAATCCAAACTGGGGAGTTGTGTAAAAAATATAAGAGCCATGACATCCAAATAATTTTAATTAAATTTATACATCCTATTTCTGAAAGGGGACATCTGCACCAAACTCTACTTTGAATTTGAAACCTTGTCAAAGGGACAACATTGTCCACAGTGTATGACAGGGGGATGCTGTCATGGTTACACCCAAATATTTAGGAGATGAAACTATTTTAAAATCTACAAGGCATGCCAGGGGCTCAATAGCAAGGGCGACTCCTGCCTAGTGCCACAAAAAAGCTTAAACAGAGAAGACTGCACGCCACTTATCCTGAGGGAAGCCCGAGGGGCTGAATACAATAATTGGACCCATTGACAAAATGTGGAGCCTAAGCCAAAATTTCTCTAGAACAGCCTAAAGATAGGGCCATTCTACACTGTATGCATTTGTAAGACATTTCTTAACCACTTCAGCCCCGGAAGATTTGGCTGCTTAATGACCAGGCCAATTTTTGCGATATGGCATTGCGTCGCTTTAACTGACAATTTTGTGGCCGTGCGACGCTGTACCCAAACAAAATTGACGTCCTTTTTTCCCCATAAATAGAGCTTTCTTTTGGTGGTATTTGATCGCCTCTGTGTTTTTTATTTTTTGCGCTATAAACAAAAAAAGAGCGACAATTTTGAAAAAAACACAATATCTTTTACTTTTTGCTATAATAAATATCCCACATTAAAAAAAAAAAATTCCTCAGTTTAGATGGGGAGGAATTCTTCTACATATTTTTGGTAAAAAAAAAAAAAAATTGCAATAAGCGTAAATTGATTGGTTTGCGCAAAGTAAATAGCGTCTACGAAATAGGGAATAGATTTATGGAATTTTTTTTATTATTTTTTTTTTACTAGTAATGGCAGCGATCTGCGATTTTTATCGGGACTTCGATATTGCGGCAGAGAAATCAGACACTTGACACGTTTTTGAGACCATTGACAATTATACAGCGATCAGTGCTATAAAAATGCACTGATTACTGTATAAATGTCACTGGCAGGGAAGGGGTTAACACTAGGAGGCGATCAAGGGTTTAACTGTGTTCCTCAGGTGTGTTCTAACTGTAGGGGGATGGGACTGACTAGGGGAAAAGAGAGATCGGTGTTCATACTTAGTATGAACACACGATCTGTCTCCTCTCCCCTAAAAGAACTGGGATTTGTGTGTTTACCCCCTGGTGACCAAAAGGGGAAGAAACGTAAGGCAACGTCATATTGCCCAGCCATGCCATTCTGCCGCAGTTAAACTGCGGCGGCTGGTCGGCAAGCAGTTAATACATATTGCATGTAATCATTTTGAATCGTATAGCTCACACTGAGCATTTGCAATACCTGCATTTTGGTGTATTCAGTTTAGCTGTGTTTAGAGAAAATAGTATTCTGTGTATCCAAGGCCTTTTTATACTGTGAATAGGTGTACACGCATGTAAATGTGATTACATTTAAAAAGAGGATAACTTGGTCTAGGAAGTTTTGTTATGCTTCAGTAATAATTTCTGTTGCACTAAATAAACAGAACACAGGAGGCTGTAATGTGACTGTAGCCTAAAGCCCTATCCACACGGCTGTCAAAAAACACGTGTTCAGGTGTGATTAGAGCTTATTTTTAATGCATCTGGAAGCATATAGGGCTTGTTTACACTTGCATCCATTAGTAACACACATTAAAGCTCCTACCGCCTTGACATGCATTTTTTATGCTTTTTGAAGCTTTAATGAAGCTTGACAAATAACCTGTCTGTGTTGGTTTTCTATTTTTTCCAATACATGAAATACAAAGCAAAGCTAACTCTGAAGGGCCCCTCTTTTCCGCTGCTGGTGCATTTAGGGAGCGCTTTGATAGACATGACTATGGAGGCTTTGGTGATGTGGTGAAACACCAAGAAAGCAACATAGGGTATAATTCCTAAAGCATAGCAAAGCAGTTTAAAATTAACAGTGTGTGCAAGTAACCATTTTATTTAGTGATAGCTGCTTTGGCTCACCTTCACAGTGCTTCAAAAACAAGAGTCAAAGTCCACATTCTGAAGCAAGTGTAAACAAGACCTTAATACTTTACTGTGAATGAATGCACACCAAGACGTGGGTACATTTAAACACAGCCAAAAGTGACCTCAGAAAAGTTGTTTATACTTCCCAGATAACATCTGCGTTTAACCACTTCCCTTTCAGCGACGTACCCGTGCGTCATTGGATATTCGGTGGTTGTACCGGGATGATGCCTGCAGCTGCAGGCATCACTCCGGTATTATTTTTTTAGAGCGGTCGCTCTCTTGTAATAGCAATCAGAGCGGCTAACCAGCCACTCGATTGCTATTACAAACAGCAGCTGCCTTCAAAGGCTCTCTCGGGCTCTCCCGTCCCACCGGGAGACATGAGTGACCAGCCGACGCATTCACCAGCTGGCCAGACAGCCAAGTAAAGCTGGGACCGGCTTTAATCAGCTATCCTTAATAGTAACCTGGAAGTAATGACATCACATCACTTCCGTTTGCTCAGAAACCATCTGCGCAATTTTTTTAAAAATTGAAAGCATTCAGAAACACCAATCTTGGTATCTTGAATGCTTTTAAGTGCAGAAGAGGGATTTGGGGTCTTTTAGATCCCAGATCTCTACATAAAGAGGATCTGTCGCATGCCTATTGCTGTCACAAGGATATTTACATTCCTTGTGAAGCAATAAAAGTGATCAAAAAAAATTAAAGCAACAGTGTAAAAAAAAAAAAATGAATACGTAAAGTCCCCCCATGCCCCATGTTTGTGTGCAAAGGTGATTGCACGCTTTGGTCATGCACGCACACAAACAGCAATTGTCCCAGACATGTGAAGTATCGCCACGAAAGTCAGATCATGGGCAGTAATTCTAGCACTAGACTTCCTCTGAAAATTCAAAGTGGTAACCTGTAAAGGCTTTAAAAGCGTTGCCTATGGATAGTAAAATGTACGCCGTATGTTGCCGTTGCATGGGCATGCACAGTTTTAAACTGGGACATGTTTGGTGTCTATTTACTTGGCATAACTTCAACTTTTATATTTTACATAGAAATTGGGTTATGTTTTTTTTGCATTAAAAATGTAAAAAATGTTGCATTTAAATTCAAAAAAGTGTATTTCTTCCCAAAAAATTGTGTTTGAAAACAGCTACACAAATGCCGTTTGACATAAAAAATTGCAAAACCCACCAATTTATTCTCTAGGGCCTCTGCTTTAAAAAAAATATATAATCTTTGGGGCTCTAAGTAATTTTCTAGCAAAAAATACTGATTGTTACACGTGAACAAAAAGTGCCAGAAAAGGCCCGGGCTGGAAGTAGTTAAATGTGCCAAATGTGTTTTTGTCTTTTGGTAGATTGGTGAGCATCAGGTATCACAAATGATGTGTATCTGTATTGTTGGACACAGTGATTGACAATGTAAATGGAATGTATTTTTTTTTCTCTTACTTTATGTTTTTTTGTGAATGAGTAAGTACTAAGTCCTCCACCTGCAGACCCCCCAAAGTAAGTGAGTAAGTACTAAGCCCTCCACCTGCAGACCCCCAAAACCACCTTGCCTGGGTTGTGTGGAAGAGGCCCTTGTCCTCATCAAAATGGGGACGAGGTACCCCATCAAGGATAAGGGTTTGGTACAGATGAAGATAATCTCCAGCCACTCTGTTTATGAACAAAATGAAGTGGCTGGCATTTTGAACACACTTTTTTTTCTTTGTAAATATCAGTTTTTCTGCAGCAGGTTGTATATTGTACATCATACAGATGCACTACTTCACAGATAGGGTTAGGGCACCCCCCAGGCATATTGTTTAGTACAATTTAGGATTTTTTTTGTTTTTAATGTTTCACTTTAAGCATTACTAAAATAGCTGCTCTATGTCAAACTGAATTTTTAAGTGTTTTCTTGCTTTGGTACATGTTCATCACACCAGTGCCCAACCCCCCATGCCATTTCATTGACAATCCCTTGCCTTTTAGCCTAAAAAATTAGCATTACTGTTTTTTTTTTTTATAAAGCTCCCATTGACTTAAATGGGGTTCAGATTTGGCACCCAAACTTTAGTAATGTTTGCCGAACCTGCGAGAAATGTTCATCTCATCACTACCCCAAACTCATAGAAACAGAGAAAAGTGACGGTCCATCAAGTTTACCCATTTTCTTTTTATATACATGTTTTGTATTTCTTTTTCATTACATTTTTTGACTGAGTATAGATCTATGGTTGTCCCAAGCATGTTGACTCACTACCTCTGCTGGACTTTTATTCCAAGCATCAACTCTCCTTTCAGTAAAATGAATACTTTCTAAGATTTGTTTTAAAATTTCCTCCTGGCAGTTTGAGGTCATGTACCTGTGTTCTTGATTTTGGTTTCATATTGTAATTACTGCCCCCTCCCCCAGTACACAGCTTGCCCCCCCCCAATTCTGCCCCAGTCCTCCACCCATGCCCACATCCCCCCCCCCATCCATTATAAGGTGGCACAAGGAGGAGTTGCTGCATAGTTGCCAACATTGTAAAAAAAAAAAGTGGGACACTTTTGTGGCTGTAGGCGGAGCCGTACAATAATTAGGGGGCGGGGCATTCGTTTGTAGGCGTGGCTTAGCAAAAATAAGTGTGGCGAAAAATGGGCGTGGTTTACGCGTCATAGTGGGCGTGGCTTAAATGGGCGTGGCTCAAGAGGGTGTGGTTAGAGTCTGAGATGAATGAGGGATGGAGAGGGAAAGGGAGAGAGGGAAAGGGGGAGAGGGAAAGGGGGAGAGGGAAAGGGGGAGAGGGAAATGACGGGACAGCAGCCCCAGATCCTACACAATAAAAATATGTGTATTCTAGAAAGTTTAACAATCAGCAGATAAAGATACTCCAGACACCTGGTGTTAGCACTTCAATCATCCTGGCACCATGATGTTATTGTGTCAGGATGATTGAAGTGCAGTATTTCTATTATTACAATGTAATATAAAATTAAATCATTCAACTCACCATAATGCAGAATCAGTGGGAGCCCTGAGCGTGTCACTAGCCACGTCGCCTGCCCCCGGCAGAGTCCGTCCTCACATCAGGTGTCCCCGGCAGAGCCCCCCCTCGCATCAGGTGTCCCCGGCAGAGCCCCCCTCACATTAGGTGTCCCCGACGGAGCCCCCCCTCGCATCAGGTGTCCCCGGCGGAGCCCCCCCTCACATCAGGTGTCCCCGGCGGAGCCCCCCCTCACATCAGGTGTCCCCGGCGGAGCCCCCCTCACATCAGGTGTCCCTGGCGGAGATCCCCCTCACATCAGGTGTCCCTGTCGGAGCCCCCCCTCACATCAGGTGTCCCTGTCGGAGCCCCCCTCACATCAGGTGTCCCTGGCGGAGCTCCCCCTCACATCATGTGTCCCCGGCAGAGCTCCCCCTCACATCAGGTGTCCCTGGCGGAGCCCCCCCCTCACATCAGGTGTCCCTGTCGGAGCCCCCCCCTCACATCAGGTGTCCCTGTCGGAGCCCCCCCCTCACATCAGGTGTCCCCGGCAGAGCCCCCCCTCGCATCAGGTGTCCCCGGCGGAGCCCCCCCTCACATCAGGTGTCCCCGGCGGAGCCCCCCCTCACATCAGGTGTCCCTGGCGGAGCCCCCCTCACATCAGGTGTCCCTGTCGGAGCCCCTCCCTCACATCAGGTGTCCCTGGCGGAGCTCCCCCTCACATCAGGAGTCCCTGGCGGAGCTCCCCTCACATCAGGTGTCCCTGGCGGAGCCCCCCTCACATCAGGTGTCCCTGGCGGAGCCCCCCCTCACATCAGGTGTCCCTGGCGGAGCCCCCCCTCACATCAGGTGTCCCTGGCGGAGCTCCCTCTCACATCAGGTGTCCCTGGCGGAGCCCCCCCTCACATCAGGTGTCCCTGGCGGAGCCCCCCCTCACATCAGGTGTCCCTGACGGAGCCCCCCTCACATCAGGAGTCCCTGGCGGAGCCCCCCTCACATCAGGTGTCCCTGGCGGAGCTCCCCCTCACATCAGGTGTCCCTGGCGGAGCCCCCCTCACATCAGGAGTCCCCGGCAGAGCCCCCATCACATCAAGAGTCCCCCAGTGGAGCCCCCCCTCACATCAGGTGTCCCCCAGTGGAGCCCCCGCTCACATCAGGTGTCCCCCAGTGGAGCCCCCCTCACATCAGGTGTCCCCCAGTGGAGCCCCCCCTACAATTTACCACAGCGACGTGCGCCCCCCCTCCCCTACCTCAGAGTCTGCCGGTCTTTTTGAATTCCGCATGGATGGCAAAACCCCCGCCCCTTTCCCTGGCAGCGGGGCGGGGGTAGCCGGAGTGAGGCGGGGCGTAGCGGGGCGGAGAGGGGCGGAGGGTGGGCGGAGTGAGGCGGGGCAGAGCGGAGGGTGGGCGGAGTGAGGCGGGGCGGAGGGTGGGCGGCGTCGGAGGAGCTCCGTCTAGCCCCCCCCCAGTCGTCTTCAAGCTTCTTCAAGATGGCGGCCGGCGGAGACAATGTCTCCACCGGTCGCAGACCTCTAGCGGCGGCGGCGGCGGGTGGCAAAAATCAAAAACCGGATTTTTCGGGACATTTACCGGGACACAAAAAATTCGTGAATGGAGTGTAAGTCCCGGGAATGTCCCGGGAAATCCGGGACAGTTGGCAAGTATGTTGCTGTGGGGAAACAGCTAGTACTCACCTGACAGTGCAATGGAGAAGTCTTCAGTGCCAGCTTTGGGCAAGGACCGCATGAGTTGCTGCTACCACAAGGCTGGTATGACTGACATCTTCCTCTGTATCCTATGGATAGTGCAGGTCTGTGTCTGAGCCACCCGAAGGGGCACATCGTCACTTGTAAACTCAGAAGCCAGCAGAGATTGTGTAGAAAACTTCCTCTATCAGACTCTATATTTACAAATGACAAGTCAATGAGCACAGAGCATAGGGCCAGTGCTGGAGGTGGCAATACAGAGTACACTGCATTATACTAGGCTGTTGATGTATTTTCATTCTAAGTGCTTCTGGTCATATACAACTCAGCTATGTGAAAAGCAAGCACAAGAGTGATAAGCCCCTTGTGGTGTGCTAAATTACACAGGATCATCCACAAATTGTAGCTTTGGTAACCTTGGGCTTTGTGTGCATACATTCATCCTGTGCAAAAACAAGATGTTAGGATTGCATTAATGATGAAATCACAATGAAAGGAAAGGTAAAATATTGTATTATTCTTTTCAACAGAGCATTTTGTGTGGAGTTCACATTTTGAGTCACTCAAATATGCACACCATAGACTTAGCTATTTATCTCCAATTCAGGGTTTTCAGCAACAGTAATGAAGAATAATGAGATACTGTAATGTGATAGAAACCAGACCTGCATTCTGCCTTTGGTATCATCGTTCTTCCTTTGCATTCGTCCATATCTTAAATATTTAGTTGATTTTTTTTAACTGTACATTTTAAAATTCTGAATACATATATAAAAATAAACATAACATACAGTGGATACCTTTTTTTTGCTCATTCCAGTAAAAGTAAATGATTTGGTATTTGCTCTTGATCACCGCCTCTACAGTCCTTTTACACTTCATTCCTCCTTAACAGCTGCAAATAGGTTATTTAAAATGACAGGGTCACACATCTACACACTCATGAACACATGTAAACGTTTTTCCTTTTCTTTTTTTACATAAAGTGATCTCCAGGAAACATCTAAATATATAGCTAAAGTACTTTTATTAAACCTTTTTACCAACCAAAAGATTAGTATGTTTACCCTCTTAGTCCAGGGCTTTATGCAGCCCTACCAGACAGCACAGGCAGGCTGATTTCCTGACTTTTCTCTACTTGCAGATAAGCAATGTACCTTGGTCACTCACCTGCCCATAGCCTGTATTCTGACAATCAAATAACAGCAGCAAAGTGATGAGTTCACTCTGCTCTCCTCTCCGGTTAGCCTGCCCCTTGTTAGAGCATGTACACCCATGACTGGGCTTATTGTTACTCTTTTTTGCTTAGTGCTTCTGTTTAGAAAAAAACATATTAAATGGTTTTTAATTTGCATGCATTTTATTTAATTGTATTACTATCACAAGAGGGCTAACAAGCCCCCTATAACCTAGTACACACGGGCTAAATGTCGGGTGGCATTGGTCAGTTCAATAGAAACCAGCCGACTTTCCGCCCGTGTGTACTGCTAGCTTCTGTCGAAGGGGCATCACCAAAAGAGGTCTACCGAGAAGGGGTTAGCCATTGTCTTAAAGTAAAAATTGACATTTCAGTAAAAGGTCTAGGTCCTAGGTTGGGTATTTTTGGTAGGAAAGGCCTGCACATCAGTCAGCCCATAGAGCAAATTATGAGGCTACCACTAAGATAAGATACTTTATTGTCATTGTAACAAGTCACAATGAAATTGCTTCATAAAAAATAAATCAAAAATCAACAATAACACTACATACTACTTTAGTCCCATACACTCCCCCCCCTCCCCCCTCCACCTAGTAAGAGCAGTATGAACAGTATCGCAGTAGGTGACTAGTCATCATTTTGACTATCTCCCTTTCCCCAAAGCTTAATTTACAGACTTAATTGCTCTTGGGGAAAAACTTTCCCTAAAGCAATTTGTCCTCACCCCAATGTTTCTGAAACGTCTGCCCTATAGCAACAGTTCAAAAAGATGATGTCCGGGATAGGACAAATCGCTCACTATCTTTTCAGCTCTTCTGGTACAGCATGACTGATAAATTTCATCTACGGAGACAAACTCACAACTTACTCTGCACAGATTTTGCGATTCTCTGAAGAGCAGCTTTTTTAGCTATGGTACAGTTCCACTACCAGGCCAGAATGCAGTAAGTTAAACACACTCTCAATAGAGGACTGGTAAAAGGACTGTAGGATACTTTTACCTAGGCCCTGTTTCCTTAGGAGATGCAAAAAATACAAACATTGTTGACACTTTAGTGACAGGTCTTACGTTTAATGACTAAGATAAGTTCTCAGTGATATGGACACCTAAAAATTTAAAAAGAGGGACTCATTCTACCAATACTTCTTCTTCTTCTCTAATATAGAGTGGTGGCAAAACTGTTTTTTTCTTCCTGAAATCTATTATCACTTCCTTGGTCTTCCCTGTATTCAAGGACAGGTTGTTATTCTCACACCATTCTGTTATGTTCTGTTATGTGACCATGCATCTGTGCTAAGAACTGAAACACATGCACAATCCATTTAGCTCAGATACAGTACATGGATCCACTATATCCTCGTCTTAACCACTTCAGCCCCGGAAGAATTTACCCCCTTCCTGGCTAGAGCACTTTTCGCGATTCGGCACTGCGCCGCTTTAAGTGACAATTGTGTGGTCGTGCGACGTTGTACCCAAACAAAATCGACGTCCTTTTTTTCCAACAAATAGAGCTTTCTTTTGGTAGTATTTGATCGCCTCCTTGGTTTTTATTTTTTGCGCTATAAACAAAAAAAGCAACAATTTAAAAAAAAAAATTTTTTTACTTTTTGCTATAATAAATATCCCCCCAAAATATTGATTGGTTTGCGCAAAAGTTATAGTGTCCAAATAGGGGATAGATTTATAGCATTTTTATTATTATTTTTTTTTTAGTAATGGCGGCGATCTGTGATTTTTATCGTGACTGTGACATTTTGACACATTTTTGGAACCATTGGCATTAATACAGCGATCAGTGCGATTAAAAATGCATTGATTACTGTAAAAATGTCCCTGGCAGTGAAGGGGTTAACACTAGGGGGCAGTGAAGGGGTTAACTGTGTGGGAGGTGATTCTAACTGAAGGGGACTAACTAGAGGAAGTGACGGATGGTGGTTCCTAGCTAAAAGGAAAACACTATCTGTCACTCCTGTCAGAACAGAACAGGGAAGTGTGTGTTCACACACACTCATCCCTGTTCTGTCTCTCCTGGTCACGATCTCTCGTGGCCAGCATTCATCGCGACCGTCGGCCACAAGCATCAGCACCGCCACTGTATAGTTACGTGGTTTCGTGCAGGGGAGCCAACCTGCCACAGTGAAACTGCGGCGGCTGGTCCGCAAGCGGTTAAAGCAAGGATGCCACTGCTGGAATATGGGTTCATATCAGCAAAGCAGGGGCTTGCATGTTTTCTGATGCTCTTGTTTCAGAGATACCAGCCTACAAGATATAGGCATTGAACAAGGACTTCATAGCATAAGGCTATCTTTTAAAAATGTAATTAATTGACTGTGGATAAAATATTTAGGCTGGATTCACACTGTATCATGTGCACTGCAGCATGTAAGGTAAATTATGAATGAACTGGTCTAATCTGGGCCAGATCTATGTTCACCTAATCCAGGAAATGTATCTCTAATAAGTATCCGTAACTATCACTCATATCCCATCCTCTGGAACTCCTTACTCCAATCTGTCTGACTATCTCCTCTCCTATCCTGTTCGCCCTTAGATGATCCCTAAAAATGCATCTCTTTGGGGAGGCCTATATTGTCATTAACTAATAAACTGTACGTTCACTTTCTTCATCAGATCATCCCTAACATTTGTTATGTTTTAAATAACTTGACATTCCTTTTTAGACTGTAAGATCTCACAAGCAGGGAGTTATGATCCATCTTGTATTGATTTGTATTGTAACTGTGCATTTTTGTAAAGTTCTCAAACTGTTGGAGCTATATAAATACCGAATAATGATCATAATAATCATCATCATTGAATTATGTTTTATGCTTGGCAAATTGTTGAGACTGTGGTTAAGTAAGTAATGTTCATTTTAAAAGTAATGAATAACTGGTGGCACCACTGACCGTTGTAAACCTGATACTAAACCTGCAGGGCAACTACTAAATTATGGTTGTGACAAACAAAGAAGAATGTCTGCTGTCATATCATTTAAAAAAATTCTGTTATAAAAATGTGATAAACGATTTGTTAGTGTGTTATGGTAACCCTTAACTACCGAGAATCAAAATAACCATTCCAAAGAACATTCCATCTGGTTAAAGATAAAACGGAATCTAAATTTCTTGCTGTAGCAAACTTGAAAATGAGATACACTTATTTTTTTATCATCCTTGTAAGACACAGGGAAAGTGTTGGAAATGTTTAAAGTCGTGGATAATTTCTCTTCACTTGATATGTACTACTCAATGTGAATTGGATGAGCTTCCATTGCTTCGAATGTAGCAAAGCTGAGCAATGGTAGACTATGGGGGAGATTTTCTAAAACTGGTTCACTAAGAATCTGGAGCAGATGGCAATGGTAGCCAATCAGCCTCTTACTTCAGCTTGTTCAATTAAGCTTTGGCAATAAAACTGAATGGTTACTATTCAGAGTTAAACCAGATTTTGCACTCTCCAGCTTTAGTAAATAACCCCCTATATCTGTATCTTTTTGTTATTAACATATATAAATTGCTAAACATATGACTTTTCAGCAACACTGGTATCTTTTTATGCAAGACTGTTGTATGAAATGTCAAAGTTGATCGATTATAAACGCAGTAAACATTTTTTGGTTCTGGCGCCTGATGTAGTAGTTGCATCTCATGTACACTCTAGTTCCACACAACTGTAAGCCTGCCTTTAAAACATACTGAAGCCCTCAACTGAGTCAGGGAACGTACTCAGACCTTACCCACCACCTTACCCAACAAGCAGGAATGGACATTTTTGGCCTGTCTATAAAGCCCTATCACCCTGCTGATCATCAACTCAAAAAAGGTGCAAAACAAAGTAAGGATCTTGTGGCTGTTAGACAGCTTACCTCACCACCTGCCATGCCTGGAGACTGTGCCTCAGACGAAGAAAATATCTGCAACCCAACTACAGTAGCCAAGATGGAAAAACCCATCAATTAGAAGGGGGTACATGTGGCAGTTTTTAAATGTATCAAATTGTTTCACCGTGACTTATTGGAACAAGCCCAGCATATAACTGAAGCCAACATCCTAGAGAAAGTATCCAGCTTGGAAAATTGATAGGGAAGGAACAACCTTCACATCATAAGTCTACTGGAACACTACTACAAACTATACTGCAAACCATGAGTTCTCATAACATATAATTTGGGTTGGGCTTAGAACAATGGTGCAAAGTAGAGAGGATACACCAAGTTGGACTCCTCCATCCCAATGTTGCTTTCCACATCTGGTTATTTATAAGATACCTTGACTACAATGACAAGACAACTATCTTAAAATGGTTGTAAAGTCAGAAGGTTTTTTATCTCAATGCATTCTATGTGCAGCAGCCCCGCTAATACTTACCTGAGCCCATCTTGATCCAGTGATGTTGCAGGAGTGTCTTGGCTGCCCTGGACTCTCCTTCCTCATTGGCTGAGATAACAGCTTGTGCCATTGTCTTCCGCTGCTGTCAAAGTCAGTGAGCCAATGAGGACAGAAAGGGGACGGGGCCGAACCACAGCTCCATTTCTGAATAGACACACAGCATCATGGCTCTGGTGCCCCCATAGCAAACTGTTTGCTGTGGGGGCACTCGGCAGGAAGGAGGGGCCAGGAGCACCGGCAAGGGAACCGAGAAAAGGAGGATCTGGTCTGCTCTGTGGAAAACTACTTCACAGAGCAGGTAAGTTTGACATGTTTGTTATTTTTATAGAAAAAAAACTGAGGCTTTAGCATCACTTTAAGAGCCTTTAGAAATACAGAATCTCTGAGCACCCTAACTTGCCTTTTCAACAGACAGCCAGCATCTCTGATGTACAGACACACACACACACACACACACAAAACACCCCTCCCCCATTATCACAGCTGCATTAACTAACTTACTTCCATGATGTTTGGAGATTGCACAACCCACTTTTACATGTCCACAAATCACTATCACAACTAGACCATTTTGCTCACAGTCTCGACTCCCTGTCTTTGGGCTGTTCTCTGAATAATGTGTCCCACATGCCAAACACCACATCATATACTTGGTCTTTGAAATAGGTAGGCTACCATCTACCTTGTACTACCTTAATTATGAATCTCTTATAACATAAATCACCAAAGAACTAGGGAGTTGGGCAAATCTACCTATTGGCAGAGGCCATCATCAGAAATGGTAGGTATTTAAGACCCACTCCAAACAATCCTGCTCCTCTTAAATCACCAAAAATATAATATTTTTGAGTTGTCCTTTCCCAAATTTTGTGGAACTCCAAGCTCCCTTGAATTTCATTAAGTAAATTAATGTTGCAAATAATGGAGGGAAACATGGGCATACTAAATATCAAAGCATGCAATCCAGCATTCTTTGCTCGTTATGTGCTCGACTGGATAAAGTAAGCTTGACACCACTTTAACCAAACAGTGGAAACTGGCATCACTAAATCGTGGTAACTATTGGTGTTCCTCCACACCACAATTCCCAAACTACCACCTCATCTCAAAAAGAAAGCTCTATTTGGGGATATAATCATAAACTTGAGGGAATCCAGAATAAAATTGAACTTCCTTTTCTCTTTTTCAAATTATCTACAAATAAAAGGCAGCCCTCAATTTTCTTAGGGGCAGGAGCAACAAGCCAACTCCCTATTGAAAGAAAAGGGAATCACAGTTATTGGAAACCTCTTTGATTTGACCACCCTCAGACCCTTATCTTTCACCATGCTTTGCAGCCAATACAACCTACCAAAATTCAAACACTACTGAAAAGGCTAATTTTTCGGAGAAATCTGCGCTATGGAATATGGATTGAATAATTAAACCAGCTGCTTACACCAAATCTGCCCTAGAGCAGAATATAAACAAATGCAGACTGATAAAGGTTTGGCGCTACAATGCTAGCTCAATATATGTGTGAAAAGGGGACAACTCACCCCATGTACCCTAAGGGTACGGTTAACAAAATATCCAGATATGTATATATATATATACACACACACACCATTTTATACTATAGGTATTCGCAAAATGAATGCTTTACTACTATCAATGAATCCCAAAAACAGTGGTTCATAAGGCTATATCCACATATATATATTAAATAGCATGCCAACAGTCCATAGACAATCTCTTTATTGTCAGATCTATATAAACGTGCAGGAAATAAAGTGCTGGAAAAAGTGCGCTCTTCATGCAAATCTGTGCCATTCATGCTCCCCCCCCCCAGGTCTGCATTAACCAAAAATTGTTCACCCCTTATCCCTAAGAGAGTCAAAAACACTTGTGGATGACACTTCCTTCTGCTCCAGGCTGTATTCATGATCTCCTTCAAGCTCCCATTTGAAACTTCTCTCTCCCTCCTCCTCTCAATAGGACCACATGGGACAGATTAAGAGAGGACACTCTCCATAGTGGTAAACCATTTTTTTGTTAAAATAAACCATTAAAAATGCACTTAGATACGTCAAGGGCAATTGGGCTTTAAGAAAACTCTGTCAGACCGGTTATGAAACAGGAAGTGACGTATTTCACAGTACCCTTAGGGTACATAGAGAGGAGATGTATTATAGTACATATTAATTTATCCCCCTTTCACACATATTTGAGCATGCATTGTAGCGCCACACCTTTATCAGTCTGTACTGGAAAAATGAGACAAGGGATCAGATTTCTCTGTTAAATCACATATACTGGAAACTTTACAATATAGGCACACATATTTCCCTGAGGAAGATGTATATGGGATATATATGGGACATTTTTACAAGGTTATATGCATGTAAGAAAGTGTGTTATAAATGAAACATGAAGGAAAACTCAATTTAAGATACTACACACAGTTTATTATGCCTTATATTATTTTTCATAGGCTTAAACCCCTACTCAGAACTTTGAAATGCCCAAAGTGTGGCTTAGGCAGTGCAACTCTAAAATGTTGTCTCTACTTGTATAGCAGCCAATGAGTCAACCCAAATAAGGATCCTTGTATATGCCTTTTTCTCTTGTTGGTCACTTCTGCAGTATCTGCAGCATGAGAACAAACTGAATACACACCTGCCTGTTATTAACAAATAGGGAAATCATGTTAAACTGGCTTTCCACCAAACATTCAACACTAACTTAACTAGGCTGTAAGGACTTTCATCTGGAAAGAAAAAATCATTAAGGAGCTAAACATGAACAAACTTATAAAAAAAAAATAATAATAATAATAATAATAATGTTGCTACAGCTAGCGTCCATTTATAATCCATTTTTTTTCTATAAACAGGATTTAGGATCCATTGTACAATAGGGTTGCTACATCATCCCTTTCATCCAGGACACACATTAATTACACAGGTTCTGTGGCTGATTTAGGTGCTAATTAAACTCACTTGGTGCCTTATCTACATTAAATCAGCCTCAGAACCTGTGTAATTATTGTGTCCTGGATTTAAGGGATGATGTGGCAACCCTATTGTACAACCATTTACAGGGATGAGCTTCGTGTTCGAGTCGAACCCATGTTCAACTCGAACATCGTGTGTTCGGTCGTTTGCTGAATTACGAACGATATGGACCATTCGCGCCAAATTCGAGTGGTGCGTCATGGCCCATAATTCACTGCGGCATTGCAGTGCATTGGTGGCTGATGATTGGGCAAGCATGCACTATGAAACGCATGCTTGGCCAATCACAGTGCCGTCGGTACAGAGAACCATAATTGGCCAAAGCCAGGGTGGCCAAAAATGGCTCAGGGAGTTTACTACATGCCCCACACTATATAAGGCCACCTACACGGCGGCCCTGTGTAGTGTGTTCCGGCATTGAGAGAGAGATAGATAAACAGAAAGACAGTGACATTTGATTTAAGTCAGTTAGCTAAGTCAGTTAGCTGCACTTACAGTGTATTGTGTGTATATATATATATATATATATATATATATATATATATACACACTCACCGTATTCAGTTTAGCTAGATCCGTTCCTGTTATTCTCTTCCTACTACTGACAGGCAGGCAGGAGTTTTTACAGTATTTACAGCTACCTGAAGAAAATTGCTGGTGTTCTTCTGATCCTATTAGTCCTATTAGTTACAGTATTTACAGTTAGTGTAGTGCGTCCTCTGCACAGTGTGCACCTAAAGCTACCTGAAGAAAATTAGTGGTGTTCTTCTGATCCTATTAGTACAGTACCGCAGGAAGTTGCAGTATTTACAAGTTAGTGTAGTGCATCCTCTGCACAGTGTGCACCTAATGCTACCTGAAGAAAATTAGTGGTGTTCTTCTTATCCTATTAGTACAGTACCGCAGGCAGCTGTAGTATTTACAAGTTAGTGTAGTGCGTCCTAAGCACAGTGTGCACCTAAAGCTACCTGAAGAAAATTAGTGGTGTTCTTCTGATCCTATTAGTGCAGTACCACAGGCAGCTGCAGTATTTACAAGTTAGTGTAGTACGTCCTCTGCACAGTGTGCACCTAAAGCTACCTGAAGAAAATTAGTGGTGTTCTTCTGATCCTATTAGTACAGTACCACAGGCAACTGCAGTATTTACAAGTTAGTGTAGTGCATCCTCTGCACAGTGTGCACCTAAAGCTACCTGAAGAAAATTAGTGGTGTTCTTCTGATCCTATTAGTACAGTACAGCAGGCAGCTGCAGTATTTACAAGTTAGTGTAGTGCATCCTCTGCACAGTGTGCACCTAAAGCTACCTGAAGAAAATTAGTGGTGTTCTTCTGATGCTATTAATACCACAGGCAGGCAGCTACAGTATTTACAGTTAGTGTAGTGCGTCCTCTGCACAGTGTGCACCTAAAGCTACCTGAATAAAATTAGTGGTGTTCTTCTGATCCTATATTAATACCACAGGCAGGCAGCTACAGTATTTACAGTTAGTGTACTGTGTCCTCTGCACAGTGTGCACCTAAAGCTACCTGAAGACAATTGCTGTTGTTCTGCCCCTGTTAATACCACAGGCAGGCAGCTACAGTATTTACAGTTAGTGTACTGTGTCCTCTGCACAGTGTGCACCTAAAGCTACCTGTGAAGACAATTGCTGATGTTCTCATACTAATAATACTACAGGCAGGCAGTTGATTCTGCTAGCTGCAGTATCAGTATATATATACATCTCAGCTTTGTGCAGCTACATCTCACTGCAGGCCATTAGTATGTCTGGAAGGCCAACAAGGAGAGGTAGACAGTCACAAGCCAATAAAAGAGAGCAAGCAGGCTCTGTGTCTAGAGGCAACAGTGCTGGTCGTGGAGACGGTGCATCCTCATCAGCACGTGGCCGTGGGACACGCTTGTCCTTTTTTTCGGCAGCTGGCCGTGTTGAGCCGCAACATGCGCAAAACTTGGAGAAGTGGATGACAAAGCCGTCCTCATCCTCCTCATCCTCTCTCACCCAATCTCAGGGTACTTTGTCTGGCAAAGCAGCTGCCAACGCGGCCTCTTCCCTGGGCCCAATGGCATCAGTCACTCCTTCCCTAGCCCAGATCATGCCCTTCTGAACCCCGAACTGTTTGACCACAGTGTTGGGTACATGCTCCAGGAGCATGCCCAGCGTTTTGTAGACTCCGATGATGGTACCCAGCTAGAGGAAGGCAGTAACGTGAGCCCAGAGAGAGGGGGTGCCCAAGAAGGACAGCAATATGGCAGTCATGTTCCCCCAGCTGCAGCGTACTGCCAGCTTTGCTTCAGTGATGAGGAGTGAGGGGATGATGAGGTCACTGACTCCACCTGGGTGCCTGATAGGAGAAAGGAGGAGGAGGCACATCACCAACGAGGCAGGATGCCCTCCAGGGGCCAGCTTAAGGGCAGCACACCGTCTGGATCACACCGCAGAGCTCCACATGTGCAGGGCGCTGCTGTCTCTGCGTGTTAGTCCAAAAGTTCTTTGGTGTGGGCCTTTTTTGAGACGAGTGCATCAGATCCCACCGCTGCTATTTACAATATATGTCTCAAGCATATCTCGCGTGGCCAAAACATCTCCCGCTTGGGCACCACATGCTTGACCAGACATATGTTGACCTGCCATGCAGTTAGTTGGCAAGCGTGCATAAAAGACCCACACCAAAGAACAAAGAGGACCTCTCCTTTCTCCTCATCAACTGGGATCTCTAACCCCACTATACCTTCAGTCCTCTCTGAGACCTGCACTGAGAGGAATGAAGGTGTAGAATTAGGTGTGTCACAGCCAAGTACTTGGGGGCAATCTGCTATTGGTACACCGATGTCAGATTGTACCAGGCAAATTTCCCTGCCCCAGCTGCTGCACCGCTGAAAGAAGTTCGCTCCCAGCCATCCACATGCCCAGTGGTTGAATGCTAGCTTGGCTAAAATGCTAGCACTTCAACTGCTGCCCTTTCAGTTGGTAGACTCTGCCCTCTTCCGTGAGTTTGTGGAATGTGCGGTTCCTCAGTTGCAGGTTCCCAAACACCACTTTTTCTCACAGAAGGCGATTCCAGCTCTCTACCGGCATGTGGAAGGCAATGGCTTGGCCTCTCTGGACAGGGCGGTCAGTGGTAAGGTGCATATTACCGCTGACTCATGGTCCAGCAGGCTTTCACTGCACAATGGGTGACTCTTCTGGCAGCTGGGAAGGATGCAGGACAGGGTGCAGTAGTGTTGGAGGTTGTTCCACCACCACGCCTCCAAAATACTACTAGTGGTATTTCTTTCACACCTCTCTCCTCCACCCCCTCCTCTTCTTCCTCCATGGCCTCTTCCTGTGCTGATTTGTCTTCGGAACCAGCGTTGCTCTGCAAGCACGCAGGCCAAAAGATGCCATGCGGTGCTTGAGCTGGTGTGCTTGGGGGACAGAAGCCACACTGGGGCAGATATTCTGTCAGCTCTGCAGGGGCAGGTTCAGAGGTGGTTGATGCCACACCAGCTTAAGGCAGGTATGGTGGTTTGTGACAATGGCACCAACCTCCTCTCCGCCCTCTGACAGGAACAACTGACCCATGTGCACTGTTTGGCTCTCGTTCCTAACTTGGTGGTGCAGCGGTTCTTGGGCAGGTACCCAGGCTTACAGGATGTCCTGAGGCAGGCCAGGAAAGTCTGTGTGCATTTCTGCAGGTTATATAATGCCAGTGCTCGGCTGGCTGACCTCCAAAAGGAATTTAACCTGCCCAAGAACCGCCTAATCTTTGACATACCCACCAGGTGGAACTCAACGTTGGCCATGCTGCAGCGGCTGCACACGCAGCAGAGGGCCATCAATCAGTACCTGTGTGACTATGGCACTAGGACAGGTTCAGGGGAGCTTGGGTTTTTTTTCCCCACGCCAGTGAGCCATGATCAGGGATGCATGCACTGTCCTGTCACCATTTGAAGAGGCCACGAGGATGGTGAGCAGTGACAGTGCATGCATCAGTGACACGGTCCCCCTTGTCCACCTGTTGGAGCACATGCTGCGTGGAATAATGGACAGGGCACTTGAGGCAGAACAGAGGCAGGAAGAGGAGGACTTCCTTAGCTCTCAAGGCCCCCTTTATCCAGACAGTGTTCCTGCGTGCCCGCCGATCACACAGGAAGAGGAGAAGGAGGAGGAGGAAGAGGAGGATTGTGTCAGCATGGAGGTGGAGCCTGGCACTCAGCATCAGCAGCAGTATATAAGGGATCATATACAGTCCCAAGAAACCCATGGACTTGTACGTGGCTGGGAGGAGGTGGCTGCAGATCATGTCGTCCTTAGTGACCCAGAGGACTCCGGACCAAATACCTCAGCAAACCTACGCTGCATGGCCTCCCTGATCCTGCAAAGCCTGTAAAAGGATCCTCATATTCCTGATATCAAGGAGAGGGATCATTACTGGCTGGCAACCCTCCTTGATCAACGTTACAAGGGTAAGGTTGCGGACCCTATCTTGCCATCGCAGAGGGAGCAGAGGATTAAACATCTTTGGGAGGCCTTGCAGAAAGGTCTGTGCAATGCGTTCCCAGAGACTAGAAGGTTACAAACTCCTGTTATACAGGATAGGCTGCGCTGCTTAATAAGTGAACGTGATCGTGATAAGTAATTATGGCCATATCAAAAACATCCTAGTGATAAACAACATTGAATATAAATAGATAGAAATAAAATATACACAAAGCGAATGAATACATGCTGACAAACAATATAGGCTAAAGTCCCAAAAAACTACACGATTCCAGTAGTGGAAATAACCTAGATGGAAAACTCGGAATCAAGGACCAGGTGATGTTAATAAGCCCATACAGTCAGACAACAGTCCTTATTTGAAAAAATATCTTGTTTGATAAAGGAAGAAAAACACCAATCTTCAAACAGAGTGAGGCATGCAGAAAAACTGTCTCCCTGGGGAGCGTGATGATATAGGAAGTTCCTCCACCTCAGACAAAAATGCCCCTTACCAGATCGACAGATCTCCTGTCACAGAGATCATGTGAGCAGGTGGCTGTGACTCCCAGCCACTGGGTCTCTGTTGTGAAGTGTCTCACAGGTCCCCGCTCAGGAATTCCACTGGATTGGGGCATTAACGCTCAGATCCCAGAAATGAATATGAAAAGAGATGCTCCATAGCGTGATACAGTTTACATTTATTGTATAAAAAAATAATAATATGCACTTACAGTGTGACTGATTAAAAAACGCCTGTAAAAACAGTATAAGCCGGCCGGATCGCAGCTGCTGCCGTGTCTTCCGAGATCAGCGTGGTATGGTGGTTACGTCAGCACGCCGCTCCTCCCTACGCCGTTTCGACAAATCTGTCGTCTTCCTGGGTTGCTGGCAACCCTCCTTGATCAACGTTACAAGGGTAAGGTTGCGGACCTTATCTTGCCATCGCAGAGGGAGCAGAGGATGAAACATCTTCGGGAGGCCTTGCAGAAAGGTCTGTGCAATGCGTTCCCAGAGACTAGAAGGTTACAAACTCCTGTTCCTGGACAACGTGTTGCTGAGGCTTCGGTCAGTCAAAGAAGGGGCGGTGGAGAAGGTGACCATCGCCAGCGTCTGTTTTACATGGTGCAGGAATACCTAGGGGCAAGATCTGACTTGGACACCTTTCCCACCGAAAATCTTCTGGGTTACTGGGTCTTGAGGATGGATCACTGGCCAGAGCTTGCACAGTATGCAATTGAGCTACTGGCCTGTCCTGCATCCAGCGTTCTTTCAGAACGCACATTCAGTGCTGCTGGAGGCTCTGTAATCGATCACAGGGTGCGCCTGTCCACCGACTCGGTCGATCGACTGCCCATCATAAAAATGAATCAGTCTTGGATCACCACCAGCTACCAAGTACCTGATGCTGATGTAACCGAATAATTTTTTTTGAAATGTCAGATCCCTTCAAGACTGCCTATGCTGATGCTGAGTGACTATCCTGTTATGCTGAGTGACTATCCTCTTCCTCCTCAATGATCATGCTGATAGCTTGTAATAATATTTTTGGTTCTGGGCACCGCCACCAGTGGCTAAGGCCCAATTTTTCAGCCCCTGTTTAACAGGGGCGTGTAATTGCAATTTTTGATGCAATACTTTGCAGCAGGGCTCATTCCTGCGTACCAACTAAAGTATCTATGAGGGGTTGCAGTGTTGTGGCACCAGTGCCTAAGGCCCAATTTTTCTGCCCCTGTTCAGCAGGGACATGTAATTACAATTCTTGATCTAATATTTCACAGCAGGGCCCGTTTCTGCGCCCACCACGAGTAACTGTGAGGACTTACAGTGTTGTGGCACCAGCGCCACCACAAAAGGCCCAATTTTTCTGCCCCTGTTTGCACCGCCTGTATACTGCTGTTCAGAGTATATAGGGCCTGGGGGCCCCAAGCCTCTCCTTTTTTTAATCTGGTAGCCGGGTTCCCCTTAATATCTATACAAGACCCAAAGGGCCTGGTAATGGACTGGGGGGGGGTACCCATGCCATTTGTCTCACTGATTTTCATCCATATTGCCGGGACCCGACATTACATTAAAGCCGCAAGCAGTTTTAAATGACTTGTATTCCTTTAAGAATGTCATTTTGTGCAGGGACTGTTCTAAGCATTGGAAACATGCGCCACTTACTATAGACACTCCCCAGGTACAATATTTAAAGGAATATTTTACTTTTTTTCACTTTAAGCATCATTAAAATCACTAGGGCAGGACCCGGGTCCCCAAACCCTTTTTAGGACAATACCATGCAAATTAGCCTTTAAATTTAGCACTTTTGATTTTAAACGTTCAAGTCCCATAGACTTCAATGGGGTTCTAACGTTCGTGCAAGATTTCGGTCCATTCACAGATTCTGGTGCGAACAGAACCGGGGGGGTGTTCGGCTCATCCCTAACCATTTCATGACACTTTGTGGTACTCAATAGAGGCTACCAAAGAGACTTGTGTATCCTGTAACTGTCTGACCCTATTGATAAATTAATGCCTCCAATTACAACCACAGTCACCACAAAATACTCTCTGCTAATAAACATCAACTCTCTTCAGAGGTATGTCTGAGCACCCATTGTATTAGACATTCCAGTAACACCAACAAGATATAAGATCTGGACCTGAAGTTACACAACATGAAATACTTGGCACTGACTATATTACTTCAAGCTGGGTTTTTATATTATGATTAGTATAACTGTACTGTTTAATTTCTATCTCCCATTTTTAACTTCTGTATTCATATACATGTTTCAAAACCATAGAACGGTACTTAAATCAAATTCTTATCAAAATGTCATTAAAACACTTAATAAAATACTTTAAAAAAAGAATTAAATGCAGTGAAAGGGAAATACTGTACTTTTTAACTTGCAGTATTAAATTAAGTGTACTGAACTGAACAGCTCAATAAACACAAACACTCAGCAAAGCAATCCCTTTGCGTTGTACTGTGGCATGTCCAAGATGATTGTACCTTCAGCACCATGAAGCAGGCTTTGATACTGTTATACCATTTGTTTGAAGTTCTCTTTGCTTTAGTGATTTAACAAATAACCGAGTACCTCTAGTCACCACATACAACCCAGCACTTGAAGGGATCAAAAAGATAATCAAAGATTTACAACCCATTATAACAGAAGATCAGCAGGAAACTTCACTCTGATTATGAAGTCACAAATAATGGAAGCAAACCCTGCAATAAAAAACGCTGAAAACTATGCAACCAGATCAATCCATCCAAAAGTGTTACACACACAAATGGGACCTTCAATATCATGGGATCTTACAACTGTACCTCCAGTAATGTTGTGTACCTCATCCAATGCAAAAGGTGCAGCAAAGGATCTTACTGTATATTGGTGAAACAGGACAGAAGTTGCAAGCGAGGATGAATTTGCACAGACATACTATCAAAGAACATAAAGAAGACAGTTTATGCACACCTGTGGGACATCATTTCTCACAACCGGACCACACTATAGAAGACCTCAATGTTTTAGTTCTTAAAGGGAATTTCAGAACTATCCAGGAAAGGAAAACGTTTGAACTAAGAATGATACTTCTTTTTGACACTAAAAATAATGGCCTGAATTTAGATATTGGTTTCCTTACGCATTATGCTAAAGTTTTATGACACCTCTGTGACTAGTATCCCCCCCTGCATTCTATAGCTCTGCCTCTGTCTTATCTCACTAACTCTGCTGCTATCTTTATTACCATTGATTCGTATGTGTTTGGTTTTCTCTTTTTTTTTTCTTCTTCTTCTTCTTTAACATTCTGCTTAAAAATGTGTTAATCAGTACTGCTTGGACCTTGAAGAAGGGGACATACCCCGAAAGCTTGTCCTGAAAAATTGTATGTTAGTGCAAATAAAAAAAGTATCACGGACAGTACTCAATTTTCTCTTGAGTGATTAGAGAGCTAAAAGTTGGTGAATCAGAACTGCTCTAAGTGGCCTGTAATCCTAGAGTTCATCTGTATGAGCTCTAACTGAAAAAAAATTGTTTGAAATATGCAAAGTAAGTCAGGTATATCTATATATACTCAAAAAAGTGAAAACAATATCAATGATACATCAATAATAATCCACAGTAGCGCAAACAAAAAACTAAAACAATGCGCAAATAAGCATATGAGTCCGTATACAGGTAGGTATCAAACAAAAGTGTTAATTCCTGCCAAAGATGATGCACCATCTTCAGCAAGAATGAACATTTTTGTGTGATACCTACAGTGCCTTGAAAAAGTATTCATACACCCTGACATTTTCCACATTTTAACATGTTACAACCAAAATTGTAAATGTATTTTTTTGGATTTTAACTGATAGACCAACACAAAGTGGTACATAATTGTGAAGTGAAAGGAAAATGATAAATGGTTTTCAATTTTTTTTACAAATAAATATCTGAAAAGTCTGGCGTGCATTTGTATTCAGCCCCCATTACTCTGATACCCCTAACTAAAATCTAGTGAAACCAATTGTTCCCAGAAGTTACCTAATTAGTAAATAAAGTCCACCTGTGTGTAATTTAATCTTAGTTTAAATACAGCTGTTCTGTGAAACCCTCAGAGGTTTGATAGAGAACCTTAGGCTGGGTTCACACTGATCCAACAAACGCTCCGACATTGGGAGCTAATGTCGCATGACGTGTGAAATTCAATGTTTCCCTATGGGAGCCATCCTAACTGGTCCGACACAAGTCGTTCCGACTTTAGAAATGCTCCCTGTACTACTTTGTTCCGACTTTGATCCTACTTCAGCCCATTGACTATCATTGAAGTCGGATCAAAGTTGCATGATCCAACTTCGGCATGCAACTTGTGCTCAGATGATCTTGAGGGGGAACTCTGCGCCAAATTTTAAATAAAAACCGGCATGGGTTCCCCTTCCAAGAGCATACCAGGCCCTTGGGTCTGGTATGGATCCTAAGGGCAACTCCCTACACCGAAAAAATGGCATGGGGGTTCCCCCAAATCCATACCAGACCCTTATCCGAGCACGCAGCCCGGCCGGTCAGGAATGGGGGAGGGGACGAGCGAGCACCCCCCCTCCTGAACCATACCAGGCCGCATGCCCTCAACATGGGGAGGTGGGTGCTTTGGGGCAGGGGGGCGCCCTGCAGCCCCCCACCCCAAAGCACCTTGTCCCCATGTTGATGAGGACAAGGACCTCTTCCCGACAACCCTGGCCATTGGTTGTCGGGGTCTGCGGGCAGGGGGCTTATCAGAATCTAGGAGCCCCCTTTAATAAGGGGGCCCCAAGATCCCGGCCCCCCCACCCTTTGTGAATGAGTATGGGGTATGTTGTACCCCTACCCATTCACCTAGGGAAAAAAGTGTCAATGAAAAAACACAGTACACAGGTTTTTTTGTAATTTATTAGGCAGCTCCGGGGTCTTCTTCCATCCTCAGGGGTCTTCTTCTGACTTTGATGGTCTCTCCGGCGTCTCCTCCCAGTGTCCTGATCTTCTGCCGACTCCTCCGCTATCTTCTGCAGCTCTTTTGCTAACGGCGGCCCGGACTTCTGCCTTCTGCCTTTTTCCTTCTTGTCTTCTTTCCTCTTCTTCGGAAGTTGACACGACGCTCTCTCCAGCTGGAATGTTCTCTGAGCGCTCCGCAATGGACTTATATAGGTGGTGACACCGCCCCCTTATGGGGTCACTGTCCTGGGGCATGCTGTGGCTGTGCCGTCATAAGGGGGCGTGGTCAACATCAATCGGTGACCTTGCCCTCTAAAACGTCACAGTCTCAGCATGCCCAGGGACTGTGATGGCATAAGGAGGTGGGGTCACCGCCTATATAAGTCACATCGGTGCGCTCAGAGAGCATTCCAGCCAGAGAGAGCGTCGTGTCAACATCGAAAGAAGAGGGAAGAAGAGGGAAGAAGACAAGAAGACAAGAAGGCAAGAAGGCAGAAGTCCGAGCCACCGCTAGCAAAAAAACTGCAGAAGATAGCGGAGCAGCCGGCAGAAAATCTGCTTTTAAACTGTGTGAAAAAATGGGAAATTGTATCAAATACTTACCGTAATTTTCCTTAATTGACACTAATACATGGCAGCATACATATGACATAGCTCCGCCCCTATATCCACCCACAGGACCTGGTTAGCTCAATAAAAGTCTGGCTGAGAGCTACCTCCCCCATTCTCCGTATAAAGCACAAAGATCAGAGGGAGGGTTCGTATGCTACCATGTATTGGCGTCAGGAAAGGAAAATTACGGCAAGTATTTGATACAATTTTCCATTTTCCTGAAGCTAAACATGCAGCATACATATGCTACACAATGAGCTTTTGAGAGGGAGGGTTTAATGCTACAAACTTAGTCTTTATTTGACAATAGACATAAAAGCTTGGATGGTTTTCCTGCCAAACTCTACTGTAGTAAGAGCTGCTGGGTCCACCCTGTAGTGTTTTAAGAACGTATGATTTGATGACCAGCTAGCCTCTTTGCAGACTGTCTCTAGAGACAATCTTGCCTGTGCTGCCCAAAAAGAAGACATCACCCTGGTTCAGTGAACTCTAATCACCTCTGGAGGATCTTTCCCGGCTGCTCTATATGCGCAGTGAATAGTTTTTACTATCCGGGCCAAGATGGTTCTGGCCAAGGGCTCTTTCCCTTTAAATTTTCATGATGATGAAAAAGTCTGTCAGAATGTCTGAATGTAGAAGTACCCAGAAGATAGGCTTTGAGGACTTTTGAAATGTCCAACTCATGCAGATCAGCATGTGATTCCGCTGGGAAGGCTGGAAGCACTCATTCACTGGAGAGATGAAATAATCGATGCCACTTTTGGGACAAGTTGATCCAATGGTCTCAGCACAACCCTGTCTGGGAAGAACATGGAATTAGGTTTTGCTGCCCCCAATGTTTGGAGTTCGACACCCTTCTCCATGAAGCTATGGCTAATAGGAAAACGTTTTTAAGGTGATATCCCATAATGAACAGTCTTCTGTCAGAGTACGAGGAGGGTTTGCTAGAGAATTGAGGACTACTGCCAGGTCCCATTGAGGGAATCTATTTTTCTTGGGAGGGCGTAGTCTAAGTACCGCTCCCATGAAGTGCTCCACCAGCAGTTTTACTGCCCATTTCTTTTGAGTAAAAGCCAAAATGGCTGAAATTTGCACCTTAAGCAAACCGAGCCCCAAATCCAATCCGGATTGCAGGCAAGACAGGATTTGAGATACATTAGGGTCAAACTGACGTCCAGCTGTAAAGCTTATGAACCTATTCCATATTCTGGAGTAGATGGCATTGGTTGACCCCTTTCTGGAACTCTGTAAAGTTCTAACACCCTCTGCAGAACATCCTAACTCTTTTAAACCCTGCCTTACAATCTCCAGGTCGCTAAGGCCAGTCGTGATGGTTGCGGATGTAGGGTATCTCCTTCAGACAGGAGATACCAGCAGAGTGAGCAGTGTGCAGATGCTGAGATCCATTGCCAGAGAGACCCATGGTCTGTGAGGCCAGTAAGGAAATACTGTGATGACTGTCAAATTCTGTCAATCTCCTCAGGAATTTCAGGATTAAAAAAATTGGAGGGAAGGCATAGGCCAGTTGCCCAACCCAAGGATGGGTAAAGGCATCCGTCCCCTCCACTAATGGATGAGGGTAGCATGAGAGGAACCAGCTCACCTTGCAGATGATTGATGAGGCAAAAATATCCATCTTGCGGACACCCCCACTTGTGGATGATCTGTTTGGTCCCTTCACCTCGAAGTGTTCATTCGTTGGGGTCCATGATTTTTCTGGATAGGTGATCTGCTTCCAAGTTCTGACAGCCTGGAAGATATATGGCCCTCAAATCTGGGAGATATTGTTGTGCCAATGTCATGATTGGTTTCACCTCTCTCAAGAGGGATTGGCTGTGCGTCCCACCTTGTCGCTGTATGTAGGACACTGCTGCCATGTTGTCCAGATGGAGCAGGACTGGGCGACCCTGTTGCTTGAAGTTCCAGAATATTGAAAAGTAAGTTCTGAGTGGGAAATCCACCTCTGCTGTGGATCTTGAGTTGTTCGCAGGTGGTGCCCACCCTGCTGCGCTGGCATCTGTGGTAGCAATGATCTATGGCTGGGGCCCTAATTGACTATGCCGTTTAGCATTTGTTTTTCGTCTACCACCAGAGACTCCGGCTGGTGAATCTGATTGGCTGGGCTAGACGAACTCTTCCACTGCATCACAAAGCCTTGTTTGAAAACTCTAAGTTTCCAGTGAACCCAGAGGATCATCGGAATACATGAAGCCATCGTCCCGAGAGGACTCATGCACTGGGATGCTGACATCACTGGTGCAGCCAATGCCTGTTGGAACTTCTTTGGGGAGTTTCTGAGATGGCAAAGAAACTGTGGCCACCTGAGTATTGAATTGGGCCCCTAGGTAGACCATATTCTGTATAGGCTCCAGCTGGCTCTGGTAATGCCTGTCCCTCAACGCAAATCTGGGGAATTGCTGGTAAGACTGAAGGATCGGAACATGCTGGAAAGCATATTGCAAGTCCACTGAAATCCTCCAGTCTCCTGGTTGAATAACCTGAAATATGTATGGAGAGGCTCCATCTTGAGTCTATCTGGGTAAATTGATTCAGCCTCTTGAGGTAGTTCTGGAGGCTGCTGTTTGAACAGCCAATAATGGCCTTGCACCACTGTGGACTGAATCCGCCATTTTTTGGCAGTGGTCTTGCCGGAACTGGGTCACTTTGAGTCACCTGGCTCCAACTGCCTCCTGGGTGGACCTGGCGTTAAAAGGGCTTCTGGGTATCTTGGGGAGCCACAGGGGTCTTAGCTCTCTGCGATCTTAGGAAGGTTGACTGTGTACCCCTCCAACGCCTTCTGAAGTCCTTGGATGGTCAAAAGCCTCCGAAATCCCAGTACCTGTTTGGCGCACCTCTGGATGGTTGCCCCCTCTGGTGTCTGGACCTTCGATCTTGGGGCAGAAGACCTGATTTTCCTCCTGTAACCCTGGAGATGGCAGTCTCCAGTTTTTGGCCAAACAGCGCCTTCCCATCAAAAGGCAGTTTACAGCAATTCTGCTTTGGAGGATGGGTCAGCAGCCCAGGATTTTAGCCACAGCTCTCTTTTGGCTGTGACTGAGCTGAGCAAGGCCCTGGAGGACCATAGAATGTTGTCTATAGCTGCCTCACCTGTGAAGTCTGCCAAGAGTTTAATCCCATCAAAAGCCTTGATTTTTTAATTTTGGCAGCTGGGTTTTGATTGCATACTCCAAGTTCTGTGCCCACACTCACATAGCACTTGCTACGGATGTTAAAGCAACGGCAGGTTTACAAGCACCACCTGCTGCAAGGTAAAACTTTCTTAAGTCCATGTCAATGTGCCAATCAAGGAAATTATGAAAGGAGGAAGAGTCTTTCATCGGAAGTGTCACATTCTTGGCCAGTCTGGTGACTGTTGCATCTACCGTTGGTGGGTTAGATAAAGGAGTCGCATCCTCCTCTGTTAGTGGATACAACTTCTGCAACCTATTGATTGAGGAGGATTTTCTCTCCCCCTCTTCCCATTCCTCCTGAAACAGGCCTTTTATTTCTGTGATAGAAGGAAAGGTAGCTTCTAAAAAAGAGAAAGGTTCCCCATGGGGTTTTTAAAGCAGCAATTGAGAGTCTCAACAAGTGGTTGTAAAAGTTTAGTAATTTTCATTATTAAAGAACAAATGGACAATATCATACAAATGGTTTAAGCATGAGCTCTGGTTTACATTTCTGCAAGACTATGGGATTAGAATAGAAGGGAAAAAAGATTGACAATACCAAAGGTGCAAGTTCAAAATGTTAGCTTATAATAATTAAATGGTAGTAGTACTGTCACAATTGACTGAAGAAAAAAGCCCCAATGCATTTCGACCTAACTGTATTGCGGTCTTCCTCAGGGAGTTCTGATAATTCTATAAGTACATGAAGGACAGATTTAGATCATCTATATCATCATCTATATCATCAATTGGTCTCTCCCTAGACCGTATACATATTCCGGCAAGGGGCGTCCACTGGAATAAACTGCTGTTACAGATTGAACAGAAATGGATATACAAACTTGGAGCCACCAATTACCCAAGCCTAAACCAGGCAATCTCCTATGCTCCATTTCTCAAAGGGTTACAGTTCAGGAAAGACTAGCTAAAATTGTGCGATTGGTGGGGGTTGAATGCAGATGTGGGCAACAGAGCGTTTCTCAATCCTTTAAATCATTAACAAATCCCCCTATACGTTTAAAAGAAAAAATTTCCATTGATGTATAGACCCTCATGGATCTTACAATGAACGTATACATACATGCGTTCATGTACAAAGATTTTATGAATTTTAATATTTTTTCAATAGTCTAATTACAAGGAACAACATTGAGAGGGTCCCGCGACCGCCCACTGCTGCGTTTACACCCTTTCATACTTGCAATGGATACTGTTTTGATACATTGGCAATCGATACTGTCCAACCCATGAACATAAAATACTTAGGGAAGATCATTTGCCATCCTAGTGAGGTCAAAACTATTAGTTGGAATCAATACAATGTACTTTATTGATAAACAGATTTTTGTAATTTATGATTATGAATGTATATTATTATAAACAATGTAGTGACTATCATACCATTTAATAAAATAACATCTTAATTACAATCATTACAATAGGTTCATTTATGCAGTCATATACATAACTTATTGTTTCAATGATTACATTTTTGTTTATTTGTATTTCTTTTTCTTTTTTGTCCCCAGATCCCGGACTGCGTTGTCATGCTCTTTCCCTGCCCTGTACGTGGCACCACCTAAGCCCATTGACTTCCTGGCAGGGTGGGGGGAATGTGCACTCATCACATCTCCCCCCCTTGTAAGCAGTACCCGCAGCATTTCCATCTCTCACTGTTAGGGGCTTTAGCCCTGCCGGCGGCGTTCTGTGTTCATCGTCGGACTAGGGAATGAAGAGGCGTGCGTGCGCAGTATGGTTCCCTGCACTATGCGGGACATACCATGTTCTGCGCATTCGTGCACCACACAACCCCGATCACGTACATTGCGTTGAAGGCGGCGGAAGTTTCTGAGGCAACTATGCCTTCCGGAACGCCGAGGTGATTACGGAAGGGCCGCACACAGCGGCCTGATGACGCCTCTCTGTTTGGGGGAAGGTTTACTGGAAGCTGGCCAAATGCTGCCACTGTGCCATCAAACGCTACCACTGTGCCATCAAACGCTGCCACTGTGCCATCAATTGCAGCCACTGTACCATCAATTGCAGCCACTGTGCCCATCAAATTCTGCCACTGTGCCCATCAAATGCTGCCACTGTGCCCATCAAATGCTGCCACTGTGCCCTCAAACGCCACCACTGTGCCCTCAAATACAGCCACTGTGCCATCAATTGCAGCCACTGTGCCATCAAATGCAGCCAATGTGCCAAACGCTGCCATCATGTCCATCAAACGCTGCCACTGTGTCATCAAATGCTTCCACTGTGCGCAAATGCTGCCAGTGTGCTTAAATGATGCCAGTGTGCCCATCAGATGCTGCCAGTGTTCCCTTGAATGCCCCCAGTGTGACCCCCGCCGGCTCGCCGTCTGCCCGGCACTTACCCTGTCTTGATGGGGCAGCAGGAGATGGCGACGAGCGGGGTCCTCCATGCATCTCCTGCTGTCCTCATCTCCCGTCCTCTTCTCCTGATAGGCGTCCAATAGCGGCGCCTGTTGTGTCAGCCAATCAGGTCACAGGTAACAGGTAACAGCACCTGATTGGTGGAGAGGCGGTTTAGTGTTAGGAAAGCGAATAGTCATTCGCTTTTCTAACACAGCTGAGTGACCAGCATGGTGGAATTGGCACACATCACTTTGGTGAAGGATTTTGGTTGATCCACGAGATTTTGTTTCACTATCTTTTCATCACTTTAAGTTGGACTGTATTATCATATTGATTTGCATATGTTGGAGCATATATTTTTTGTATTGGAGCATATATTTTTTGTATACGCTATATGGACACTTTTTATTATGTATGGGTGTTTTATGTTGGTCATTTCACAATGCTAATATTTAGGAGATTTGTAGATTAATTAGTGCACTATGTGGAATTATTTCTCTTTTTTTACATTGACATTTGTTTCACCTCATTTGCATAGTAATATATGGAAGAGCTTAGCTTTTCACAATATTGTGAACTAGTAGGTTATCCAAAGGACTCCACTATTTGTTTTCATTCTGAAGGAAAAAGACATACTAAAAATCTGAAACTGGCTTATTCTATTTTGTTTCCAGCCAGATTACGAGTAGTGGCTGGACAAATACAGGTAGACATGTGCATTCGTTTTCGTCCGAATGCATTTTCGGCTGAATTTCAGGTATTTTTGTTATCTTTTAACAAACGATAACAAAAGTGCAGAATCCGAAAAACGAAAGATCCGACATAAACAAATGCTTTATTTTCGTTTTCGTTGCTACAACAGTTCAATATAGATAGGAGATTCAACATGATGATGACAATAACAATCTGTGTCCATCAAACCTGTGGTCGAATGTGCCTAACCTTAACTCTATTAGCCCAAGATTATTCTACATAGAGAGAAAAGATTCGACATAGAGAGAAAAGATTCGACCTAGTGGATAAAAGATTTGACGTAGGGGAGAAAAGATAAATAAAAATAATGATGATGATGAATGAAGGGTCATAGCATTATGCTGGGGCCCACATGGGATGGCTCAGAGGGGGCTGCAGTTTCTCTCTCCCTTTTATCCATCTATTAGGTTGCCATTGGTTGCCACTGTTGCTCAGGGCAGCAACAGTAAGAGGATTGGTAGCAAGGGCCAGCGTCGGATTGGAGGAATTTGGCGGGTGCTGAGCAGTGCTGAAGAAGCCTATATAAGGGGCTGAGTGCAACGGCTCACTGACCATTTGAAGCAGAACAAGCGACGTCGCAGAGCTCCTGCAGCATGAAGCGCCGTTCGTCTGATAGTCGGGAAGAACTCCTGTGTCGCCTTATTGAGAGAGCGGAGGGAGAGGGCGGTGAAGAATGGCTCCTTCAATGCCTAGGGGAGGAGCGCGACTCGGCTCCGCCTGCTGAAACATCCCTCACAAACCAGAAGATGGAAGAAGCTTCGGCCCCAGTCGGAGGCGGGACTCGGCAACAGCCGGGGAGAAAGAAGAAACGAATGAGAACAGCGGCTTCGCCTCAGGTGGCAAGGGAGGAGAGAGCTGGCACTTCCAGAACACAGAGAGAGCCGGCTATGAGGGAGAGCAGCGCTACTCAGCTTCCCCAGGCTGCTGCACTCAGTGAGCATCCGTCAATGTCATATGATGGTGAGCAGAGTCAGTTTACAAATATGGCAGATGTTTCATTCCTAGTGAATTCATTGTCAAATATTTTACAGCAATTTAAAGGGGCACAGACTGCTGGTGCTAATAATAATAGTTTTAAAGGAGCACAGGTCACTGGTGCATTGAATGTTAAACAAACTAATGTTAATTCTCAAATTCTAGGGGCACAAAAAGGAAAAATTGGTGCTAGGCATAGTATGCATACCAGTAAAGTTGATCAGAGGGCACAGATATCTGGTGCTTCTGAGCCTGTTGGTAGTGAGACTGAAATATTTACAGGGCACATGATTATGGTGCTGTTAAAAAATTACCATTGAATGATTATATGAATGAAGTTAGTTCAGTATGGCAAAACTTAAATGAGTCACAAATGATTGATCATGGCATGTTAAACCATGATAATGTGGTTAACTCTCCATTGTCTTTTAATCCCATCCTGCCTATCAGGCCTTCAGCAGTGGCAGTTGGGGAGGCTTCTTTTAAAGAACCCTTACCATGTGTTTTGTCACCTTTAGGGTTCCATTTAGCCAAGCCTGTTAAAGAAAAGATTTGGAGAGGAGAATTCATTGACATATTGTCACTTTTGCCGGCTTCTAAAGAATTTTTGTTGAAATCTGACAGGCTGGCAGCGGATAGATCTGAGGAGGACAGGAGGAGGGCTATACCAAGGACCTTCCAAAATTGGCTGCAGGCTTTCTGCATTTATGCAGCAGTTATGGGTGAACGTTTCCCTGCAAAGTGTTCAGGTTTATTCCAACACTTAGATATTGTTGCAGAGGCTTTTTGTCATTTCGGTGGCTCTGCATGGTTCACATATGACGAAAATTTTCACCAAAAGTTGGCAGTCCACCCCTCCCTACATTGGGGATCCAAAGATGTTGGGCTATGGTTGAATCTCATGTTGCCTCCTAAGCCTCAGTTCACTCCAAAAGGGGTATCTAACGCACAGTCTGCGTTTCGTAAGGGATTTCGCTTTTCTTTCAATGAAGGGCAATGCAAGTTTCTCTCAAATTGCAGATATAAGCATGAATGCTCCCATTGTAGCAGGAACCATCCGGCTAGCAGGTGCTTTTGCAAATCTGCAGCGACAGCCTTTCAGCCATTCCCCGGGCACGCTCATGGGAAGGGCAGTGACTCCAGTGAACCTTCCAAGAATGCTCCCGTGGTTGGAGCGCTATCCAGATCGCAGGATGGCGGCTCTGCTAACTGAAGGTTTCAAGGAGGGGTTTTTGGTCCCGGCCTTTCAAGGCACGGGCTGTTTTATGGTTCAGAATTTAAAATCTGTTTATACTAACACTTCAGTGGTAAGAAAGAAAATTTACAAAGAACTGGAAGAAGGGAGGGTGGCAGGTCCTTTTGCTTCGCCACCATTCGCAAATTTTAGGCTTTCCCCGTTGGGGTTAGTTCCTAAAAAAGAACAAGGTTCTTACCGTTTGATACTACACCTTTCATATCCAGAGAACTCCTCTTTGAATGATGATGTGGCTGGTGTTGAAGCTCCAGTTTGTTACGCATCATTCGATGAGGCTTTGGTTATACTAAGGAGTCATGGACAAGGGGCTTTGCTAGCCAAGGCAGATATTAAGTCAGCATTTCGTTTGCTCCCGGTCCATCCGCAAGGCTTCAGTTCACTAGGTTTTCAATTCTCGGGTGAATATTTCTTTGACAAATGTATGCCCATGGGGTTTTCTTTGTCTTGTTTCTATTTTGAAGCTTTTTCAACCTTTCTTCAGTGGATTTTGTCAGATCTCTATCCCTGTGGAGATTTTCTGCATTATCTAGATGATTTTTTATTTGTTGGTCCATCTGATTCCCCCTCGTGCCTCAAATCTCTTCAGATATTTTTTAATATTTGTGAGCACTTTGGGATCCCTTTAGCAGCAGAAAAGACAGTGTTTCCATCTACTTCGATTGAATTTTTAGGGATTACCATCGATTCAGCTGCAATGGAATTTAAATTGCCTCTTCAGAAAATACAAAAAATGAGATCCCTGATCTCAGTTTTTCTTTTAAGAAAGAAAGTACTATTGAAGGAGGCTCAATCTCTTCTGGGTCTGTTCGCTTTTGCAGCCAGAGTCATTCCAATGGCTAGGGTGTTTTCTCGCAGGTTTTCATTGGCAATCAAAGGTTTTACAAACCCATATTCCCATATTCGGATCTCCAAGAGCGTTCAGGAAGACCTTAGAATTTGGGATGCTTTTCTGTGTAATTTTAATGGTTCTACTATATGGCAGCAGGACTTTGTTACTAACGATCAGCTTAATTTTTTCACGGATGCAGCTGGGTCTTCAGGCTTTGGAGCATTTATGGATGGGTATTGGTGCGCAGGTGAGTGGCATCGGGACTGGCTACAAAAGGACATCATTCAAAATTTGGTCCTTTTGGAGCTTTTCCCGGTGATAGTCTCTTTAGTAGTCTGGAAAGACGTTTTTGCGAATCGCAGAGTTCTGGTGCATACTGATAATAAAGGTGTTTTGTATGCAGTGAATGCTTTATCCTCTAAGTCTGAGTCGGTGATTAGGCTACTATGTTTTCTTGTTTTACAATGCATGCGTTTCAATATTTGGTTGAAAGCAGAGCACATTCCAGGCGTACAAAATAATATTGCTGATGCTTTATCTCGTTCACAGTTCACGAGGTTTCGGGAATTGGCTCCAACATCGGATCGGTGCGGAACTCCTTGCCCAGATTTCCTCTGAGGCTTAATATGGAGTTAATTCTTGGTAACTTCAAGAATTCAGTGTCGAAGAAAACGTGGTCAGATTATCGCCTATCCTGGACCAGATGGTGCTCCTTTTGTCAGGACTTTGGTCTGTATTCTCTTGTTGTAACTTCTTATATCTCCCTGTCTTTCGTGTCTTCATTGCTTCAGGCTAATCTTAGCCCAGCTTCTATCAGCAAAATTTTAGCGGGTGTCTCCTTCTTTCTAAAATTTGCTGGTTTGCCATCTCTAACCTCTTTCTTTCAAGTTAATCAAGTTTTAAAAGGTTTTAGGAGGTCTAGACCTTTGTTAGATAATAGGCGCCCTATTTCGGCTGCTCTGTTGGTTGATCTCCTTAAGATTCTAGAAGTGGTGTGTTTCTCGGAATTTGAGTTAATTTTGTTCAGGGCCGTTTTTTCAGTTGCCTTTTTTGGCGCCCTCAGAATTGGGGAATTTACATCTGAAAATAAAAGGTCCTCATCTTTTCTCCTCAAATCACATGTTGTTGTGTATGATGGGTCCCTTAGCCTTTTCCTTTGTAGGTCTAAATCCCTTCCAACAGGTCAAGGTCATTGGATTTCTCTAACTAGCTCTATCAATCCTACAATATGCCCGGTGCTATTGGTTTCTAGATATATGTCAATTAGACCATGTTCTGATGATTCCTTCTTTATCCATCAGGATCTGTCCTCCTTAACTAGGTATCAGTTTTCAGCTATGTTGGCTGCTTCTCTGAAACGCTTGAACCTGTCTGGTTTTTGCTTTTCTTCACATTCATTTCGCATTGGGGCAGCCACCACAGCTGACTCTTTAGGTTTTCCGGCAGAAACTTTAAAAAGAATTGGCCGTTGGGGTAGTGATAGATATAAGATTTATATTTGCCCTGATCTTCTAATTTTGTAATCTCTTTTCAGGATCTTCCACAGCTACGGTCTGGATTGTAGGTCATTCCTACGTTTTTTGGGCAGCTAAGCATGCTGAAACTAGAACCTACTCTGCTAATTTAGGTCTGGACTCTAAGTCTTTCACAGTTTTGTGGTCAGGTATTAGGGGTTTGAGGTGGAAAAATCTGAGAAATCATTTACTTCACCTATCTAATGTTTGGCCTTTACCACAGATCTTAGTGCTTCATAGCGGGGGCAATGATTTAGGCAAAGTTAAGACTTGGGATCTTCTATGCGAAATTAAGAGGGATCTTTGTTATATTCAACTTTTATTCCCAAATGCTATAGTGGCATTCTCAGAGATGATTCCTCATCTTCTATGGTCTCCAACTTATTTTATGTGGATAAGATTAGAAGGCATCCCAATAGAACAATCCATAGTTTTTTAAGTTCTTCCGGTGGCATATCTTTTCGCCACTTAGAATTAGAAGGTTTTGTACATGGTTTATTTCGTGAAGATATGGTCCATTTATCTGTGATAGGCTTAGATATATTTAATATGGGTTTACAAAATCTAATTGAATCAGCCACGGTGTTGGGGGGGGGGCTCGGCCGGCAGCACTGCTGCTGTCCTCAGCCGGTGGGGAGTAGTCGTCCAGCATTGTTGGATGGACACCATTTAATTTCTTCCACTGTAGCCAGGATGGCTTTATATTCTTTAAAATAAATTTGAGTACTTTTAGGTAACCCCTATGGATAACACCGTGGCCTTATAAATACCAATTAATAAATAATTTGTTTAAATTTAAATAACAGTGTTTGTCTTTATTATAATCCCATCTGTGCTAGCCCATGAAGGGTCATAGCATTATGCTGGGGCCCACATGGGATGGCTCAGAGGGGGCTGCAGTTTCTCTCTCCCTTTTATCCATCTATTAGGTTGCCATTGGTTGCCACTGTTGCTCAGGGCAGCAACAGTAAGAGGATTGGTAGCAAGGGCCAGCGTCGGATTGGAGGAATTTGGCGGGCGCTGAGCAGCGCTGAAGAAGCCTATATAAGGGGCTGAGTGCAACGGCTCACTGACCGTTTGAAGCAGAACAAGCGACACCCACCCACCCGCCCCTTGTTTTTGTCATGATGTTGTCCATGAGGGGGAGTAGTCGTCCAGCATTGTTGGATGGACACCATTTAATTTGTTCAACTGTAGCCAGGATGGCTTTATATTCTTTAAAATAAATTTGAGTACTTTTAGGTAACCCCTATGGATAACACCGTGGCCTTATAAATACCAATTAATAAATAATTTGTTTAAATTTAAATAACAGTGTTTGTCTTTATTATAATCCCATCTGTGCTAGCCCATGAAGGGTCATAGCATTATGCTGGGGCCCACATGGGATGGCTCAGAGGGGGCTGCAGTTTCTCTCTCCCTTTTATCCATCTATTAGGTTGCCATTGGTTGCCACTGTTGCTCAGGGCAGCAACAGTAAGAGGATTGGTAGCAAGGGCCAGCGTCGGATTGGAGGAATTTGGCGGGCGCTGAGCAGCGCTGAAGAAGCCTATATAAGGGGCTGAGTGCAACGGCTCACTGACCGTTTGAAGCAGAACAAGCGACTCCCACCCACCCGCCCCTTGTTTTTGTCATGATGTTGTCCATGAGGGGGAGTAGTCGACCAGCATTGTTGGATGGACACCAGTTAATTTGTTCAACTGTAGCCAGGATGGCTTTATATTCTTTAAAATAAATTTGAGTACTTATAGGTAACCCCTATGGATAACACCGTGGCCTTATAAATACCAATTAATAAATAATTTGTTTAAATTTAAATAACAGTGTTTGTCTTTATTATAATCCCATCTGTGCTAGCCCATGTTATTGGCTGATTGTAACCAAAGAGGAGGAGCAGTAAAATAGGTGGAACTAAGTACACACGTACTTTGGCTTATGGTGTCTGCTGAAAGTTCTAAGAAGATTCGACGGAGCAGGTAAACTATACAGCGTCGTACAGTTTAGCTGCTCCGTCGAATCTTCTTTGAACATTCGACAGACACCATAAGCCTTCAATGACAGATTCGACCTTAATTTGGATTTTTGGACGAATGCAATTTTTAACGAAAAACTAAATAAATAAAAACGAATTTCGGGAGTAACTAAATAAATTTATTTTTCGGACGAAAACGAAATTCAGAAACAAAATATTTCAGTGTGCACATGTCTAATTACAGGCAGCCAAACCAATCCCCCAAATCAACTTGACTTTTTTGTGATATGGGGTTGTTATGGGGATGATAGATTTGATATTATCTGGCATTTGCATTTAATTAGATGAGCTAAAAATTAATTTTACAGGAAAATATTAATAGAAAAGTTAAGCTATAAATCATTAGCTGTAGACAGGTGTTGTGCACTATTTTTAAAAATTTTTTTTTGGTTCTGGGAGGAAAAGGAGAAAAAAAAATGGTTGAGAGAGCGCTGTTTGTCTTGTTTGTTTGTTTTATGGGTACTTTTTGGTATATATTTGTTATTTTCTCTTCCTTTCCCCCTCTCTCCTCTCTCCCTTTTAGGTTTTTGTGGAATTAATTACTATAGATATCAAATTGGGGGGAGGAGAAGGGGTGAAGGAGGCATGGATTAGGTTGATAAGCACAAAGGCTATAGATATTTATTACATTTGTTTTTCTTTGCCTTTTTTTCCACAGAAAAAGGGATCCTGGTTGATAAATATGGTACTAGTTGTATATGGCCCCCTTGAATGACGTCTTAATCTCATGGAATATTAGAGGTCTTAGTAACCCCTCTAAACAGCAGGCAGTGTTTACCTCTTTAAAGAGATTCTCTCCTTCAATAATCTGTCTGCAGGAAACCCATTTACAATCTGACACATTGTATTATTTAAAAAGGAAGCAGTTTAATAACCAATATCACTCTACATATACATTATACTCTAGAGAAGTTCCTATACTCATATCTAATGGAATAGATTTCTTATGCAGATAAGTTAAGAGGGATAGTAAAGGTCGATTTGTTTTTTTGTACTGTACACTATTTGGGCGACCATATGTGATAACAAACATTTATATTCCCCCACCTTACTCTCCGGAAGTTTTTAAAGAATTAATTTGCTTTGTATTTGATAAACCTGATATTCCATGGCTACTAGAAGGGGACTTTAAAAAGTATATGGATCGCTTAATAGATACTGTAAAAACCATCCAACTGAAGGCAAATACCATCAGATCTTACAGCCTTTGCTAGATATGTAGCGAAAATAGGGTTAATGGATCTCTGGAGATAGCATAATTTGACAAAGAGGCAATTTTCATGCTTTTCTAGTACCCACAAAACCCTTTCTAGAATAGACTTGGCACTGGGAACCACCCCTTTGTTGCCATCTCTTTGTGATATGAAATATCTGGCTAGGGGTATATCAGATCACTCCCCCTTAGTTTTAACATTTTCTTTTAGGACCAGTCTAGGGTGTACTTTATGGAAGGTGAATCCACATTGGCTGTCACTTTTTCCTTAATCGGAGGGAATTATGACATATATATATATGTATGTATATATATGTTAGGATTCGCTGAAAGCATATCTTCGAGGTCTTATTGTTCAGATATCAAAGATTAAAGAACGATCTAGGCAGTGGGAAAAGACTCTAGCTGATAATATGATGCAGGCAGAACTCCAATATGCTGTATATAATGAATCCAAATAAAGATACTCAAACAGAATGGCTTCAACGTCAACAACAATATGCAATGGTGGCTATGAAGAAGGCAGAAAATAAAAGATTTTTTTTTCAACAACCATATTTTGAAGAGGGAGAGGGGACAGGCATTTATTGGCCACTATTGTGAAGGCTCAGCGGCCTACAACATATGTACTTGAAATATAATCCTCTCCGAATAAGAGGCTTTACACTATCCCAGAGGTTATGGGGGTATTTTGTGAATGTTATCAAGCACTATATAAAAATAGATAGAGTAGCCTACTCGGCAGAAGATTTGAATAAATTCCTTGACACTATTGACCTACTGACCATATCAGATGATGAAAGGGAAGCATTAGAGAGCCCACTGATGTTGGATGAGCTAAAACTTGCAGCAGCTAGCCTCTCTAATAATAAAGCACCAGGAGCAGATGGCCTCCCAGGGAAGGTCTATAAAAAATATGGGGACGTGTTGTTACCCCAACTGCTGGAGGTTTTTAATCATGCTTTTGTGGTGGGCTCTCTACCTCCTTCTATGACAGAGGCAGTAATTATTGTAATTCTAAAGAAAAAATTTGCGCTAGGTGTGCAAAAAATTAATATATGAATATAAAAAACTTGTGAAAAAATATCCTGCAGCTGAACACTATAACCCTGATAGGGGGCACCACTAAGCATATATATAAAGAAAAGTGCAGCGCTGGATGTACAACAAACATTAACAGAAGAGACCACAGTGCATAGTGATCCACTAGTGGTGAAATAAATCAAAATCATACATATTGTCCATACATAGTGTAGTATAGTAACAAACTAGGTGTTGAAAAATTCCTGTGAGAATATATATACAACTGTCACCACCGCAAACTTATATCACAGTATTGACATGCTTGTTGTTCAAAGAATCATATAACGTTCATAAATACAAATCATATAGTGTCCATAAATGCAAATTATTGAATACACTGTGCAGATAAATCCGTGACTTCCACCGCAATAGACACCCGTCACCATAGAAGGATTAAAGGCTTACCAGACAGCCCTTAATAAAAGGCATGAAGACTTCAACTTAGGTATTATCCTGTCGGTTAATGGGTCCCGTCTGGAAACGATAAACAGGCGGCTGCAGACAGTCATCCAATGCCTCCAATAGTCCATTTTAAATTTTAAAGGGTCTGGTATAGATTTTGAGGGGAACCCCACACCATTTTTTTTTTTAATTTTGGCCGGGGTTCCCCTTAATATCCATACCAGACCTGAAGGGCCTGGTATGGAATTTAGGGGGACCCCCCCACATCATTTTTTTTTATTTATTTTGGTTCGGGGTTCCCCTGTGGGGAATTCCCATGCCGTTTTTATCAATGAACTTTTATGTGTATTGTCGGACCGGCAATTCATTAATAGCCGCGAGTAGTTTTAAATGACTTTTTTTCCTTTGAAATGTCATTTTGCTGTCAGACTGTTCTAAACACGGGAAACATGTGCCCCTTTACAGGCATACTATAGACACCCCCCAGGTATGAAATTTAAAGGAATATTACACTTTTATTGTTTCACTTTAAGCATTATTAAAATCACTGCTCCCGAAAAAAAACTTTGTTTTTAAAACTTTTTTTTGCATTGATCAGGTCCCCAAACACTTTTTATGACAATACCATGCATATAAGCCTTTAAAATTAGCACTTTTGATTTCTCCCATAGACTTTTAAACGGTGTTCCGTGGCTTTCGAATTTGCCGTGAACACCCCAAATTGTTCGCTGTTCGGCGAACAGCCGGTGTTCAAGTCGAACATGAGTTCGACTTGAACTCGAAGCTCATTCCTATCCACGGATATTGTAGGGTTTAAGAGACCCACAGGTGAAGATAAAATAGCATTCTATGTGCACAACACCTTAATTTCATCCCTGTCTGCAGTTATGTCCCTAATGGATGTTTATGGGTCCGTTTCAGGATTTAATATTAACTGGGACAAATCAGTAACATTACCTCTTGACCATAAACACATGGAGCTTCTGCACCATCAGATGGCTCTGGTTACATTTAAATATGTGGGAGTGATAATCACACAGAATGCTTCTAAATATATAGACACAAACTTGCTCCCTCTTATTGTCAAATTTCAGCATGTAGGTAAAACATGGATTAAATTTCCGTTGACTGTGATAGGAAGAGCAAATTTGGTGAAAATGGTGTGGATGCCCAAAGTATTATATGTATTGCATAACTGCCCTGTATGGTTGATGCTGCAGTTATTCAAGACTATCGACTCTGTTTCTAGGGATTTTATATGGAAGTATGGAAAACCTAGAGTCAGACTCAAAGTATTGCAATTGGCAAAGGATAGGGGGGGAATTGCGATACCCAATGCAAGATTATACTTTAATGCATCGCAAGTACAACATTGGTATGGTTGGGAGGATGTAAATATGCAGGACCCTATACATAAGGTCATATTATCTCAAGTTAAAATGTCTCCCTTAGTCCAATCAGTAGTGGCCCATCAATTCCATAACAAAAGAACCTTTCCTACTTTTTATTTATTTCATAGGTTATGGGAAGCAGTATGAAATAATACTCAGCATAAAGGCTAAACGAGGCACATGCCTATATGGAATAACTATTGTCTATGTGAATTAAATAAGCTACCTGAATTTGTATAGTGAAAGAAAGCTGACATAGTATTTCTATATCAGTTATATGAAAGAGATGTCTTATTACCTTTTAATATACTAAAGGAGCGTTATCGAACGACATTTTCTTATCAATATCTTCAATGATGTCATGCATTACAAAGTCTGACTTCTAAATTTCAGCTACAACCCCTCTAAGATTTTATCTAAGGCTGTTTCTGCATCTTGTACGAAACAAGGGTTAATAGGAGACCTTTATTCTATCTTACAAATTGCAGATAGCACCCGAATACAGGTATATAGTTTTACTCGTTGGCAAAGGGATATAGAAGCTTTGGACGAGGAGGAGTGGACCCGGGTGCTGGAGGTGTTATCAGAGATCTCCCTCTCGCCATCCCTAAGGCTGACTCAACTTTTTTTTTACCCAGGGCTCATTATACCGCATAAAAGCTCCACGTTTAGGGAAAATCTATAACACCGTTATGCACTTGTTGTGCCTTGTCTTACGGTTCTCTTATTCATATGCTTTGGCGATGTCCAAAGCTTTATCGGTATTGGGAAAGAGTGTTCATAACCTTTCATTCACTATGTGCTACTGAAGTGATAGGGACCCCTGAACTTGCACTTTTGGGAATAATCGCTGATTGAGTATTACCAGAAAAGATGCATACTATGTGGATTAGGTCCTTATATTTAGCACGTAAACTTATTTTACAAAAATTGACCTCTCCTATATCCCCAACTCATAAACAATGGTATGAGAAACTTAATTACATATTAAAAGAGATATGTTAACGTACAAGCATAGAGGAATCCCCCAAAAATTTGAAAAAATATGGTCATATTGGATAGATCCCAATAATTTATTATATAATGCTTTACTCAGTATTATAGAGGACTGAGGAAATAGAAAGTAGAAAAAAGTAGAAAAAAATAAAAATAAATAAATAAATACATATATATATATAATTAGTCTGTAGGAGAGGGGTTAATGGATGCCGCCCAGGGGAAGCTGCTACAGTTTGTTTGTTTTATGGAACATGTAGTTTCTAGTAACCGTTTCTAGTAACCAAGGTTGACAAAGTCAACACATAATATATATTTATATTTATGTCTCCACGTATGATCATGTTTTGTTTATTTCAAGTATATGATTATATGTTAGTTATTTGAGCCCAAGAGGTGCTATGTTTCTTTGTTTTGTTTTTCTTGTTTTTTGTTTTTTTCTGTTGTGGTTTTTCTTCTATTGATATTGATATTGTTTAGTTTAATTTGATTTAATTAATGTAACTGAATGTATATTATAGGGTTCCTCTTTTGGGGTTGCCCCTACAATGATTTAGATGTGTTATTTTATTAAATGTCTAATAATAAAAATGACTTGATTAAGAAAAAAAAAATTTGAAACTAACTGGGTTTTAGCTGAAAAGTCTGTGTGGAGGAGGTGTAGAGGAGAGTTATGTTGCAGTGCTAAAGGGTCCAAAGGACAGGTAATTGGACAAATGGACAAAAATTTCTTTTTTTTGTATATGCCTGGAGTTTTCTTTAAAAATATGTCTTAAAAATTCTTGTAACCTATAATCACCACTTTAGCAATCCATGTTTGTTGGGCTTATGGCACTATATAATAATAATTGTATTTACTTTGCAGAAGTAATATTAATGGCAACAGTTAGCCAGACATCTGCTGTATAGTGTAACCAAGGCTGAAATTTAGTTTTCAATACCCAGTGTTATTATGAAATCATAGCTTACAGTTTTTTATGTTCAAACTCTTTTCTGTTTCAGCACTAACTCAGAGTAAAATAAAAGTACTGAACATTTTCAGTGAAAGTCAGTGGCTCCAGATACTTTTGGGAAATGAAACAGAAAATAATTTGTCTTGCATCTTTCCGCCTGCTTTTTGCTGGTTGACAGTAAATTAAAGATGGATATACTATGGCACAGAAGACAACACAACCTGGAAATTATGTTAGAGAACAGTTGGGATATCCCAGTGTAATAGCATGGAAGATTAAAGGACATGACCCTAGTGCTCATCAGAAATATGAATTCACATGGCCCTCATAGGTTTTGTGAATTTGACGTAATACCGTCTCCTGTGTAAGCGTGGACATGGAGCATAAGTCAGTTATGTCACCCTTGAGCTACACTGAAATTCATAATTCTTTGTATCATTCTTTAACTTATTATTTTTTTTATTCATATATTTTTTATACAGCTACGTCTACTGAATCTATTTGTGTCATTTTAAAATATCTGACCTTTACCTGAACAGTCCATACTGAGTCTTCCACATTCCTGAAGATTATTTTAGGCTTTGATCACATAGATGTTGGATACAGAAGTGTATCTTTCTGGTTTTTAAATGCCCTGCTTCAGGATTGAGCTGATGCATAGGCAGAAGATGCTTCCACCTCAGATACAGTGGTGTTGGGTGGGCTAGAGTCAACAATTCTCCTGCTATTAGCACACCCTAGGACCAGCTGTAAAGGACAAGCCATGTCCTACAGTTTACACTGGGAGAGCAGCTCTCTGAATGTACTCTACTGGGTTCCGCTATCGATTTGACAACTGGTTTTACTCTATGTATACACAGATACACCTGGCGAGATTGGCTGTCAAATTGACACAGGATGTCAGGGTTCTTACCGTGGCAGGCGGGGCGCCCGCGGTGGTGTGCGTCAGGGTGCGTCGGCGCGCGTTGGCGCGCGCGTTTCTGCGGACCTCGCCGTGCGGGCTCCTCGCGGCGCCGGTGTGTGTGTCCGGGATCGTTCCACTGTGCACGCCGGCGTGCGGGGGCGCGCGCGCGGGCGTTGGCGGGCGCGTGTGCCTGTGTGAGCCGGGGCGCGCGCGTGCACGTCGTTTGGCGCCAAAAGCCCTATTTAAGCCAGTGAGTTCTGGTGACCAGTGCTGCCTAATCAACAGCTAGTCGTCCCAGTGCCTTACCTTGTTCCTTGTCTGTTCCTGTGATACCTTCTGACCCGGCCTTGACTCCGACCTCTCTCTGAACTCTGCCTGAACCTGACCTCTGCCTGTTTGACCATCCGCTTGCCTGCTCCACTGTACCTTTGCCGCCCGCCTGTTACCGAACCCGGCCTGTCTCCTGACCATCCGTCTGCCTGCTCCTTTGGGTCTGTCTGTCTGTCTGCAGCCGTCCAGCCTGCTGACTATACAAGCCTGCTCCACCTTGTGTCTGTGCTCCAGCCAGCTCCAGCCTTCTCTCCGGTTAACCCTGCAATATCTGGACTACTATATCTGGACTGCAATACAGGCCCTCATACCACTCCGTACTCTCGTGCCTCCTGTTTACTCTATCAGGGGCCGACAGTCGGAGGGTAAGGGAGCCTACCCTCTGCCCAACTGGACTCGCCGGTCTGGTAAGTAGGAGCCTGATAGTATTAGGCAGCCATGACCGAGTCCGGGCAGGGGGCTTCCCCCATGGACGAACTTTGCCGTCATCTGGCAGGTCTAACCCAGGCGGTGAAGAGCCTGCAAGAGGGATACTCCAGTCTGGAGGAGCGAGTACAGGCCTTGTCCGCACCTTCCGGTCCGCAAGGGTCCACATCAGCCACCTCAGCACCCTCCGTGGTCATGTTACCTCCAGAGCCAAAAGTACCAGTACCTGAAAGATTTCTTGGAGACCGAAGTAGGTATCGTGCTTTCCGGAATGCCTGTAATCTCTACTTCGCCCTGCAGCCACGCACGTTCTCCCTTGAGGCCACTAAGGTGGGTTTTGTTATCTCCTTACTTTCCGGTCAGCCACAAACATGGGCCCACCGACTTTTGGAGCAGAAATCAGTTGCCTTGGATAGTCTGGATGCCTTCTTTGATGCTATGTCCCAACTATACGAAGACCCCCAGCTTACCGCCACTGCAGAAGCCACCTTACAGGCCCTACGCCAGGGTCGTCAAGCAGCAGAAGATTATGCCATCGAGTTCAGACGTTGGAGCTCTGACACGGCATGGAATGACGCCGCGTTGCGCCATCAGTTCAGGATGGGGTTGTCAGATCCCCTCAAGGATGAGTTGGCACGGGTAGGGGTACCACAAACCCTGGAAGAGCTTATCAACTTGTCCATCCAAATAGACCGCAGGTTGCGAGAGCGACGCACTGAAAGGACCACCAGTACCTTTCGTCCCACCTGGATGATGCCACAAGTACCCAGTCCTCCCAGCAGATCTCCCACTCCTACACCTGCCTCGGCCTTTGATGCGCCAGAACCCATGCAACTCGGTCTATTCCGCCCTTCCTTGACCCCAGAGGAAAAAGCACGCAGACGTACACACAACCTCTGCCTCTACTGTGGGGAACCTGGGCACTACGCCAGTGGTTGCCCCAACAAGATGCGTAAGTGTCGTTCTGCTGATCGAACCTGTGCTACTATTGTACCTACTATTGGCACACACCTAACCATCTCTATCACTTTACAGCTTCCCGGAAAGGCCGTCCAAGTCCCAGCTATCATTGATTCCGGAGCCTGCAGCTGCTTTATCGACCAGACCTTCGCCTCCCAACATGACATCCCTCTCCAATCCAAAACTCAAAGCCTAGCAGTACATCTTGCAGACGGTTCCGCTCTCCGCTCCGGTCCGGTCACTCAAGAAACCGTCCCCTTAAAGGCCATCATGGGCCAACGACACCGTGAACATCTTTGTTTGGACGCCATCTCTTCCCCTCTTTTTCCAGTCATTCTTGGAATACCATGGCTGCAGGCGCACAACCCTCGAATTGACTGGGCTTCTGGTAGTGTCGAGTTCCTCTCTGGATACTGCCTTCAACACTGTCTGCAAGGGACAGGCCATGAGGCTACCCAACTTCTCTGTCTACATCCAGATGTAGATCTGCTCCAAGCTATTCCTGAGCCTTACCAAAATTTTGCGGATGTGTTTAACAAAAAGGGGGCAGAATTACTACCACCACACAGGCCCTACGACTGCCCAATTGAACTGCTTCCTGGAACCGAGGTACCTTTTGGCCGGATCTTCCCACTAACCGAGCAGGAGTTGGGCACCCTGAAACAGTATTTAGACGAAAATCTGAAGAAGAAATTTATCCGCCCGTCCACCTCCCCAGCTGGTGCGGGCTTATTCTTTGTTGAAAAGAAAGACCATTCTTTGCGGCCATGTATTGACTACCGTGAATTAAACAAAATAACTATTAAAAACCGTTACCCACTTCCTCTGGTACCTGAGCTATTCCAAAGACTGGGCACCGCCCGAATCTTTACTAAATTGGATCTTCGGGGTGCTTACAATTTAGTCCGCATCCGAGAGGGGGACGAGTGGAAGACTGCGTTTCGCACTCGTTTCGGGCATTTCGAGTACCAGGTTATGCCCTTCGGCCTCTGTAATGCCCCAGCTACGTTCCAGCACTTTGTGAACGACATCTTTAGAGAATTCCTGGACCTCTACGTCATTGTCTACCTGGACGACATACTCATCTTCTCCTCTTCTTTGGCTGATCACCGCAGGCACGTCAGGAATGTTCTTGAGCGGCTCAGGCAACATGGCTTATACGCTAAACTTGACAAGTGTGAGTTCGAACGTCAGAGTATCCAGTTTTTGGGACTCATCATTTCTGTAGAAGGAATTAAGATGGATCCACAAAAAGTGTCGGCCATCCTGGATTGGCCTGCCCCTACTGACAAGAAAGGGGTCCAACGTTTTGTAGGATTCTCTAACTTCTACAGGAAATTCATTAAAGACTTCTCTAAAATCATTTCACCTATAACGGAACTTACTAAACAAGGGACACGATTCTGTTGGTCACCCCGAGCACAGGCAGCTTTTGAGAAATTAAAGGGACTATTTACTTCTGCTTCTATCCTCAAACACCCGGACCCTGCGCTACCGTTTGTATTGGAGGTGGATGCTTCGGAGATCGCAGTAGGGGCGGTACCTTCTCAACGCCAGGGCCCCAAGGCCCTCCTGTTTCCTGTAGCCTTCTTTTCCCGTAAGCTCTCATCCTCGGAGAGAAATTATGACGTGGGAGATCGGGAACTGTTGGCCATCAAAGCGGCTTTGGAAGAATGGCGCTATCTACTAGAGGGTGCGGTACATCCGGTTCTTATCTTTACCGACCACAAGAACTTAGAATACTTAAGAGCAGCCAAGCGACTCAGACCACGACAGGCTAGATGGGCACTTTTTTTTTTCCCGCTTCTCCTTTCACATCACGTACAGGCCCGGATCCAAGAATGGAAAACCTGATGCCCTATCACGGATGTTCCATGACTCCAAGGAAAGAACTTCTCCTGATACTATTCTGCCTGCAGGTAGTTTCTTACTTCTCCAGGGAGATTTAATCTCCAGGATTAAACAGGCCTCCTCTGAAATTCCTCTACCTACTGGAACCAGTTTAAATGATGGGTTGCTCTGGCATGAAGGCAAGATTTTCGTTCCTGAAAGATGTAGGGTACTGGTACTGGAACTATGTCATGACCACAAGCTGGCGGGTCACTTCGGAGCCCGGAAAACCTCAGAATTGGTGCTACGCACCTTTTGGTGGCCATGTCTTCTGGAGGACTGTAAGAGGTACGTGGGTTCTTGCCGCACCTGTGCCCGGAATAAATGTAACCGCTCAAAGGCCTGGGGTTTATTGAGACCCTTACCGATTCCTGACAGGCCTTGGAGAATGCTATCGATGGATTTCATTGTGGAGTTACCCCCCTCTGAAGGTTTCTCAACCATCTTTGTGGTGATTGATAGGCTATCCAAGATGGCACACTTCATCCCTATGAAGGGTACTCCCACAGCCGCAGAAACGGCGAAGATATTCGTCAAGGAAGTAGTAAGGTTACATGGGGTGCCCGCGAATATCGTATCCGACCGAGGTGTTCAATTTACCTCCCGGTTTTGGAGAGCACTGTGTGCCGCTTTGGAAATTGAATTGGCGTTCTCCTCGGCCTACCACCCTCAGACGAACGGCCAGACGGAAAGAACTAACCAGACGCTGGAGCAATACCTCCGTTGTTTCTCTGTGTTTACTCAAGACGACTGGGTGTCCTTGCTACCACTCGCCGAATTCTCATATAACAACTCCTTACACTCTGCCATCAACCAGACTCCTTTCTTTGCGAATTATGGATTCAATCCTTCTTTCCTCCCCAGTTCTTTCCCGGAATGTTCTCTACCCGCAGTAGCGGAAACAATGGAGTTCTTCTCTAGTAACTGTAAGATCCTGCAGGAAACCATGGCCCAATCCCAGGCTTCCTTCAAGAGGATGTTCGATAAGAAAAGGCGAGGAGAACTCGTCCTTGAACCTGGCAACCAAGTATGGCTCTCTACAACTAATCTAAAGTTGGCTTGTCCCTCCAAGAAGTTGGGACCTAAGTTTCTGGGCCCGTTTCGGGTGAAGAGAAAGGTGAATGATGTTGCCTTTGAACTTAGTCTGCCAGAGTCCCTTAGAATCCACCCGGTCTTCCACGTTTCTTTACTGAAACCAGTTATCCACGATCCTTTTCCTGACCGTAAGGCCAAGCCACCGGAGGCTGTTTTGGTCAACAATGAGGAGGAGTTCGAGGTCGAGGCAATCTTGGATTGCAGGAAAAGACAGAATCAGCTCCAGTACCTCATTAAATGGAAGGGGTATGGCCCCGAGGATAATTCTTGGGAACCCGAAGGTAACCTGCATGCCAACGAATTGCTACAAACTTTCAAGAACTCCCATGCTCCCAGGCTGGCCCAGCTGGGCATCCGGAGGCTGCCCTTGAGGAGGGGGCACTGTCAGGGTTCTTACCGTGGCAGGCGGGGCGCCCGCGGTGGTGTGCGTCAGGGTGCGTCGGCGCGCGTTGGCGCGCGCGTTTCTGCGGACCTCGCCGTGCGGGCTCCTCGCGGCGCCGGTGTGTGTGTCCGGGATCGTTCCACTGTGCACGCCGGCGTGCGGGGGCGCGCGCGCGGGCGTTGGCGGGCGCGCGTGCCTGTGTGAGCCGGGGCGCGCGCGTGCACGTCGTTTGGCGCCAAAAGCCCTATTTAAGCCAGTGAGTTCTGGTGACCAGTGCTGCCTAATCAACAGCTAGTCATCCCAGTGCCTTACCTTGTTCCTTGTCTGTTCCTGTGATACCTTCTGACCCGGCCTTGACTCCGACCTCTCTCTGAACTCTGCCTGAACCTGACCTCTGCCTGTTTGACCATCCGCTTGCCTGCTCCACTGTACCTTTGCCGCCCGCCTGTTACCGAACCCGGCCTGTCTCCTGACCATCCGTCTGCCTGCTCCTTTGGGTCTGTCTGTCTGTCTGCAGCCGTCCAGCCTGCTGACTATACAAGCCTGCTCCACCTTGTGTCTGTGCTCCAGCCAGCTCCAGCCTTCTCTCCGGTTAACCCTGCAATATCTGGACTACTATATCTGGACTGCAATACAGGCCCTCATACCACTCCGTACTCTCGTGCCTCCTGTTTACTCTATCAGGGGCCGACAGTCGGAGGGTAAGGGAGCCTACCCTCTGCCCAACTGGACTCGCCAGTCTGGTAAGTAGGAGCCTGATACAGGAGCCCTGCAGATTACACCAGGAGAGTGGCAGAAACCATTAAATGAGGCCGAGACAGAAGTACAGTTAAATCACACTTGTTTAATAATAAAAGTAAAAAGAACAAACATAGTCAAAACATAGCCAAAGTTCAGTAACCGGAATGGATAGTCAGCCAAGCCAGAAGTCAGGGATCAATGTAGTGGAATAGAAAGCAGGATCTGGAGCCAGAAGGGATGTCAGCAAAGCAAGTCTTGAACAGGATCGCAGGAGATTTCTGTGATGTTGACCAAGGCGAAGGCAGCGATCCTCTGGATTGGACGGCTTAAGTAGGCAGGACTGATGAGCAGGATATCATCAACAGCTCAGTATCTGTGGAGAGATAGGAGCTGGCAATTAGCCGACAGCTGAATGACCAGCTCAGAGAATGAAGGACTGAGCCCAGCCCTGACAGAGAGTCAAAATCTGCAAGACTTGCTTAGTGGCTCTTAAGAGGAAAAGGGAGGAGCCTCCTCTCCTGACTGAGCTGCAGGTGAGGATTCGAGATGAAAGGGGATGGAAAATTGTACAGCTACCCTGAACAACTTATAGAGTCTGGTAAGTTTGGGATCTCTTGGAGACTCTCTTCACTTGGTATACAGTACCTGCCTCATATCTAGAGTGGAGCCGTTAGGGCATGCGATGGGGCCTAGTCTCTAGATGCTTTGGAAGACCTTGCGATCCATCACCTTATTTCCTCTACCCTACCCTCTTTTCTCTGTTTTCCCCTTCTGTTGTTTACTTGACCTCCTCTCTTTCCTTCACTTTTTAACATTAATACAGGTACAGTTTTCTGTGGAACTGAGTATCTGCCAATAGCCAATCATTGTACTTGGATGTATACTAGCAATATCTTAACACCAAGGGCTAGTCTAGCAGATTCCTTTAGCTACTAGTCCCAAATATAACTTTTTGTTTACATTTTTTTTCTGTTCTGATTTTGCTGGTATGACATCTTCTTTTTTTTTTCTTTAAATTCTTCAACTCATGTTGCACAGCTGTCCTGTGTCTTCTTGTATAAATGTAAAAAAATTGTCAGTTTTCACAAATCTGCAGAGCTGATCTGTCAGCTTTACAGCCAAATCCTGTTTGCTACCATAGAATTGTTGACAGAGACTCCTATATGATAAAAGGTGGCAAAAATGTTTCATATTGCCTGTTCCAGAATACCTGTAACTGTAAAAAACAAGACCCAAAAAGTTGTGCCCATTCAAACACTTCTTTTTCCAAGATTGTATTGTGTTTTACAATAAAATGATACAATACATGGTTTCATGAGGAAACATGTATGTATCTTCCAAAAAAGGAAAAAACTGTGGTGATATTTTTCAAAACAGGTAACATAGTATATTTAAAGTCTTTATTCTTGTATTAACATATAGAGGGAAAGGTAAGACTGACGGGCCACTTATCCTGAGTTAGCTCCCATTGTGAGAAGAAGGGGTAATATTCGGGGTGTCAGAAGGGCTGACTTTTAGCAGGGCATGTTATTTACTATGTGTAATTCTAAATGGTCGCATCAGATTACAGATGTATCTGATTGGTGCCTTGTTCTGATACAGGATTTGGTTTCCAATAACTGAATGGGAGTCAGAGGCTGAATGACTATGGAGATATATTAGAGCATGTTTAGGGGGGGGCGACTAGGGGCTGAGAAAGAGGAGATAGAGGGTCATGCTATAAGGGGAGGGGATGTGAGTTTTTGTGAATTCTTACGCATTTATGTGAGGGGGAGTGGGAAGATCAGAAGGCATGTCTCTTCCATCTCTTTATTATTTGGTATCTACCAAGTGTATGAATTGTCGATGGAACATTCTCCTGAGTTTGTTTGGAATGTGTTATTGAGTAGGGAGTCTTGGAAGTGGGTCCAACATCCCCAAATATGGGTAATTTTAGTAGGGTTGTCACTCACTACACTAATCATCTCTTCCATTGCCGCTGTTTGTCTGACTCAGAGATACCAGTCATTTCTTGTAAGGGGGGGGCAGTGGAACCCCACCTGGAGGGGATGCATCTCCTAGCTGCATTGACTAAATGGCAAGAAAATGATTTGCAGTATGTGCATTTTGGGAGAAAAGTGTGGTGAAGCAAATACTGAGCTGGGGTGAAGTCTAATGTGAATTTTGTTATCTTAGTTATGTCTTCATGTACCGTGGTCCAGTATTCCTGTAATTTTAAGCAGGACCACCAAATGTGTATCATCAATCTGGGCATCTCCAGAATAAGGATGATGTTGCAGGGGAGAATTTGTAGGGGACTGTGGGGGTCCTATACCACCCTGAAAGCAGTTTTTGCCAGTTTCCTGTTCTGTGATGTTTACTGAGCTTTTGTGTGTGTGGATGAGGATTTTGTGCCAGTCATCATCCGTGAGACTAATGTTCAGTTGGTTTTCCCAGTTTTGACACATTTTACTTGCTTTCAGGGTGTTTTGGTGAACGGGAGGGCATGCAATAAGGAGATCAGATGTCATTGTGGATTAGTTCTAGAACATATAAATTTAAAAGGCGTGTGTGGGCAGTACCAAGGGGAGATTTTGGATGATTGAAAAAGTGTATAAGCTGGACCTAAGTCCAGAAGGGGAAGGAGGAAGTTCTGCTTTTGCTCTGTAGTGCTTCGTGAGAGAGGTTTAATCACTTCTTAACTGGTAATTGACCATGATTATTTGCTACTTTAAAACAATGAACAAAATGTAAAATTTAGAACAAAGTTTTAGTGCCTTTGCAAAAGGGATAAATTGTAAAAATAAATCTGCACTTTTGATATACCACTACAGTTTCCAAATTTATAAGCAGTAATCTGGTTGATTATTATAAAGTTAAAGAAAATGTGGCTTTTGTGTTATGCTCACTATGACTTATTTACTCCAGTTTAACCACATTGCAACCCTCCTCATGCTGTTTGGTTTTGGTTTTCCATTGGCCAAATAGTGGCAACCTTAGGGCCAGTGGACAGCGGCTGTCACTTCTTTAGATATGCAAGTACAATCTATTTGTGCAATTTTGCCAGTTCATCTTGGTGCCAAAAGACCATATCTTTGCATAGGGAAGCCAGGCATTGCTGCACAAAGAGAGGCAAAAACATCAGTGAGCCCCTATGTACATTGGGGAATTCAGTACAAGAATTATCACCTGGCAGAGGAGAATTACTTTGTGTGGTCTACTATTGCTGACTTCTCCTTATGAAAATGCTTGTTGCATAATTGCATCAGGCTTTCATAAATCACTGGCCCCTAAACAATTTAAAAAAAAAGGAGATAACAAATTTTTACTTCTCTCTGACTTTCATTTGCTGCATACTTGTTGCAAGTCTGTGAGTAAGAAATATGAATGCCAGCTATGTCCGAGGGAACTGCTACAGAGTACCATGGGCACTTTAAGCCATGCCAGTGGGGAGATTTTCCACAGTGTTTGAAAGGGGGGAGCCATGCTCCTTGCTCCTCTAATCTTTTGCCACTGAAACAGATACTGTGGGTTACCCTTGCATATCACTTAAAATGGGAAGGTTTTAAAAATTAACCACATCTAGTTTCAGGAACTAAAACCAGTTCACCAGGAAGTGTGTGATCACCTAACTGGCCAGGGCATTGGTACAGAATTCTTCCCTTTCTGGCACCTCCACCTGGGGACCCAGGGTAATGAAGGGCCAGCTTTCCAAAAGCCTTGAACACCAGTACTTTTTGGAGAGGGGGTCCCTTTATTTGGAGAAACCGTTTTCAAGGCATTGCATGTGAGCTGGTGAGCAGGTAACAGTGCTTGCCAATCCCTTGCTATGAGAATACCAACCTGCATGCATAGTGTTTGATGCTGGTTAATTCTGTAAGGATGGGAGACTCTTTTAAAAAAAGAAAAATATATATATACTGTGTGTGTGTATGTATATATATATATATATATATATATACACACACGCTGTGTGCACAATTGTTAGACAAGTTGTATTTTTGAGGATTAGTTTCATTTTTGAAAAACTACAGTGCTCTCGGTCCATTCAAAATGTTGATAAACCTAAAATCTGAATATTTATCTGAATATCTCCAAAATTCGACCCTTCCTGACTAATGACACTACAAAACAACTTATTCACTCCTTGATTATTTCCCGCCTCGACTATTGCAACTCTCTCCTTAATGGCCTACCCTTAAGCAGGCTATCCCCCCTTCAGTCTATTATGAATCCTGCTGCTAGACTAATACACCTCACTAATCGATCTGTGACTGCTGCTCCTCTCTGCCAATCCCTTCACTGGCTTCCCCTACCCCACCGTGTAAAATTCAAAATGCTAACCATAACATACAAGGCCATTCACAACATCGCCCCCATCTACATCACCAACCTCATCTGCAGATATCGCCCAAATCGCCCCCTCCGCTCCTCCCAGGACCTCCTGCTCTCTAGCTCCCTTGTTACCTCCTCCCATGCTCGCCTTCAGGACTTCTCCAGAGCCTCTCCCATCCTCTGGAATTCCCTGCCCCAGTATGTCCGATCAGCCCCTACCCTGTCCACCTTTAGGAGATCCTTGAAAACTCATTTATTCAGGGAAGCCTATCCCACACCCACATAACTGTCCCTAAGCCACCCCCATCAAATCATTCTTTGCAGCTATTACCTTTTGTACCACCACCCCCTCCCTTTAGAATGTAAGCTCTATGAGCAGGGCCCTCCTATACCTTTTGTATTGAACTGTACTGTAATTGTGTTGTCCCCCTTATACATTGTAAAGCACTGAGTAAACTGTTGGCGCTATATAAATCTCGTATATTAATAATAATAATAATAATAATATTTAAAGAAGGAAAATTGAGGTTTTGGCTTTCTTAGGAGAACATCTATGTGTGCACAATTATTGGGCAAATATTAGTGTGCAGAATTATTATGCAACTAATGAAAAACAAACATTTTCCCATCTCACTTGTTTATTTTCATCTGTTAAAGTGAAAATAATAAACAAACAACTCAAAACTTATGAAAAAGCATTTCTGACATTTAAAAAAAAGTGGGGCCCAATATAGCCACCCTTCCTTTCAATAATATCCGTGAAGTCTGTCAGTTTCTTGATTTGTTGACGATTAACTTTTTGTGCAGCAGCAACCACAGCCTTCCAGACACTGCTCAGAGTGCTGTACTGTTTTATTTCACTGTAAATCTCCTATTTAAGAAGGGCCCACAAGTTCTCAATAGGATTTAGGTCAGGTGAGGAAGGGGGCCATGTCATTATTCTTTCATCTTTAAGGCCATTTCGGGCTAGCCACGCAGTGGAGTACTTTGATACATGCGATGGAGCATTGTCCGGCATAAATATCTTGGTCTTCTTGAAAGATGCAGATTTTTTCCTATTAGGGATGAGCCAAACACCCCCCTGTTCGGTTCGCACCAGAACATGCGAACAGGAAAAAAGTTCGCTCAAACACGCGAACACCGTTAAAGTCTATGGGACACGAACATGAAAAATCAAAAGTGCTAATTTTAAAGGCTTATATGCAAGTTATTGTCATAAAAAGTGTTTGAGGACCCGGGTCCTGCCCCAGGGGACATGGATCAATGCAAAAAAAAGTTTTAAAAACGGCCGTTTTTTCAGGAGCAGTGATTTTAATAATGCTTAAAGTCAAACAATAAAAGTGTAATATCCCTTTAAATTTCATACCTGGGGGGTGTCTATAGTATGCCTGTAAAGGGTCGCATGTTTCCTGTGTTTAGAACAGTCTGACAGCAAAATGACATTTCGAAGGAAAAATTCCATTTAAAACTACCCGCGGCTATTGCATTGCCGACAGTACACATAGAAGTTCATTGATAAAAATGGCATGGGAATTCAACACAGGGAAACCCCGAACCAAAATTTAAAAAAAAAAGATGACGTTGGAGTCCCCCTAAATTCCATACCAGGCCCTTCAGGTCTGGTATGGATATTAAGGGGAACCCCGGCCAAAATTTTTTAAAAAAATGACGTGGGGTTCCCCCTAAATTCCATACCAGACCCTTCAGGTCTGGTATGGATTTTAAGGGGAACCCTGCGCCAAAAAAAAAAAAAAACAGTGTGGGGTCCCCCCAAAAATCCATACCAGACCCTTATCCGAGCACGCAACCTGGCAGGCCGCAGGAAAAAAGGGGGGCGACGAGAGTGCGACCCTTCCCCCCTTCTGAACCATACCAGGCCACATGCCCTCAACATTGGGAGGGTGCTTTGGGGTAGCCCCCCAAAACACCTTGTCCCCATGTTGATGAGGACAAGGGCCTCATCCCCACAACCCTGGCTGGTGGTTGTGGGGGTCTGCGGGCGGGGGGCTTATCGGAATCTGGAAGCCCCCTTTAACAAGGGGACCCCCAGATCCCGGCCCCCCCCTGTGTGAAATGGTAAGGGGGTACTTACCCCTACCATTTCACTAAAAAATTGTCAAAAATGTTAAAAATGACAAGAGACAGTTTTTGACAATTCCTTTATTTAAATGCTTCTTCTTTCTTCTATCTTCCTTCATCTTCTTCTTCTTCTGGTTCTTCTGGCTTTTCTGGTTCTTCCTCCGGCGTTCTCGTCCAGCATCTCCTTCGCGGGGCGTCTTCTATCTTCTTCTCCTCGGGCCGCTCCGCACCCATGGCATGGGGGGAGGCTCCCGGTCTTCTCTTCATCTTCTTCTTCATCCTCTTCTCTTCTTCCTTCTTCTCTTCTTCATTTTCTTCTCCGAGCCGCTTGCACCCATGCTGGCATGGAGGGAGGCTCACGCTGTGTGACAGAGTCTCCTCGTCTGACGGTTCTTAAATAATGGGGGGTGGGGCCACCCGGTGACCCCACCCCCTCTGATGCAAGGTGACTTGACGGGACTTCCCTGTGACGTCACGGGGAATGCCACAGGGAAGTCCCGTCATGTCCCGTGCGTCAGAGGGGGCGAGGTCACCGGGTGGCCCCGCCCCCTGTTATTTAAGAACTGTCAGATGAGGAGATGCCGTCACGCAGCGGGAGCCTCCCTCCATGCCAGCATGGATGCGGAGCGGCCCGGAGAAGAAAATGAAGAAGAGAAGAAGAGAAGAAGGAAGAAGAGAAGAGGATGAAGAAGAAGATGAAGAGAAGAGCGGGAGCCTCCCCCCATGCCATGGGTGCGGAGCGGCCCGAGGAGAAGAAGATAGAAGACGCCGCGGAGGAGATGCTGGACGAGAACGCCGGAGGAAGAACCAGAAGAGCCAGAAGAACCAGAAGAAGAAGAAGATGAAGGAAGATAGAAGAAAGAAGAAGCATTTAAATAAAGGAATTGTCAAAAAACTGTCTCTTGTCATTTTTAACATTTTTGACAGTTTTTTAGTGAAATGGTATGGGTAAGTACCCCCTTACCATTTCACACAGGGGGGGGCGGGGATCTGGGGGTCTCCTTGTTAAAGGGGGCTTCCAGATTTCGATAAGCCCCCCACCCGCAGACTTCCACAACCACCAGCCAGGGTTGTGGGGATGAGGCCCTTGCCCTCATCAACATGGGGACAAGGTGTTTTGGGGGGCTACCCCAAAGCACCCTCCCAATGTTGAGGGCATGTGGCCTGGTACGGTTCAGGAGGGGGGGCCGCACTCTCGTCCCCTCCTCTTTTCCTGTGGCCTGCCAGGTTGCGTGCTTGGATAACCTGAAGGGTCTGGTATGGAATTTAGGGGGAACCCCACGTCATTTTTTTTAAAATTTTGGCCGGGGTTCCCCTTAATATCCATACCAGACCTGAAGGGCCTGGTATGGAATTTAGGGGGACTCCCACGTCATTTTTTTTTTTTTTTTAATTTTGGTTCGGGGTTTCCCTGTGTTGAATTCCCATGCCGTTTTTATCAATGAACTTCTATGTGTATTGTCGGCAATGCAATAGCCGCGGGTAGTTTTAAATTGAATTTTCCCTTCGAAATGTCATTTTGCTGTCAGACTGTTCTAAACACGGGAAACATGCGCCCCTTTACAGGCATACTATAGACACCCCCCAACTACGAAATTTAAAGTGATATTACACTTTTATTGTTTGAATTTAAGCATTATTAAAATCACTGCTCCTGAAAAAACGGCCGTTTTTAAAACTTTTTTTTGCATTGATCCATGTCCCCAAACACTTTTTATGACAATAACTTGCATATAAGCCTTTAAAATTAGCACTTTGGATTTCTCCCATAGACTTTTAAAGGGTATTCTGCGGCATTCGAATTTGCCGCGAACACCCCAAATTGTTCGCTGTTCGGCGAACTTGCGAACAGCCAATGTTCGAGTCAAACTAAGTTCGACTCGAACTCGAAGCTCATCCCTAATGTACACTAATGGGTGGTACTGATGGACATCACTGATTGGCAGGCATTATTGTTTGGCACTGATTGGCATCCATTGTGGGCACTGATTGGCATCCCTGGTGGCCATGGGTGGCATACCTGTTGTGACAAGTAGTGGGCATCCCTGGTGGACCTGGTGGCATCCCTGGTGGTCCAGTGTGGGCATCCTCGGGGGGGATAATCAATCAGCACAGACCCCCCTTTCAGAAGAGCAGCTGATTGGCTCTCCTCTACTCACGTCTGACAGACGCGACTGAGGAAAAGCCGATCAACAGCTCTTCCTGTTTACATCAAGATCAGCCGTGATTGGACACGGCTGATCATGTGGTAAAGAGTCTCCGTCAGAGACTCTTTACCTAGATCGGAGTTGTGGTGTGTCAGACAACAACGATCGCCCTGATGCGCGCCCCCTGGACTTGTTATCCTGAAAGACGTCATATGACGTCCGGTCAGGATAACACAACCACTTTGCCAATGTAATTTTGCTATATGGCAGGTGGCAAGTGGTTAATAATACCAGCCCATACCAGTACCTCACCTCCACCTTGCTGGTATCTGAGTGGAAGTGGAGCTCTGTACCCAATACTGATCCAGCCACAGACCCATCCATCTGGTCTGTCAAGAGTTACTCTCATCTCATCAGTCCATAATACCTTTGAGAAATCTGTCTTCAGATATTTCTTGGACCAGTCTTGACATTTCAACCAGTGGCGGAACTACCAGAGTCAAACTTGCGATCAGGCCCTGGCTTTCCACCACTGTTGGGGGCCCCAGTGGGGTTGCTAGTCCCAGGGCTCTGAGCGGAGAGTGTCTCTCATACTGTCATGGACGCACTGCGCATAATTCTACAACAGGTCACAGGTGCACAGGTTCACAGAGGTGCAGTCCAGTTAACAGACATCCAACGGTGAACAGACGTGCGCCAATGTGCATGCATGTGCGCAGATCGCAAAGATCACGCATGCGCGCACAGTGACGCTGCCTTGGCGCCCAGTTGATTGATCCAATTGATCCTCTGCTGTTTTATCTACAGCTTTACCCTGTGACCTGATCCTGAGCCGGCATCTGATCCAGTGCTTACATAGCTTCCTGACCTCGCTGCAGTCTCCAGTCCTGACCTTTGGCTTTTCTTGACCTTGCATTGTTTACCTGTCTGCCTGATCTTCCATAACTAAACTTTGACCATTCACTGCCTGCCGTTTATGCCTGATTGATCTGTTGTGTATTACCTGACTAGTCTGACTTCACTCCTGCCTGCTGTCCTGCATCTGTGTGCATCTGCATCCACTGCCCCTCAGCGCACCTGCATTCGCTTACCTGCATCCACAGCACCCAAGTCGGTTCCTGTCTCCGCCAGCTGTCATCATCTCCAGCCAAGAGAACCCTGCAGGCACTCATACCTCACTGCGCTCCTATGGTCACTGTCCGAACTCCAGTGATCCCAGATCCAGGGCTGTACAAGAGGTCTCCCTCTGCACGTCAGGCTCACCTCCAAGGTACGTGTCACATACAGCTTAGAGCCGACAGTTCTCTCTGCTCCCTCCCTCCTCCCTCACATGGGATAGGAGAGGAGACAGCCGATCTGCTCCCTCTCCCCTCTCCCCTCTCCTGTGTGTGTTCTGCAGGAAGTTAAGTGTGAAGCTAATGAGCTCACACTTCCCGCGGTACACACACAGGAGGAGAGCGGTGGGAAAAGAAGGAGCAGATTGGCTCTCTCCTCTCTTATCCCATGTGAGGGAGGAGGGAGGGAGCAGAGAGAACTGTCGGCTCTGAGCTGTATGAGAGACGCTATCTGCTAAGAGTCATGCTAAGGAGGCAGAAGGCATTAATGAGCACTAATCGTCTGCACTGATAGGCAATGTTGATAGAAGGCACTGATAGACACCAATAGGTGGGATCAATAAGCACTGATAGGCTGCACTGATAGCTGGCACTGATGGGCACTGATAGGTGGCACTGATACGCATCACTGGTAGGTGGCACTGATGAGCAATGATCTGTGGCACAGATAGGTGGCACTGATGGGCATTGAAGAGCACTGATAGGTGGCACTGATAGGCGGCACTGATGGGCATTACTGAGCACTGATAGGCAGCACTCATAGGCTGCACTAATGGGCACTGATAGGTGTAATTTATGAGCATTGATGGGCACTGTTAAGCGGTATTGGTGTGCATTGATAGGCAGCATTGATTGGCACTGATAGCATTGAGCACTGACAGGTAGCACTGATAGACGCTTATAGGTGGCATTGATGAGCACTGATAGGTGGTACTGATGAGCACTGATAGGCGGCATTGATGAGCACTGATAGGTGGCACTGATGGGCAGCATTGATAAGCTCTGATAGGTGGCACTGATAGGCATCATTGATGAGCACTGATAGGTGGCACTGATAGGCATCATTGATGAGCACTGATAGGCGACACTGATAGGCATCATTGATAAGCACTGATAGGCAGCACTGATGGGCATTGAGCACTGATAGGCAACACTGATAGGTGGCACTGATAGACGCTGACAGGTGGCATTGAGCACTAATAGATGGCACTGATAGACATCATTTATGAGCACTGATAGGAGGCACTGATAGGCATCATTGATAAGCACTGATAGGCATCATTGATGAGCACTGATAGGCGGCACTGATAGGCGAAAATGATGGGGAATGATAGGCTGTACTGATGGGCATTGAATACTGATAGGCAGCACTGATAGGTGACACTGATGAATGCTGATAGTCAGCATTGATGGGCACTGATAGGCGGTACTGGGAACGGATAGACAGCATTGATGGGCACTGATAGATGGCACTGATAGGCGGAATTGATGGGCACTGATAGGCGGCACTGAAATGCAGCACTGATAGGTGGTATTAATGAGCACTGATATGAAGCACTGTTGGGCACTGATAGGCAGCATTGATGAGCACTGATAGGCAACACTGATAGGTAGCATTGATAGACACTAATAGGCATTGATGAGCACTGATAGGTAGCACTAATTATCAGTGTAAACTATTTACTGACATTCTTGACAGTTAACGCCTCTCCTTTCCTCATACAGACACAGCATGGGAGGAAAGGGCTGCCGATAACCAGCAAGTCTGTTTACATGTGATCAGCTGATCACATGGTAAAGGGTCGCCGTGATTGCGGTGGATGCACGTCCCAGGCAGAGTTCTGGGAGGATGTCCATAGACACCTTCCCAAAATTGGAAGCCCGGGGGGTTGGATGGAAAGGGGGGGTCAGGGGGGTCCATCATGGTCTCTTGCACCGGGGCCCTGAAGGTTCTAGTTATTCTAGTTACACCCCTAATTTTAACTCATGTTTCCTGTTGAGTGGTGGTCAGGTTTCAGCCCTCCTTACCTTGGCCATGCCACTGAACATCTTGTACTTTTGAGCACTCCAGGTAGGTTGCAGTTCTGGAATATGACAGCCTAGGAGGATAATGAGTTCCTGATAGCTTCATGTGTGGTTCTTCTCAAATCTTTGCCAGTTAATTTGCTTTTTTTCCTCAACACATTTCTTGCAACTCTGTTGACTATTTGCAACAAAATGTTTGATGGTTTTGTGACACACCCCAATATCTTAGCGATTTCAAGAGTGCTGCATCCCTCTAAAAGAGACTTTTTACAGTTTTGACTTTTCAGAGTCAGTTAAATCTCTTTTTTGGCCCATTTTGCCTGAGGAAAAGAAGCTGCCTAATAATTATGCACACCTTGATATAGGGTGTTGATCTGCTTAGGCCACACCCTCCTTCATTACACAAATACATATCACCTGCTATGCTTAAATCCCATAAGCGCTCAAGTTTATACAGCTTGGAGTTGGACAATATGCATAAAAATGATGATTTGGTCAAAATACTCACTTGTCTAATAATTGTGCACACAGTGTGTGTGTGTGAATATATATATATATATATATATATATATATATATAGTGAGAGTCCCGGTCCCTATGGAAATGGAGCAAAAAGGGAAAAAGAGTTTGCATGTCAGGTGACTGCAAGAGGTGACTACAGAGCAGTTATTTTGAGTGGAGATATCTGCTCTGGCAGCTTTCTCCAGGTTTTGCTAGTTCTGGATGGGACTCTGTAGTTTGGAGATCCCTAAGAGTTTTGGGTGGTATGGGATCTCCAACCCTGTATCAGGGTTTCTGTGGATAGCCAGCAGGTTGTGTGCCCAGGTGCACACAGCCCATATAATGAGGGACTGGTGAGAGCAGTGAGGGGAGAAAGGTGGAGTGTGAGCAGTTTGGTACTGCTGGTGCTGTATGAAGAGAAATCTGTGTCTGGAAAGCTGTCTGCCCTGTGGGAGACTGCAGCCCATGTTAGGGGGACTCTTTGCCCAGGGACTGGGAAAGGCTGGCCAGCCTTGACAGTCAGGAAGACTACGGAAGCCACTGAGTCCAGGGGCTGGAAAGAATCAGATCTGTTTAGAGCAAACAGAGGAACTGCTGACAAGAGAGCCAGGTGGCTCGGTATGTTTTCCTTATTTTTAAGTGCTAAAAGAAGTTAAACCCCTGCATGGGAATCCTGAATGGACCTTTTGCTTTTGTTTTGTTTTTCATTTAATAAACATGGGCTACCAGGCCCTTAACCATAACGCATGTTTGACCTGGACTCACTGCACCAAAACAGCATCTATCACTTGAGTTAAACATCCCAATTTCACAATACATATATTTATGTCCTACATAAATTAAATTAGTTAACCCTTCTCGGGCTGCAGCTCTGAATAAATATAGCTTCGGCACTAGGGATGAGCTTCGAGTTCGAGTCGAACTCATGTTCGACTCGAACATTGGCTGTTCGCAAGTTCGCCGAACAGTGAAAAATTTGGGGTGTTCGCGGCAAATTCGAATGCCGCGGAACACCCTTTAAAAGTCTATTTGAGAAATCAAAAGTGCTAATTTTAAAGGCTTATATGCAAGTTATTGTCATAAAAAGTGTTTGGGGACCCGGGTCCTGCCCCAGGGGACATGGATCAATGCAAAAAAAAGTTTTAAAAACGTCCGTTTTTTCAGGAGCAGTGATTTTAATAATGCTTAAAGTCAAACAATAAAAGTGTAATATCCCTTTAAATTTCGTAGCTGGGGGGTGTCTATAGTATGCCTGTAAAGGGGCGCATGTTTCCTGTGTTTAGAACAGTCTGACAGCAAAATGACATTTCGAAGGAAAAAACCCATTTAAAACTACTCGCGGCTATTGCATTGCCGACAATACACATAGAAGTTCATTGATAAAAACGGCATGGGAATTCCCCACAGGGGAACCCCGAACCAAAATAAAAAAAAAAATGACGTGGGAGTCCTCCTAAATTCCATATCAGGCCCTTCAGGTCTGGTATGGATTTTAAGGGGAACCCCGCACCAAAAAAAAAAAAAAACGCGTGGGATCCCCCCAAGAATCCATACCAGACCCTTATCCGAGCACGCAACCTGGCAGGCCGCAGGAAAAGAGGGGGGATGAGAGTGTGCCCCCCCTCCTGAACCAGAAGAAGAAGATGAAGGAAGATAGAAGAAAGAAGAAGCATTTAAATAAAGGAATTGTCAAAAACTGTCTCTTGTCATTTTTAACATTTTTGACAGTTTTTTAGTGAAATAGTAGGGGTAAGTACCCCTTTACCATTTCACACAGGGGGGCCGGGATCTGGGGGTCCACTTGTTAAAGGGGGCTTCCAGATTTCGATAAGCCCCCTGCCCGCAGACCCCCACAACCACCGGCCAGGGTTGTGGGGATGAGGCCCTTGTCCTCATTAACATGGGGACAAGGTGTTTTGGGGGGCTACCCCAAAGCACCCTCCCAATGTTGAGGGCATGTGGCCTGGTACGGTTCAGAAGGGGGGGAGGGCGGCACTCTCGTCGCCCCCCTCTTTTCCTGCGGCCTGCCAGGTTGCGTGCTCGGATAAGGGTCTGGTATGGATTTTTGGGGGGACCCCACGCTGTTTTTTTTGGGGGGGGGCAGGGTTCCCCTTAAAATCCATACCAAACCTGAAGGGTCTGGTATGGAATTTAGGGGGAACCCCACGTCATTTTTTTTTTAAATTTTGGCCGGGGTTCCCCTTAATATCCATACCAGACCTGTAGGGCCTGGTATGGAATTTAGGGGGACTCCTACATCATTTTTTTTTAAATTTTGGATCAGGGCTCCCCTGTGGGGAATTCCCATGCCGTTTTTATCAATGAACTTCTATGTGTATTGTCGGCAATGCAATAGCCGCGAGTAGTTTTAAATGGGTTTTTTCCTTTGAAATGTCATTTTGCTGTCAGACTGTTCTAAACACGGGAAACATGCCCCCCTTTACAGCCATACTATAGACACCCCCCAGCTACGAAATTTAAAGGGATATGACACTTTTATTGTTTGACTTTAAGCATTATTAAAATCACTGCTCCTGAAAAAACGGCCATTTTTAAAACTTTTTTTGCATTGATAAACAGGCGGCAGCAGACAGTCATCCAATGCCTCCAATAGTCCATTTTAAATTTTAAAGGGTCTGGTATAGATTTTGAGGGGAACCCCACACCATTTTTTTTTTAATTTTGGTCGGGGTTCCCCTTAATATCCATACCAGACCTGAAGGGCCTGGTATGGAATTTAGGGGGACCCCCCCACATCATTTTTTTAATTTATTTTGGTTCGGGGTTCCCCTGTGGGGAATTCCCATGCCGTTTTTATCAATGAACTTTTATGTGTATTGTCGGACCGGCAATTCATTAATAGCCGCGAGTAGTTTTAAATGACTTTTTTTCCTTTGAAATTTAATTTTGCTGTCAGACTGTTCTAAACATGGGAAACATGCGCCCCTTTACAGGCATACTATAGATACCCCCCAAGTATGAAATTTAAAGGAATATTACACTTTTATTGTTTCACTTTAAGCATTATTAAAATCACTGCTCCCGAAAAAAAACGTAGTTTTTAAAACTTTTTTTTGCATTGATCCATGTCCCCTGGGGCAGAACCCAGGTCCCCAAACACTTTTTATGACAATAACTTGCATATAAGCCTTTAAAATTAGCACTTTTGATTATTCATGTTCGTGTCCCATAGACTTTAACGGTGTTCGCATGTTCGAACAAACTTTTTTCCTGTTCGCATGTTCTGGTGCGAACCGAACAGGGGGGTGTTCGGCTCATCCCTATTCAGCACCATTGAGAGCTATTGCTGGCTGGTTTAACTGCAGGGTAAATATGATTCTTCACAGCTTATATACAAGTATGTTTCACTGGTTGTTCACCAGCTGCTGTATTCACATTGTGCACACTCATCCAATTTTAAATAGGGTGAATGTTGAATGTCAGGCAAATGCCACTGAATCTCACTTGAGTAAGTAAAACAGTCAGTTAGTATGCCATAGCTAAACAAAACTGCAATATAAAAAATCTCTGCTCTCATGATGAAATAGGAGCATCTTTTAGTCTGCTGTGCTAGCAAAAATACAGTTTACAGAGTTACTTTAGTAAGGCATTAAGAGGAAATATCAATACAATTCTAACATAAACAACCTTGAACAAAGCACTGTCTGATAATCAAATCAAGTATTGCTATATGCAATCACAAATCATCAAAACCTATGCCAATAGAAATCTACAGTCCCAAAAAGTGCATAGTAATTCATAAAAAAATAATATTCTTCAAAAAAGTGCTCCATATTTCAAATAAAATGCTTTGTGCCTAAAATAGCTTTTCAGTGCTCCAGAAAAGTGCTCTGTGCCAAACACTGCGCTTCCACACACTCAATAGATGTAATTGACTTTATGCTTTTCAGCAAAAAAGTCACAGCATGCATATGGAAACCCTCCTAGGTATTTAGACAGCGGAGTTCAGCCTTGCTCTTCTCCTCCTTGGTTCTCCTCTCCCAGTATCCTTATATTCTTCCTATTTGCTCATATACCTCCAGTAATATGCAAGGGGACAAAGAGGGGAACCCACATGGTGCAGAATTGTTTATTAAAAAATAGGTTAAAACACTCTAAACACTCACATTGAAAAGATGTCAAAAACCACGTATAAAGCCTGGAAATGCCGCAGTGTGAGCTCCACATTCCGGAAATAATGTCAGCGGATGTCCCTCCCGATGTACATTTCGCCCATCCAATCGGGCGTCTTCAGGAGCAATACAATCCTGCACTTACGAATAGCAAGCAGCTTGCTCAATATGCTGGCAGCAAAAAGATACATATAAGCACAAAAGGTGCAACGCTAAAAAAGGGTGTTTTAAAGGAGAATATAAAGTATAAAGTTCAAAATGTTAAGAGTCCAGATTGTGATTCCAAATGGTGAACAAGAAATCTTGTGAGGAATCCTCCACCAGCGGGCATGCATACACTGCCTCTTACCGTAAACTGTGGACCACTCTATAAAGAGGTCACTGGCACTATTTACAAATCAGATCACTCCAGGTCACTCCGATATCAAACGCCAAAAGAATTCCTTCCACGTCAGATAGACTCCATATGACAGAAACTCTGCCAGATATATAATGTCAACAAAGCAGATAGAAATCTCATGGTGCAGTATGTTTAAAAAGGGGGGATTTATTAAAACAGTTTCCAAAATACACACTCACCATACAGAAGAAAAAACTTGCATGTGAATCAATATGCGATACATGTGGATTAATATTTAAATACAATTCTAGCACCTATGTTTCTAAGTAAATTGACAGCAAGTAATCAGGGTTCCACAAGTAAAGCATTTTTAACTTCAATTTTTTCGCACAGTAACACAAACTTCTACGGTCAAACTGAGGTGTACTGCAGACATTGTAGGCCATTAATTCTCTTCTTACCTCTTATTTGGAATAGACCGTAAAACTTTTTGGCATTTGCCAGTTCACCCTAAGCAGAGTCTTAAATGGCAACAGCCAAAATTCTGATTTATAAAGATATGAAGGGACCAAAGAAAAAGTAATTGCCTAAAGCATGCCACTGTGGTTTCCTCTTTTAAGCATGGAGGCTAATTGCTTGCTATAAGAAACTGCACAAATTCCACTCCAGTATTATTTGCTTCAGTTTACTTGGAATGAGGTGCAGATGGTTGAATGAGAATTTTGTTTAAGGGGTGAAGCTGTATAGACTTTTATAGTAACCCTGTCATGATAAAAAATATGCATACGAAAGGTTGCTGTAATGAAATAGCTTTTATACTCACCTCTTTAGTGGCCTGTGTCTCCTACCTTCCCTCCATTTCAACATTAGCTTCCATGAGACACTTTGGCATTTAACAGTTCTGGAGTGTTGGATGTCTGTGTCCCCATGTCATGGTCCCATTCTCTGCTACCCACACCACTGCTGAGTCTTGTAGTGACACAGAGATCAGAGAAGGGGAACACATGGTAGGGGACACAGGCATCTTATACTCTTTAAGGTGCTAAATAACATTATAAAGAGTGCAGTGCTGGAATGGAGGGAAAATAGGAGACATTGGCTGCTAGAGAACTAACCATAAAATATATTCTATTAAATGGACCTTTCCTCTTAATGATTTTCTAATCTTGACAGGGTTGCTTAAAAAATAGGCAATTGCCAGTTATTGGGTAATTTTTTTATTAATATAGATGAATCAAGAAATATGAATCAAGAAATATTTCCCTGCCTAAATTCGCTTACAAACACCAGTCATTTGATCCACATATTTTGGGATGTTATAAACTTCCTTGATGGCAAGAGACAAATGCAATTAAGTATTTTAGAATTAAAATCCTTATATTTAGGACATCTGGCAAATAATGTGCGGTAGTCCCAAAACCTCACTCCACCTTCGAAGGGACGAGGTAACTGTATAAGTTTGTGTTGTAGCCCGATGTGCTGATCCCCAACAAGCGCTACTAATCCAGGATAGGAAAGCATGCACCCAACTGGTAAGCTTACAGCAAAAGAAGCTTACATGTTTTGACCGAAACATAAGCTCCTCTTGATGTATTCTTACCAGTTGTGCTAATAAAAGCTATGTTTTAGCAAGGACATATGTCAGGTGTGCACCTTCCTATCTTGGAAATGTTGTGAGGTAGGTGAGTGCAGAAAATGAGTTGGAGATAACATGATGGGTAAACAGCCAATGGTAAATTATTAGGTGGTAAAAGTGCAAAAAGATTCTGAGCTCATTACCCATACCATTCCTTGAAATATAAATATGGCAAATGTTAATGAGACCTGCATTTGAATGCACATTGAATAATATAAAAGTATTGTAGGGCGTACACGCGGTCGGACTTTGTTCGGACATTCCGACAACAAAATCCATGGATTTTTTCCGATGGATGTTGGCTCAAACTTGTCTTGCATACACACGGTCACACAAAGTTGTCGGAAAATCCAATCGTTCTGAACGCAGTGACGTAAAACACGTACGTCGGGACTATAAACGGGGCAGTGGCCAATAGCCTTCATCTCTTTATTTATTCTGAGCATGCGTGGCACTTTGTCCGTCGGATTTGTGTACACACGATCGGAATTTCCGACAACGAATTTTGTTGTCGGAAAATTTTATCTCCTGCTCTCCAACTTTGTGTGTCGGAAAATCCGATGGAAAATGTCCGATGGACTCCACACATGGTCGGAATTTCCATCAACACGCTCCGATCGGACATTCTCCATCGGAAAATCCGATCGTGTGTACAGGGCATTAAAGTACTCAAGCGCTAAAGTGAATATAAAGTGAATATATAAAACTGTAAAATAGTGTACAAAGTAGTGTAAAAAATAAATAAACTGACATATAAAAAAATGATATAAATTCAAATATCCAGATACTGCAGCTGCAATCATTCAGTGACACCCCTTTAGGGAGAAGGAGCCTGTCAGCTCTTGTCAGTGTGCAGCCTGCAGTGATCCTGAATAGCAGCAGAACGGAGGAACACGGAGGCGAGTGATTTCTACTGACCATATATCAATGGGGGAAAGCATATGAACGGGAGAAGCGGAGATTAGATGATCCAAGCCAGTGGATGTAAACCTATCCTCTGCTGATTAACCCAGACCCAGTAAGCCTTGTTTAAACACAGATAAGAGCATATGAACAGGAGAAGCGGAGATTAGATGATCCAAGCCGATGGATGTAAGCCTATCCTCTGCTGATTAACCCAGACTCAGTAGGCCTTGTTTAAACACAGATAAGAGGTATCATCATAATTTTTCTTCACACAATTGTAATCCTTTATATTTGTCACCAACTACATATTTATTTAATATATCTGTTTTAATATATTTTTCACTTTATTTTTTCCACCACCTTTTTCCACATATTTTTGTTTGTTTATTATTTCACAAGAACAAATGGTGAACTAACTTTTGGATTTGTATTCCGGGAGGTCTCCAATTAGACTTTCAAAGCAGTCTTTTCTACACATTGTATTTATATTTATTTATATTATGCTAATCACTGTTTAAGTTTTTGTATAGTTTGTAACAAAGTATCCACAAGTAGAATGTGACCTGTCAGCACATTGAATAGTAGGATATCCTATAGATATTACGAGCGCATCACTTTATCTATTTAACTATTGAATAATATACAGTATCTCAGAAAAGTGAGTACACCCCTCACATTCTTGTAAATATTTTATTATATATTTTCATGTGACAACACTGAAGAAATGACACTTTGCTACAATGTAAAGTAGTGAGTGTACAGCTTGTATAACAGTGTAAATTTGCTGTCCTCTCAAAATAACTCAACACACAGACATTAATGTCTAAACCGCTGGCAACAAAAGTGAGTACACCCCTAAGTGCAAATGTCCAAATTGGGCCCAAAAGTGTCAATATTTTGTGTGGCCACCATTTTTTTCCAGCACTGCCTTACCCCTCTTGGGCATGGAGTTCACCAGCGCTTCACAGGTTGTCACTGGAGTCCTCTTCCACTCCTCCATGACGACATCACGGAGCTGGTGGATGTTAGAGACCTTGTGCTCCTCCACCTTCCATTTAAGGATGCCCCACAGATGCTCAATAGGGTTTAGTTCTGGAGACCTGCTTGGCCAGTCCATCACCTTTACCCTCAGCTTCTTTAGCAAGGCAGTGGTCATCTTGGAGGTGTATTTGGGGTCGTTATCATGTTGGATAACTGCCCTGAGGCCCAGTCTCCGAAGGGAGGGGCTCATGCTCAGTATGTCACAGTACATGTTGCCATTCATGGTTCCCTCAATGATCTGTAGCTCCCCAGTGTCGGCAGCACTCATGCAGCCCCAGACCATGACACTCCCACCACCATGCTTGACTGTAGGCAAGACACACTTGTCTTTGTACTCCTCACCTGGTTGCCACCACACACACTTGACACCATCTAAACCAAATAAGCTTATCTTGGTCTTATCAGACCATAGGACATGGTTCCAGTAATCCATGTCCTTAGTCTGCTTGTCTTCAGAAAACCCTTTCTTGTGCATCATCTTTAGAAGAGGCTTTCTTCTGGGGCAACAGCCATGCAGACCAATTTGATGCAGTGTGTGGCGTATGGTCTGAGCACTGACAGGCTGACCCCCCACCCCTTCAACTTCTGTAGCAAGGCTGGCAGCACTCATATGTCTATTTCCCAAAGACAACCTCCGGATATGATGCTGAGCACGTGCACCCTACTTCTTTGGTCGACCATGGTGAGGCCTGTTCTGAGTGGAACCTGTCCTGTTAAACCACTGTATGGTCTTGGCTACCGTGCTGCAGCTCCATTTCAGGGTCTTAGCAATCTTCTTATCACCTAGACCATCTTTATGTAGAGCACCAATTCTTTTTTTCAGATCCTCAGAGAATTCTTTGTCATGAGTAGGGATGAGCCGAACACCCCCCTGCTCGGTTCGCACCAGAACATGCGAACAGGAAAAAAATTTGTTCGAACACGCGAACGCCGTTAAAGTCTATGGGACACGAACATGAATAATCAAAAGTGCTAATTTTAAAGGCTAATATGCAAGTTATTGTCAATAAAAGTGTTTGGGGACCCGGGTCCTCCCCCAGGGGACATGAATCAATGCAAAAAAAAGTTTTAAAAACGGCCGTTTTTTCAGGAGCAGTGATTTTAATAATGCTTAAAGTCAAACAATAAAAGTGTAATATCCCTTTAAATTTCATACCTGGGGGGTGTCTATAGTATGCCTGTAAAGGGGCGCATGTTTCCCGTGTTTAGAACAGTCTGACAGCAAAATGACATTTGGAAGGAAAAAACACATTTAAAACTACCGCGGCTATTGCATTGCCGACAATACACATAGAAGTTCATTGATCAAAACGGCATGGGAATTCCCCACAGGGCAACCCCGAACCAAAATTAAAAAAAAAAAATGATGTGGGAGTCCCCCTAAATTCCATACAAGGCCCTTCAGGTCTGGTATGGATTTTAAGGGGAACCCCGTGCCAAAAAAAAAAAAAAAAGGCGTGGGGTCCCCCCAAAAATCCATACCAGACCCTTATCCGAGCACGCAACCTGGCAGGCCGCAGGAAAAGAGGGGGGGACGAGAGTGCGGCCCCCCCCCCTCCTGAACCGTACCAGGCCACATGCCCTCAACATTGGGAGGGTGCTTTGGGGTAGCCCCCCAAAACACCTTGTCCCCATGTTGATGAAGACAAGGGCCTCATCCCCACAACCCTGGCCGGTGGTTGTGGGGGTCTGCGGGCGGGGGGCTTATCGGAATCTGGAAGCCCCCTTTAACAAGGGGACCCCCAGATCCCGGCCCCCCCCCTGTGTGAAATGGTAAGGGGGTACTTACCCCTACCATTTCACTAAAAAACTGTCAAAAATGTTAAAAATGACAAGAGACAGTTTTTGACAATTCCTTTATTTAAATGCTTCTTCTTTCTTCCTTCATCTTCTTCTTCTTCTGGTTCTTCTGGCTCTTCTGGTTCTTCCTCCGGCGTTCTCGTCCAGCATCTTCTCCGCAGCGTCTTCTATCTTCTTCTCCTCGGGCCGCTCCGCACCCATGGCATGGGGGGGGAGGCTCCCGCTCTTCTCTTCATCTTCTTCTCTTCTTCATCTTCTTCTTCATCTTCTTCTTCTTCTTCTCTTCTTCCTTCTTCTCTTCTTCATTTCTTCTCCGGGCCGCTCCGCAGCCATGCTGTGGCATGCAGGGAGGCTCCCGCTGTGTGACGGCGTCTCTTCGTCTGACGGTTCTTAAATAACGGGGGGCGGGGCCACCTCTGACGCACGGTGACATGACGGGACTTCCCTGTGGCATTCCCCGTGACGTCACAGGGAAGTCCCGTCAAGTCACCGTGCGTCAGAGGGGGGCGGGGTCACCGGATGGCCCCGCCCCCCGTTATTTAAGAACCGTCAGACGAAGAGACGCCGTCACACAGCGGGAGCCTCCCTCTATGCCAGCATGGCTGCGGAGCGGCCCGGAGAAGAAATGAAGAAGAGAAGAAGGAAGAAGAGAAGAAGAAGAAGAAGAAGAAGAAGATGAAGAAGAAGATGAAGAAGAGAAGAAGATGAAGAGAAGAGCGGGAGCCTCCCCCCCATGCCATGGGTGCGGAGCGGCCCGAGGAGAAGAAGATAGAAGACGCCGCGGAGGAGATGATGGACGAGAACGCCGGAGGAAGAACCAAAAGAGCCAGAAGAACCAGAAGAAGATGAAGGAGAAAGAAGAAGCATTTAAATAAAGGAATTGTCAAAAACTGTCTCTTGTCATTTTTAACATTTTTGACAGTTTTTTAGTGAAATGGTAGGGGTAAGTACCCCCTTACCATTTCACACAGGGGGGGGCCGGGATCTGGGGGTCCCCTTGTTAAAGGGGGCTTCCAGATTCCGATAAGCCCCCCGCCCGCAGACCCCCACAACCACCGGCCAGGGTTGTGGGGATGAGGCCCTTGTCTTCATCAACATGGGGACAAGGTGTTTTGGGGGGCTACCCCAAAGCACCCTCCCAATGTTGAGGGCATGTGGCCTGGTACGGTTCAGGAGGGGGGGGCCGCACTCTCGTCCCCCCCTCTTTTCCTGCGGCCTGCCAGGTTGCGTGCTCGGATAAGGGTCTGGTATGGATTTTTGGGGGGACCCCACGCCGTTTTTTTTTTTTTTTTGGCGCGGGGTTCCCCTTAAAATCCATACCAGACCTGAAGGGTCTGGTATGGAATTTAGGGGGAACCCCACGTCAATTTTTTTTTAAAATTTTGGCTGGGGTTCCCCTTAATATCCATACCAGACCTGAAGGGCCTTGTATGGAATTTAGGGGGACCCCCACATCATTTTTTTTTTTTTTTTTTTTGGTTCGGGGTTGCCCTGTGGGGAATTCCCATGCCGTTTTTATCAATGAACTTCTATGTGTATTGTCGGCAATGCAATAGCCGCGGGTAGTTTTAAATGAGTTTTTTCCTTCCAAATGTCATTTTGCTGTCAGACTGTTCTAAACACAGGAAACATGCGCCCCTTTACAGGCATACTATGGACACCCCCCAGGTACGAAATTTAAAGGGATATTACACTTTTATTGTTTGACTTTAAGCATTAATAAAATCACTGCTCCTGAAAAAACGTCCGTTTTTAAAACTTTTTTTTGCATTGATCCATGTCCCCTGGGGCAGGACCCGGGTCCCCAAACACTTTTTATGACAATAACTTGCATATAAGCCTTTAAAATTAGCACTTTTGATTTCTCCCATAGACTTTTAAAGGGTGTTCCGCGGCATTCGAATTTGCCGCGAACACCCCAAATTGTTCGCTGTTCGGCGAACTTGCGAACAGCCAATGTTCGAGTAGAACATGAGTTCGACTCGAACTCGAAGCTCATCCCTAGTCATGAGGTGCCATGTTGAACTTCCAGTGACCAGTATGAGAGAGTGAGAGTGATAATACCAACTTTAACACTCCTGCTCCCCATTCACACCTGAGACCTTGTAACACTAACGAGTCACATGACCCCGGGGAGGGAAAATGGCTAATTGGGCCCAATTTGGACATTTTCACTTAGGGGTGTACTCACTTTTGTTGCCAGCGGTTTAGACATTAATGGCTGTGTGTTGAGCTATTTTGAGGGGACAGCAAATTTACACTGTTATACAAGCTGTACAATATAATAACGGGACTCAGGTGCGCTACTGATGTCTGTCCCACCCGACTACAGAAAAAAAATTTGTGGCCAAGGTGTGTGTGTAAATAGTGTGTTACGTACCTGGGATGTGAGCCTGACGTGTAGAGGAAGGCCTCTCGTACAACTCCGGCTCGCGGACCACTTGTAGTGATACAGCAGCCACAGGAGCACGGTGGGGTATGAGTGCCTGTAAACAGTTCAATAGTCCGTGTAGTAGCGGTGATCAGCAGGCAGATAGTAGATGAGCTGACACGATGCTTGACTGGTGGCAGGCTGGGATGAACCACAGAGCAGTACCAGATGCAGGCTTGCAGGGCTGGGAGCTGTAGCAGGCTGGATGAGCGAGATGCAGGGTCAGACAGGCCGGGTCGGTAATAATCAGGCAGATCAGGCATAGACGGTAGGCAGAAGAGAGGTCAGGTCACAAGCCAAGTAGTACCGGAAGATCAGAAGACAGAATCAGCAGGCAGGATCAGAGTCTATGGGAAGCCGGGATCAGAACAGGCAGCAGGCAATCACAGGTAACAACAAGCTGGATCAGAATCAGAGGTCACACAGGAAACAGGATACAACACAGGAGCTGCAGACCAAACAGCAATGAACCTCTGTAGGAGCCCTGTTTAAATAGCCCGCCTGACTTCAGTATTAGTGACAGGTGTGCGTCTTAAAGTGCTAGTACGCATGCGTGCATGCCGGGTGCTTACATGGAAAGCCTGTCTTCCCTGACATTGCCCCCTCCCTACGGGCAACCTCCGGGTGCCCAACCGGTTCCTCTTTTGCGGGTTCCTGCGGAAGAAGGCACGGACCAAGTCTGTGGCATGTACATTTCGTGCGGGTTCCCAGGAATTTTCCTCTGGACCATAACCCTTCCACTTGATTAAATATTGTGTCTGCCCCTTCTTTTCCTGCAGTCTAAAACAGCCTCAACCTCAAATTCCTCATCCCCATCAATAATAATAGGTGCGGGAGGACCTGGTCTATGATCCGGAAATGGATCTGGCACAACAGGCTTTAGCAAGGATACATGAAACACTGGGTGGATTTTAAAAGACTCAGGTAAGGTTAATTCAAAAGAAACATCATTAATTTTTCTCCTTACCGGAAATGGTCCTACGAACCTTGGTGCCAGCTTCCTTGAAGGACATAGCATCTTCAAATTTGTTGTTGAAAGCCGTACTTGATCTCCTGGTTGCAAGATCAGTTCCCCCTTCTTTTCTTGTCAAATGATTTCTTGCTGTCCTCCTGCGCTTTCGCGATGGTTTCCTGTAACAACATATTATTGCGAGAGAAAAAGTCCACAGTATCCTGGACGGCTGGAACGGAAGATTCTGTGACAAGATTAGGTAAGAAGGTGGGATGGAATCCATAATTAGCAAAGAACGGAGATTGCTTGGTGGCAGAATGGGTGGCATTATTATAGGCAAATTCCGCCAGTGGTAATAATGATACCCAATCATCCTGGACAAAAGAAGTAAAACAACAGATGTATTGTTCTAGGGTTTGATTAGTCCTCTCCGTCTGCCCATTAGTTTGTGGGTGGTAAGCAGAAGAGAATGAGAGTTCAATCTGTAGGGTCTCACACAAGGCCTTCCAAAATCTGGATGTGAACTGGACTCCACGATCAGACACAATATTTGCGGGGACTCCATGGAGTCTGACAATTTCTTTTATAAACACCCGGGCGGTTTCTGCAGCCGATGGTGTACTCTTTAGAGGAATGAAATGAGCCATCTTTGTTAAGCGATCCACTACCACAAAGATAGCGGTACATTCTTTAGAAGGTGGAAGTTCAACTATAAAATCCATAGCAATCATCTTCCACTGTCCATAGGCAAAGGTCTGAGTAATCCCCAAGCTTTGTTACAGGAACTTTTACTCCGGGTGCAGGTGGTGCATGCATTTACATAGGCTCTGCAGTCTTTCTCCAAACCTGGCCACCAAAATGAGCGTTGTACAAGTTCGACAGTCTTATGAACCCCAAAATGGCCTGCGAAAGGGTGGTCATGACAAACCCCCAAGATCATTGCTCGAACCTTTTTAGGTACAAAAATCTGCTTACCCCTCCATAATAGCCCATTCTTTGCTTGTAGTGTGACCCCTGGAGGACTGGGTGTTTCTGCAGAAGCTTGCTGTAACTGAGACATAAGGTCAGTGTGTAATAGTAGGAAATTTCCAGCTGGTAAAATGGTGTCTGGTATTAGGATGTCTCTTGGATCTTCGAACATGCGCGACAACGCATCAGGCTTAGTGTTCTTTGATCCGGGCCTGTACGTAATATGGAATGAGAATCTTGAGAAAAAGAGTGCCCAGCGAGCTTGGCGTGGTTTGAGGCGTTTAGCGGATCGCAGATATTAAAGATTCTTATGATCCGTGTAGATCAGAATTGGATGGGCCGCTCCCTCCAACAAGTACCTCCATTCCTCCAAAGCGGCTTTGATCGCCAAAAGTTCCCGATCCCCTACATCGTAGTTTATTTCAGCTGACGTGAGTTTGCGTGAAAAGAATGCCACTGGATGGGTCACTTCTTTGAGGCCTTGGCGTTGTGATAGAATGGCCCCAACTGCACTTTCTGAAGCATCCACCTCCACAATATAGGGCAAGGTAGAGTCTGGGTGACTTAAGACAGGAGCAATGGTAAACCGTCTCTTCAAGATTTCAAAAGCAGCTTGAGCCTCAGAAGTCCAACAGAAACGGATACCTTGTTTGGTCAGCTGTGTAATAGGGTGAATGATAGCAAAAAAGTTCTTGATAAACTTGCAGTAAAAATTGGCAAAGCCCACGAATCGTTGTATTCCCTTCTTGTCTGTGGGGGCTGGCCAATCTAGTATCGCTGAGACTTTCTGTGGGTCCATCTTGATCCCTTCGGTCGAAATGATCAGACCTAAAAACTGGATGCTCTGTTGCTCAAAGTCGCATTTCTCGGCTTTGGCATAAAGTCCATATTTGCGGAGCCAGCACAATACGCTTTTAACATGCCCTCGGTGCACCTCTAATGATACAGAGAATATCAAGATGTCATTAAGGTAGACAACCACAAAAATATCCAGAAAGTCTTTGAAAATGTCGTTAATAAAGTACTGGAAGGTGGCAGGGGCATTACAAAGGCCAAAGGGCATAACTAGATATTCAAAGTGCCCAAATCGGGTACGGAAGGCAGTTTTCCATTCATCCCCTTCTCGTTTGCGAACCAGGTTATAGGCCCCTCTTAAATCCAGCTTAGTAAAAATGCTTGCTGATTTGAGTCTTTGGAACAGTTCAGGGACTAGAGGAAGGGGGTAGCGATTTTTCACTGTTATTTTATTTAGGTCACGATAGTCCACACATGGTCTCAGGGAATGATCCTTCTTTTCTACGAAAAATATACCGGCACCAGCCGGTGAAGTAGAGGGACGGATGAATCCTTTCTGCAGATTCTCATCAATATAGTCCTTCAGAACTCCTGATTCCCGCTCAGATAAAGGAAAGATGCGCCCGAATGGAATCTCTGTCCCAGGAAGGAGCTTGATGGGGCAGTCATAAGGTCTGTGTGGAGGAATTGTGTCTGCTCCTCGTTTACTGAAAACGTCCAGGTATTCGTGGCAAGAATTCGGAACTACTTGACATAATTCAGGGTCTGCGTCCATACACAGCAGGGTAGCAGGTGATGGTGGTGAAGTTTCCAAACAGTGTCTCTGGCAATATGCTGACTGGAACTTGACACTTCCGGATTTCCAGTCTATCTGTGGATTGTGGGCCTGTAGCCAGGGTAGGCCCAGGATGATGGGAAATAAGGGTGAAGAAATTGCGTCTAAACGCAGCAGCTCTCGGTGGTTGGTGGAGGAGATGGTCAGCATCGGTGGGGTCTCCTTTGTTACCAGTCCAGATTTAATACGAGACCCATCGGCCAGGAATACAGTGAGTCCCTGTCCTCTGGTTTGTAGAGGAATGTGTTGCTGAGCTGCGAAGGACTGGTCGATGAAACAGCTACACGCTCCAGAATCAATAATAGCGGTCACTGATACGGTTCTTCCCGGTAGTTGGAAGGAAACAGGCAGAGCGATATGAGCTGAGCTGGCAGACAAGGCAGGCAGGGGTGACTGCTTGAGTGAAGAAAGAGAAAGACACTTACGCAGCTTGGCAGGACAGGTATGTACGAAGTGACCGGCTTCTCCACAGTACAGGCAGAGGTTATTTACTCATCGGCGTTGGCGTTCTTCTGGAGTCAAAGAAGAGCGAATCAGGCCCAATTCCATGGGTTTAGGCACCTCTGGAGTGGGGAAAGTGGAATTTCCAGGAGCCGGGTTAGGAGAAGCAGGGATCTTAGGTAACATCCAGGCTGGACGGAAGTGCTGTGTGGTTCTTTCAGACCTGCGTTCCCGTAGGCGGCGGTCAATCTGAATGGACAGAGTGATTAGGGCTTCCAGAGAGCTTGGCACCCCGACCCGAGCGAGCTCATCTTTCAGGCTTTCCGAGAGACCCAGACAAAATTGATGACGCAGGGCTGCGTCATTCCAGCTAGTGTCTGCACTCCAGTGTCTAAAGTCAGTGACATAGTCCTCTGCCGCTCTATGGCCTTGCTGGAGTGTATGAAGAGCGGCTTCAGCAGTGGTGGTACATTGTGGGTCATCATAAATCAGCGCCATGGCGTCAAAGAACATTTGCATGGTGTTTAGTTGTGCGTTGTTCTCTTCTAACAGCCGGTGGGCCCAAGTCGGTGGTTCCCCTTGGAGGAGGCAAATAATGAATCTCACCTTGGTGGTTTCCAGGGAAAAAGTCTGTGGCTGGAGAGCAAAGTAGAGCTGACAGGCATTGCGAAAGGCTCTAAATTTACTCCGATCACCGGAAAACCTCTCAGGAGTAGGTACACGAGGCTCAGGGGGTAACATCATTACTGTATGGCTGGCTAAAGCCCCAGCTTGGGTGATGGAGGAGGCAGGATCAGATGCAGGAGCTATGGTTGCTGGTTTGGACAGGGACTGTACCCGCTCTTTGAGACGCACGTATCCTTCCTGCAGCGACTTAACCGTCTGTGTAAGAGCAGCAAGGTGCCCACATATTTCATTTACTGGAGAGGGTCCTCTTGCAGGCTCAGACATGGCTGTTTGGTACTGTTACGTACCTGGGATGTGAGCCTGACGTGTAGAGGAAGGCCTCTCGTACAACTCTGGCTCGCGGACCACTGGTAGTGATACAGCAGCCACAGGAGCACGGTGGGGTATGAATGCCTGTAAACAGTTCAATAGTCCGTGTAGTAGCGGTGATCAGCAGGCAGATAGTAGATGAGCTGACATGATGCTTGACTGGTGGCAGGCTGGGATGAACCACAGATCAGTACCAGATGCAGGCTTGCAGGGCTGGGAGCTGTAGCAGGCTGGATGAGCGAGATGCAGGGTCAGACAGGCCGGGTCGGTAATAATCAGGCAGATCAGGCATAGACGGTAGGCAGAAGAGAGGTCAGGTCACAAGCCAAGTAGTACCGGAAGATCAGAAGACAGAATCAGCAGGCAGGATCAGAGTCTATGGGAAGCCGGGATCAGAACAGGCAGCCGGCAATCACAGGTAACAACAAGCTGGATCAGAATCAGAGGTCACACAGGAAACAGGATACAACACAGGAGCTGCAGACCAAACAGCAATGAACCTCTGTAGGAGCCCTGTTTAAATAGCCCGCCTGACTTCAGTATTAGTGACAGGTGTGTGTCTTAAAGTGCTAGTACGCATGCGTGCATGCCGGGTGCTTACATGGAAAGCCTGTCTTCCCTGACATAGTGTCTTATAAACACATATGCAAAAACAAATTAATAAATACAAGTAGGTGATTATCGTGACAAAGTCCCCTTGAGGAATGGTGATAGAAAACCAATTCAAACAGTCCTATGATTCAAATAGGTGCTTTTCCTAGATAGAAACGTTCTATCAGAAGGTACTAGGATCCTAGGATGAAATGAAAAAGGGCGGCCGCTTACCAGATGCGTGGGACCCCTATTACGGGGGTCTTACAGGCTCAGATTCAGTGGATCCTACAGGCAGGAACCGCTGAAGACGGTCCCCCAAACTCAGGTATCCATCTGCTTGTGAACTTCCACTGGCATTGGCGATGTCCCACAGACTGAAACAGCTGATCCGACCTCTACCTACCCACAGCCTAGGAACCCAGGAAGAGGTCCAAATACAGGCAATAAGGGTAACAAACCCTTCTATGGGTCCAACCAACCATATGCAGGCCCTCAATCATACCCCCGAGTCAGACAACCAGATGTAGATTATCGGGGATATTATGAGGACCATTCATATAGGAACCATCCAGAGGAGGGACAAAGGGAAGGTCCACCCTTTTCCCCGCAAGTTCCTTGGAGGTATGATATACCAACTAGAAATCAATATGGTCCCCTACAGGGATATATGGAGAATGTAGAAGAAATTGGTTATTCTAATACATTAACAAAATCTATGGGCAATCAGCACAATCGCACCTTAGATGGCCCCCCAGGAGCAGCCCCCTTAAGAAACAAGGTGGACATTTTTTTAGGGAAGGGCCTAAACAAAAAAGGAAGATTAAGAGAGGATGCAGGAGGGAAACGAAGCAACTCCAAGAAAAAGGAGGAGATAACATGTCAGGGAGTTTATAATCTAAGTGGAGAGGAACTAACTAGGTCTGAGAAGTTGACTTTAAACAAATTTCAGAAGTTTTTGGATGTACAGAAATACATTAGGAAGCTAAATATCAAACGTTACTTCCTCATAAACCCCATATCGAAAAATTATTCTCGGATAGGAGAACAACCGTCTAAGGGCACAGGATTGAAAAATGCATCTTTGTTTTATCCTCTGGGTAAATTAGCCCCTAGTTTATCGTTTTTTAAGGATTTGGTTTTACAAGACCTACTACAGGTGAAATTTAAAAAGGGACACTCAGAGAGTACAATGGAGGGTGTGGCTTCACTCTGTCAAAGGAAGGAACTCATTATAAGGCCAGCGGATAAAGGGGGGGTGTTGTTGTTTTGAGAAAACAGAATTATTTGAGGGAGATGGAGGTGCTCCTGTCAGACAGAAGTACTTATATCATCCTCAAGGGGGATCCCTTGAGTAAATATAAAAAGTCCCTGAATAGTTTAATACAGGATGGCTACAGGAAGGGAATTATAAAAGAGAAAGAACTGGATTTTCTTATACCCTTGGCACCTAGAACACCCATCATTTACTATATCCCCAAAATTCATAAAAATCCCACCCAACCCCCCAGCTGCCCTATTGTAAGCGGCATTGACTCGCTGACCTCCAGAATAGGGAAATTTATAGATTTCCATCTACAGCCAGTAGTAAGTAAAACACCAGCCTTTTTAAAGGATTCAACCCAAATCATTAAGGAAATAGCTTAGTGTGAAGTGTAGGACAACGTCTTGCTTGTTACAGCAGACATTGCCTCTCTCTACAGTATTATACCTCACCAACTGGGATACCAAGCGGCTGAATTTTTTCTCAAAAAGGAGTCCTTGTGTAATACTAAAACCATTGAGTTTGTTATGAAACTACTCAAATTTGCTATGGAGCACAACTATTTTTATTATGGGGGGGATTTTTATCTACAGAGCACTGGAGTGGCTATGGTGGCTAAATTTACCCCCAGCCTAGCGGGATTGTTCATGGCCCTTTGGGAAAATGACAATCTTTTTTCCTTGGGGGAGCCACGCCTCCTTATGTGGCATCGTTACATTGATGATGCCTTTTTTATGTGGAAGGGTGACGAGGGATCTCTTCACTCTTTCATGAGCCAACTTAACACCAATAATTGGGGAATAAAGTTCACCTATGAATATAGCCACACCTCAGTCAACTTTTTGGATTTGGTAATATTTAAAGAACAAGGTTCCCTCCACACCAAAACTTTTTTTTAAAACACAGATCGCAATGGGTATATCCCATTAGACAGTGGACACCACCCGAAGTGGCCTAAAGCCATTCCCAAAGGACAATTTCAATGTATTCGAAGAAACTGTTCTCAAATAGAAGATTTTCAGGTCTAAGCAAATGTCCTGAGAGGGCGTTTTATAGAAAAAGGATATCAGCCCTCATCACTAGATAGGGACTTACAGGAGGTTGCGCTTCTTGACAGACCAAACCTGTTGGTCCCTAAGAAAAGGAATGAAAACAAAAATAATAATAAAAAGTTATAATGGTCCTTTTTGACCACTTATTCATCCCATTATTGGTGGGTGAATAGAACTATTTAATAACATTGACAGACTCTGAAGTGTGATAAGGTGTTGGGACCTGCACTTCCTGATCAGCCAAATGTTCTATATAGAAGAAACCAAAATTTGAAGGATCTCTTGGCACCGGATGTCGTTGACCCACCCCCTAGGGTACAGATGTTTGGTAACCAAAGGGGTTTCTTTCCTTGTAAAAAATGTGCAGTATGTAGGTCATCTCAAACAATTAAGAGCTCCTCCTTTTCATCCTTTGTTACTTCTAGGTCTTACTCCATAAGGGATTTTATCACATGTGGGACTATAGGGGTGATATATCCCCTTAGTTGTCCCTGCGGGTTCCAATACATTGGTAGGACCATCCGTGCGCTCAAAATTCGGATAGTTGAGCATTTGTCAAATATTCGGAGGGGTTTCATTGGACATTTTGGCATTTCCGCCAATTTCATAACCGGGTCACTATTGAAAGTTATGACCATAGAGAAATTTTCCCCACCATTGGAGAGGAAGTAATCTAAAGCGCCTGTTAGAGAACTCACACAGCAAACACCCGTCTCCATAAAGCAGCTGCCAATCCTCGTTCTGCTAATGCCAAGGTGCATGCACGGAACCATAGCCAGAGACAAATGAGATCCAGGGTGGGCATGCACAATGGCCAATCGCGCGCTAACGTGCATCCGCGAGTGCAAAGCGCTAATATGCTAACGCACATGCGTCAATGTGCCAAAGTGCTAATGTGCTAACGCGCATGTGCCAATGTGCTAAGTTGCTAATGTGCATGCGCGTACGCACGTATGCTGGTGCGAATCCTGACACACAGCACCCTATATAAACAGAGAGTCTGCCTAGCATCAGTACTGGATTGTCTTCAGCTTGTATCTGTTCTTCAGTGCGTGCAGCAAGTGACACGTGACTCTTGCCATTCTGTTTTTGTTCATTCGTTACTGTTTTTCAGGTTGCTCTTCGCAGGCCTTGCTGTTCTTCAGTGCATTCTGTTACTTTGTTCTGAGCAGCCAACTGTTTTCTAGCCATGTTGCATATACGTACTCCTCGTAGAGTTCGTGCTGTGCGGGGGCTTGGTGTTGGGGTCCTTACCTTGACACAAGTCCAGTCCATGAACAGGGTGGGGAGGAGTTCATGGACAAAGAATTGGTTGCTTCAGCGTGACCAGTTCTGTCATATGCCTTTGCTCCGTGAGGTCCATGAGAATAATCCTGATGATTTCAGGAACTTTCTCTGGATGACGGACCCCGTATTTCACTGTTTGTTGGCTTTGCTGACCCCCTATATCAGCAGGCAAGATACCTGCATGAGGAAAGCCATCACTCTGAAGCAAAGGTTAGTCGCCACCCTGTGGTACTTGGCGATGGGGAGAAGCCTGCAGGACTTGAAGTTCTTGACAGGCATCTCTACCTGCCATCACGGGGGATCAAGGGACGTGTTTTTGGGGTGCAACCCCTTCCTCACAGCTACTTTATTATTCAGGAAGGGGTTGCACCCCCAAAACGCATCCATTGATCTCCCGTGATGGCAGAAAGCACATGTTGACACACTGTGTGCATCTTCAAGATTTGGCTTTTCTCAAATTTGTTCAAAAATGTCAAATATTTTTAGCGCACAAAAAAAGGGGATTTTGAGGGGTTTTAAACTCTCCCTAAAACAAAAAATGATGTTCTTTATTTTTTGAAGAACATCATTGATGTTTTTCTTGATGTTTTCCAAGTCCCTATTACACCCCATGATCTCCCCGATCAGCATCTGTGCACTTTCCGAGGTGAAAGGATCTGGATCCACAACATCACGATCACCTAAAAAGATAGAAACCAAAAAACACCATGTATTATAAATATGCCGGCATCCATCTCTTACCTGAGCCTGTGGTCGCAGACACTCACCTGTTGTGGTGCCAATTTCCACCACGTCTTCCTCCTCCTGCTCTGCTTGTTCTGGGTGGATTTCCCCTTCTTCCAGAGGTGGGGGGTCTCTGGTCTCCTCGGATGAGGGGTGTCCTCTGAGTCTTTTCTCCCCTATGTAAAAAAAAATAGGTCTACTTAGCACACAGATATTTGATGGCAGAACTATAAATATGAAACATTGCTTGGAAGTGGGGTACAATTGTCTGTTTTGGCAGTTCCAAGATATTGCATTATTCTTGTCCTTTGTGAAGCTTCAATACTTACCTGTTTTGTACAAGCTTCAAGATGGAGACACCCCTATAGTATACACTGGAGCACCTGTGTGGGCCCCCTAATAAAAAGGGTGTTCTTGTGTCCCACACTAGTGCTCCAGCGTCCAGATGTGTAAACAGCTGCTAAGTGTCCTCTCCTTACACAGAATCTAGTTTGCATTTCATTCTAGTAACAAACCCATCTACACAACCAAATTAGTTTCACACAAGTAGGCCCTAAAAAATGTGGGCAAATGCATATGGTCAAAACAATGGTGTTTTATAGACCAAAAGAAAAATGTTTGATACGAACGAATAATGTGCCCATGAACATTAAAGTTGACATTTTAAACTAGATAACAGTTAAGAAAAGTACATGGAGCAGCACGAACGTAATAAACATAAAAATAATAGGAACACAGCACAACTACTTACTTTTTTGCAGCACTCTCCGGATCTTTCTGTACTGCTCGTGCTTGACATCTGAAGTAAGGAGAACACCACCACCGACAATAAGGAGGCTTACCGGATCAATTGGCCCCAAAAAGACTTATGCTTAATTGGGTCAAACAGGCTTAGGTGGTGAACAGCTGTAGGGGATCCGGAAGAGTTGAAAAGATGGAGCTCCTGGGATGAACCGTGGACCGGTGTATCCAGGTTAAATTAGATGAGTTCAGTATGTGGTGAAAATCGCCAGTCCTGGAGTCTCATAAATGTCCTATTTAGGGTCCTGTTTTCCCTTTGCAGCTTGAGGCACTGATGTGATCTTACAGGGATCCAGAGAATGCTGGGAACTAGGAAGCAGGAAACGAAAAGCAGCTGGTCGTGACTTCACAGGAACAGGAAATTGGTCTGATGAAGAAGCTGTAGTATTTCCTGTACTGCTCGTGCTCTCTAAGTTTTAGGTCCAACCACCACTTCCTGAGCTGATATTTCGATCGACGTACCCCGAAATTCCGGTGCAGACTTTTGACCACTTTCGCCATGATTTTGGCCTTTCGGACATTGGGGTTGTGGTAAGGTCCATACTTCCCGTTATAGTCGGCCTTCTTCAGGATGTTGACCATCTCCAACATCTCTCCAAAGGACATATTTGATGCCTTAAATCATCTCCTTCTGGATCGGGACGTTTCTGCCTCCGGGCTTTCCTCCTCCTCCTCCTTGGTGTAATTATCAGACACCTGCTCTGACTCCGCCATGTGCTCTTCCCCACTGCGACGAATGAGAAGGGGTGGGGAATAGACTATAAAGAACGTCAGGGGCGGGCGGAGTTTCACGCATGCGCAGTGTCTATAAAGCGTAACACGCGTGCGTAGTACATACGATCTGTGAGCGGAAGAAGGAGTAACGGAGGTGCCGATCATGATTGCGAAGGTAAGATTTAACATTGGGCCTATACTGCTTCTAGATTGAGGCCTGTATTTGCACAAGTTTAGAAGACTTTAGGCTGACATTAGGGTTTGTCTTGTGTTGTGCCTTGCAGTGAAAATGGATATCTTGAAAGATAAGGACTTTATGGCTTTATGGCACTTTATGGGAGCTGCCCTGTCTCTGGGAGATAAACCACCCTGAATATAAGAACCAAACAAAGAGGAAGGCAGCGCTGGATAATTTGTTGGAATTTGTGAAGACGGTGATTCCCACGGTAGACATCACCTATTTGAAGATCCTAATTGGTGGCCTGAGGAGCACTTATCTAAGGGAGCACAAGAAGGTCCAGGATTCCCAGAGATCAGGAGCTGCAGATGAAATTTATGTCCCCAGGCTGTGGTACTATGACAGACTGCATTTTCTGGCAGGTCAGACTAAACCCAGGCCAGCACTCTCCAGTCTTCCTTCCACGCTTCCTTCGCCCCCAGCTGAGGCTTCAGACGCCCAACCTGGGCCTTCCAGGCAGCAACATGTGGAGGAGCCCAGCTTGAGCCAGGTATAGCATTCCTCTAAATCTTCATGGTTGTCCAATCAATGATGTTAACTAGATGTTAGTTTGGAGTACTAATTTATGATTGTGATTGATGATGCAAAAACTAAAACCATGTCCCTTTTTCATACACAGGGAAGTCTCAGCCAGGAGGTGGCCGGGCCAAGCAGGCTGCCTGATATCCAGGTCCCTTCCCTACACCTTCAAAGACAAAGTGGCAGGACGAGGAGTAACCTGGGCCTCTTTTGGAAGGCTACAGAGGCCCTGAGAAGTCCCCACAGTGTGGAGGAGGACTTTGCTGGCATAACTGCCTGCAAAATGATGCAGATGGAGGAGGGCCAGCGACTTCTGTGTGAGTCCTTAATTTTGGAAGCTCTCAATAAGGGATTGAGGGGCCAAGTAACATGTGCTACCCACATTTGTAACCTCACACATAGTCCTCCTCCTCCTCCAGGTCCTACTACTCCTCCTCCTCCAGGTCCTACTCCTCCTCCTGCCACATCTCCAACACCAGAGCCACAGCCGGGATGGAAGCGTGGAAAGAAGACCAGAAAGTGATGACCCTGGGTCCAGTCTGGCCTGGCAAAAGATGCACCCTCTTGTAGTACCACAGCCTGGGGACATAGATGTCATCTGCTGCTTTCATGATCTCTGTGACTTCTGGACCAGACTGCACTCCCTTAAATATGGACTCCTCAGGCCACCAATTTTGCAGTAAAAGAATTGATGTCTGCCCTGGGGATCCAAGGCTTCGCCAATTTATGATGTTTCTCCAGCATTGCCTCCCTCTTTGTTTGGTTCTGAGCCCTTAATAAAGGAATTTTTGTTTCCATTATACTCGCCTATGTGTGTTTTCCTTCAAAAAGGACAGTTTGTTTGTGAGGATTCAGGTACATTTCAAAAATACAATGTGAAATTAACAAGGGACACCAACACCAAGCAATCTTGAGATTAAATAATACAAGATATCAATGGTGTTGTGGTAACTTGACACACAAAACACACACAAAAATATTATGGAGTAAAACTAAAAATAAAATAAAACAAAGATCAGCCTTGAAAAAAATACAAACCCCCCCAAAAAAAACAGCCTTGAAAAAAACAAAAAACAAAAATAAAACAACAAAAAAGAAATTTGGTCAAATGTGATAAATAATAAAGAAAGAAGTTTGTGAGAAGTCTGTGTGAATATGAGCAGCAAAACTACTTCATTCTTCTCACATTATAAAGAAGAGAGTGTGCTGTATTAAACCATTTTTTACATTGCAGCGTGACGAAAGTGCTGTATCCATTCCGAACGCTAATTTTACCAGACTGAGCTGTTCCGTCTCGGAATTTCTTCTGAGCATGCGTGCCACTTTGTGTGTCGGAAAATCTGATGGAAAATGTCCGATGGAGCCCACACACGGTCGGTATTTCCGACAACACGCTCCGATCGCACATTTTCCGTCAGAAAATCCGACCGTGTGTACGGGGCATTAGTGTAGTTCTTTAACCACTTCAGCCCGGAAGAATTTACCCACTTCCTGACTGGGCTATTTTTTGCGATAAGGCACTGCGTCGCTTTAAATGACAATTGCGCGGTCATGTGGCGCTGTCTCCAAACAAAATTGATGTCCTTTTTTTCCCACAAATAGAGCTTACTTTTGGTGATATTTGATCACCTCTGCAGTTTTAATTTTTTGCGCTATAAACAAAAAAAGACAGACTATTTAAAAAAAAACAATATTTTTTTCCTTTTTGCTATAAAAAATATCCCCAAAAAATATATAAAAAAAACTAATTTCTATATCAATTTAGGCCAATATATATTTTTCTACATATTATTGGTAAAAAAAATAAGCAATAAGCGTATATTGATTGGTTTGCGCAAAAGTTATAACATCTACAAAATAGAAGATAGATTTATGGCATTTTTATTATTATTATTTTTTTACTAGTAATGGCGGCGATCTGCGATTTAAAAAAAAAAATTATTGGGAACTGCAACATTGCGGCAGACAGATTGGACACTTTTCACACTATTTTGGGACCATTATCATTTATACAGCGATCAGAGCTATAAATAGCCATTGATTACCCTATAAATGTCACTGGCGGGGAAGGGGTTAACACTAGGGAGCGATAAAGGGGTTAAATGTGTGTCCTAGGGAGTGATTTTAACTGTGGGGGGGATGGGACTGCCTGGGGGAGGAGACTGATTGTTGTTCCTAAGCAGTAGGAAGAACAGATCGCCCTCCTCACCCCTGTCGGAACGGAGATTTGTATGTTTACATTGACAGATCTCCATTCTCTCCTTCTCAGGAGTAGGGATGAGCCGAACACCCCCCTGTTCGGTTCGCACCAGAACATGCGAACAGGAAAAAAATTCGTTCGAACACGCGAACGCCGTTAAAGTCTATGGGACACGAACATGAATAATCAAAAGTGCTAATTTTAAAGGCTAATATGCAAGTTATTGTCATAAAAAGTGTTTGGGGACCCGGGTCCTCCCCCAGGGGACATGAATCAATGCAAAAAAAAGTTTTAAAAACGGCCGTTTTTTCAGGAGCAGTGATTTTAATAATGCTTAAAGTCAAACAATAAAAGTGTAATATCCCTTTAAATTTCATACCTGGGGGGTGTCTATAGTATGCCTGTAAAGGGGCGCATGTTTCCCGTGTTTAGAACAGTCTGACAGCAAAGTGACATTTGGAAGGAAAAAACACATTTAAAACTACCGCGGCTATTGCATTGCCGACAATACACATAGAAGTTCATTGATAAAAACGGCATGGGAATTCCCCACAGGGGAACCCCGAACCAAAAAAAAAAAATGATGTGGGGGTCCCCCTAAATTCCATACAAGGCCCTTCAGGTCTGGTATGGATATTAAGGGGAACCCCAGCCAAAATTTAAAAAAAAAATTGACGTGGGGTTCCCCCTAAATTCCATACCAGACCCTTCAGGTCTGGTATGGATTTTAAGGGGAACCCCGCGCCAAAAAAAAAAAAAAAAAAAAGGCGTGGGGTCCCCCTAAAAATCCATACCAGACCCTTATCCGAGCACGCAACCTGGCAGGCCGCAGGAAAAGAGGGGGGGACGAGAGTGCGGCCCCCCCCCCCTCCTGAACCGTACCAGGCCACATGCCCTCAACATTGGGAGGGTGCTTTGGGGTAGCCCCCCAAAACACCTTGTCCCCATGTTGATGAGGACAAGGGCCTCATCCTCACAACCGTGGCCGGTGGTTGTGAGGGTCTGCGGGCGGGGGGCTTATCGGAATCTGGAAGCCCCCTTTAACAAGGGGACCCCCAGATCCCGGCCCCCCCCCTGTGTGAAATGGTAAGGGGGTACTTACCCCTACCATTTCACTAAAAAACTGTCAAAAATGTTAAAAATGACAAGAGACAGTTTTTGACAATTCCTTTATTTAAATGCTTCTTCTTTCTTCTTTCTTCCTTCATCTTCTTCTTCTTCTGGTTCTTCTGGCTCTTCTGGTTCTTCCTCCGGCGTTCTCGTCCAGCATCTTCTCCGCGGCGTCTTCTATCTTCTTCTCCTCGGGCCGCTCCGCACCCATGGCATTTGGGGGGAGGCTCCCGCTCTTCTCTTCATCTTCTTCTCTTCTTCATCTTCTTCTTCATCTTCTTCTTCTTCTTTTTCTTCTTCTTCCTTCTTCTCTTCTTCTCTTCTTCCTGTCTTCTCCGGGCCGCTCCGCAATCCATGCTGTGGCATGGAGGGAGGCTCCCGCTGTGTGACGGCGTCTCTTCGTCTGACGGTTCTTAAATAACGGGGGGCGGGGCCACCCGGTGACCCCGCCCCCCTCTGACGCACGGTGACATGACGGGACTTTCCTGTGGCATTCCCCGTGACGTCACAGGGAAGTCCCTCAAGTCACCGTGCGTCAGAGGGGGGCGGGGTCACCGGATGGCCCCGCCCCCCGTTATTTAAGAACCGTCAGACGAAGAGACGCCGTCACACAGCGGGAGCCTCCCTCCATGCCAGCATGGATTGCGGAGCGGCCCGGAGAAGACAGGAAGAAGAGAAGAAGGAAGAAGAAGAAGAAGAAGAAGATGAAGAAGAGAAGAAGATGAAGAGAAGAGCGGGAGCCTCCCCTCATGCCATGGGTGCGGAGCGGCCCGAGGAGAAGAAGATAGAAGACGCCGCGGAGAAGATGCTGGACGAGAACGCCGGAGGAAGAACCAGAAGAGCCAGAAGAACCAGAAGAAGATGAAGGAAGAAAGAAGAAAGAAGAAGCATTTAAATAAAGGAATTGTCAAAAACTGTCTCTTGTCATTTTTAACATTTTTGACAGTTTTTTAGTGAAATGGTAGGGGTAAGTACCCCCTTACCATTTCACACAGGGGGGGGGCCGGGATCTGGGGGTCCCCTTGTTAAAGGGGGCTTCCAGATTCCGATAAGCCCCCCGCCCGCAGACCCTCACAACCACCGGCCACGGTTGTGAGGATGAGGCCCTTGTCCTCATCAACATGGGGACAAGGTGTTTTGGGGGGCTACCCCAAAGCACCCTCCCAATGTTGAGGGCATGTGGCCTGGTACGGTTCAGGAGGGGGGGGGGGCCGCACTCTCGTCCCCCCCTCTTTTCCTGCGGCCTGCCAGGTTGCGTGCTCGGATAAGGGTCTGGTATGGATTTTTAGGGGGACCCCACGCCTTTTTTTTTTTTTTTTTTTGGCGCGGGGTTCCCCTTAAAATCCATACCAGACCTGAAGGGTCTGGTATGGAATTTAGGGGGAACCCCACGTCAATTTTTTTTTTAAATTTTGGCTGGGGTTCCCCTTAATATCCATACCAGACCTGAAGGGCCTTGTATGGAATTTAGGGGGACCCCCACATCATTTTTTTTTTTTGGTTCGGGGTTCCCCTGTGGGGAATTCCCATGCCGTTTTTATCAATGAACTTCTATGTGTATTGTCGGCAATGCAATAGCCGCGGTAGTTTTAAATGTGTTTTTTCCTTCCAAATGTCACTTTGCTGTCAGACTGTTCTAAACACGGGAAACATGCGCCCCTTTACAGGCATACTATAGACACCCCCCAGGTACGAAATTTAAAGGGATATTACACTTTTATTGTTTGACTTTAAGCATTAATAAAATCACTGCTCCTGAAAAAACGGCCGTTTTTAAAACTTTTTTTTGTATTGATCCATGTCCCCTGGGGCAGGACCCGGGTCCCCAAACACTTTTTATGACAATAACTTGCATATAAGCCTTTAAAATTAGCACTTTTGATTTCTCCCATAGACTTTTAAAGGGTGTTCCGCGGCATTCGAATTTGCCGCGAACACCCCAAATTGTTCGCTGTTCGGCGAACTTGCGAACAGCCAATGTTCGAGTAGAACATGAGTTCGACTCGAACTCGAAGCTCATCCCTACTCAGGAGCCATCGCAGCCGCCGGCCATGCGCCCTATACTCCTTAAAGTGCCCGTCCGTACAGCTACCGCAATTCGTGCAGGAGTGTCAATCGGTTAAGAAATAAAAAGTTAGTGGCAAAAACAAAAAAACAAAACTCCTCTAAATCAAAGATCATTTATGCAATTTTGTTCAGATATTGCCCAATGGTGTTTAAGAGCATTCCATAAAGCCCATAGCCCTAAAAAAATGTCTTGCACAGTAAACTCCAAACACGTATACAGTCTAATTCACTTCCAGTACTTTAATAAATATATATAAAAGCTTTGGCCATTAAAATGTGTGGTAGATCCAAAGCACTAAAAATGTCAAGTGATAATATATTCCATGTGCTCAGTTCTGTGCTGCTTTTAAAGAAATTGTATAATCTCATAAATATTCGGTTCAAGATATAACAATTTAAGTTAAACTAATGTTATTTTAAGCTGAAGGTAGCAAAACTTAGTCAACTGAATCCTATTACTTGAATACAAAAAAAAAGATAACAGTAGTCTGGATTGTCTCTCTATTATTGACCTATAATTGAAAGATTAAAGATGCATAGTTCTTATGAGAAATCAAAAGATGATTCACTTATCTTTAAGTGAAACAGCATTCTTGGCCATTGTGGCATATTGTAAAGTACAGTGCTGTCACTCTACAGAATTCATATAACAGGTACCGCACTGCAAATGGATTGATTGCATGGTGATGACCAGCTGTGCCTAAGAGAAAGGTGAAAGGCCTTGAGATAATACTTACAAGAATCCCTCAGGATTCTTTTTGTATGGATGATGTGTCTGACCTTAGGAATTCTTGTCCGACTGTATCAAAATATGCTGCTCTTTTGAAAAACCATAAAAAATGCCATTTTGCAAAGTTCAGTAGTTTGCACAAAGGTTTGTGTGAACCGGCTCTGCTTTGTTTTGCTTGTTTCTTTTCAGTAGTGATTCTTTGTTTGATGCCACTGAGAAATACCTACAGAGAAAGTCTGATGGTGTGCCAAAGACTGACTACCAGCAAATTACAGGAAATGAAGGCTATTCTAACTCAGCTTGACTAGCGAGCAACTGTATTCTCTATAATAAGTGTGCATCATGTTTATGAATACTCTACCAGTGCGAAGGATGAGATTGTCCCTGGAAGAATCATACAAACATAAACAGAGATTTCTTTGTAAGAAATTGTGAATATTATACAGCAGTAGGAAAACTGTGCCTGTAAATATCAGATTTTGCTCTATGCAGGACAGTGAACTAAAAGTTCCCAAATGCTGTAACTTATCATTTTATGATGGACTTTTTTTTTAAAAGGTTTTCAAGCTGTTAAATTTAAAAGCAAAAAAGGGGGCAATGGGGTCGAGATAATAAGGGCGGTAGTTTTGGACATATTGACCTGCAGTCCTGAGGCCCGGCCAAATTCTTCTAGTAGCTGTAAGACGTTAGGGGTTGAGATGTAATGAGGTGAGGTAATAAAAAGGAGGATATCATCTGCAAAGAGTGCACATTTGTGTGTTGAGGGGCGACAATTGACTCCGTGAATATCTGGGTGACCTCTTATAGCTATGGCTAGGGATTCTATCGCTATGGAAAAGAGGAGGGGGGAAAGGGGGCAGCCTTGTTGTGTTCCTTTGATGATAGGGAATGGGTCAGAGAGGTGTCCCTGAAGTCTGACCTGGGCTTTGGGTAAGGAATATAGGGCCTTTAATGAGGTGAGGAAGTGTGGTCCGAAGCCCCACTTTTCCAGGGTGGCAAAAAGATCGGGCCTGGTGACGGTATCGAAGGCCTTTTGGAGGTCAATGGAAAAGAGGAAGCCTTCTTGTGAGGGGTTACAATCCCCGCTTGACCTCAGGAGGGATATGATGTCTACCGCCCTCCTTATCTGGTCTGGTCCCTGCCTCCTCGGGATAAAACCAACTTGGTCTTTGTGTACATAAGACCCTATGAATGACCCCAGTCTATTGGAAAGAATTTTTGTCATGATCTTTAGATCGTTGTTGATTAACGAGATTGGTCTGTGGTTGTTTACTAGGCTGGGGTCTTTGCCAGGTTTGGGGATGACAGAAATGTATGCAAGGTTTGCTGCTGAGTCTATTGAACATCCCTTTCGGAGGGAATTAAAAAGCCTGGCCAGATAAGGAGAGAGGACATCTATAAAGGTCTTATAGTATTGTGTCGAAAAGCCATCTGGGCCAGGGGCTGATCCTTTTTTCAGTTCTTTGATGACCTCCCTTACTTCACCTTCAGTGATAGAGGAGTCCATGATGGTGGCGGTGAGAATCAGATATTTTGGGGAGAGGGATGTTGTGTAGAAAGGAATTTAGTTTATGAGGGGAGCTGGGGTTTGTGTCTGCATAGAGTTTAGAATAGTATGAGTGAAAGGCCTCTAGAATCTGTTTAGGGTTTTGGGTTAACCTACCCGCTAGCGATTTAATTTTGGGTAGGGAGCAGACCCTTTGTTTAGGGGAGAGCTTCGCTGAGAGTTGGGGACCAAAATTGTCTAAAAGGAGGTAAAACCTACCACTCACCCATTTTAGGTGTTTTTCCGCGATATAGGTAAGGGCTGTATTCAGGGCTATTCTGGATGCGTTAAGTTTAGACAGAGGGGCGGGCGTAGGTTTGCTTTTGTGTGTTTTGCACAGGGATCGAAAGTCCTTCTCTAGTTTAAGTATGTCTAATCGTTTTCCTCACTTTAGGTGTGATGCTAGTTGGATGAATTTGCCCCTCATGACCGCTTTATGAGCCCCCCATAAAGAGATTGGAGAGATGCCTGTAGTGTCATTGAAGTGGAAGAATTCCTGTAGTTCCTTTTCTAGCATGGTACAGTGTAATGGGTTGGTAAGGAGAGTCTCATTGAGGCGCCACTGGGGCGGGCCCGTCTGAGATAGGGATCCTGTAATTGTAAGGGTGACTAGAGCATGATCTGACCAGGGGACCTCACGAATAGAGGATTGAGACGCTAAGTGTATCTCTGAGGTATGTATGAAAATGTGGTCAATTCAGGAATATGTCCTGTGAGGTGTGGAGAAGTGTGTATAATCTTTTGCGGATGGATTCAATCCCCTCCAGGTGTCTATCATCGCTAGGGAGTGAAGTAGTCGGGCTATGTGGAGGCTCTGTTTGAGAGGTTTTTTTGAGATGGGCATGCCTGTTGCTGATTTGTCTAGGAGATGATCGAAGGCGATATTTGAGTACCCCCCCATTATAACCTTGCCTTCAAGATGTGGGGCTAGGGCCGCTAACATGGAAGAGAAAAAGGATGCTTGCCCCTTGTTAGGGGCGTAATAAGAAACCAGGGAGAATAGGGTCCCATTGATGTGACCTTTAACAAGGATGTAATGGCCCTCAAGTGTCTCTGATGGTCTGGGAGTGGGACAAATTAAGGATTAGCATGTGCAATGTTGTATCTATAGTAATATTATGCTGCTGCAAAATTACCACTGGTCAAAGCAGAAAAAATCACACTTTTATTAGTTCCATGGTTTAGCTGTAAATTATGTTGAAAAAATGTATTATTACCAAAATGTAATATTACCAAAAAAAAAGGTTTGTAGCTTCCTGGAAAAAAAAAACTGATACCTAACAGCTGATCAGCTGTTTGATCTGTTTAACAAGTCTCTCTATTTCATAGTTTTGTTAGTTGAAGAAATCATGTACAGTGGGGAATCCTGCTGTGTGCCACAGACCTTCAGTTGGCAACGTGTTAGGAGTCTGTTAAGGCAGCTTCCACACTTACAAGTTCTTTTTAAATAAGGCTGATTGAGAAAAAATAATACACAGTAGCAGTAGCGCTAATGGCTTCTTTTCTTTTTGTTTTCAATCGAAGCAATTAGCCAGTGAAGTAGATTTGCATGGGTAATCTTTTATAGACATATAACAGGATGTTAAATAAAAAGTACTGTCTGTAAAAAAAACATTTACATTTTAATGAGCAGGGTCTTTTAATGTTTTTTACTAACGTCATTAAATGTATTTCTGCACTTGTATTCATTACACAGTTATATAGACAGTTACAGGTTGCCTGGGGTGGAGAGGGGTTAACTGTTTCTAGACTCTTTTCCCAGACTTTCTGAGTCCTGCCCTCTGCTGCAAGCAACATACACTATATTGTCAAAAGTATTGGGGTGCCTCCCTTTACACGCACATGAACTTTAATGACATCCCAGTCTTAATCTGTAGGGTTCAATATTGAGCTGGCCCACCCTTTCCAGCTATAACAACTCTTCTGGGAAGGCTGTCCACAAGGTTTAGGAGTGTGTCTATGGGAATGTTTGACCATTCTTCCAGAAGTGCATTTGTGAGGTCCGGCGCTGATGTTGGACGAGAAGGCCTGGCTCGCAGTCTCCGCACAAATTAATCCCAAAGGTGTTCTTTCAGGTTGAGATCATGACTCTGTGCAGGTCGGTCAAGTTCCCCCACCCCAAAATCGCTCATGCATGTCTTTATGGACCTTGCTTTGTGCAATGGTGCACAGTAATGTTGGAACAGGAAGGGGCCATACCCAAACTGTTTCCACAAAGTTGGGAACATGAAATTTTCCAAAATGTCTTGGTATGGTGATGCCTTAAAAGTTCCCTTCACTGGAACTAGGGAGCCAAGCTCAACCCCTGAAAAATAACCCCACACAAAAATCCCCCTTCCACCAAATGATTTTGACCAGTGCACAAAGCAAGGTCCATAAAGACATGGATGAGCGAGTTTGAGGTGGAGGAACTTAAATGTCCTGCACCTCAACCCAATAAAACACCTTTGGGATGAATTAGACTGGAGACTGCAAGCCACGCCTTTTGTTCCCAGGCCTTTTGTTCCCAGGCCTTTTGTTCCCATGAATTAGACTGGAGACTGAGAGCCAGGCCTTCTTGTCCAACATCAGTGCCTGCTTGTGGAAGAATGGTAAAACATTCCCATAGACACACTTCTAAACTTTGTGGACAGCCTTCCCAGAACAGTTGAAGCTATTTTTAGCTGCAAAAGGTGGGCCAACTCAATATTGACCCCTATGGACTAAGACTGGGATGCCATTAAAGTTCATGTGCGTATAAAGTCAGGCTTCCAAATGCTTTTAATAATATAGTGTAAGTACCAAGAAAGGACCCAGGGCTTCTCTTTCCCACATGGGACTAACAGAGGAAGAATCGCTGCAACATGCATCATACTGGGGCAATTGGCCCTCTTCTGGATTAACCTGCTGGGATTTTGCTAAATTAGCATTTCTTCCCTGGAAATTATGAGCCCGGTCATCCTGCTGCTGTGTCTGAGCCAATGAGGTGGGAGAGAGTCGAGAGAGCCTATATATGCGGAAGGCAGTCCAGGACCAGTCTCTCAGGCACAGCGCTAGCTCGAGATCAGGCTCAGGTAAGTATAAGGGGGGATCTGGGGGGGAGCTGCATACTGAAGATTTTTTACCTTAATGCAGAGAATACATTAAGGTAAAAAAAAATTCCTTCAGCCTTTAGAACCACTTTACTGTAGACAATCTTATCAAATATTGTTATGACAAAATATTGTTTTCATGTATAGCCATGTATAGCGCATTATAGATATACGGGCTTCATATACAGGCTTCAATATACTAAAAATGCAAATCGTTGCATAAGAAAAAAAAAGTGCTCACATTTGCAAAATATAATTTGAATGTTTCCCATGCAAACTGTACTTTATGTACAAGTGTCCACTTGGTCAAATACCCACCAATAAATCTATAAAACTTGCTGCAAGGAACCATAAGAGATATTTGCTGCATCATATTGCACTCATCGAATCCCTGGAGAAATTTATCCTAAAATTGCTGCAAGAAGGTATAAGTTAAGCCAGAGTAGGAATTGGAACCTTTGGCATTGGGAACGAATACAACCCACAAGCTGTTTCATAGTAGAGATAGATTGCTGTAATAATTGGTGGACATAGTAAAAGGTGGGTGTTCCTAAAAGACATGGTTTGTTGTAGCACTTTTTACATCTTCACAAATCAGTGTCTTTTGCAGAATGTGGCATTCAGTCATATGACATCTCAAAAGAAGGAGATTCCGGAAGACTTCCCACTGCCAGACATTTTGCTTGTAGGTCTGAACAGGGAGAAGGCAGCTATTTAAAAACCAGCATTTGACACAGTCTGTTGGTTCTACTTTGATCGATGTCTCCACTCAGGATCTCCAACCCAACATATTTTATTAGTACTGGCCTAGATGGCACATGTCCCACTGCCGAGTCTTTCCCTGAATGTATCTAACCCCTGCCAAAATCCCTACTCCACGTTATTTTTATACAACCAATTGAGCAAAGCAGAATGCACATCCAAATAGATCAGTGAGTTCTTAGTTATGTTCATTCCTGGTCTTCAGAAGTGTCCCTACAAGTGTAAACAAAGTAATGTTTACAAAGCCTGGGTCTGTAGTGACAGCTCTCAAAAAACAGGAATCTTTAGAAAAGTTAGAGTTAATATGTGCAATGTTACCTATTGTCCCTGTATGTATGGAAAGAGCTAATGTGTTTTCAAAGATTCCCATTTAACCTTTTTCAGCCCCAGAAGGATTTGCCCCCTTAATGACTAGGCCTTTTTTTGCGATACAGCTCTGCGTTGCTTTAACTGACAAAACGTGCAATGTTTTACCCAAAATAAATTGATGTACTTTTTTTCCCACAAATAGAGCTTTCTTTTGGTGGTATTTGCTCATCTCAGTTTTTATTCTTTGCGCTATAAACAAAAAAGGAGCGACAATTTTGAAAAAAAATAATTTTACTGTCTGCTATAATAAATATCCAAAACAAATTTTAAAAAACAAATTTCTTCATCAGCTTAGGCCAATATGTATTCTTCTACATAGTTTTGGTAAAAAAAAATCACAATATTGATTGGTTTGCGCAAAAGCTATAGCGTCTGCAAATTAGGGGATAGATTTATTGCATTTTTATTGTTTTATTTATTTTTTTACTAGTAATGGCGGTGATCTGTGATTGCGGCAGACAGATAGAACACTTTTGTAACTTTTTTGGGACCATTGACATTTATATAGCGATCAGTGCTATAAAAATGCACTGATTACTGTATAAATGTCACTGGCAGGGGAGGGGTTAACACTAGGGGGCGATCGAGAGGTTAAATGTGCTCCCTCATTAGTGTAACTGTGGGGGGATGGGACTGACTGGGAGAGGAGACATATCACTGTTCGCAATTACTACAAGCAGCAGATCTGTCTCTTCTCTCCTGTCAGAATGAGGATTTGTGTGTTTACACACACAAATCCCTGTTCTGGCACTCATGCTCACGATTGCGGGTGGCTGGCGGTGATCGCACCCACCAGCCACACGCATCGTGTCCCCTGCCATGCAGTGGGCGCACCTCTGGTGACGCGTGTGCATGCTTTGGCTCTTAAAGGACATACATATATGACAATTTGTGCAGGAGAGCCAACCTGGCACTGTATATGTATGTGAGCCGGTCGGGAAGTGGTTAAAGAAATTCTGACAGTTGTCCATTAATTCTGTATAGAGAAAAAGGTTATACATGATGGCATACAGTATGCATACCTCCCAACATTTTGAGATGGAAATGAGGGACACCTGCTAACAAATGTATGTAGGCATAGGACATGCCCCCTGCCACGCCCCTAAAGGAGAATTAACCAAAAAAAGATTAATAAAATCCACAAGGACTTTTTTTACCACTACTATTCTTTTATATTGGCTTTTAAAATGTACAAATGCGGCAATTTAGAATTTGGATGAAAGGTTTAGGGCTGGGAAACACATTTTGAAAGATAAAAAGTGCATTTTATATAAAACTATATAGATCAGACCAAAATGAGAGACAAATGAGGGACATTGCTCCAAATCAGGGAAGGTCCCTCAAAATCAGGGACAGTTGGAAACTATGCTGTATGTGTGCACTAGCAATAATAGTGCTCTCAGCCCTCCTGTTGCAGCATCATGGTCTCTTGTCTCCTTTTGCTTTCTCTGTGATACAAAATAAAAATTCAAAAAGGAAAGTGCTTACTCATAATGGGTATAGAATTCCAGCAAATCCAGAATCCAAAACAATCCTAAGACAATTTAGGAAGGATCCTCCATTTTTGGTTGGTATGTCTCATTAAAGCTAAACTCTAATCAAACAGTACACAGTTATACAGTAGATATACAGTGCATTAACTATTTTCTATTTTACTTTCCAAAAGATTTATTATATTGGGCACTCAGTTTTGTTATCTAAGCACAGTCAGGCTCTCAATCTTCATTTAGGGGTCAGTAGCACAACTTGTTTATGACTTGTTTATGAATACAGGCAGTCCCCGAGTTATATAAATCCATAAATATAGTTACATACATACATAAATATTGATTTGAGTTATATTTTTCTTCTGTTGACTCACTTTGAATTTTGTAAATGGATAAAAATAATCAATTAAATATACATTTTTGAAAGCATTCCTATTTTACAACATTTCTTCACACCTGCCTTTGTACAGTACTATATATATATACGTATATATATGTATGTATATATGTATATATATATATATATATACACAGTATCTCACAAGTGAGTACACCCCTCACATTTTTGTAGATATTTTATTATATCTTTTCATGTGACAACACTGAAGAAATTACACTTTGATACAATGTAAAGTAGTGAGTGTACAGCTAGTATAATAGTGTAAATTTGCTGTCCCTTCAAAATAACTCAACACACAGCCATTAATGTCTAAACCGCTGGCAACAAAAGTGAGTACACCCCTAAGTGAAAATGTCCAAATTGGGCCCAATTAGCCATTTTCCCTCCCCGGTGTCATGTGACTCGTTAGTGTTACAAGGTCTCAGGTATGAATGGGGTGCAGGTGTGTTAAATTTGGTGTTATCGCTCTCACTCTCTCTCATACTGGTCACACTGGAAGTTCAACATGGCACCTCATGGCAAAGAACTCTCTGAGGATCTGAAAAAAATAATTGTCTCTCTAAATAAAGAGGGCCTAGGCTATTAGAAGTTTACCAACACCCTGATCTGCAGCATGGTGAACCATACAGCAGTTTAACAGGATAGGTTCCACTCAGAACAGGCTTCGCCATGGTCGACCAAAGAAGTTGAGTGCACGTGCTCAGGGTCATATCCCGAGGTTGTCTTTGGGAAATAGATGTATGAATGCTGCCAGCATTGCTGCAGAGGTTGAAGGGATGGGGGGTCAGCCTGTCAGTGCTCCAACCATATGCCGCATACTGCATCAAATTGGTCTGCATGGCTGTCGTCCCAGAGGGAAGCCTCTTCTAAAGATGATGCACAAGGAAGCCCGAAAACAGTTTGCTGAAGACAAGCAGACTACGGACATGGATTGCTGGAACCATGTCCTGTGTTCTGATGAGACCAAGATAAACTTATTTGGTGCAGATGGTGTCAAGTGTGTGTGGTGGCAAACAGGTACAAAGACAAATGTGTCTTACCTACAGTCAAGCATGGTGGTGTGAGTGTAAAGGTCTGGGGCTGCATGAGTGCTGCCGGCACTGGGGAGCTACAGTTCATTGAGAGAATGCCAACATGTACTGTGACATACTGAAGCTGAGCATGATCCCTTCCCTTTGGAGACTGGGCCGCAGGGCAATATTCCAACATGATAACAACCCCAACACACCTCCAAGATGACCACTGCCTTGCTAAAGAAGTTAAGGGTAAAAGTGATGGACTGATCAAGCATGCCTCAAAACCTAAACCCTATTGAGCATCTGTGGGGCATCCTCAAATTGAAGGTAGAGGAGTGCAAGGTCTCTAACATCCACTAGCTCTGTGATGTTGTCATGGAGGAGTGGAAGAGGACTCCATTGGCAACCTGTGAAGCTCTGGTGAACTCCATGCCCAAGAGGGTTAAGGCAGTGCTGGAAAATAATGATGGCCACACAAAATATTGACACTTTGGGCCCAATTTGGACATTTTTACTTAGGGGTGTACTCACTTTTGTTGCCAGCGATTGAGACATTGATGGCTGTGTGTTGAGTTGTTTTGAGTGAACAGCAAATTTCCACTGTTTACAAGCTGTACACTCAGTACTTGACATTGTAGCAAAGTGTAATTTCTTCAGTGTTGTCACATGAAACGATATAATAAAATATTTACAAAACAACAAGGCTCCTCCTGGCTTGATTATCTACACCCTCAACTTGAATGCCTGTAAACCTTTAATCGGAGAACTATACAGATGATGTGGCTAGCTAAATATGGCACAACCTATTATACTATGTACTGACATACCTGACAGGATATATGTTCTCTGATGAAGAACATAGTACCAGTAGTAAGACCTACGGCCCTTTTGATTGTTTTAAACACCAAGTAGATAGGTTACTTACTTAAAGCAGTGGTAAACTATAGGAATTAAAATGCCTGTGGGAGTCATTCGTGGCACACAGCTCTGAAGGAATGCCACATGTATGCCATTCTTCAGAGTGCATGTGCTGGTTATGTCAGCCGGCTGCTGGCTAGAATATATCCTAATACCTAAGCTCCGGGGGCGGAATGAAACGCGTTGGAGGCATGGTCTGGTTGGAGTCCAGGCTGAGGTTGCCACTCTATTCATAGTGGTAGGACACCATAGATGTGCGACTTTCAGGGGTCACCCTTCTTTCCTAGAATATCTCCTAAACTATGCACGTTTAGGAGATGTTCACTCTACCTACAGGTAAGCTTTAATATACCTGTACGTAAAAATAAAAGCAGATGGTTTACTACCACTTAAATGGCCTGCCATATAAAACATGGTATTAGCCAAAAGTTTATTCTCATTTTGGAGAAGACGATTTGTTGGTAACATTTTCTGACCTACCCAAGATTTGTGTCATTGACACACAATTTCTTATATAATCTAACATACTGGTATATCCTGAAAGTGCCATAATCTGACAATGCTGTCTTTCGACATACAAATGTGATTTACATTTGGACAGAACAAGGTACCACAAGTTAATTTTTAAACTATATTTACATGTCTACCTTCACTAGTTCATTGTAACTGTGTTTTTGCTCTCTTTGACATTAACTCAACTAATATAAATTGCCAGGGTCAGAAATAGTGTTAAGAAAATATTTGTCTTCTTTGGAAAAGTTTGTAAATGGCAATATAAAATGTTGTATTTCCTCTTTGGAAGCACTAGCTATGGTCTGTCTTATGTTTCTTGTGTATATGACTTTTATAATGGCTTGTTCTTCTTGCATATTAATGCTGCAGGTGGTACTGACAAAAGATGAACAGCCTACGCATTGAATGAATGCATGTATAGGAGACCAACTTTGCTGATAAAGAATCTTAAAAACTTCTTGATTATACATTTCTACTGTAACATTCAGTTCTGTAGACAAAGTGGGAGCCTAATTATGCTGATGAAACATACTTTATCTTGGATTAAGTTAATGACTGCATTTGTTCAGAGAATGGAGAGCTAGTGCTCTGTTACCATTTAAGTAAAATAACCATGCAAGGGAAAGATTATTCCTGTGAACTACTTGTATAACTATCAACAGTTGGGGAAGGAATCTTTTCAGTAGATTAGCTTGAAAACTGTTAAATGATCCTAGAGACAGAGGGTGCAATTAGTTGATTTTCAACAGTTTAGCTATAATTTCCTCAGCAATGTCTCAGTGTAAGCCATAGGTTTTCACTAAAAGGATAATCTATTACACATTTGAAAATTAACAGAAGTGAGAAAAATTGGTCCTGAACTTTATGATTTTACACATCTAGAGTTAGTAATAAAACAATAGTTAAAGCTTACTAATTTATTCTCTGGAACAATTCTTCTACTCGTCTAACAACCTCTCATTGGCCAGGGATTACATTGGACTTCCAATTACCGTATGTAGCAAAATTATTCTATCTGTAATTAAAACGTGCATTATCACTGAGCTGAGTGCTGGTGGGTGGCGCTCAATATTTATGTTTAAAATTGCCTGATCAAAATTTTCTTTCACAATTACACCCGTAACAGAAGATATTAAGTGAAAGGTGGCTCTGCAGAAATGTACTAGAAGTGGACATGCCCAAAGCATATGAGATGGGGTACCCACCAGACCGCATCCCTGCCAGCACGCATTCAATTCTAGTGCCTTATATTTTTCTGTAATATATAGGGTAAGATACCACCTGAGATGTATTTTTGTGCTGTTTCCTAATATGTGGCTGATTTTGTGTAGCATTGGTTATATTTTATCGCTTTTTTCCATTGATCTTCACTAAAGGTTTGTGCGAGATCTAATTTCTATTTTTGGATGGGAGATTTTACAAAGGTCTGTTTCAATTGTAGTAAGTTATGGAACAAAGATATGCCTTGTAAGGTATTGTGCATGATGTTCCTTAAGACCCATGCTCTGTGGGGTATCTTTATGGATGTTAAAGGGTGCCATTTAAGAAAGGTTGATATTTAATATAATTGTAATAATCAAACTTGTCCAATTAATATTCCAGAGAGAGCTTGTTATATGAATGTTTTCTCAGTTTTTCAAAAGGTTGGTGACTTAGGTAATACCTGTCTTTTCCCAGTCTGATAAAGATCTGGGATATGTGATTTAAGCGACAATAGGTGTTTGGGATTTCAGTCATCTCTGTGGCCAAGGGGTTCGATAAGCATAAATAGTTCCAGTTATTAACTGTTATAACTACTGTACCTGAAGAATGGGATGTTGTGCTTCTTAGCAGAGGCGTAACTATAACCTTCAGGGCCCCAGTGCAAGAAACCATGAAGGGCCCCTGACCCGCACTATGATTGGGGGGGGGGGTATTGTGAAAGGATGAGGGGCAGTATGATGGGGTATTTTGACAGGAGGGGGCAGTGTGACCAAAGAAGGGTATCTGGAAAGTGTGACCAGAGGGGGGAGTGTGATAAGAGGGGGCACTGTGAAAGAAGGGGGGCAGTGTGACAAGAAGGGGCAGTACGATGGGGGCAGTGTGACAGGAGGGGGCAGTATGACAGGGGGATATTGTGACAAGAGGGGGGCAGTGTGGCAGGAAAAGGATACCTGGGAAGTATTACAAGAGGGGGACAGTGTAATGAGGGAGAACTGTGAAAGGAGGGGGACTGTTTAATAAGAGGGGGGGTAGTGTGACAGGGGGGGGTAAATATGACAGAAGGGGGCAGTGTGACGAGGGGGCAGAATGATGGAGGGGCAGTGTTACAGGAGGGGGCAGTATGACAGGAATGTATTGTGCCAAGGAGGCAGTGTGACAGGGGACAGTGAGACAGGTGGGGGCAGTATGATGGGGAAATAGTATGATGTGGGCTGAGTGATAAAATAGGGGCTATGTGGCAGGTGGGTGGCCAGTGTGAGAGGGGACAGGTGGGTGGCCAGTGTGAGAGGGGACAGGTGGGGGGGCAGTGTGAGAGGGGACAGGTGGGGGGGGCAGTGTGAGAGGGGACAGGTGGGGGGGCAGTGTGAGAGGGGACAGGTGGGGGGGCAGTGTGAGAGGGGACAGATGAGGGGGCAGTGTGAGAGGGGACAGGTGGGGGGGACAGTGTGAGAGGGGACAGGTGGGGGGGACAGTCTGAGAGGGGACAGGTGGGGGGGGCAGTGTGAGAGGGGACAGGTGGGGGGGCAGTGTGAGAGGGGACAGGTGGGGGGGCAGTGTGAGAGGGGACAGATGAGGGGGCAGTGTGAGAGGGGACAGGTGGGGGGACAGTGTGAGAGGGGACAGGTGGGGGGACAGTCTGAGAGGGGACAGTGTGTGGGGGGACAGTGTGAGGGGGGACAGTGTGAGGGGGGACAGTGTGAGAGGGGACAGTGTGAGAGGGGACAGTGTGTGGGGGGGGCAGTGTGAGAGGGGACAGTGTGAGAGGGGACAGTGTGTGGGGGGACAGTGTGAGGGGGGACAGTGTGAGGGGGGACAGTGTGAGAGGCGACAGTGTGAGAGGGGACAGTGTGAGGGGGGACAGTGTGAGAGGGGACAGTGTGAGAGGGGACAGTGTGAGAGGGGACAGTGTGAGAGGGGACAGTGAGGGGGGACAGTGTGAGAGGGGACAGTGTGTGGGGGGACAGTGTGTGGGGGGACAGTGTGAGAGGGGACAGTGTGTGGGGGGACAGTGTGAGAGGGGACAGTGTGAGAGGGGATAGTGTGTGGGGGGACAGTGTGAGAGGGGACAGTGTGTGGGGGGACAGTGTGAGAGGGGACAGTGTGTGGGGGGACAGTGTGAGAGGGGACAGTGTGTGGGGGGACAGTGTGTGGGGGGGACAGTGTGAGAGGGGACAGTGTGTGGGGGGACAGTGTGAGAGGGGACAGTGTGTGGGGGGACAGTGTGAGAGGGGACAGTGTGAGAGGGGATAGTGTGTGGGGGGACAGTGTGAGAGGGGACAGTGTGTGGGGGGACAGTGTGAGAGGGGACAGTGTGTGGGGGGACAGTGTGAGAGGGGACAGTGTGTGGGGGGACAGTGTGAGAGGGGACAGTGTGAGAGGGGATAGTGTGTGGGGGGACAGTGTGAGAGGGGACAGTGTGTGGGGGGACAGTGTGAGAGGGGACAGTGTGTGGGGGGACAGTGTGAGAGGGGACAGTGTGTGGGGGGACAGTGTGTGGGGGGGACAGTGTGAGAGGGGACAGTGTGTGGGGGGACAGTGTGAGAGGGGACAGTGTGTGGGGGGACAGTGTGTGGGGGGACAGTGTGAGAGGGGACAGTGTGTGGGGGGACAGTGTGAGAGGGGACAGTGTGTGGGGGGACAGTGTGAGAGGGGACAGTGTGTGGGGGGACAGTGTGAGAGGGGACAGTGTGTGGGGGGACAGTGTGAGAGGGGACAGTGTGAGAGGGGACAGTGTGTGGGGGGACAGTGTGAGAGGGGACAGTGTGTGGGGGGACAGTGTGAGAGGGGACAGTGTGTGGGGGGACAGTGTGAGAGGGGACAGTGTGTGGGGGGACAGTGTGTGGGGGGGACAGTGTGAGAGGGGACACTGTGTGGGGGGACAGTGTGAGAGGGGACAGTGTGTGGGGGGACAGTGTGTGGGGGGACAGTGTGAGAGGGGACAGTGTGTGGGGGGACAGTGTGAGAGGGGACAGTGTGTGGGGGGACAGTGTGAGAGGGGACAGTGTGTGGGGGGACAGTGTGAGAGGGGACAGTGTGTGGGGGGACAGTGTGAGAGGGGACAGTGTGAGAGGGGACAGTGTGTGGGGGGACAGTGTGAGAGGGGACAGTGTGTGGGGGGACAGTGTGTGGGGGGACAGTGTGAGAGGGGACAGTGTGTGGGGGGACAGTGTGAGAGGGGACAGTGTGAGAGGGGACAGTGTGTGGGGGGACAGTGTGAAAGGGGACAGTGTGTGGGGGGACAGTGTGTGGGGGAACAGTGTGAGAGGGGACAGTGTGTGGGGGGACAGTGTGAGAGGGGACAGTGTGTGGGGGGACAGTGTGTGGGGGGACAGTGTGAGAGGGGACAGTGTGAGAGGGGACAGTGTGAGAGGGAACAGTGTGTGGGGGGACAGTGTGTGGGGGGACAGTGTGAGAGGGGACAGTGTGAGAGGGGACAGTGTGTGGGGGGGACAGTGTGTGGGGGGACAGTGTGAGAGGGGACAGGTGGGTGGCCAGTGTTGTGCTTTACTTACATGAGAAGTAGCATGCTTCCTTGTCATGTCTGCACTCTGCAGGATGTCCCTCCATGCAGCACAGTTCACTTCCCGAATATCATTGTATCCAATGGAGAGGGGAGGGGCCTCTGACCTGAGCGTGTATTAGCAAGACTCAGAGTGTACAAGCAGAGGGACAAACTTGTGCACTCAATCTGGTGTCTGCTCTGGTCAGAGGCCCCTCCCCTCTCCATTGTACTCACTGATATTCGGGAAGTGAACTGTGTGCTGCCTGGAGGGACATCCCGCAGAGCGCAGACATCACATAGCTGCCGATCGCCCCCTCCCGCCCCCCTCTCCTGTATAGTTAGATGCCAGCCAAGGGAGGTGCGGCGTCTTGGGGCCCCCCCACACTGGCAGAATTCCAGGGCCCAGTCGCAAGTGCGACTGTTGCGACCCTGGAAATTCCGCCACTGCTTCTTAGCACCCAAGAATGAGTCAGCCTCTAATGTTGAGTAAAGGGAGTTCGGAAACACCCAGTCACCTGGTGTACATCTTGCGGCATGTATGCATTCCTTGATCATCTGATCGAGGGCGAATACTGCTGTGCAAAATGTAAGCTCATTGTTTCCCTGGAAGCCCAGGTTCTGAATCCAGGGAAGCAACTGTCAACACTGAGAAGTCCCTCCATACTAAAGGAGAGTTGGGATTGTACCAAGCAGGTGCAGGCAGGGGCCAGCACAGAGGTGGGTGGAGACAAAGCTGTGCAGGCACCAAATGGGTGACAGTCAGGAAGGATAGAGGGGATAAGAGTTAGGGAGGCCGGTCCTGGGCTGGAACATCACAATAAGTACGCCCCTTTGAGTGACATTGGTGAAACCAGTCAGGGATCAGCACTGCTGAAGCTGAGTGATTCCACTTGCTGCCAGGGGAATAACTCCTCCAGTGAGGTCGGGAGTAAAGCCAAGGTAACTCAATTCTTAGACTCAATTCTTAGAAGGACAGAGAGGGCAATCTGTGACAAAGACCTGAAGCACCGAACTGTATGTTGTCTACCGGACGCTCGGGTTCGGCACATCACAGGTCTGGTGAACAGATTACTGGTAGGGGCTGGGGAAGATCTGGCTGTCATGGTGCACGTTGGCACCAATGACAAAGTCAGAGGCAGAGGGAGTGTCCTAAAGAATGATTTTAATGACTTGGGAGCTAAATTGAGGAAAAGGACCTCCAAGGTAGTATTCTCAGGAATACTACCAGTACATCGAGCCACACCAGAAAGGCAGAGGGGGGGAAATAAACAAGTGACTGAGGAGATGGTATAGTAATTAGGGGTTTGGGATCCTGGAAGACTGGGCTGACTTCTCAATCGATCACCAGTACTATAGAAGGGATGGACTGCACCTAAATGAGGAGGGTGCAGATCAACTGAGAGGAAAGATGTTCCCTGCTTGGCTCAACACTGCCATCTGACTGTCTGTGACTACGGTCTTGTGACCAGTTGCGACTTCCTGTGGCAAGCCTTCCAGAAACTCTATATTGCCTGACATTCCAGTTCTGCAGTCCAAGCAGAGTGCCTCTTCAAACCCAGCTGACCCACGGTGCACAGCTGCCCTTCCTAATCTGATGGTTCTCCTGCCAAGGTCGCATCCTCTGCTACAAGTTTCTGGGTCTACACCTGTAGGCACTCGTGTTCCTCCTGTCCCTCGGCTCCCTCTGTTCCACTCTCAGCGATGGACATAGAGGAGCCTGGGGAGCTTGCCTAATCTGGAATTTCCAAGGGTGCTCTGAGAGACAGGGAAGGAGATTCTGCTCCTTGATCCTCCTCCTCATGGTCTCCAGAGGACTGGGAGGAGAAGGGGTCCCACGGTTCTGCTCTGGGAGAGGGGAGTGTGTGCTGTGGTGAGCCGGGCTGTTCATTGCTCCGTCCTGCTTACCCGGTGCCATCTTAGGAGAGGAAGTCTGTGCAGGGGGAGGGGGTCGCGGCTGGTTCCTCTGGTTCTTCTGCTTGTACTGCCGTTTCTGGCTTCTCATGGCAGTCCCCGGGTGATCCGGGTGGTCCGCAGCCTGTTTCGGGTAGATGTTCTCTGTCCTGTGCTGGAGTTAGCTTGGTTTACAGCTGGTGGCGTGCGGAGCTTGGTCACAGCATGACTGCTCTCATGGCCGCGTGCATGTGCACTTAAGGAACACTTTTTAACCAGAATATAGCATCAAGTCAATTAAACTCCTGGGATATTGATCTAGTCAGTTAAGTAGCAGAGGGGGTTGTTAATTAGTTTCAGCTGCTTTGGTGTTAATAAAAATAAAAACAGGTGTACTAGATGGGCAACAGTGAGGCAACCTCCAAAAGAGGAATGGTTTTACAGGTAGAGGCCACTAACATTTTTTCCCCTACTCATCTTTTCGGGCTTTTCACTAGTTTTGCATTTGGCTAGGGTCAGTGTCACTACTGGTGGCATGAGGTGATACCTGGACCATATAGAGGTTGCTCAAGCAGTCTAATGCCCCGTACACACAGTCAGACATTGATCGGACATTCCGACAACAAAATCTTAGGATTTTTTCCGACGGATGTTGGCTCAAACTTGTTTTGCGCACACACGGTGCACAAAGTTGTCGGAATTTCCGATCGCCAAGAACGCGGTGACGTAAACCACGTAAGACGAGACTAGAAAAGGCCAGTTCAGAACCAAGCGCGGCACCCTTTGGGCTCCTTTTGCTAATCTCGTGTTAGTAAAAGATTGGTGAGAGAAGATTCGCGCTTTTTCAGACTCGTGGTTTTCAGATTGTTTTCTGCTGTTCAGTTTGTGCTTGTGGGTTTGTATTTGCTCTTCAGTGCATGCAAGCAAGCTCCGCGTGACTTAGTCATTGTGTTCTTGTTCGTTCGTTACTGTTTTTCAGGTCGCTCTTCACAGGCCTTGCTGTTCTTCAGTGCGTTCTGTTACTTCGTTCTGAGCAGCCGACCGTTTTCTAGCCATGTTGCATATATGTACTCCTCGTAGAGTTCGTGCTGTGCGGGGGCTTGGTGTTGGGGTCCTTACCTTGACACAAGTCCAGTCCATGAACAGGGTGGGGAGAAGTTCATGGACCAAGAATTTGTTGCTTCAGCGTGACCAGTTCTGTCATATGCCTTTGCTCCGTGAGATCCGTGAGAATAATCCTGATGATTTCAGGAACTTTCTCCGGATGACGGACCCCGTATTTCACCTTTTGTTGGCTTCGCTGACCCCCTATATCAGCAGGCAGGATACCTGCATGAGGCAAGCCATCACTCTGGAGCAGAGGCTCGTCGCCACCCTGCGGTACTTGTAGGGCCGGATTTCCGTCAAGGCCACCGAGGCCAGGCCTCGGGTTGGCACATGATGGGACTTCCCTGTGGCATTCCCCGTGATGCCACAAGGAAGTCCCGTCAAGTCACCGTGCGTCAGAGGGGGGTGGGGTCACCGGGTGGCCCCGCCCCCATTATTTAAGAACCATCAGAAGAGAAGAAGCGTCCCACAGCGGGAGCCTCCCTCCATGCCAACATGGATGCGGAGCGGCCCGAAAAGAAGGTGAAGACAAGAAGATGAAGAGAAGAAGATGAAGAGAAGAAGATGAAGAGAAGAGCGGGAGCCTCCCTCCATGCCATAGATGCAGAGCGGCCCGAAGGGAAGAAGACGCCGCGGAGGAGGTGCTGGACGAGAACACCAGAGGAAGAACCAGAAGAACCAAAAGTACCAGAAGAACCAGAAGAAGAAGAAGATGAAGGAAGATAGAAGAAAGAAGAAAGAAAAAGCATTTAAATAAAGGAATTGTCAAAAACTGTCTGTCATTTTTAACATTTTTGACAGTTTTTTAGTGAAATGGTAGGTGTACTTTTGTACCCCCTTACCATTTCACACAGGGGGGAGGGCTGGGATCTGGGGGTCCCCTTGTTAAAGGGGGCTTCCAGATTCCGATAAGCCCCCCGCCCGCAGACCCGCACAACCACCGGCCAGGGTTGTGGGGATGAGGCCCTTGTGCTCATCAACATGGGGACAAGGTGTTTTGGGGGGCTACCCCAAAGCACCCTCCCAATGTTGAGGGCATGTGGCCTGGTACGGTTTAGGAGGGGGGGCGCTCTCTCGTCCCCCCCTCTTTTCCTGTGGGCCTGCCAGGTTGCGTGCTCGGATAAGAGTCTGGTATAGATTTTTGGGGGGACCCCATGCCATTTTTTTTTACATTTTGGCGCGGGGTTCCCCTTAATATCCATACCAGTCCTGAAGGGCCTGGTATGGAATTTAGGGGGACCCCCCGTCATTTTTAAAAAAAATTTTGGCCGGGGTTCCCCTTAATAACCATACCAGACCTGAAGGGCCTGGCATGGAATTTAGGGGGACCCCCACATCATTTTTTTAAAAATTTTGGTTCGGGGTTCCCCTGTGGGGAATTCCCATGCCGTTTTTATCAATGAACTTCTATGTGTATTGTCGGACCAGCAATGCATTAATAGCCGCGAGTAGTTTTAAATGACTTTTTTTCCTTTGAATTGTCATTTTGCTGTCAGACTGTTCTAAACACGAGAAACATGCGCCCCTTTACAGGCAAACTATAGACACCCCCCAGCTACGAAATTTAAAGGGATATTACACTTTTATTGTTTCACTTTAAGCATTATTAAAATCACTGCTCCTGAAAAAACGGCCATTTTTGAAACTTTTTTTTGCATTGATCCATGTCCCCTGGGGCAGGACCCAGGTCCCCAAACAATTTTTATGACAATAACTTGCATATAAGCCTTTAAAATTAGCACTTTTGATTATTCATGTTCGTGTCCCATAGACTTTAACGGTGTTTGCGTGTTCGAACAAATTTTTTGCCTGTTCGCATGTTCTGGTGCAAACCGAACAGGGGGGTGTTCGGCTCATCCCTAGTGGAGAGTGTCAGTAGAGCAGCAGACGGTGTCAGTGGCACAGTGAATGTGTCAAACAGTAGAGCAGTGGATGGTGTCAGTAGGTAAGTGGTAAGTGGATGGTGTCAGACAGTAGAGCAGTGGACGGTGTCAGTAGGACAGTGAATGGTGTCAGTCAGTAGAGCAGTGGACAGAATCTGTAGACCAGTTGACAGTGTCAGTAGAGCAGTGGATGTGGGGGCAGAGGTTGGTGTCATTAGTACAGTGGATGGTGTCAGTCAGTGGGGCAGAGATTGATGTCAGTAGTAGTGGATGGTGTCAGTAATTTTTTTATTTTTATTATTATTTACATTTGTATTTTTTATTATTTTTAAAATATGTTTTACAAGCCCCCCATTAGGGGGTTTTGGTGACTTATCAGGGGACTAAACGGACCAGGGATCGAGCAGCAGGGGGAATCTGCACCATACAGGGTGATTAGGCACACCCGGCACACCCTGTGCACACGCCTATGCCCAGTCCATATCAGCACAGATGTCCAGCATGAGATTTTTTTCCCACTGAGATCTGATGTGTTTTCAAAGTGTTCCTTAATTATTTTTAAAAAAGTGTATATTTTAAACCAAAATTCATTGTCAATTTAACTCTCTAAATGACTCATTATTATGAGCTTCATTTTATACACATTTATTAGCAATTATTTCATTTTTAAAAGAGTTTTTTTTTCAGTGTAAATATCTTGTGAAAGGTGGTAAACAAATGCTAATTTTTCTTTTTCTTCTGACATATCTCTGCGACTAGCATCAATTTTATGAATGCTCTTATTATTTAAAGACAATTTATTTATGTTTTAAGAATCCACACTCCCTGAATTTCAGTAAAGCTGTTAATTTGTTATTTGATAATAACAAATGTTATTTATTTAAAACTGCACAAACTCTTTGTAAGTTATACAAATTGCATAGTATCACATTTGCATATTTATATAGTTTAGCCATTGAAAAAATAATTAAATTCACTTTCTGTGCTGTATTCTGCCATGTTAGGCCCCATTCACACTACTCACAAAGTCTTACTGTGTCGTTAGGCATGCTGCATTAAGGCAGCCTATTCATTTTGAATGGGTTGGCAGGGCACCTTAACCACAATTGATAAATGTGAATAAGACATTAAAATCAAAATCGACCTTTTTTGAGGGATATATGGAGGCTGTCATTACTGACCCACTTCTGCAGATGCTAGCTATCAGAATGCATACTTGCCAACATTTTCCCGGGACAATCCCGATTTTGGGACCCTCGTCCCGATCGGAGGCCGTCCCGATTAAAATCCCAGGATTTTGCTTTTGTCCCGGGAAATCAGGGCTGTTTTTGGCATCGTAGCTGCTCCCAGCTCCAAAAATATGTCTGCCGCCACGAAATCTTTCCTGTTTCCCCTGGCTCTCAGCTCAGATTGGAACTCTGCCCCTCCAGCCCTCTGGGGACACCTGATCTAAGGAGGCACTCCACTGGGGACACCTGATGTAAGGCGGCACTCCGCTGGGGACGCCTGATGTAAGGAGGCACTGCGCTGGGGACGCCTGATGTAAGGAAGCACTCTTCTGGGGAGCCTGATGTAAGGAGGGACTCTGCTGGGGATGCCTGATGTAAGGAGGGACTCTGCTGGGGACACCTGATCTAAGGAGGCACTCTGCTGGGGACACCTGATCTAAGAAGGCACTCCACTGGGGACACCTGATCTAAGAAGGCACTCCAATGGGGACACCTGATCTAAGGTGGCACTCCACTGGGGACACCTGATCTAAGGAGGCACTCCACTGGGGACACCTGATCTAAGGAGGCACACCGCTGGGGATGCCTGATGTAAGAAGGCACCCTGCTGGAGAAGCCTGATGTAAGGAGGCCCTCAGCTGGGGACACCTGATCTAAGGAGGGACTCCACTGGGGACGCCTGATGTAAGGAGGGACTCTGCTGGGGGCACCTGATCTAAGGAGGCACTCCACTGGGGACACCAGATCCAAGGAGGCACTCCACTGGGGGAGCCTGATGTAAGGAGGCACTCCGCTGCAGAGAGGCCTGATGTAAGGAGGCACTCCCTCTGGGACAGCTGATGTAAGGAGGCACTCCGCTGGGGATGCCTGATGTAAGGAGGCACTCTGCTGGGGATGCCTGATGTAAGGAGGGACTCTGCTGGTGACACCTGTTGTAAGAAGGGACTCCGCTGGGGATGCCTGATATAAGGAGGGAATCTGCTGGGGGCACCTTATGTAAGGAGGGACTCTGCTGGGGATGCCTGATGTAAGGAGGGACTTCGCTTGGGATGTCTGATGTAAGGAGGGACTCTTCTGGGGACACCTGATGGCATCTGGTGGCAGGCAACGTTGCAAGTGACAGGCTCAGGCTCCCAGTGATTCTGCATTACGATGAGTTGAACTATTTTATTTTATATTACAAAGTAATAGTAAAAATATTGGGTTTAAATCATCCCGACACCATAACAACCATGGTGCCGGATTGATTGAAGTGCTAACACCAGGTGTTTGGAGTATCTTTATCTGCTGATTGTTAAACTTTATGGAATACACAAATCTCTATTGTAGTGTAAGATCTGAGCATGCTGTCCCTCCATCCCTCTTTCTTTCCTTCTGTAAGGTACCTGGTAGTTGAGCCTGACTGGTAGAAGGAGACCTCTCTTAAGCGCTGGTTCAGGAGCCGCCGGAAGTGGGAACAGTGGTCTCCTGAGCACAGTGGGTAGGAGGGCCTGATGCAGGTTCCAGCAGAAGCAGACACCGGAACTGGAAGGATGTCCCTCAGGGATGGCTGAGCTGCGGAAGCAGGTAACTGGTGCGGGCCGGTAGGCAGGCAGGCAGAGGCAGGCAGATAGATGCAAAGACAGCAGCTGGATGCAAAACAAGCAGGCTGGGAGCAGCGTCACAAGACACAGGCAAGCAAGGTCAGACAGTCCGTTTTGGCAGGAGATCAGGCAGGTATAAACAGGAGGGATGATCCAAGGGTAGTCAGACAGGCAGGAGTTCGGCAATAGGTAGCAGAGTAAGCAAGGTCAGGCAAGCCGGGTCGGATTGGAGACTGGAGAGTGGTCAGACGTAGCCGGGTCAATAGCAAACAACAGACAGGCAGATACAGGAACTTTCAGGTGCAGAGCTGCAGACGAACAGCACCTGACATGAGCACCTGTCACTCTTTTAAAGGGCCCTTGGCGCCAAACGGCGCTAGCGCGAACGGGCGCGCGCACCCCTGAACGCGCGAACGCGCTTACGGGCACACGCGGGAGCGCGCCGGCGCCCCCTGGTGGGGAATTTAGCTGAATTCGCCTAGAAACATTCCTTGTGGACCTACGTGCATGCAGATTCACCCGACGACTGCTGACATGCCCCTGACACCTTTCTTCTCTCTCCCCTATTTCTTTCTTTCTCCCTCCATCCCTCGTTCATCTCAGACTTGGACCACACCCCTTTTAAACCACACCCACTATTTAGTTTAAGCCACACTGATTTTTTTGCTGTTCCACGCACCATATTTTCCATTTTCCTCTACACCATGCCTTAAAACGAATGCCCTAATTATAATAAGACCCCCGCCTACAGACAAAAAATGTCCCTATATATTTTTTACAATGTTGGCAACTGTGAGAATGTCATGCTAACCCTTTGGCTTTAAAGGCTAAGTTCACTATACAGTTAAATAAATAAATTAATGCACATATTTTGAAATAAAATGTGCCTTTATTATTTTTTCCTATAGGAGCCTGCAAAACATTGAACCTGTGATCAGTGGATCAGAGGTGCAATGTCAAACTCCTACAGACATGCCCTCCAGCTTTCTTGCCAGTACCTCTGTATGGGGTTTTTTTTTTTGAAAGCTGGAAGAAGTTCCCCATACTAGCTGTCACTTTTTGAAAAGAGGTGGGCCGCGCAGAGCTACACCCACATGGCCGCATCATTCATTCACAGTTCTGTGAATGAATGAACTACAAGACCCGACATCCTCTGGAGCTGTCGGCTTGTAGTTCTCCATGCTGTTGAGTGCTGTGGTAAGTAATTAATTGAGAGTTCCTGTCAGTGTGAAACTGCCTGGTAGACCACTCACAATGACAGTCTGCAGGAGACCTGCATGGCATCAGTGATCTAAAGATCGCTGGTGCAATGCTTTCCAGGCTCCTAAATAAAGAAATAGTAAATGCACATTTTTTTACCTGCAAAATAATTGGCATTTATTTATTTATTTATTTATTTATTTATTTATTTTTTAAAGTGAACTTATCCTTTAACTCACAGAAAAACACTTGTCCGCTGTTACAGGGGAAGTGGTGAGAGAGGCAGGTACTGGAAAATGTTACACTCTAACTAGCCTAGTGAACTAGTGAACTTAGCCTTTAACCGTTCAAGGACCGCCCCACGTACATATACTACTGTAGCAGGGCGGGCCTTCAGCACAAAATCACATTCCTGTATGCGATTAGTTCCATTGGCTCTGGGGCTCACGCTGTGATTGGACACGGTGGGAGCCAATCAGCGGATCCGGCAGCCGTGAGGGCCACTGGGACCCACCGATCGATCGCTGGAGAGAAATATCAGTGGTCTGCCCATGTAAACAAGGCAGATCGTCGTTCTGTCAGTGAGGGAGAGAGTGATCTGTGATTCCTGCTAATCAGGAACACAGCTGTGGCTTTTCCTTGAGTCAATCCATACCCCACACAGTAAGAAAGTACATCCAGGGAACACAGTAAATCCTTTAATTGCCCCTGATGTTAACCCCTTTCCTGCCAGTGGCATTTATACAGTGTCTGTGCATTTTTTTAGCATTGATCACTGTATTGGTGTCACTGGTGCACGAAAAGTGTCACTTAGTGTCAGATCCGCCACAATGTCACAGTCCTGCTAAAAATCGTTGATTACTAGTAAAACAATTTGAAAAAATTGAAATCTGTCCCACAGTTTGTAGATGCTTTAACTTGTGCACACCCAATCAATATACGCTTTTTGGGATTTTTTTTAACCAAAAACATGTGGCAGAATACAAATTGGCCTAAACTGATGAAAATATTTAATTTTTTTAATTTTATTTAAATTTATAGGATATGTTTTATAGCAGAAAGTAAAAAAAAAAATTTTTTTTTTTTCAAAATTGCCTGTCTTTTATAACGCAAAAAATAAAAACTGCAGAGGTGATCAATTAACACCAAAAGAAAGCTCCTTTTTGTAGGAAAAAAAGGACATCAATTTTATTTGGGTAGTGTCGCATGACCGTGCAATTGACATTTAAAATAATGCAGTGCCATATTGCAAAAGATGGCCTGGTCAGGGAGGGGGTAAAACCTTCCTGAGCTGAAGAGGTTAAAGCAGGGGTGTCCAAACTACAGCCCTCCAGCTGTTGCGGAACTACACTTCCCATGAGGCATTGTAAAACTCTGACATTCACAGACATGACTAGGCATGATGGGAGTTGTAGTTCCTTAACAACTGGAGGGCCATAGTTTGGACACCACTGGGTTAAAGTGATACTAAAGTCTCAATGTTTTTTGTTTAAAAATAACAAACATGTTATACTTACCTGCTCTGTGAAGTGGTTTTGCACAGAGCAGCCCAGATCCTCCTCTTCTCGGATCCCTCTCTTCAGCTCTCCTGGCTCCTCCCTCCTGTTTAGTGCCCCCACAGCAAGCAGCTTGCTCTGGGGGCACCCAAGCCAAGCCGCAGCTCTGTGTGTCCATTCAGACACTGAGCCTTGGCCCTACCCTACCTCCTCTCTCTCCTCATTGGCTCATTGACTTTGACTGACAGCACAGGGAGCCAATGGTGCTTTGTTTCTGTCTCAGTCAATGAGGAGGGAGAGTCTCAGACAGCCGAGTCTCTTGTGCAACATCGCTGGATCGAGATGATGCATAGAATGCATTAAGATAGAAAAAAAACAAAGCCTTTACAACCATTTTAATACTTTGTGAGTTACTCATAGGGATGAGCGTGTGTGTGTTCAGATCGTAGTCCAAACCAACATGAGCGAGCCCACCAGAAGTTATCACCTATAATCATCTGCTAATCATCTGCAGCCAAGGCATTCTCTGCCCTACAGATACGCATAAACAAGGGGCATGAATATGTGTGGCTGTAGGGTGGGCCTCTTATTATTTGACCAGTACAGGTGGCAGCTTTCTGGGAGGCTTGCTCAGATGGGTTCAGACTAGGATCCAAACATGCCTATCCCTAGTCACTGACCTGGAACAAGTACACACATGAGTAAAGTCTTAAAACGGAACTTCACTCTGTCAATCAGCACTGACTATTTTTAATCTTCATGCTGCTAGCAATAGTAAAAAGATAGGCAGGTATATTATATTTATCCGTTTTTTGTTTTGTTTTTTTTGTTTGTTTTTTCATTTCTTTAGTTATTTACTGTTTTCCCGGCCTAGGTAAATTATGTCATACATCCCAGGAGTCTTGTGGAGGGGAGGAGGGGTTCTTTCACCTAAGCACACCCTCCTGCCTGTCTGCTTGAACTAAGGGCAGATGGATTCCAGAAAGGAAATGCTACATGAATCATCTGTCCTTATTCAAGATGGGATGAGCATGGCTAAAAATGCTAGGTTGGTGTTTTTCAAAGTGATTTCTCAGCAAAATACAAGATATGGATGGATTGGGGAGTTTACTTTGAATTCTAAAAAAAAATGAAATAGCATTTTTGGTTTGTGGTGCTCAGGATCAGTGATTTAAAAACAGAACGGCAACTAGCATTAGCAGAAGTCAACAAGGACAGCCTTCGTATTTCTAACTGGAAAGGTTTCCTGTTATTCACATTCAGCATCACCATTAGATACTATAAGGGTGTACAGTGGGGACGGAAAGTATTCAGACCCCCTTAAATTTTTCACTCTTTGTTATATTGCAGCCATTTGCTAAAATCATTTAAGTTCATTTTTTTCCTCATTAATGTACACACAGCACCCCATATTGACAGAAAAACACAGAATTGTTGACATTTTTGCAGATTTATTAAAAAAGAAACACTAAAATATCACATGGTCCTAAGTATTCAGACCCTTTGCTCAGTATTTAGTAGAAGCACCCTTTTGATCTAATACAGCCATGAGTCTTTTTGGGAAAGATGCAACAAATTTTTCACACCTGGATTTGGGGATGCTCTGCCATTCCTCCTTGCAGATCCTCTCCAGTTCTGTCAGGTTGGATGATAAACGTTGGTGGACAGCCATTTTTAGGTCTCACCAGAGATGCTAAATTGGGTTTAAGTCAGGGCTCTGGCTGGGCCATTCAAGAACAGTCACAGAGTTGTTGTGAAGCCAGTCCTTCATTATTTTAGCTGTGTACTTAGGGTCATTGTCTTGTTGGAAGGTAAACCTTCGGCCCAGTCTGAGGTACTTGGCCGCATTCATCTTTCCCTCAATTGCAACTAGTCATCCTGTCCCTGCAGCTGAAAGACACCCCCACAGCATGATGCTGCCACCACCATGCTTCACTGTTGGAACTGTATTGGAACAGTGATGAGCAGTGGCTGGTTTTCTCCACACATACCGCTTAGAATTAAGGCCAAAAAGTTCTATCTTGGTCTCATCACACCAGAATCTTACTTCTCACCATCTTGGAGTCCTTCGGGTGTTTTTTTAGCAAATTCCATGCGGGCTTTTATGTGTCTTGCACTGAGGAGAGGCTTCTGTCGGGCCACTCTGCCATAAAGCCCTGACTGGTGGAGGGCTGCAGTGATGGTTGACTTTCTACAACTTTTTCCCATCTCCCGACTGCATCTCTGGAGCTCAGCCACAGTGATCTTTGGGTTCTTCTTTACCTCTCTCACCAAGGCTCTTCTCCCCCGATAGCTCAGTTTGGCCGGACGGCCAGCTCTAGGAAGGGTTCTGGTCGTCCCAAACGTCTTCCATTTAAGGATTATGGAGGCCACTGTGCTCTTAGGAACCTTAAGTGCAGCAGAAAGATTTTGTAACCTTGGCCAGATCTGTGCCTTGCCACAATTCTGTCTCTGAGCTCTTCAGGCGGTTCCTTTGACCTCATGATTCTCATTTGCTCTGACATGCACTGTGAGCTGTAAGGTCTTATATAGACAGGTGTGTGGCTTTCCTAATCAAGTCCAATCAGTATAATCAAACACAGCTGGACTCAAATGAAGATGTAGAACCATCTCAAGGATGATCAGAAGAAATGGACAGCACCTGAGTTAAATATATGAGTGATATATATAAATATAAAATATATACAAATATATGAGGGATATTGTAGAGAATTAATTCCTTCCTTCCTCCCCCAGACCATTAACCTTCATTACCACACTGTAGGCAGAAACCTTGACAGGACAGCCGGGAGATTGTAAGGCTGCAGATGGACACAGTGTGGAAGGAGACTCGAGTATAAGCTGAGGGGGGCATTTTCAGCCCAAAAAATTGTGATGAAAAACTCGGCTTATACTCGAGTATATACAGCGCTTTTTCGATTTATCCTACACTTTCTGTGTCAAAAATATCGTAAGTCTTTAGACATGCATACAACTGACTCAGGAGGAAAGAGTGTGCTGACATCATATCTTGCATTACCAACACCTGCAGTTGTGAGTAACAAGCAGATTTATTAGTTCACAGAAAGTAATTTTACACTTTTTATGGCATGGATAAGATTTCATCCAACTATATAGGAAACTGAAGGAGTCCCACACCAAAAAGCTAAGAGTCCCAAGTGATGTTCTTTTAAACAATTGTTATAAAGGACTCAACAATATACTATAACAATATAATATATAATATTATATAATATTATAATAATATAATATAATAGTTTTAATACTTTAACATCTAACATTTTCATAATGCAACAATTGTTGCTTTTCAGTCCAGTCCAGTTACATTAATGCCTGAGGCCCCTTTCACACTTGTGTGACCTGAAACTCGTGCACGACTTTGCCGAGATTTTTTTGCCGCAATTTTGCAGCGACTTTGATGTGATTTTGTTGCGACTTTGACGTGACCTGAAGCAATGTCTGTGTAATCTTGAGGTCTATGGACCTCAAGTCACATAAAAGTCAACATTTAACATCTAACATTTTCATAATGCAACAATTGTTGCTTTTCAGTCCAGTCCAGTTACATTAATGCCTGAGGCCCCTTTCACACTTGTGTGACCTGAAACTCGTGCACGACTTTGCCGAGATTTTTTTGCCGCAATTTTGCAGCGACTTTGATGTGATTTTGTTGCGACTTTGACGTGACCTGAAGCAATGTCTGTGTAATCTTGAGATCTATGGACCTCAAGTCACATAAAAGTCAGACCAAAGTAGTGTAGGGACTACTTTGAAAATGCACAGATATGAACAGTACTCATTGGAAATCATGGGGTACGACTTTGAAGTCCAAAGTCCCAGGACAAGTCACACAAGTGTGAAAGGGGTCCTAATAAAACATTGCTTTGGGCTCTCAGACCCTTGGTGTCTCCTTCTCCTTTTTTTTCCTGTATAGTTGAATGAAATCTTAAAGTGATATTAAACTTGCTTAAACAACTGTCTATATATTAGACTAACTGCACACATAGTTTACAATTCTATCTATTAAAAAAGTAATAAAAGTCTCCCAAATGTCTCTTGCTGGATCCCATATATTGTGGTCATGTGACTTTTCATTTTCACTCCCAGCTAGAGCGAACGATTAGGAGGATGAGCATGCTTCAGCTGCTGCTGTGTTTAAGGCTCCCTGGAAAGGCTGCTGCCAATCATATTATTAGACATAACCCTCAAACGATCTGTCCCCACTGGATGATGAGATGACATAGGCATGGAGGAGGAGACAGGGAAGGAGGGCGTGGTGATGACATCATGGAGCCGCCTTGAAATGTGACAAAATAGTCATGTTGGGCTGCTAGAGCAGGGCCAGGACAAGGGGTAGACAGAAAGGGCAGCTGCCCTGGGCACTGTGGTATCATGTGAAGTGCAGGGGCACCACAAAGAGATTGGAGGGGAGGGGATTTGTGTTGGAAGGGGGAATTTTGGAGCAGCAGGGGGTATGTACTGTTGTAGTTGGGGAAATTGGGGGGGTGCTAAGAGTGGTGATTTAGGGAGATTTGTGTTGGGGGAGATGGGGGGAAGAAGAATGTATGCTAGGAGAGGGGGATTTGGGGGGAATTTCTGCTGGAAGGGGGGATTTAAAGTGGAGAGAGAAGATGTGTTCTAGGAGGGGAGATTTTAGGAGTGATTTTTTTAGGGGGGAGATTTGTGCTGAGAGGGGGAATTTGAACAGGGGGGCGGATTCTAAGGAGGGGGAATTTATGTTTAGAGAGTAATATTTTAGGTTAGTGTTTTTGTGGGGGGATTTTTGCTGACACATAATGCTCTTACATCTTGAGCTGGGGGGCGCGCAGTTTGGCATGTTCGCTCTGGGCTCTAGATGACCTTGTCTTAACACTGTGCTAAAGTAGCACTAATAGGGAGTGAACAGCTTCCCCTTATACTCCAGCAAAGCATGCACAGGAGAGGTGGCAATGTAACAGAGGATCAGCTTCTATTGTTTTGCCACAGAAGACATAGAAAAGAAACTAAACAGCAGGATCAACCAGGTATTTAGTACTTTGTACATCTTTTTTATCAAACTGCATTGGCTAACAGGTAGTTATTGTATAATAAAGGAAAACACACTTAACCACAAGAGATCCGCGCTATAGCCGAATGACGGCTACAGCACAGACCTGCTTTGCCGGGACTACGTCCATTGATGACATCCCATGCACGAGCGGCCTGCGTACCCCCTGCAGGACGCACGCAGCGCACTCTGTGATCAACAAGTCTATGAGACTCGCCTGATCACAGATCGGAGTAAGGGGTCGATCCCGACCCCTTACCACATGATCAGCTGTCAGCCAATGACAGCTGATCATGTAACATCAACAGAGCCGGTAATCGGCTATTTTTTCTCCTCGCGCTGACAGCGTGAGGAGGAAAAAAAAGACGATCACCGGCGGACATCGGTCCCAATCACGGCGAGCGCCACCAGATCATCAGTGCCCACCTGTGCCTTCTGCCAGTGCCACCTAGCAACTGGCAGCAGTGCCGCCTACCAGTGCCCACCAGCGCCACCCATCAGTGCCCACAGTGCCACCCATCAGTGCCCATTGTGCCACCCATCAGTGCCCACAGTGCCACCCATCAGTGCCCACAGTGCCACCTATCAGTGCCCACAATTGGTGCCTCAACAACAGTGCTGCACATCAGTGCCACCTATCAGTGCCCATCAGTGTCACCTACCAGTGCCCATCAGTGCCGCCCATCAGTGCCCATCAGTGCCGCCCATCAGTGCCACCTATCAGTGGTACCTATCAGTGCCCATCAGTGCCACCCATCAGTGCCATCCATCAGGGCCCATCAGTGGCCATCAGTGCTGCCTTATCTGTGCCCATCAGTGCCACCCCTTCTGTCCCCATCAGTGCCGCCTTATCTGTGCCTATTAGCGCCGCCTTAAAGAGGAGTTCCACCTGAGGTCCAGTAATACTGCAGCTGCTGACTTTTAATTGGACACTTACCTGTCCCAGGGTCCAGCGATGTGGGGGATTGAAACCCTACTCATTTCCCCCTCTGTTCAGCGGCATCGGCATTGCAACTGTGGGTGCCGAGCTGTGGCTTCACAGCCTGGCACCCACTGCGCATGCGCGAGCGGCGCTGCACGCCGTGATTGGCCGCTCAGTCACCTGGGACCTGTAATGGCTCCAAGATGATTGACAGGAGGGAGGGAGCAGAGCTGAGCCCTTCCTGTGCCGAGGGGGAAGTGATGTCACCAGCCCAGGCACTGGAAGAGGCAGACTACGAGGGACCACCTAGCAACAGGCATTTAGAGGTAAGTAAAAAAAAAATATCCAAATTTTTTTTGTATTTTTTTTTTAATTTTTCATGTAGTTTTTTTTTTTTTTGGGTGGAACCCCACTTAAACTGTGCCTATCAGTGCTGCCTTAACTGTGCCTATCAGTGCCGCCTTAAATGTGCCTATCCGTGCCCATCAGTGCAGCCTATCAGTGGCCACCAGTGCTGCCTCAAAAGCGCATATCAATGAAGGAGAAAAATTATCTGTTTGCAAAATTTTATAACAAACTATGAAACATGATTTTTTTTTTCAAAATTTTCAAACTTTTTTTGTTTGTTTAGCAAAGAATAAAAATCCCAGCTGTGATTAAATACCACCAAAAGAAAGCTCTATTTGTGGGGAAAAAATGATAAAAATTTCATTTGGATACAGTGTTGTATGACCGCGCAATTGTCATTCAAAGTGCGTCAGCGCTGAAAGCTGAAAATTGATCTGGGCAGGACGGGGATTTAAGTGCCCAGTAAGCAAGTGGTTAAACAAATGTTAAGTTTAACCGCTTAAGGACCACCCTTCGTACATATACTGCAGCAGGATGGCACTTAAGTGCAAAATCACGTACTTGTACATGATTTTTTTCTTTTTTTCCTTCAAATAAACCCAGCGATTGGAACCCAAGCAGGAACACAGATCTCTGTCTTCCTACAGTTCAACCATCCCCCACACAATAAGAAAGCACTCCCAAGGAACACATTTAACCCTTTGATCGCCCCTGATGTTAACCCCTTCCCTGCCAGTGTCATTAGTACAGTGGCAGTGTATTTTTTTTTAGCACTGATCACTGTATTGGTGTCACTGGTCCCCAAAAAGTGTCAAAAGTGTCACTTAGTGTCAGATTTGTCTGCTGCAATGTCGCAGTCCCACTTAGAATTGCTGATCGCCACCATTACTAGTAAAAAAATTAAATCCATAAATCTATCCCATAGTTTGTAGATGCTATAACTTATGTGCAAGCCAATAAATATACACTTATTGTTTTTTTTTTACTAAAAATATGTAGCAGAATACATATTGGCCTAAATTGATGATGAAATTAGATTTTTTTAAAAATTTTTATTGCATATGTTTTATAGCAGAAAGTAAAAAATATATTCGAACCTTCCAGAGCTGAAGTGGTTAATGACTCTTTAACCATGCAGTGAAAAATGTAAAACTGGTGTCTGTATACTAATAGAGCCAGCTCATTACTCACAGCTCCAGGTGTTGGTAATGTAAGATGTGATGTCAGCAAACTCTTTCCTATTGAATCAGTTAGGTACAGTACATGTGTAAAGTCTTACAATAAGAGGCAGAGAGTGTAGGATAAGTCAAGAAAGTAAGCTAAACAATATGTATAGCTGGATGCATCTGAAGACCCCCTCCTGTTGGGGTAGTGTTCTGGTATTTGAAAGCAACCTAACCAAAGCAAGTTAGTTTGATCAATAAGATTGTGTTTGATAAAACTGGATACCAATAATACATGTTGGGCAAGATCCAGCACCTCTGTTAGTTTGCAGTGAGGTTTCATTCAAGAGACTCTTCAAATGCATCATTTGGTTTCTAGATGGAGAGGCTGCTGTCAGTCATGGTATTAGAACATACCCCTCCAGTGATCCGTCCCTACTGGATGATGAGAGGAGATAGGCATGGAGGAGGAGACAGGGAAGGAGGGCATGGTGATGACATCACATGAGGTCACACATGGAACAATGTCACACTGTTCCTTGTGGAGCATTCTCTGTAACGTTTAGAGATAAATGAATATGCACAAGCCTAAATCCTGACTGGATAGGGCTGATCCATGAATCATTTGAGGCAGAAACATATTTTTCAAAATAGGCTTGACGCTTTTTTTTTTTTGTTTTCATTTAAATAATAGTCCCCCTCCACAATATTCTAGCCTGTCATGCCATGTATAGGACTTTTACCCTATTGATATTTTAGACTGTTTAACTTTTAGCACCGGGTCAATATGCTATTGCATTTAGTGTAGATGGTTGCATGTCAGTATGTACAGTGGCCAGGTCAGCGCAGGATGCAGAAATGACAGCTGCAGTCCACTAGCATTTGGGTTACAACCTTTTGGTCCATAACAACCAAACAGGATTGGGAGCATTGTAACATGGTCAAAATATTATAATTTAGTCATAATGAAGATAGTGATACAGAACAAGGATTTTATTACCATTAGACCCCTTTCACACTGGGGAGCTTTGCAGGTGCTACATCGCTAAAAATAGCACCGTTTTACTGCCGGCGCTGCCCCCGCCCCAGTGTGAAGGGGGCCTTACAGTAACCAAAGTGTGTTTTTCCATTTGGTAGCTTATTTAGTTCATCCAAACTGCATTTTTTCTGGTACAATTTATTTCAATTGGGTGTTAAAAAAAAACAAATCATCACAAGTTTCAAAAGTTTACATATGAAATATAAAAAAAACCAAAAACAAATATTAAACTGAGAAGAAAGGAAGGAATGATCTAAGTGCTGGGCTGTCAATTTGACTGAAAATTGTCCCCATACGCAATATAAAAAGTTGTCTGATTGTGACAGTATATAAATGACATTTTTTTTCTAATGGAACAATTGAATATGTAGTTGAAGCATATAATCTCTCTTTGATTTTCTAACTCTGCCCAGTCACTTCCAATTGTACTCCTCTGCCTATTCTCACATGGCATGACATTTACTCCATTTGTGTATGGCAGTAGCCAAATAATCCAGAGCCAAAGTCAGAAGGAGCGATTCAAAGAATTAGTGACAGCCACCTCTGTAAATCAGCAAATTAACAATTTCCTGTCAGTGACTAGGCATTAGTATAACTGGGTGTCCATTAATTCACAGTGCTCAGATGCAGGTGCAGACCTCTTTAAGAGCTAATTTACACCAGAATGTGGTGCGGGAAACCCACATTTCATGCATGTTTCCAACACTGCATTCAAAACGCATTAGGTGTGCAATTTGTTGCAGGTGTCAATATGCACCTTACAACGCCGCAAATGCAGATTACAAATGCAGAGTGTTTGCCTTGATATGACTGATTTCTGATTGGGACTCTAAAACAAAGTTAATACTGCAGCTGCAGGAACAGATTCACAGGACTCAATCACTGTGCTAAAAATGTCCGTTCAGTGTCAACATTTTTTACTACAATGTTATTTTATACATAGATAAGAAAGGGGTGGTGTGAGATGTTATTAAAAACTAACAAAAAGAAATATGTTATTAAAAGCTAACAAATAGAAATATATTATTAAAAGCTAGCAAATAGAACAATTGCAAAAGTAAAACATTGAGAAGGGAGGGGGGAGTAGAGAGCGTTTAGTAGGAGATGTGACTGTGTGTTAGGTGAAGGTTACAGAACACATTTCAACAGTGAGAACAAAATGGAGTCTCTTGTGCTTAAATAAACAGTACAGTGAATGTCCATGTCATTTCCCTCCTTTTGTTTATTTGACACCATTCTTCTCCGCGTTACATTCAGCCGATTGCTGGTAACTCCTGTTACATTGGCGCAGAGAGACAGCGTCCTGTTCAGCTCTCTCCTAGCTTTCTCACAATAATGGGTGCATCAGGGCTGGTGGTACATTTGTTGGTACAGCGGGTAGTCACACAGAGGCATAGCCTGATGAGGAAGTAAATAACAAATATGAGAAATAGGAACATCACAATGTAAGCGCCTAGTTTCTGTAACCATGTTGCTATGCCATATAAAAAGTCACCAAAACCTCCTAAACCCTGAAAGGGGTTCCATCCATCTTTAGCAATATCCCTGGCCTTATTCTGTAGTTCTCTTAGCAAGATTAATAATGTCCTCATTATCAGAAATGTATATACAACAGTCAGTGTGAAATACCTTACACATCCCACCTTGAGCTGCAGTGAGATAATTTAGTGTTAATCTGTGCTCTAATACTACTTTTTTAATCTGAGCCATTTCTTCATTTAATATATCAGTGGTAGTAAGGTTAATAATCTCATCTACAATTCTAGTGTAATTATTTATTCTTTTCATTGCTTCAATTCCCCATCCTGTCCAGTAAGGGAACCATGACCATGCCATGTCACCTTCAGTGAACAGCTCTGGACTTTGATCTGGTCGCACTGTATCTTTGCGAACAGCCAAAGCAGGTGCTAACTTTTCAATATAACATGTACCTGTAACATTAGCAGGAAGCCAGGCGTAAGCTTTATTTCCACATATATAATATAACCCTCTATGTATGGATGGTATGCCTAAAAAAATGGAAGCAATAACGTGGAATCTCAGGTAACCAATATTTTCACATATTGGGAACTGTAAGCAAATTGTACTATAAAGGGTTCTATTGAGTTCTGGATCTGGGATGTAATAAAATTGACCATAGTTTCCTCCATAAACTGTAATTCTTGCTCCGGTGCAATCTGAATTGCCCAACCATGTACATTTAGTGTTCAACGGGCATGTAATGTTTAAACAAATCTGTGGAGTGTTTATCTGTTTTGAAACCTTCAAAGTTACTGATCTGTGCTCATTAGCTGTGGAGACTATGTATGAGCCATTTACTCTGGTCCTGTTTAGATCAGTGAATTTGAGAGGCATTGCTATCATGGGTATTGTTCCTGTTTGGGGATGTAACTGAGAACACACCCAGCAGTTACTAGCGTTGCTATGGGTTGCATACAATTTTAACATTTGGATGAAAGGATTATTTTTCCATGCCTCAGTTCTCACAAACAACAAAAAGAAAAGAAACATCATCATCATTTTTTCAAAGGATATCATCACTTCAGGATTTTCTTGCAGTGACTCGCGTGAATCCAGGTGGGCTTTCCTTCCAACTTGACAGCGGAACCGATTGTCAAAAGCGCCAAATGTGGTCTGTCAAATTTTGGTTCTAGCGGCTTTCTGACGTGTCGCCTGACCACCACCCAGTCACCTGGTTGGATTCTGTGAATACCTGAAACAGAATCTGGGTCGGGATAGATTTATAAACACCTTCATATATTTTATTCAATGTTATTTGCAAAATCTGAACATATTTTAACAGATTAGAGTGAGAAGCCTGTAACTGTTGGGGGAAATATATCCCTGTTTTGGGTGGCCCTCCAAATAAAATCTCATAGGGGGACAGCCCATGTGGTTGTTTAGGGGTAGTTCGTACAGAATATAGGGCTAATGGCAAAGCTTCCACCCATCCTTTTCCTGTGTCTGCTTTAATTTTTGCGGATCTGTTTTTCAAAATTCCATTAAGTCTCTCAACTTTACCACTACTTTGTGGATGATAAGGTGTATGGAAAGCTTGCTGTATGTGAAGGGCTTCCATTACCTCTTTCATTACTTCCCCAGTAAAATGGGTTCCTCTGTCACTCTCAATAGTTTCAGGAGCTCCATATCTACAAACTATTTTATTCAAAATTTTTCTTGATGTTGTTTTTGCATTTGCTTTAGCTACTGGCCAGATCTCGGGCCAACCTGAGAACATGTCAACACAAACTAAAGCATACTCATAGGTGCCTATTCTGGGCATGTGAATGTAGTCCATTTGAATTCTTTGGAAAGGGAAATCTGGCTTAGGAGAATGCTTTTGGGGAACATGGACAGGCCTCCTTGCATTGTACAGAGCACAAGTGAGACATGAAGCACAAAATCTGGCTGCAAATGCACTAAATCCAGGTGCTATCCAATAGCAGTCAGTAAGTGCCACCATCGCGCCCTCATCAAGATGACTGATGCTTGGGCGGCACAGTGGTGTAGTGGATAGCACTTTCGCCTAGCAGTAAGAATTGTTGCTGGTTCGAATTCCAACCACGACACTACCTGCCTGATGTTTGCCTGTTCTCCCTGTGCCTGCGTGGGTTTAGGGACCTTAGATTGTAAGCTCCATGAGGGTAGGGACTGATGTGAATGTACAATGTATATGTAAAAGTGCTGCGTAAATTGACGGCGTTATATAAGTACCTGAAATAAATAAAAAATAAAAATATGCTAAAACTGGGTACAAACTCCTGGGTAGACATCACCTGTTGTCAGTGCTCCACAGGCCCTGCTGATTTTGGGTAGCATTACATTTGATCCACTTATCCTTCTCTTCATCAAGGGCCTGGTTCTGCAACTGAATTGGAGGTTCTACATCCCACTGTCCTTTTTGAGGGGAATCTGTCCCCGCTACCTGGGCAACCCCTATAGTGGGTGTGACTCCAAATGCCATAAGGGCAGCATCCTTTGCCACTTGGTAAAGCATTTCCTCTGGCTGTCATGTCATTTCCCCTTGCATGTCCTTTTACCTTCAAGATGGCAACTTCTGCTGGTTTCTGAAAGGCCTCAAATAGCTGCTCTATGAGTTTTGCATGTCTCACTGGCTTCCCTGCACTAGTCAGGAAGTTCTGTGCTTTCCAAAAAGGCCCAAAATCGTGAGCTATTCCAAATGCATGTCTGCTGTCAGTGTAAATGTTTCCCCTTTGATTCTCTAGGACAGTGGTTCTCAACTCCAGTCCTCAGGACCCACCAACAGGCCAGGTTTGCAAGATAGCTGAAATACATCACAGGTGATATCACTTGCTGCTCAGTGATTGCAATATTCTAGTCTGCAACTCCCCAAAGTAATACTTAAAATCTGGCCTGTTGGTGGGTCCTGAGGACTGGAGTTGAGAACCACTGCTCTAGGAGATGACATGCTTTGACTACAGCACACAACTCCACTTCCTGTGCTGACATCTGGGGTATCAATGCTTGCTGATGTAAAATGCTGTTTGTAGTGGTTACAGCAAACCCTGTGTGTGGCTGACCATCATCAGTGTAAAATCTGGAACCATCTACAAATAAGTGTGTGTCACAATCTGATAAAGGCTCATCTTTTGCTGATGTGACAGAGGCCCTTTCTACCTCCATCAGAGCCATACAATCATGAGAAAAACTTTCAGGTTCTACATCAGTACCATTTGTTGCATTTTCCTCATCAATTATAGGAAGAAGAGTAGCCAGATTTAAAGTAACACATCGTGTGATTGTTAAATTCGATGGAGCAAAAAGAGCAGACTGGTACTTGTCAAATCTACTGGCAGACACATGTCTGGTATTTACTTGATTCATGATTTCCTGTACTGCATGTGGCACATACAGGATCAGAGCAGAATCTAGTACAAGCTCAGTTACTTTGTCTAGCAGCAAAATGCAGGCTGCTATGGCTCGCATACAACTGGTGGAGCCTTTGATGACAGGGTCTAATGAGGCTGATACATACATCACAGGCCTCTGTTTGTCTCCATGTAGCTGAGTGAGTACACCTGCAGCAAATTTCATTCAATCCATTGACTTTATTACAGAACAACGAAAAAGTCTTAATATAGTCAGGAAGTCCAATGGCGGGAGCTTCAGACAAAATTTTAATAAGCTCCTTCATCTGCACTTCATTGTCCCATGTGAGTTTAAAAAGGGTTTCTAGTGGTAGCCTCATATAGAGGAGCCATAAGTTCTGATGCATTTGGAATCCAGTCCCTACAATATCCCACTAACCCCAGGAAGGCACGTAGTTGCCGTACATTTTTTGGCCTTTCAAAGTTTTGTCGAGTTTTAACTCGATCTGGGGTTAGGTGATGGATTCCATGTGAAATGCAGTGACACAGGAAGATCACTTTCTCTTGGCAGTATTGTAGCTTATCTTTGCTAACTTTGTTGTTACTGTTATAGAGAAATATGAGAAAATTTCTCTGCTACAAATGTCCTTTGTATCAGAACATATAAGCAAATCGTCTATGTACTGAAGCAAAACTGTGTTTGGGTGTGAGGAGGACCAGTGGTCCAATACTTGCTTTAACGCAGTATTATATTCAGAGGGGCTACTCACACAGCCTTGGGGCAATCTTATACATGCTAACTTTTGGGCATCATGGGTAAATGAAAAAAGGTGCCAGCAATCTGGGTGCAGGGGCACCAAAAAGAAAGCATTTGCAAGATCAATCACTATAAAGCAGGTGCTGGAGGCAGGTATTCCACTTAGTAAAGTGCGGGGGGTTGGACATGATCAGGGTATCTGCATCAATTATATTGTTAATGGCTCTCAAATCATGCACCATGCGGTATGTCACCTGCCCACCCTTCTTGTCTGGCTTCTTTGCAATTGTGAACAGGGGTGTATTGACTTGGGACTTAATTGGTACAACAACCCGTTCTGCTTTCAGTTGAGTGATTTGATCCTTTATCCCCTCAGTCTGAGCAATACTCAGTGGGTACTGTTTAATCCGTGGGAGATGGGCTCCTGGTTTAATTTTTATCATGACTGGGTTGCAATCCAGCAGACCTACATCATATTTGCTGGTGGCCCATAATTCAGCGGGAATCACTTTCAATTCTGGTGGAAATGGCGGAGTGGAGTCTTAGATTAAAAATACTCCACAGGCAGAATTTAAAACTTCTCCTGACAGACTACTGACTACTTGGACTCCTGTAGGAGTGTAGTCTATGTTTGCCAAAATTTGGTTCAAAATGTCAGCTCCCAAAAGATTGGTAGGAACTGTGTCTGAAACTAACACTTTATTGACAATTTCTGTTTGCTGTCCTAGCCTGAGTTTAAGTGGCTTGGACTCAACCAAATCAGTAGAGGTCCTGGTTAGACCAACACAAGAAATAACATTTGTAGATAATAATCCTGGAGGTAAGTCCTCTATATTAAAAACACTTCGGCTTGCACCAGTATCGATTAAACAGGTTAATTCTGTTTCTCCTCCAGGATAGGGGAGGAATACTTTTACTCTGGCCTCGGGACCATTGTCTCCCCTATTTAACATGATTGATACTGGCATGCCATTTTCCTATGCCTGATCCACTTCTTTTGGCAGAGAACTGGGATCAGCATGAGGTGCCTCTAAGCTCTTTTCCAGTCTAGGAAAATGGCAGAATTTGGCTATGTGTCCTTCCCCATGTACATAACCTTGGGTTTGCTGTCTTTTTGGTTAATCCTGTTTTCTATGGATAACAGGATAGGCAGGATGTCTCGAATACACATATTGCCTGCCTCAGGCCTTGCTGTGAATAACTTTTCTTTCAACTGGGGTATTAAACCATCAAGAAACCTTTGTTTGACCAGTTGTGTAGATGGACTTGCAGTTTCTCCTGCCTTCACTTCCTCTATTTTAATGCCTGCTTCCTCAGCCATATCGCTTAACCACCTCCAATAAGCCCCTGCTGCTTCCTCTCTCCCTTGATTAGCATTCATAAATTCAGCATGTCTGGTTTGTCCATATATTTGTGGTAACTTTTCCTTCAATTTCTCACAAACCTCCCATCCACTAACCATCTTATCTAGATTTTTGATGTCTACACCACATTCTTTAAGTATATAGCCATAGCCAGACATGTTGCTTCCCATTTCTTTAAGAAGCTGCTGAATGTCAGTAGCAGTTGCCTCATATGTTTCCTGTGTGGCGCTTAGTTTGTTTGCAAACCCAATTGGATTCTTTCTAGGATCTCCCAATCCCTCTAATATGGCTCTCATATCTTGGGGACTAAAAGGTACATGCCATTTAATTTGAGACTTACTGTCGACAGCATTACCTTCAAAAACGAATTGGGTTTTGACAGGATAAACTACAACAGATTGCTCTGTGCCAGGGGCAGAAGGGGTGGCATCTCCCTTCCTTCTCTCTTCATCTTGCTGCCACAATTTGGAAATGATGGTTTGCTCCGGAAGTTCAGACTCTATCTCTCTTTCTCTGGCCAAAGCCAGAGAGATCTAGTTTTGCATATGTGCCTTTTGATTTATGCCAATCATCTGTTTCTAGGATACGAGCCAAATCCCTCTTTGTAGGTTGATATGGGGCTGTTAAACCTCTGCTCTCTACTATATTGCCCAGCTCATCTTTTGTGTGTTCCATGTAATCTAATTCTTTTGCTTTTGTGCGTGAACCCCTTAAAGCCAAACTGGCAGCCACATAAGGTGGGGTCCTCCTCTACAGAGTCTTCTGGCCAAACATAGTAAATTTGGGCAGTACTTTTATTAAACATCTCAGTCAAGCCAGTCTGATTTGCTACTTTAGCTTCTCTCTCCCATGTGCAAGCTATTCTCCATGTTTCTTCACTGCACAGTAGTGGGCCATAATCGTGCAGAAAAGTTTGCCATACTTTTAAATCAAAAGTCTCTTCAAATTTGAAAGGTTTAGCTGTTCCCTTTGTCCATTCTACCCATTTATCTAGGGGCTCAGTACAGGTGGAACCGTACCTTCGGTTCATATATTCTCTAGCGCTCATCTTGCGCTGGGCATTTTCTGAAGGCCTCTCTCCCTTCATTCCCTTAATTAATTTAATGCCCATAATGACTGGCCAGTCTCTTGTGCTTAAATGAACAGTACAGTGAATGTCCATGTCAGCCTGCACCAGACTGCATGGTACCACAGTAACTTGTGGTTTCACGCAGTGTGTTTTTGAAAAGTAGCACATGCACTACTTCTTTTGCGATCCAATGCAATTTGTGCCCATTCAAATGTGAACTGGCCCTAACTTAATTTCCCACAACTCCCTGGGTTCTTGGACATGCCCAGGGAGTATACACTTCTGAAATTTCATCTCTCGGAGAGGGCCCACCTGATCAGTGAAAAGGTAGCTGGGCAAGAGATTGCAGAGAGAGGTCCTCTACTATCAGAACTGGTGTGTGGGCAGCTGGGCAGGAGCCTAATAGCAAGCAGCTTCTCCAAAAGACACAGCTACTGTTGAAAGCACCTGCCCAATTACTACCAGAGTCCTCCAGTTGCAGTGGAGTGGCCATTTGTACTTGAGCTTTTTTTTCAAAATCTATTTTTTTTAAATTGTTTAAGTACAAACAGAAGCCAATGGACAACCAAACATTACAGTGTTCTATTACAAAACAGAGGTAGTACAACAAGGAGTCTAATAAGGAGCATCAGTTTCTTTGGTAAAGGTGGATAGAATAACAAGTACAAATAAGATAAAGAAAAATACAAAATAGGTGCCATCTATCAAACCATGGAACATATCATATTAGCATAACTAGCTTGACAGCAGGAGATAAATCCAAAGTGGAGGAAGTTGTTAGGGGTTGGGGGGAGGGGAGGGGAGAGGCAAATGAGGAGAAATGCATCAAGGTTCTCACTTCTGGAAAAAAGGTAATGTAAGACAAGTGGCAGGGGAGGGCATATTAGAAATTTGGTAGGAGAAGGGTAATAATAGCTATGACCGATGCGATCCTCCCTGATAATGAAAAATACAAAGGGGTGATTACATCTGAAGAAGAAAGGAATTGAAAAAAAAAGGGGGGTATTCTCGGGGGGTTGACTAGGAGAGGTAGAGGGTGTAAAAGAAGGTAGGATGGCAAGGAGCTTGCCAGGAGGTCCCCCTGGCAGGAGTACCCCCTAATTAGCAGTGAGTATAAAATTGGTCATGGCAATATGTGCAAAGATATTGGGGAACAGGAGAAACAGGCAGTTTTACCTGAATGTCTAGTAGGCAACAGTATGTCTCATCATTTGAAAATGTGTCCAACATGCCCATGTGGACATGAATTTGGATGGTCAGTCATTGTTGGCGGAAATTAGTTCTTCCATTCAGACATGGAGGGAACGTGAGTTGTAATCCAGTGTACCGGGATAAATAGTTTAGCGGTGTTAACCATATGCATTGCTAGAGATTTAAAGTAGGATGTGTGCGACAGCGAGCTGTGGTGTAGAAGTCATTGATCTGGAGAAAAATCTTGTAATTGGAGCTTCATTTGTTTGAGTGCTCAAAAAGGTAGAAAGGAGGTTCCTGAGGAAATATCCTCTATAGGGTTGAGTGTCAAGTTAAAACCACCATCAAGGATGAGTAACCCAGATTGAAAGCTAGAAAGTATTTGTATGATTTTCCAAAAGAACCCTACCTGGGCAGTGTTCGGGCTATAGACATTAGCCAAACTTATCGGTCTGCCTCGTAGGGCTCCCTTAAAGAAGAGATAGCATCCTTTGTCATCCATCAACGAGTCTGCAATTTGCAGCAGGGTACATTTAGACACCAAAATGGAGAAGCCTTTAGATTTTGCAGTCGTATCCATAGTGTGATAGACTTGTAAAAATGACTACGAAGTTTAGGTACAAGCTGCGTCTCCTGTAAGGATACAATGTTAGCTTTGAGGCTATGCATGTATGTCAGGAGTTTGGAGTGCTTTTCAGGAATGTTATGGCCCTTGGTGTTTAAGGAGACCAGTTTAGAAGTGGACTAGAAGTCAACTGGTTTAGCGGAGATCATGTTGTATCAAGGGTTTAACTAAAGATGAAGTCCAGCTGTTAGGGGTTCCAGGGGGAAAAGGAGTAGTGTCAGGTAGGAGGAGGTGTCGGAGAGGTCTCTAAGGATGAAAAATGTTGAGGAAAGGAGAGGAAGGATGGAGAAGGTGGGAGAGAAAGAGGGAAAAAAAGCACAATCTACAATATAGGTCAAGCTGTAATCCGAAGGTGGGGGAAAACCATCTGTCCAAAAAATAAAAGTTAGGTACGGATAGAGTCAATACACTGACTGTGAATCCGTTTGTGGGGGAGTAGTTAAAAATGGATGTTAATATCCATGAGTCTCAGAGGTCAAGAGCATATGAAGGAAGGGAAACAGCATAATAAACGAGGAGGAGTCTTCATTTATAGTCTTACTGTAGAGATCTCTGTAGAGATGGGAGCCAGAATGCACTGTAACAGTCAAGCAGGTTTACCAGTGGCAGGTTGAGCGTCTCACAAAAGGCGTGTATGTATGGACTGGAAGGTTCACTGTGCGTCCTCTGTCAGTGGCAGAAAGGTAGAAGGGTATTTTCCAGCAGTATAATATCCCACTGTCTCCCCTGCAAAGATGATCCAGCAGTGGGCAGAGATCTTTCCTATGTTGTAGCACTATGTGAGATAAGCTCACCACTATAGATGATGCGATTGGTCTTCTAGCTCTGCATAGGATTTCTTCTTTCAAACCGAAGCTCACCAAACTGCATACTACATCCCTGAGGGGATCTGTGTCTCTGCCCTTTGGTCGAAGCATCCGGTGGAGCCTTTCCATCTCAATGGGTGTCTCATGTGGTCTGTCCAGTAGGCCATTAAAGATTGTGAGAATGGCTTGCTGGAGCTCGTTAGGTTCCAAAGCCTTCGGGAGACCCCACACTCTCAGATTACTTTGGCGGCCCCTGTTGTCTAAATCTTCAAGATGTCGATGTAGCTCACGGATGTGATGAGCGTGTGTGTCAGACATCTGATAGAGCTGTTAAATATCAGTGTCATAGCAATCGACTGTTTCTTCCACATCTTCCAGGCTTGTGGCCACCACCTGGATGTCGAGGCACAGGTCGGAGATTACAGCTGAAAGTGTATTTTTAATATCAGCTACAATAGCATGCATGGCTTCTAGGCCTAGTGGCTGTGAGACTGACGAGCCTACAGCAGTGGACCCTAAGGGGTCGGGTTTTGCAATGCTCTTGCTGTAGAGTGGGAAGTATGTCAATAAGCCTGTGTGGAGGCTGCATTCTCCCATGGCAGTCAGGAATAACTCTGGAATAAGGGTTTTGGAGTTCCTGGGCAAGCGGGATCGGAATGTTGAGGCACTTCTGTTTGATTTCCCCATTGTGGATCAGGCAGTTCCTCTGTTGGCTCGATAGAACCTTCGAGAATGAACAAATGCATCACCTAAATGTAGTGAAGGATGGATGGATGGATGGATGGATGGATGGATAGATGGATTGATAGATGGGTGGGTGGATGGGGGTGCTCTCAAATATCATTATATTCTGAATATTACTAGATAGATAGATAGATAGATAGATAGATAGATAGATAGATAGATAGATAGATAGATAGATAGATAGATAGATAGATAGATGTCAAATAGACTAATCATACTTCTATAAGGTTTAATAGACCAATAATAAATTAGTAGTGGCAGTCACTGGTTATATTAATGAGTTTCGTAATAATAAATTCATGTTTAGCCCAGGAACCAGTGTGAGCCTTCTATGTATAATTATACAGCTTGTACACTGATGTTGTTCTATAATGTTATAATTAGTCGGTAATTGTAACATAATAATGTATTGTAAAATGACATTCATATTTACATGTTTCTAGAATGAGAGGAAAATATTTTGAATACACATGTAGAATGATTATAAATGAAATAAAGAAATCATGCTGAATTATTAGAAGCAAAATTAATTAACTCAAAGCTGAGATCAGGTTTTTTCTTACACAATGATTTTCTTAAATGGAAAATTGCAATATGAATTTGCCACATGGTGAAACAATAATTTTGTACCATGTGCAGATGCTCACAATTTTCAATTTTCTTCTCTCAAACCCTGGTGTCCCTGAACACAAACATCTGATAAACACTCACTGGCCACTTTATTAGGTACACCTGTTCAATTGTTTGGTAACACAAATTTCTAATCAGCCAATCACATAGCAGCAATGCATTTAGGTATTTAGGCTTGGTGAAGACGGCTTGCTGAAGTTCAAACGGAGCATCAGAATGGGAAAGAAAGGGGATTTCAAAAATTGATCTACTGGGATTTTCACAAACAACCATCTCTAGGGTTTACAGGGTATGGTTCGAAAAAGAGAAAATATCCAGTGAGCGGGAGTTGTGTGGACGAAAAGGGCTTGTTGATGTTAGAGGTCAAAGGAGAATGGGCAGAATGGTTTGAGATGATAGAAAGGCAACATTAACTCAAATAACCACTCGTTACAACCAAGGTATGCAGAATACCATCTCTGAACTCACAACACATTGAACCTTGATGCAGATGGGCTACAGCAGCAGAAGACCACATCGGGGCCACGCCTGTCAGCTAAGAACAGGGAACTGAGGCTATTAAAAAAACAGGCTCACTAAAATTGTACAATAGGAGATTGGAAAAAACGTTGCTTGGTCTGATGAGTCTTGATTTTAGCTGTGACATTCAGATGGTAGGGTCATAATTTGGCATAAATAACATGAAAGCATAGATCCATCCTGCCTTGTATCAACGGTTCAGGCTGGTGGTGGTGGTGTAATGGTGTGGGGGATATTTTCTTGGCAAACTTTGGGCACCTTAGTACCAATTGAGCATTGTTTAAATGCCACGGCCTACCTGAGTATTGTTGTTGACCATGTCCATCCCTTTATGACTACAGTGCACCCATCTTCTGATGGCTCCTTCCAGCAGGATAATCTATCATGTCACAAAGCACAAATCATCTCAAACTGGTTTCTTGAACATTACAATGCGTTAACTGTATTTCAATGGCCTCCACAATCATCATGGATGTGCAGCCAACAAATCTGCAGCAACTGTGTGATGCTATCATGTCAATATGGACCAAAATCTTTGAGAAATGTTCCAAACACCTTGTTAAACCTATGCCACAAGAATTAAGGCAGTTGTAAAGGCAAAAGGGGGTCAAATCCAGTACTAGCAAGGTGTACCTTATAAAGTAGCCGGTGAGGGTAAATTGCTATCTTTCCCACCTTCTGGTGCTTAGAGAGACCATGTTTGATGAGTCAGCAATGATTGTGCACGTGTATGTTAATCCTGGTGTTTGAGCTGCCTAGCTTGAGCATGCCACTACCTTACAAACCCAGTTATTCCATAAGGCACTGTTTCAGGTTTGGCCAGAGTTCAAGGCCTAAAATGGCATGGTCCAGGCATGCAGTTGTTATCTTGCATATCTGAAGTAGAGACTCTTCACTCCACTACTCTGTGTAGCAGGTTCAGGGATCGCTTCCGCTGCCCACCTGGACTACCAGACTCTTCCCGCCTCCTTGTGGGAGGTGTTACCCAAATGGAAACGCAAGTAACCATTCATACTGACCGCTCATCTATCTCTACTGTGTTGCCGTCCAGTGACCCTTTGTCAGTTTCTAGCTCTTCAAGGTACATTCATTCTCTGTCTGATCCTTTGACTGATTAAGAATATCTCTTCTAGGATCCCTTCAAAAATCCATATCCTTCCAAGAATGCATCCCTGGCAATAAACCTCTTAGTGATTTGCCAGAGAGATATACTTTCTAATAACTCTTTAATATTGTTTTTCTTACTCTGCCTGCTAGGGACACTTCCTTGCAACAGAGAGAAGTAAATAGTATACCTGAACCTGACCACAAAATGGGAATTTTTAATAAATATCTAGGAGGCCTCCTTGATCATTTACATAATTGGTAGAAGTGTTCTCCTAAAAAAAATGCTATGAAGTAGCATACATAAAACTCACTCAAGGTCCTTGTGTAAAGTTTATGCTAGGGGCAATGATATCTTAGGAAGAAACCATAAACAATTCTGTTAGGCTTGATGTGCTACATTTTTATAAACCTAGCTAGAAAGTCACCGTTTTTAATCCTTGTAAGGCTATTAGCGTACACACGACCGTACTTTCCGTCAGAATAGACTCCGACGGTCTTTCCGACGGAGTTCTGACAGAGTTCCGCTGAAACGGACTTGCCTACACACGATCACAACAAAGTATAATCGTTTAGAACGCAATGACGTATGACGGGACTAGAAAAAGGAAGTTCAATAGCCAGTAGCCAATAGCTGAACTTGCGTCGTTTTTGGTCCGGAATAGCATACAGACGAACGGTTTTCCCAATAGGAACTGATTCCATCGGAAAGATTTGAAACATGTTCTATTTCTAGGTCAGTCAGAATTTTAGAAAGAAAAAGTCCAAAGAAGCCCACAGACGATCGGAATGCCCGACGGAATGATTCCATCTGACCTTTTCTGCCTGTCGTGTGTACGCGGCATTAGGAATCAGATAGCAGAAAAAAGTAAAAAATACCTCATACAAAATGTATGCTAAGCTGCCAAGATAGGGTAAGAAGGATTTCTACTCAGACCTTGTGGACCCAAGAGCAGATGATCCCCCTTTAGTCACACTGTACTTAAGGAAACGGCCATTTGTGGTGAAACGTACGTCGGGAGGTTGATGCTCTGACGTCATCCCCATTTTTAGTGTGGACGGGTGCTCGCTATGCCGGCCGGCTGTTTGCTGTATTTTTATCTACTCATGTGAGTTTTCTATCTTATTTTAGTAAACCATTTTTTGGCCAGTTTCTTTTTATCCACATGCCTGTGAGATGTTAATTTGGGGTCCTTGCCATATCCCTCGGCCCATGCTGTAAGCAGTCCAGTACGCCAGTTGGATCTCTCATACTGGGACGGAACACAAGCTGTTTTTGGCTTGCCTTGCGGTAAGCGCATTATTTGTATGGTGGCGGATCACGGAGTGTGGTGTCTCTCTCATCTTTACCGCTGAGTTTGATTGCGTTCACTCAAGGGTTTCTCTTTTGCTGTATTCTTATGCACTTGTGTAAGTTTTCTATCCTCTTTTATTCAAATCATTTTGCCAGTATTACACTATGGCCAGTTTCTTTTTATTTACAGTACATGCCTGTGAGATGGAAGTCTGGTGTCCTCACTACATCCTTTCAGCCATGGTGTATGCAGTCTAACGCCCCGTACACACGGTCGGACTTCGTTTGGACATTCCGACAACAAAATCCTAGGATTTTTTCAGACGGATGTTGGCTCAAACTTGTCTTGCATACACACGGTCACACAAAGTTGTTGGAAAATCCGATAGTTCTAAACGCGGTGACATAAAACACGTACGTCGGGACTATAAATGGGGCAGTGGCCAATAGCTTTTATCTCTTTATTTATTCTGAGCATGCGTGGCACTTTGTCCGTCGGATTTGTGTACACACGATCGGAATTTCCGACAACGGATTTTGTTGTCGGAAAATTTTATATCCTGCTCTCAAACTTTGTGTGTCGGAAAATCCGATGGAAAATGTGTGATGGAGCCCACACACGGTCGGAATTTCCGACAACAAGGTCCTATCACACATTTTCCATCGGAAAATCCGACCGTGTGTACGGAGCATTAGTGTACCATCTGGATTTTCCATACCAAGAGGAGATACAGGCTGTTGTTTGCTTGCCTTGTGGTAAGCGCAATAATTGTGTGTTTGCGGATTACTGCATGGGGTGTCACTGCATGGGGTGTCACCTTTTATCTTTACGCAAGGGTCTCTTTTGGACTGATTTCAGATTATTATTTCACATATGATTTTTATCTATTACATATGGACACTAATTTCTGATTCATAGATACATGTATAGACCCATGTATTTTTCTAATTTTTATTTTTTTGTTTTGCATACATATATGTACTTTCTAACGGAAGCTTTCAAGATTACTTCACATGTTTCATCAATATTTCTCTTTTCTATTCGTACTTAAGGAAAGCCAGACATTATGTGCTTTGCATATTTTTACTTTACTGTTAAAATCTATTTTTAGATAACACGGTTATATATGACAAATATCAAAATGTGTTTTACCAAACAAAACTCATTTTACCTTTAAAGCGGGGTTTCCACACAAAAATGGAACCTCCGCTTTTTGGAACTCTCCCCCCCTCTGGTGTCACATTTGGCACCTTTCAGGGGGGAGCAGATACCTGTATAATACAGGTATTTGTACCCACTTCTGGGAATAGACTCCCGCGGGAGTCTACGCCCCTTCCCGCCCCGCTGTCTGCTGGGAAACACACGGGTCCCAGAGACAGCAGGAACCATCCAGATTGTGCATCGGGAATCGGTACGCTTCACTTCCCGATTCCTTCATCGAGGATGGCGCAGCAGCAGCTGAGAGCCGAGCGATTGATCGGCTTTGGCTGCCAACAGCGCTGGACCCTGGGACAGATAAGTGTCCATTTATTAAAAGTCAGCAGTTGCAGTATTTGTAGCTGACTTTTAATATTTTTTTTTAGGTGGACTTCCTCTTTAATGGAATAAACAGGACCCAAGATTGACTGGAAAATATACAGGCCCAGGACCATCAAAATGTGCTTTTATGAAGTTCTAAATTGTTTCTAAACCCAAAACAATACAAAATAATATATATATATATATACATATATACATACAGTATCCCACAAAAGTGAGTACACCCCTCACATTTTTGTAAATATTTTATTATATCTTTTCATGTGACAACATTAAAGAAATTACACTTTGCTACAATATACAGTAGTGAGTGTACAGCTTGTATAACAGTGTAAATTTGCTGTCCCCTCAAAATAACTCAACACACAGCCATTAATGTCTAAACCGCTGGCAACAGTAGTGAGTACACCCATAAGTGAAAATGTCAAAATTGGGCCCAACTAGCCATTTTCCCTCCCTTGTGTCATGTGACTCGTTAGTATTACAAGGTCTCAGGTGTGAATGGACAGCAGGTGTGTTAAATTTGGTGTTATCGTTCTCCCTTTCTCATACTGGTTACTGGAAGTTTAATATGGCACCTCATTGCAAAGAACTCTCTGAGGATCTGGAAAAAAGAATTGTTGCTCTACATAAGGATGACCTAGGCTATAAGAAGATTGCCAAGAGCCTGAAACTGAGCTACGACACAAGGCCATAACCATACAGTGGTTTAACACGACAGGTTCCACTCAGAACAGACCTCCCCATGGTCGACCAAAGAAGTTGAGTGCACGTGTCTAGTGTCATATCAAGCAGACTATGAACCTTGCTAGAAGGCATAAATTGGGATAAAATCTTAGGAACAAAGAACACGGAGGAGAGATGGGTTTGCTTTAAGAGCATACCCTGTTTCCCCGAAAATAAGACCTAGCGTGATTGTCGGTGATGGCTGCAATATAAGCCCTACCCCCCAAATAAGCCCTAGTTAAAGTCCTTGTAGTTCTTATTTTCATGGTAGGGCTTATTTTCAGGGAAATAGGGCCCTTCAGGTCTGGTATGGAAATTAAAGGGAACCCTGTGCCAAATTAAAACAAATGGCGTAGGGGTCCCCCCAAAATCTATACCAGACCCTTCAGGTCTGGTATAGATTTTAAGAGGAACCCTGCGCCAAAATGTAAAAAAATGGCGTAGAGGTCCCCCCAAAATTCATACCAGACCCTTATCTGAGCATGCAACCTGGCAGGTCGCAAGAAAAAAGGGGGACAAGAGAGCGCCCCCCCTCCTGAACTGTACCAGGCCACATAACCTCAACATAGGGAGGGTGCTTTGGGATCTGACCCCAAAGCACCTTGTCCTCATGTTGAGGGGGACGGGGCCTCATCCCCACAACCCTTGCCCGGTGGTTGTGGGGGTCTGCGTGTAGGGGGCTTATGAGAATCTGAAAGCACCCTTTAACAAGGGGACTCCCAGATCCTGCCCCCTATGTGAATTGGTACTGGGGTACATTTTAACCCTACCATTTCACAAAAAAAGTGTGAAAATGGTAACATAGATAAATATATAAATAAGTCAAGAGACAGCTTGGGACAAGTCCTTTATTAGGACACCAGGTACTGTATGCACCCACGAAACCTATGGGAGTCAACAATGGACTGTACCTCATACTCCTCATGGTTCTCAACCTGTACAGGGTGAGGACAAAGCACCAAGATGGTAAAGCGCTTGCAAACTAAAGGTTTTAATAAGGAGACATGAAATACATTTAAAATTCGCATATTAGAAGGAAGATCTAATGTGTAAGCCATTGGGTTAATCCTTCGAAGAATACAGGAAGGCCAAATAAACCGAGATGTGAACTTCAGAGAGGGAACACAAAGTCAGAGGTTGCGAGATGACAGCCAGACCCTGTCCCCAACCTGGTAGGAAGGCGCAGGCATCTGCGGTCAGCATGGTGTCTGTACCTATAATTAGCATGTCGCAAAGCTTCCTGGACTTGTGCCCAAGTGGAACGAAGACCACAGAGATGCTGCTCTACTGCAGGAATACTCTGCGGAACAAATGAGTCAGACAACATGGAAGGTTGGAAACCATAGTTCGCCATAAACAGGGACAATCGGGATGCAGAATTAAAGGCACTATTGTGAGCAAACTCCACCCATGGTAAAAGGTCTGACCAGTTGTTATGATGGTCAGAAATATAGCAATGTAGGAATTGCTCCAAGGACTGATTGGATTGTTCTGCAGCCCCATTAGACTGCGGGTGATATGCAGAGGAGAAATCAAGCTCAATTCCTAACTGTGCACAAAAGGCTTGGCCAGAACAGGGACACAAACTGACTACCCCTGTAGACAATCACCTTGGGTAACCAATGTAAGAGAAAGATCTTCCGAGCAGAATTGGAAGCAAGTTCCTTAGAAGTGGGCAACTTCTTAAGAGGAATACAATGGGACATTTTCAAGAATCGGTCAACCACCATAAGGATAAATGTGTAGGCCTGGGAGTTGGGTAACTCCACAATAAAATACATAGACAGGTGAGTCCAGGGCCTTACTTTGAGCACAGGCAGCTATGAAGTCGGTTACATCAGCATGTAGACTAGGCCACCAGAATTGTTGGGAAATGGCCCAAAAGAGTTGATTCTTCCCAGAGTGGCCAGCAGCCTTGGGAGAATGGTAAGTCTGGAGAACGTCAGTATGGAGACTCTCTGGGACAAAGCAGCCATCACAAGGTTTCTCAGGAGCATGGACCTGAGCAGCAAGAATTTTGTCACCCAAAGGAGAAATGAGACTGGTGAGAGCAGTAGCCAGAATACGATCAGGAGGAATCACAGGAACCAGAACCGACACCATCTTGGAAATGGAGGAAAATTGTTGTGACAAAGTGTCAGCCCTTACATCATTAGTACCGGGAAAGAATGAGACAATGTAATTGAAACTATACAAGAAAAGAGCCCATTGCGCCCTTCTAGGAGAGAGGTGTTTAGCCTCAGACAAGAATGTGAGATTCTTATGGTCAGTAAGAATGAGAACCGGCACAGTGGTACCTTCGAGGAGATGTCTCCATTCTTTCAGGACTAAAATTATTGCTAACATCTCTCTGTCACCAATCTCATAATTATACTCCGCAGGTGCCAATTTCTTGGAAAAGTAGCCACAAGGATGCATAGAGCTCTCAGAGGTAGGACGTTGAGACAGAACGGCAACAACTCCAGTCTCAGAAGCATCAACCTCAAGGATAAAAAGTAAAGTAGGGTCAGGATGTGCCAACACAGGAGCAGAAACACAGGCAGCCTTGAGACTCTCAAAGGCCTTAATGGACTCCAGAGACCAACTCTGTGAGTTACCGTCCTTTCTGGTCATATCAGTCAGGGGCTTGACCAGAGACAAGAAGTTGCGAAAAAAACTTCCAATAATAGTTGGCAAAGTCAAAAAAATGCTGCAGAGGACGTAAACCCATGGGCTGGGGCCACTGTAGGACTGCCGAAAGTTTCCCTGGGTCCATCGAAAAACCAGCAGTGGAAATTACATAACTCAGGAATTTAACCTGTTCATGATGAAATTCGCACTTCTCCAATTTACAATAAAGATTGTTCTCTCCTAGTTTCTGAAGCACACGACAGACATCTGTGTGGTGGCTCTCCAGGGATTTGGAAAATATGAAGATATCGTTGAGATAAACCACCACACATAACTGCAACAAATCTAAGAGGACATCGTTAATAAATTCCTGGAAAACTGCCAGGGCGTTACAAAGACCATAAGACATTACGAGGTACTCATAATGGCCTGTTCTGGTATTAAAGACAGTTTTCCACTCGTCGCCCTTCTTAATCCTCATGAGATTGTATACCCCTCTTAAATCAAGCTTCATGAAAACCATTGCTCCCTTGAGGCGGTCAAATAACACCATAATTAACGGAATCAGATAGGCATTCTAAATCGTGAAACAATTGAGACCCCTATAATCAATACAAGGTCTCAGTTCACCACTCTTCTTCTTCACAAAGAAGAAACCAGCACCAGCAGGAGACGAAGATTTGCGGATGAAACCTGGAGAAAGTGCGTCTGCAACATACTCCTCCATGGCCTTATCCTCTGAGACTGAGTAAGGTTAAACCTGGCCACGAGGGGGTATGGCACCAGGTTGAAGGTCAATTGCGCAATCATAGGACAGGTGTGGAGGCAAACTACCGGTTTGACCTTTGTCAAAGACATCGCTAAAATCACGGTACTCCTCCGGCAGGGAGGAGAGTGAAGAGGTGCACAGGACCTTGGCTACCTTCTGGAAGCATGTCTTACTGCATTGTGGCGACCAGGAGAGAACCTCAGCACGGAGCCAATCAAAAGAGGGTTTGTGCCTCTATAACCAAGGATAACCAATAACCAGCGGAAACGTAGGTGAAGAAATAACTTGGAATTGGATTATCTCATGGTGAAGAGCCCCTATGGCCATGGACAATGGAACAGTCTCATGAGTCACATGGGCAGGGTGTAGAGGTCTTCTGTCAAGAGCCTCAATAGCAAGTGGAGTGTAATGCAGCTGCAGCAGAATCGAGTTCTTCGATACAAAGGCAGCATCAATGAACAGGCCTGCAGCCCCAAGGTCGATTAGAGCCTTGTAGCCAGGGTTGTCAGCTGGTATTTCCTGATAGTCCCAGGCAAAGGGAGCCCAGCCCTGGCACTGAGCAATGTCTAGCAGCCGTCTGTAGGCGATCTCTAGCTCCCATTCCTGAACGGCCAGAAACTCCAAATCTTCCTGTGCCCAGTGCACTTCCGAAATGTTCAGTAGCCCTTCTCTGAAATCCATGATTTCGTCCACCCACCACTCCAAATCACTCCCAAAGTTAGGGTCCCCTGTCAGCTTCACATACAACAGTCCCAAGCCGCCGTAGCTTAAGCCTTCTGTTGGGCTGTCATCCGCTATCCAGGGACATGCTTGGGATACATGCCACCGGAGGGCTCTGTAGCTCTTATCCAGCTTTATCTCTGCCCAGACCAGCCTGCTTAATTCAGCTGTCTGCTTCTTGTGCGTTTTTTCTCCCAAAAATCGCACCTGCAGTCCGTACTGTGACCAGTACCTTTCCTCGATGGAGGGGAGAACTTTTCCCTGGTGTCGCTGCTCACGGGCTAGCGCTTCTTTCCAGAGTTTGCAGCGAATAGAATCACACCATCCCAGCAGGACCTTCTCTGATACTGGCCCTCTGTGATGTATCTGCATCTCTCGCAACCTCCTTCTAAGTTCCTCTTCCATGGCGGCTGGTACCTCTCCTCTCCTGCTATCTGGACCTTGGATCCAGATGGAAGTTTGGATGTCACAGACTGCAGGAAGCTTTCCCGCTGCTTGCCACCAATGTCACGGAACGTCCCTCACTCCGGTTGGGCGCTTCCGTCATATACCACTTCCTTCCAGTCTGTATACAGATATCAGATATTCCAACCTCTCTGAGCACAAAACAAGGCAACACTTGCTTGTTGCTAACACAAACTCACCTTATTTAGAATCAAAATTTCAAGACTTTATATGCCGTTGGAACCTCCTCTAACAATACAACTGTAACCTAATTAACCTAATTAACATGAGCTAATTAACTAGTCCTTTATACAGCCTAGGTGACTGAGACATGACCTATTGCCCAGACTGAGTTAATTATCACAGGACATTTTCTCACAATAGCAGCAGCTTCAATAGGAGTCGTCCCGTCTCCTACATTGTATAAAGGACAATGTGATCAGCTCATGCAATTAACATAAACACAGGTAGTTGGAGTTGATGACACCAGCATCTCCTCACAGGATGTGTCCCAACAGTATGAATCAGTCTTATCAGCAGGGGGCTGCTGGAGGAATCCCCCCTCCCTCTTCAGGGACACAAATCCCAGATGACCACAGCAAGGAGTTCCCAACAGAATCAAACAACATACAATATATACATATATACACGACTGAGTCCGATTAGTACAGTTCAGACTGGATTTCTAATTCACCTCACAAAGAGTATTGTTCCATTGAAAATCCAGGGCCCATAATCAAAAGGCAAGAGGCTTGCATTCAGTCCTCTCCAACAGCCTCTGTCCCGGCTAGGTCTGTCACAAGCCTGTATCTCGACGGACTCTACTCAGCCCAAGAAAGGGTAACCAAAACCAGGGGTTTATCCTTCTGGATAACTGGGGACTAAAAAGTGCCACCTAAGGTCTGTCCGTGACAGGATCTCAAGGTTCGGGCATTCCCTGGATGGGTAAGACAAGAAAGTGTCCTTCCTGGCCACAATTAAGGCAAATCTCTCCCTCCTCCTAAGGGTTCTCTCATCCGCAGAGAGACGCGTGAAGCCCAAGTGCATGGGCTCATCTTCACAGACCTACTCGGTACCAGGAGGCATGGGAGGTGAGGGAGGCAGGGGTGGGACTACAAAGTTTGGAGACAAATGTACAGGAGGCTTCTGCAAGCGCTCCTTAAAAGGGAGTTAAAAGGGAAAACTTCTTAAAAGGGAGTCTTTCTCTGAGTCTGGAGTCAATGAGGATGGCAAACGTGACCAACCTCTCCAGCTCAGTGGGTATACCTCGGGCTGCTATCTCATCCTTAATGGTATCTGGGAGATCATGAGAAAAAGCAGCCACAAGGGCCTCATTGTTCCAAGCAACCTCTGCTGGCAGAGTACATAATTCAATGGCGTAATTGGCAACAGTTCTTGTACTCTGATGGACATGAGGCACTTGGCAGCAGAAGCGGAGCATGTGGGAACATCAAATATCCTTTTAAAGAAGTCACAAACTCAGGGAAACTCAAGACAACAGGTTTTTGCATCTCCCATAGAGGGTTTGCCCAGGCCAAGGCTCTCTCAGAAAGCAAAGATATCACAAAACCTACTTTGCTTCTGCCTGTGGGAAATGTCTGGGGCAGCATCTCAAAGTATACCTCAACCTGGTTGAGAAACCCTCTGCATTGGACTGGATCACCCCCAAATTGCTGGGGAAGCGGAGCAGAACCAGACATACCTCTTTTAAAGGTAAAACTTGAGGTGGGTGCCTGCACAGAGACTGGAGCAGCAGCAGGGATGGCCTGCAACACAGGTTGTACCGGAGCAGCCAGTAAGAGTGAGAGATTCCAAGTGAGCCGTGCGACTCAGGAGCATTTGTAATGCCATGGCAAACTGATCCATGCAGTGATCCTGCTCATCCAATCTGGAAAAAATATTACCAACAAGTGGATTTACTGCATCTTCTGAATTTATGGCCTTCGCCTACTGTCAGAAACCATTAATCAGACTGAGACAGAATTACAGTTAAATCACACTTGTTTAATATTAATAAAAAAGGTAAACAGAGTAAACGTAGTCAAAACATAGCCAGAGTTAATGAACCGGAACGAATAGCCAGACGAGCCAAAACGTCAGGGAGCCAGAGATGTGCGTAGTAGAACAGCAAGCAGGATCTGAAGCCAGAAGGAATGTCAGTCAAGCAAGTCTTTAACAGGAACACAGGAGAGCGTCTCTAGAGATGTGACCAAGGCGAAGGCAGAGATCATCTGGACTAGACGGCTTAAGTAGGCAGGACTGAAGAGCAGGATATCATCAACAGGTGAGTCACTGTGGAGAGATAGGAGCTGGTAATTAACCGACAGCTGAGCGGCCAGCTTTGAGAAGGAAGGGCTGAGCCAGACCCTGACAGGATGGCATACTGGAGTATGACATCCATTGAGAGTATTGTGCTGTGCCTATGACTCCTGTGGCCATACAAATTGCCGATGGCAAACCTAGAAGGAAGACTGCACAAAGATGTTTAGTAATTTTAGTGACAGCGAACTGCTGGATGACTTTGTTTTAAAAGAGAAGTATTGGTTTGGCTTTTTTTTACCCAATCATACTTGCCTAGGTCGATGCAGCATCGGTCCAATGCTGTATCTGTCCCTCAGTGTCTCTGCACCGATAACCAATCAGCAGCTTTCCTGCTCTGCTCCTCCACGCTCACTGGAGTACTGAGCTGTGGAGGGGTGAGGAGCGCCTGTCTCAGCGGCTCGCTGAAAGGCTGAGACAGCCATCAGTACAGGTACCTGGCGGATCCAGACTCCTAGAGTCGGATGACACGGTGCCTGGACTGATTTTGGTGACGTCAGCAGGGAGCAAACTTCAGACCGCTCTCTGCTGAAAATGGGTCACAGGAATGCAAAACAAATTGCACTCCTGTGACCCTTAGGAGAAGCCCAGCCAAAAAAGCCCAGGATGGACTTCTCCTTTAAGGTAAGTCTGTCATAATTTGTGATGCATACTAGCATAATAAGACTTAAACTGCCCAGGGGCTCAATTTTTTTTAAATTGGAGTTTACTACTGCTTTAAGGGGTGCTGTATGGTTTAAGATTTCATGGAGGGTTAGTGTTAGGGTTAATTCAGAGTAGCACATCCCTGCATACTCAAACCCACCAGTACTAATCTCCTGGAACCAAAAGCAATGTATCACTTTTTCCAGTCAGGTTTGAAATGTTCATTTGTTCTAGAAAGACATAAAAGAGTGCAATTGTTTGTGTGTAATTACTTAAAGCAATTTGAGTTCATCTGTTATTGTTGAGAATCAGACAAGATTTTACGAGTCAGTTGCGCAGAAATTCAAGCAACTTGAAAGGGGTTCACAAACCTTTTCTTACAACCGTGTATTCATCTTGTATTGCTTAAAAACCAAAGCACAATGTTTATTATTCACAGATGTTCTTTTCAGCTCAGTGATACAGAGCCTGAAATTAGAGTGAGTATAAAAAACAGTGTCATTTTCTTTTTAATTTGTGAAAAAAATAGAAATAATTCCAGTATGAACAGATTTCAGCATGGAAAATGAAGCATGCAAATAGTATGTACAGTACGAAAGAAAATAACAGCCTGCAATAAAATGTGTCTTTTTGGTGGGGTAATGTGATTTTCTCCTTTGTTTCTTTAGTAATAAAAAAACAATTTAGTACATTTCTGCAAAATATTTTCACCATTAAGAGTAAAGACAAATCACATGTAGAATCAGTAAACTATTCAGCTAGGTTCACATCTGTGAGGGTGGTGCCGCTGCGGGATCTGCACAAATACCGGCAGCCCTAACCACCCACACAGAGAAACGCGGAACCCGCAGGCGGATGCCATTAATCCTAATGGCACATAGTCTGCAATGGAAATCACAACCGTACTGGGAAATGAGATTCCTGTGCTGGCTGCGATTTCAAATATAGTGTAGGGACTTCTTTCCTGTGTGTCACGGCTCTCATGCCTATACAAACTGCGGACCGCATGGCCACACAGGTGTGAACCTAGCCTTCATGTTATACAGCACATTTTGCTAAAATCAGAAAGCCAACCAACCCATAACAAAAAGTGTAATATATTGTAGCTTATCAAACATTAGATATGTATATGTATACATTACCTGGTGTAAGGAGGAGGGATTTGGGTTTTTAGAGCACTGGGCTGACTTTTTATTGGGGTGCAACCTATATGCTAAAAATGGTTTGCACCTAAATGAAAGTGCTAGGGGAGAGGTTTATGGGAAGGCTGGAGGAGTATTTAAACTAGGAGTGTGGGTGGGGGGTGAATTAGATTATAATGGGGCAGACAAGTCAGACAGGGGTCAGTCCCTATTGGTGGGTGGAATGGGGATAGATGGGGGGAGGGCTATGGCAGATGATATGAAGGTTACTATTTGTACTAAAATAACAAATATGCAATATACTTTTTCAAAATGTGAGAATTAATTAAAGTGTTTATTCACCGATGCCAGAAGTCTGCCAAGCAAAATAGGTGAGTTGGAAGCTCTGGTGCACGAGGAGAACTATGATCTAATTGGTATTGCTGAATCTTGGCTTCATTCTTCTCATGACTGGGCTATTAATATTCCTGCCTAGGCTCTCTTTAGGAAAGACAGGGTAAAACGGAGGGGCAGTGATGTCTGTCTCTGTGTGAGACGTGATCTCAAAGCGAGTGTGAAAGAGGACCTGGTTGATGGAGAGTGTGATGAGTCTGAAGCATTATGGGTGGAACTGTAAATGGGTGTGCGTACTCCAAAGGTTGTCATTGGAGTTTGTTATAGACCTCCCAGTGTTAATGAAGAGGTGGAGACTCAGCTCCTTGCATAGATGGAAAGGCCTGCAAGGTCTCTGACAGTGATAATAATGGGGTATTTTAACTACCCGGAAATTGACTGGAGTAATGGCACTGCTGGGACAGTTAAAGGGCAAAAATGTATAAACATATTACAAGACGATTTTTTTGGTCCAGTTTATTGAGGCTCAGAGTCAGGATGACGCTCTGCTGGACCTGGTAGTCTCAAACCATGCAGAGCGTATTACCAATATTCATATAAAAGAGCATCTGGGTAGCACGATTTCATTTAATGTTAGCTGTAAGCAACAAAAAAATACGGGTAAGATAAAAACACTTAAATTTAGGCTGGGTTCACACCTAGGACAGATCCAGTGGACAGCAGTGGTCCGGTGCGTCCTGGTTCACAGTTTCAGGTCCAATTTCAGCCTGAATTTTGGGCTGAATTTGGACCTGAAATAGACCAAAAAAGGCACACTTGTTCCTGAAAAACGCACCGGACCTGCTGCGGAGATATGTGAACCGGCTTCATAGAGAGCCAGTCACATTCTCCTGCTATGTGAATTGGAGGGAATATTGGCATTAATGGACACAGAACAGAAATGGGAATTCTTCAAAGTGACTGTATGTAAACTCACTGCAAAATACATTCCCATGGCAATAAGTTTAAAAGGTTAAAAATAAAACCTATGTGGCTCACGGCCAAAGTTGAAATGGCTATAAATAATAAAAAAGAGCTTTTAAAAAATAAAAATGAAGGAACGCTATCACCGTTTAAATGTTACAAAGAATATTACAGAATAGGGATGAGCCGAACACCCCCCTGTTCGGTTCGCACCAGAACATGCGAACAGGAAAAAAATTCGTTCGAACACGCGAACGCCGTTAAAGTCTATGGAACAAGAACATGAATAATCAAAAGTGCTAATTTTAAAGGCTAATATGCAAGTTATTGTCAATAAAAGTGTTTGGGGACCCGGGTCCTCCCCCAGGGGACATGAATCAATGCAAAAAAAAGTTTTAAAAACAGCCGTTTTTTCAGGAGCAGTGATTTTAATAATGCTTAAAGTCAAACAATAAAAGTGTAATATCCCTTTAAATTTCATACCTGGGGGGTGTCTATAGTATGCCTGTAAAGGGGCGCATGTTTCCCGTGTTTAGAACAGTCTGACAGCAAAATGACATTTTGAAGGAAAAAACACATTTAAAACTACCGCGGCTATTGCATTGCCGACAATACACATAGAAGTTCATTGATAAAAACGGCATGGGAATTCCCCACAGGGCAACCCCGAACCAAAATTAAAAAAAAAAAATGATGTGGGAGTCCCCCTAAATTCCATACAAGGCCCTTCAGGTCTGGTATGGATATTAAGGGGAACCCCAGCCAAAATTTAAAAAAAAAATTGACGTGGGGTTCCCCCTAAATTCCATACCAGACCCTTCAGGTCTGGTATGGATTTTAAGGGGAACCCCGCGCCAAAAAAAAAAAAAAACGGCGTGGGGTCCCCCCAAAAATCCATACCAGACCCTTATCCGAGCACGCAACCTGGCAGGCCGCAGGAAAAGAGGGGGGGACGAGAGTGCGGCCCCCCCCCTCCTGAACCATACCAGGCCACATGCCCTCAACATTGGGAGGGTGCTTTGGGGTAGCCCCCCAAAACACCTTGTCCCCATGTTGATGAAGACAAGGGCCTCATCCCCACAACCCTGGCCGGTGGTTGTGGGGGTCTGCGGGCGGGGGGCTTATCGGAATCTGGAAGCCCCCTTTAACAAGGGGACCCCCAGATCCCGCCCCCCCCCCTGTGTGAAATGGTAAGGGGGTACTTACCCCTACCATTTCACTAAAAAAGTGTCAAAAATGTTAAAAATGACAAGAGACAGTTTTTGACAATTCCTTTATTTAAATGCTTCTTCTTTCTTCCTTCATCTTCTTCTTCTTCTGGTTCTTCTGGCTCTTCTGGTTCTTCCTCCGGTGTTCTCGTCCAGCATCTTCTCCGCGGCGTCTTCTATCTTCTTCTCCTCGGGCCGCTCCGCACCCATGGCATGGGGGGGAGGCTCCCGCTCTTCTCTTCATCTTCTTCTCTTCTTCATCTTCTTCTTCATCTTCTTCTTCTTCTTCTCTTCTTCCTTCTTCTCTTCTTCATGTCTTCTCCGGGCCGCTCCGCAGCCATGCTGTGGCATGGAGGGAGGCTCCCGCTGTGTGACGGCGTCTCTTCGTCTGACGGTTCTTAAATAACGGGGGCGGGGCCATCCGGTGACCCCGCCCCCCTCTGACGCACGGTGACTTGATGGGACTTCCCTGTGACGTCACGGGGAATGCCACAGGGAAGTCCCGTCATGTCACCGTGCGTCAGAGGGGGGCGGGGTCACCGGGTGGCCCCGCCCCCCGTTATTTAAGAACCGTCAGACGAAGAGACGCCGTCACACAGCGGGAGCCTCCCTCCATGCCACAGCATGGCTGCGGAGCGGCCCGGAGAAGACATGAAGAAGAGAAGAAGGAAGAAGAGAAGAAGAAGAAGAAGATGAAGAAGAAGATGAAGAAGAGAAGAAGATGAAGAGAAGAGCGGGAGCCTCCCCCCCATGCCATGGGTGCGGAGCGGCCCGAGGAGAAGAAGATAGAAGACGCCGCGAAGAAGATGCTGGACGAGAACGCCGGAGGAAGAACCAGAAGAGCCAGAAGAACCAGAAGAAGATGAAGGAAGAAAGAAGAAGCATTTAAATAAAGGAATTGTCAAAAACTGTCTCTTGTCATTTTTAACATTTTTGACAGTTTTTTAGTGAAATGGTAGGGGTAAGTACCCCCTTACCATTTCACACAGGGGGGGGGGCCGGGATCTGGGGGTCCCCTTGTTAAAGGGGGCTTCCAGATTCCGATAAGCCCCCCGCCCGCAGACCCCCACAACCACCGGCCAGGGTTGTGGGGATGAGGCCCTTGTCTTCATCAACATGGGGACAAGGTGTTTTGGGGGGCTACCCCAAAGCACCCTCCCAATGTTGAGGGCATGTGGCCTGGTACGGTTCAGGAGGGGGGGGGCGCACTCTCGTCCCCCCCTCTTTTCCTGCGGCCTGCCAGGTTGCGTGCTCGGATAAGGGTCTGGTATGGATTTTTGGGGGGACCCCACGCCGTTTTTTTTTTTTTTTTTTGGCGCGGGGTTCCCCTTAAAATCCATACCAGACCTGAAGGGTCTGGTATGGAATTTAGGGGGAACCCCACGTCAATTTTTTTTTTACATTTTGGCTGGGGTTCCCCTTAATATCCATACCAAACCTGAAGGGCCTTGTATGGAATTTAGGGGGACCCCCACATCATTTTTTTTTTTGGTTCGGGGTTGCCCTGTGGGGAATTCCCATGCCGTTTTTATCAATGAACTTCTATGTGTATTGTCGGCAATGCAATAGCCGCGGGTAGTTTTAAATGAGTTTTTTCCTTCCAAATGTCATTTTGCTGTCAGACTGTTCTAAACACAGGAAACATGCGCCCCTTTACAGGCATACTATAGACACCCCCCAGGTACGAAATTTAAAGGGATATTACACTTTTATTGTTTGACTTTAAGCATTAATAAAATCACTGCTCCTGAAAAAACGTCCGTTTTTAAAACTTTTTTTTGCATTGATCCATGTCCCCTGGGGCAGGACCCGGGTCCCCAAACACTTTTTATGACAATAACTTGCATATAAGCCTTTAAAATTAGCACTTTTGATTTCTCCCATAGACTTTTAAAGGGTGTTCGGTGGCATTCGAATTTGCCGCGAACACCCCAAATTGTTCGCTGTTCGGCAAACTTGCGAACAGCCAATGTTCGAGTAGAACATGAGTTCGACTCGAACTCGAAAGCTCATCCCTATTACAGAATATGTAAAACAGAAATCAAGGATGCAAAAATTAAAAACAAATATATTAATAGTAAAAAGGTCAGGTCTGAGCATGTAGGCCCTTTACAAAATAATCTAGAGTGTGTGACTGGGGACAAATAAATGTATTAAATACTCTCTTCAGCTCTGTGTATACAAAGGAGCATGGGGGAGCTCACGTCCATAATGGGGGTGGTATTGACACAGCTCCAAATGATCCACAATGGCTCAAAAGGCATATGGTCCAGAAATATTTAGACAGAATAAAGGCGTATAAAGCACCTGGACCAGATGGCATCCACTCACGGATCCTAAAAGAATTGAGCTTGGTCATTTCAAAGCCATTGTTTCTAATTTTTAGGGACTCGTTAATAACTGGAATGGTACCACTGGATTGGAGCAGGGCCAATGTGGTGCCCACATTTAAAAAGGGACCAAAGTCTTTGCCAAGTAACTATAGACTAGGGATGAGCCGAACACCCCCCGGTTCGGTTCGCACCAGAACCCGCGAACGGACCGCAAGTTCGCACGAACGTTAGAACCCCATTGACGTCTATGGGACTCGAACGTTCGAAATCAAAAGTGCTCATTTTAAAGGCTAATTTGCATGGTATTGTCCTAAAAAGGGTTTGGGGACCCGGGTCCTACCCCAGGGGACATGTATCAATGCAAAAAAAACTTTTAAAAACGGCCGTTTTTTCGGGAGCAGTGATTTTAATGATGCTTAAAGTAAAAAAAAAAAAGTGAAATATTCCTTTAAATATCGTACCTGGGGGGTGTCTATAGTATGCCTGTAAAGTGACGCGTGTTTCCCATGTTTAGAACAGTCCCTGCACCAAATGTCATTTTTAAAGGAAAAAATCTCATTTAAAACTGCTTGCGGGTTTAATGTCATGTCGGGTCATGGCAATATGGATGAAAATCAGTGAGACAAACGGCATGGGTACCCCCCAGTCCATTACCAGGCCCTTTGGGTCTTGTATGGATATTAAGGGGAACCCCGCACCCAAATTAAAATAAGGAAAGGTCCCTATATACTCTGAACAGCAGTATACAGGCGGTGCAAACAAGACAGGGACTGTAGGTTTGTTGTTAAGTAGAATCTGTTTGTAATTTTGAACATTTTTAATGTGTTTAGCTCCAGCCAAAAAATCTTTTCTAAGCTTTTTGGAAAACATAGGGAAGGGTTATCACCCCTGTGACATTTGTTTTGCGTCTTTCCTCCTCTTCAGAAGATTTCACCTCACTTTTTTGTCCCAATGAAAAATGTTTTTTGAAAATTTGGGTTTTTTTGTGGAACAAGGATTGGAAAGCATCAGTGGAAAGGAAAAATTGTTTTCCCATATTAACTCTTACAGGAGAGAATTTCCCTTCCTTAGGGGTAGATTTCATCTCACTTCCTGTTGTCTCCTTCCGTTTGCAAGTAGGAGTCGTTTGTAAGTTAGATGTTTGAAAGTAGGGTCCTGCCCTATATACTCAGCAGAAATTTGGGCCTTAGGTGTTGCTGTGGCCAAAACACTGTAAGCCCTCACAGGGCCCTGCTGTGAAATATTAGATCAAGAATTGTAATTACATGCCCCTGTTGAACAGGAGCTGAAAAATTAGGCCTTAGGCACTGGTGCTGGTGCCACAACACTGCAACCCCTCACAGACACTCTAGTTGAAACGCAGGAACAAGCCCAGCTGCAAAGTATTGCATCAAAAATTGTAATTACACGCCCCTGTTAGACAGGGGCTGAAAAATTGGGTCTTAGGCACTGGTGCTGGTGCCACAACACTGCAACCCCTCACAGACACTCTAGTTGAAACGCAGGAACAAGCCCTGCTGCAAAGTATTGCATCAAAAATTGTAATTACACGCCCCTGTTAGACAGGGGCTGAAAAATTGGGTCTTAGGCACTGGTGCTGGTGCCACAACACTGCAACCCCTCACAGACACTCTAGTTGGAATGCAGGAACAAGCCCTGCTGCAAAGTATTGCATCAAAAATTGTAATTACACGCCCCTGTTAGACAGGGGCAGAAAAATTGGGTCTTAGGCACTGGTGCTGGTGCCACAACACTGCAACCCCTCACAGACACTCTAGTTGGAATGCAGGAACGAGCCCTGCTGCAAAGTATTACATCAAAAATTGTAATTACACGCCCCTGTTAAACAGGGGCTGAAAAATTGTGCCTTAGGCACTGGTGGTGGCGCCCAGAACCAAAAATGTTCTTACAAGCTATCAGCGTGATGATTGAGGAGGAAGAGGATAATTACTCAGGGATAGTCACTCAGCATCAGCATAGGCAGTCTTTGAAGGGATCTGAGATTTCAAAAAAAATTATTCGGTTACATCTGCATCAGGTGCTTGGTAGCTGGTGGTGATCCAAGACTGATTCATTTTTATGAAGGTCAGCCGATCGACCGAGTCGGTGGACAGACGCACCCTGTGATCGGTTACCACGCCTCCAGCAGCACTGAATGTGCGTTCCGAAAGAACGCTGGATGCAGGACAGGCCAGTAGCTCAATTGCATACTGTGCAAGCTCTGGCCAGTGATCCATCCTCAAGACCCAGTAACCCAGAGGATTTTCGGTGGGAAAGGTGTCCAAGTCTGATCTTGCCCCTAGGTATTCCTGCACCATGTAAAACAGACGCTGGCGATGGTTGCTGGAACCGATCATACCTTGGGGCTGCGGACCAAAAAATTGTCTGAACGCATCGGTCAGACGGCCACCTTCTCCACCGCTCCTTCTTTGACTGACCGAAGCCTCAGCAACACGTTGTCCAGAAACAGGAGTTTGTAACCTCCCAGTCTCTGGGAACGCGTTGCACAGACCTTTCTGCAAGGCCTCCCGAAGATGTTTCATCCTCTGCTCCCTCTGCGATGGCAAGATAAGGTCCGCAACCTTACCCTTGTAACGTGGATCAAGGAGGGTTGCCAGCCAGTATTGGTCCTTCTCCTTGATACCACGAATACGAGGATCCTTACGCAGGCTTTGCAGGATCAGGGAGGCCATGCAGCGTAGGTTTGCTGAGGCATTCGGTCCGGAGTCCTCTGGGTCACTAAGGACAACAACGTCCGCAGCCACCTCCTCCCAGCCACGTACAAGTCCATGTGTTCCTTGGGACTGATCCCTTAAAGACTGCTGATGCTGAGTGCCAGGCTCCACCTCCATACTGACACAATCTTCCTCCTCCTCCTCCTCCTCCTCCTCGTCCTCTTCCTGTGTGATCGGCGGGCACGCAGGAACACTGTCTGGATAAAGGGGGCCTTGAGAGCTAAGGAAGTCCTCCTCTTCCTGCCTCTGTTCTGCCTCAAGTGCCCTGTCCATTATCCCACGCAGCGTGTGCTCCAACAGGTGGACAAGGGGGACAGTGTCACTGATGCATGCACTGTCAGTGCTCACCATCCTCGTGGCCTCCTCGAATGGTGACAGGACAGTGCATGCATCCCTGATCATGGCCCACTGGCGTGGGGAAAAAAAACCAAGGTCCCCTGACCCTGTCCTGGTGCCATAGTCGCACAGGTACTCATTGATGGCCCTCTGCTGCGTGTGCAGCCGCTGCAGCATGGCCAACGTCGAGTTCCACCTGGTGGGCATGTCACAGATTAGGCGGTTCTTGGGCAGGTTAAACTCCTTTTGGAGGTCCGTCAGCCGAGCACTGGCATTATATGACCGGCGGAAATGCACACAGACTTTCCTGGCCTGCCTCAGGACATCCTGTAAGCCCGGGTACCTGCCCAAGAACCGCTGCACCACCAAGTTAAGGACGTGAGCCAAACAGGGCACATGGGTCAGTTGTCCCTGTCGGAGGGCAGAGAGGAGGTTGGTGCCATTGTCGCAAACCACCATTCCTGCCTTAAGTTGGCGTGGCGTCAACCACCTCTGAACCTGCCCCTGCAGAGCTGACAGAACCTCTGCCCCAGTGTGGCTCCTGTCCCCCAAGCACACCAGCTCAAGCACCGCATGGCATCTTTTGGCCTGCGTACTTGCGTAGCCCCTTGAACGCCTACGGAGCACCGCTGGTTCCGAGGAAGAGGCCATGGAGGAAGAAGAAGAGGAGGGGGTGGAGGAGAGAGGTGTGTCACAATCAGCATTTTGGAGGCGTGGTGGCGGAACAACCTCCAACACTACTGCACCTTGTCCTGCATCCTTCCCAGCTGCCAGCAGAGTCACCCAATGCGCCGTGAAACTTAAGTAACGTCCCTGTCCATGCCTGCTGGACCATGAGTCAGCGGTAATATGCACCTTACCGCTGACCGCCCTGTCCAGCGAGGCATGGACATTGCCTTCCACATGCCGGTAGAGAGCCGGAATCGCCTTCCGTGAGAAAAAGTGGCGTTTGGGTACCTGCCACTGAGGAACCGCACATTCCACAAACTCACGGAAGGGGGCAGAGTCTACCAACTGAAAAGGCAGCAGTTGAAGTGCTAGCAATTTTGCCAAGCTAGCATTCAACCGCTGGGCATGTGGATGGCTGGGAGCAAACTTCTTTCGGCGGTGCAGCAGCTGGGGCAGGGAAATTTGCCTGGTACAATCTGACGTCGGTGTACCAAAAGCAGATTGCCCATAAGTACTTGGCTGTGACACACCTAATTCTACACCTTCATTCCTCTCACTGCAGGTCGCAGAGAGGACTGAAGGTCTAGTGGGGTTGGAAATCTCAGCTGATGAGGAGCAAGGAGAGATCGTCTTTGTTCTTTGGTGTGGGTCTTTTAGATACGCTTGCCAACGAACTGCATGGCAGGTCAACATATGTCTGGTCAAGCATGTGGTACCCAAGCGGGAGATGTTTTGGCCACGCGAGATACGCTTGAGACATATATTGCAAATAGCAGCGGTGCGATCTGATGCACTCGTCTCAAAAAAGGCCCACACCAAAGAACTTTTTGAATAACGCGCAGAGACTGCAGCGCCCTGCACATGTGGAGCTTTGGGGTGTGATGCAGTCAATGTGCTGCCCTTAGGCTGGCCCCTGGAGGGCATCCTGCCTAGTTGGTGATGTGCCACCTCCTCCTCCTCCTCCTCCTCCTCCTCCTCCTCCTCCTCTCTCCTATCAGGCACCCACGTTGAGTCAGTGACCTCATCATCCCCTCCCTCCTCATCACTGGAGCAAACCTGGCAGTATGCTGCAGCAGGGGGAGCATGACTGCCAGATTGCTGTCCTTCTTGGGCACCCCCTCTGTCCGTGCTCATGTTACTGCCTTCATTGAGCTCAGTATCATCATCAGAGCCTTCCAAACGCTGGGCATCCTCCTGGAGCATGTACCCAACACTGTGGTCAAACAGTTCGAGGGAATCCTCAGGAGGACATGGTGGGGCTAGGGAAGGAGTCACTGATGACATTGAGCTGAGGGAAGAGGCCGCTGCTTTGCCAGACAAAGCACCCTGGGCATGGGTGAGAGAGGATGAGGAGGATGAGGACGGCTTGGTCATCCACTCGACCAAGTCTTCCGCATGTTGCGGCTCAACACGGCCAGCTGCCGAAAAAAAGGCCAAGCGTGTCCCATGGCCACGTGCTGATGAGGATGCACCGTCTCCACGACCAGCACTAGACACAGAGCCTGCTTGCCCTCTCTTATTGGCTTGTGACTGTCTGCCTCTCCTTCTTGGCCTTCCAGACATACTAATGGCCTGTAGCTGCACTAAGCTGGGATAGAACACCTGTAATTTTCTTCAGGTAGCTTTATATACTGTAACCAGACAAGCCTGCCTGTCAGTAGGAAGATAACAGGAACGGATCTAGCTGAACACTGTGAGCAGGACGTACTGCACTAAATGTATATAGCAGGAACGGATCTAGCTGAACACTGTGAGCAGGACGCACTGTACTGAATGTAAATAGCAGGAACGGATCTAGCTGAACACTGTGAGCAGGACACACTGCACTGAATGTAAATAACAGGAACGGATCTAGCTGAACACTGTGAGCAGGACACACTGTACTAAATGTAAATAGTCTAGCTGCCTGACCGTGGTACTAATAGGATCAAAAAGAACACCTGTAATTTTCTTTAGGTAGCTTTATATACTGTAACCAGACAAGCCTGCCTGTCAGTAGAAAGATAACAGGAACGGATCTAGCTGAACACTGTGAGCAGGACGCACTGCACTGAATGTAAATAGCAGGAACGGATCTAGCTGAACACTGTGAGCAGCACGCACTGCACTGAATGTAAATAGCAGGAACGGATCTAGCTGAACACTGTGAGCAGGACGCACTGCACTGAATGTAAATAGCAGGAACGGATCTAGCTGAACACTGTGAGCAGGACGCACTGCACTGAATGTAAATAACAGGAACGGATCTAGCTGAACACTGTGAGCAGGACACACTGTACTAAATGTAAATAGTCTAGCTGCCTGACCGTGGTACTAATAGGATCAAAAAGAACACCTGTAATTTTCTTCAGGTAGCTTTATATACTGTAACCAGACAAGCCTGCCTGTCAGTAGGAAGATAACAGGAACGGATCTAGCTGAACACTGTGAGCAGGACGTACTGCACTAAATGTATATAGCAGGAACGGATCTAGCTGAACACTGTGAGCAGCACGCACTGTACTGAATGTAAATAGCAGGAACGGATCTAGCTGAACACTGTGAGCAGGACACACTGCACTGAATGTAAATAACAGGAACGGATCTAGCTGAACACTGTGAGCAGGACACACTGTACTAAATGTAAATAGTCTAGCTGCCTGACCGTGGTACTAATAGGATCAAAAAGAACACCTGTAATTTTCTTCAGGTAGCTTTATATACTGTAACCAGACAAGCCTGCCTGTCAGTAGGAAGATAACAGGAACGGATCTAGCTGAACACTGTGAGCAGGACGCACTGCACTGAATGTAAATAGCAGGAACGGATCTAGCTGAACACTGTGAGCAGCACGCACTGCACTGAATGTAAATAGCAGGAACGGATCTAGCTGAACACTGTGAGCAGGACGCACTGCACTGAATGTAAATAGCAGGAACGGATCTAGCTGAACACTGTGAGCAGGACGCACTGCACTGAATGTAAATAGCAGGAACGGATCTAGCTGAACACTGTGAGCAGCACGCACTGCACTGAATGTAAATAGCAGGAACGGATCTAGCTGAACACTGTGAGCAGCACGCACTGCACTGAATGTAAATAGCAGGAACGGATCTAGCTGAACACTGTGAGCAGGAAGCACTGTACTGAATGTAAATAGCAGGAACGGATCTAGCTGAACACTGTGAGCAGGACACACTGCACTGAATGTAAATAGTCTAGATAGAAGATAACAGGAACGGATCTAGCTAAACTGAATACAGTGTATATATATATATGCAACACCTGGGATGCATATATATACACAATACACTGTAAGTGCAGCTAACTGACTGACTGTTCTGCCTAATCTATCTAACTCAAATCAAACACTGTCTCTCTGTCTATCTCTTTCAACGCCGGAACACACACTACACAGGGCCGCCGTGCAGGCGGCCTTATATAGTGTGGGGCGTGTACTAAATCCCCTGAGCCATAATTGGCCAAAGCCTCCTTGGCTTTGGCCAATTACGGCTCTCTGTTCAGGCGGCGCTGTGATTGGCCAAGCATGCGGGTCATAGTGCATGCTTGGCCAATCATCAGCCAGCAATGCACTGCGATGCCGCAGTGAATTATGGGCCGTGACGCGCCACACGAATTTGGCGCGAACGGCCCATATCGTTCGCAATTCGACGGACGGTCGAACAGCCGATGTTCGAGTCGAACATGGGTTCGACTCGAACACGAAGCTCATCCCTACTATAGACCTGTTAGTTTAATTCTATAGTCGGGAAGATACTGGAGAGTTTAATAAAAGACCACATAGACAAGTTCTTGTTGTAAAAAAATATTTTACGGAACAGACAGCACAGATTCATGAAAGACAGAAGTTCTCAAACAAACCTGATTTCTTTTCATGAGGAGAAGTAAAATCTTGAACAGAGGGGTGGCTGTGGATGTGGTATACCTGGACTTTGCAAAAGCATTTGACACAGTTCCACACACATGGCTCATGTGTAAGGTAAAGTCTACAGGCTTGGAAATATCAATTTGTAAATGGATAGAAAACTGGCTAAAAGACAGAATTTAGAGAATAGCGGTTAATGATTCTTACTCTTTACTTTTTAATATCTTTATAAATGATATAGGGTCTGGGATTAAAAGTAACATTTCTGTCTTTGCAGATGACACTAAGCTATGCAGTGAAATAACATCCTTACAGGATGTCTCCAATTTACAAGATGACCTCAATGCACTGTCTAATTGGGCAACTAAGTGGCAAATAAGGTTTAATGTTGATAAATGTAAAGTTATGCACTTGGGGGCTAAGAATATGCATGCATCATACATACTAGGGGGGAGTACAACTGGTAGATCATAAGCTCAATAATAGCATGCAATGCCAAGCTGTGGTTTCCAAAGCAAGCAAAGTCCTTTCTTGTATATAGAGAGGTATGGACTCCAGAGAGAGATATATCATTTTACCCTTGTTCAAATCATTAGTAAGACATCATCTGGAATATGCAGTTCAGTTTTGGGCACTAATTCTCAAAAAGGATATCCAGGAACTGGAGAAAGTGCAGAGAAGGGCAACCAAACTGATAAGAGGCATGGAGGAGCTCAGCTATGAGGATAGATTAGAGGAATTCAATCTATTCCCTCTTGAGAAGAGGAGATTAAGGGGGGATATGTTCAACATGTACAAATACATAAGTGGTCCATATGGTTAACTTGGTGTTGAGTTATACACTTTAAGGTCATCACAGAGGACTAGGGGGCACTCTTTACGTCTAGAGGAAAAAATAATCTTCAAATATGGAAAGGTTTCTTCACAGTAAGAGCTGGGAAAATATGAAATAGACTCCCTCCAGAGGTGGTTCTGGCAAGCTCAGTCGATTGCTTCAAAAAAGGCCTGGATTATTTCCAAAATGTATATAATATAACTGGGTACTGACATTTATAGGTAAAGTTGACCCAGGGAAAATCTGATTGCCTCTCAGGGGATCAGGAAGGAATTTTTGTCCCCTGCTGTAGCAAATTGGAGCATGCTTTGCTGAGGTTTTTTGCCTTCTTCTGAATTAACTGTGGGTGTAGATTTGTGTATATGGGATTGTATTGTCTTTTATTTTTTTGGTTGAACTTGATGGACTTGTGTCTTTTTCAACCTGACTATGTAACTATATGGTGGCTGCATTCGTTTTCAAGGTTTTTCCCCTGTTTTCACCTGGTGATCTGGCCAGTAACACACCTCCTGTAGAAAAGGGGGCATCTTTGGCCAGTAGCATTTTTAGTTTGAGGGGAAGGGAGGGTTAGATAGACTAGCAGATTTTGATAAACTAACAAACTGAAGCTAAACTCTAGCTCACACTACAGCTACACAAGCAGTTACAGCAACTGTTGTTTTTCTTTTGGGATAAAGGTTTTACGCAAATAAAAAAAGTTTATCAATGCAAGCACCACTGTCAGTTATAAATGTTTTTTCTTGACACTCTTAACCACTTGCCAACCGCGTCATAGCAGATTTACTGCTACAGGGTGGCCGTGCTGTGCAGAACTACGTTCTGTACATATATATATGTGATTCTGCACTTCCAGGTAGAGGAAGGTTTGTCACAGCAAAAGTCGATCTACGGGTGACGGCCAATGGATTTCCACCGGCACCTGTCGACCGTCAGGAAAGCACACAGAGCGGAGCTCTACCTATGTAAACAGGGTAGAGTTTCCTTCTGACAGGGAGGAAGCGATGGATTCAACACTTCCCTTAGTAAAAGCAGCACACATAGTACACACAAACACTGGCTAGGCACCCACTTAGTCCTTTGATCGCCCCCTAGCTGTTTAACCCCTTCCCAGCCAGTGTCATTAGTACAGTGACAGTGCTTATGTTTAGCACTGATCACTGTATTAGTGTCACTGGTTCCCACAAAGTGTTGAATTTGTGAGTTAGTGTCAGAATGTCTGCCAAAATATGGCAGTCCCTGCCGCCATTACTAGTATAAAAAAAATTTTAATAAAATTTCCAGTATATATACAATACTTTGTAGACACTATAACTTTTGTGCAAACCAACCAATATACGCTTATTGGGATTTTATTTTTACCAAAAATATGTAGAATTCATATTGGCTTAACCACTTGTTTATTGGGCACTTAAACCCCCGTCCTGCCCAGACCAATTTTCAGCTTTCAGCACTGACGCACTTTGAATGACAATTGCACGATCATACAACACTGTACCCAAATGAAATTTTTATCATTTTTTCCCACAAATAGAGCTTTCTTTTGGTGGTATTTAATCACAGCTGGGATTTTTATTTTTTGCTAAACAAACAAAAAAAGATGGAAAATTTTGAAAAAAAAAATCATATTTAATAGTTTATCATACAATTTTGCCAACAGGTAATTTTTTCTCCTTCATTGATATGCGCTGAAGAGGCGGCACTGGTGGGCACTGATAGGCTACACTGATGGGTACTGATAGGCACAGTTAAGGAGGCACTGATGGGGGCAGATAAGGTGGTACTGATGGGCACAGATAAGGTGGCACTGATGGGGACAGATAAGGCGGTACTGATGGGCACAGATAAGGCGGCACTGATGGCCACTGATAAGATGGTACTGATGCGCCTTGATGGGTGGCACGGATGGGTGGCACTGATGGGCACTGATAGGTACCACTGATAGATGGCACTAATGGGCACTCATAGGTGGCACTGATGGGCACTAATGGGCACTGATGGGCACTGATAGGTGACACTGATGGGCACTGATAGGTGGCACTGATATGCAGTACTGTTGTTGAGGCACTGATTGTGGGCGCAAATAGGTGGCACTGTGGGCACTGATAGGTGGCACCGTGGGCACTGATGGGTGGCACTTTGGGCAATGATGGGTGGCACTGTGGGCACTTATGAGTGGCGCTGGTGGGCACTGGTAGGCGGCACTGTTGCCTATTGCTAGGTGGCACTGGCAGGGGGCACAGGTGAATCATGGGGGCTCATGATTGGGACCGATGTCCCTCTCACAGCCGCCGGTGATCGGCTTTTTTTAATCGCCTCATGCTGTCAGCGCAAGAAGAAAAAATAGCCGATTACTGGCACTGTTGACATCACATGATCAGCTGTCATTGGCTGACAGCTGATCACGTGGTAGGGGGTCGGGATCGACCCCTTAGTCCAATCTGTGATCCAGCGAGTCTCGTAGCGTGCCCTGCAGGGGGCGCGCAGGCCGCTCGGGCATGGGAGGACGTCAATAGACGTCCTCCCGGCAAAGCAGGTCCACGCTGTAGCCATCATTCAGCTATAGAGTGGATCTGAAGAAGGTAAATTTATGAAGAAATTTAAATTTTTACATTTTTTTTATTAGATATGTTTTATAGCAGAAAGTAAAACATATTGTTTTTTGTTTTGTTTTTTAATTGTCAGTTTATAACTAAAAAAATAAAAAAACGCAGTGGTGATCAAATACCTCCAAAAGAAAGTTTTATTTGTGAGAAAAAAATGACATGAATCTTATTTGGGTACAGCATTGCATGACCAAGCAGTTATCAGTTAAAATTACACAGTGACGTATCACAAAAAATGCTCTGGTCATGAAGGGGGTAAATCTTCTGGAGGTCTAGTTCATGTACATTTTTAGTAGAGTTTGTTCTTTTGACAAATAACAGACTTATTGGCCAGATCACCAGGTGCAATTAAAGGAAAGAAAGCCTAAAAAAGGAAACTAATGCGGCCACTGCATATAAGAATTGGTAAGCTGCAATAAAATAAATATTTGCTTTTGGGTTTAATACTGCTTTAGCTGCAAGTAGTACTCTGAAATGCCTTTTGAAATCTATGCCCTTCTTGACAAGTGACTGTGCCAAGGCACTGCTGTTCCTGTAGCCTTATAGCTGGATATCTGCAATGTGATATAATCTAAAGCATATCTTGCCTGCTCCTGCTTCTAATGGCTGTTATTGTCACAGGAGTTTAGAATTAGGTTTTGTTCTCCTAAAGACCTTGTAGAGAGGAAACTCTACTTGAGGACCCACAGTGCAATCATCTCCCTACGTCAACAAAAAGCTATACTACACCTTCTATGAATGAAAATCACTCTATGTATGGAAGAGGTGGACCTTTTATTTATCCACATGTCCTCCATTTATAGATAATTTTCAATACATTGAAGCTATAGTACCGTTTTTATAATGGGAGGAGATGGGTTTAAAAGTAAGGTATAGTAAGCACTCTTCATGAGTTCATATAACAGGTCCCTCAGCTCTATTAAATCCCACTGCACTGGAAGATTGTGGCAGTGGTGATAGGGGAGATAGAAGATTTCAACTAAATCTGCAGCCAACAGCACAAGGGACACATTGCATTGACTGATAGTAATGTCCCTAAGGCTGTTTTTTTGTTTTTTGTTTTTTTTTAAATCTTTTTGACTAAACTTAGACTTTAAGATTTAGCCAAAATAAAAAGTTAAATTTTCAGGTGTCCTGCATATTACCATCCAGACATACTTTTTGCTAACTAATCAAATATGCTTGCTTATTAGTGGCAAGGGATTCCTAACTGTGTCTATTTGCAAATTTTGATAAATACAATGAAGTTAGCTGAATTAATCATATTAAAGACTTGCAAGACTAAATCTGGCCATAAAGACATACATAATATATTGCCAGAATTGCCCAAATAAGCACCACCATCCCTAAAATTACAAAATAACAAAAGAACTCCACCATACACGGGATTTTAAAGGTGCCTGACAAAACATTACATATACACCACTGTTAAAATGTCATTGATCTATTCAGTTTATACAAAACATTAAAAATTTAACATGACAGTCCAGCATGGCTTCCTCTATACATTAAAAAATATATTACATAAAAGTCTCCTTTATAGTTCAGACCAAGTAATTTTTAAGTTCTGAATGGTACTGTCAGGAGGTATTCCAACAAAATTAACACAACACAGCCCATTTCATGGGTCCCAACTACATACCTCCCAACATTTTGAGATGGGAATGAGGGACACCTACTAGCAAACATATGTAGGCATAGGACATGCCCCCTGCCACACCCCCCTGAAGAATTAACCCAAAAAAAAGGTTAATTAAATCCACAAGGGCTTTTTTTTACCACTACTATTCCTTTATATTGGCAATTTACAAATGCAGCAATTTAGAATTTGGATGAAAGGTTTAGCACTGGGAAACACTTTTTGAAAGATAAAAAGTGCATTTTATATACAACTATATAGATCAGACCAAAATGAGGGACAAACAAGGAGGAAAGAGGGACAGAGGGACATTGCTCCAAATCAGGGACAGTCCCTCAAAATCAGGGACAGTTGGCAGCTATGCAAATATCTCACTCCTTCAGGTTCTGTGAATCTCTATTACATTATCACACAGGGATCAGGAACTTTAAAACTTCTAACCACACCCAACTTCCCCTGGGGGGAGAGACAAATAATCACACTTAAAGAGAGATGATGGTATCCCCTTTGAAAAGGGGGCAGAAAATTTATTGCACCCTCCTATTAGCTCATGACAGATTGAATGTGTTCATTATATGGGAGAATCCCCCAGGACTGTATATCTGTATATCAACATCAATAATTATGTAGGGTAGAGTGCTATACTTGGGTCCTCTGGGTTAACAGAGCAATGGCCATAGATTGATCAAAAAATGGCTAGTTAAGAAGGGATGCATAAATGCTGATCCATTGGCCTATGATTGAGAGAGGGGTAGAGAAGGAAGAGCCACCTGAGTGTAAACTAAATAAATATAATTATTCCCGCGCTATCGGGTGTAAACTAAAATGAGCCCAATTGGAAAAGCTGCCTGCACCGAATCAGGTACAAAACCGAACCTTGTGGATAAATAATTATAAGGTGTATGGGGCCGCGCTAATCCTGGGTGAATTAACCGAATAACTAAAATGTAATAAATTAAATAAAAATGTGCAATTAGAGATATAGTACTAATAAGAAAGTGATAGTATCAACCGTGAAGGCACTCTCAATAAATAAGGCAACAGCTCTAAGGAATGAAAATAATAATAACCATCTGTGATAATAATAATAAATAGCTATATCTCATCAATGTGCATAAGCAAATAATAATATTAAAAATGTCACAAATGAATAATCAGTGAATAAATCGCATCATGTCCATAAATAAATAAACAGGAATATTCAGTGACAATTAGTGATAATAAAGTGCATATTGCAATCTAAAGTGACTCATAATATAAATCAACCATGCAACACATAAAGTGACATATGTGCAACAGTGTACTCGCAAACAGTAGTAAAGTGTCCAAAATTGAGCGGGTGTTATAGCGTAAAGGCTTTTAGATCTAGCGTGATTAAAATATCCTAACATGCACGATAATAATAGTGTAAAAAGTATCAACAGAAAAGTTCTTCTTTTTGAAACGTAATAGAAGCGTCCTAGCATGCAGCAAAAACAGTGCAGTGCTCAAGGGTGCACATCTTCGTGTCTACACACATATATGAGAAGTGGCCCCCTACCTTAGGGTAATGGGGCAAACGCATTGACCAAAGATCTTTTTTTGGGGGGGTCCTCCTATCGGTATGGAACGTTATCCTCACGTTCCTAATCACAGGGGGTAGGTCCCTCGATAGTAAGGAGGATAAAGACAAGGGGAGTCCCAATAGTGTAATATAGTTTAAACCAGCAGCTTTTTATTAAGTAAAACAGGGTACTCACATAGAAAAACATAAAAACGATCCTATCTCCAACGAGCGGCGAGCTCGTAGACCTCTCGCAGCATGTACAGCCTGTCCCGTCCCTACGCGTGAAGTCACACCACACGTGACTTCACCTGAGTGTAGTATTAACAAATGTTAATGTTTAACCACTTGAGCCCCGGACCATTATGCTGCCTAAGGACCAGAGGTCTTTTTCCAATTTGGCACTGCGTCGCTTTAACTGCTAATTGCGCGGTCATGCAATGCTGTACCCAAACGAAATTTGCGTCCTTTTCTTCCCACAAATAGAGCTTTCTTTTGATGGTATTTGATCACCTCTGCGGTTTTTATTTTTTGCGCTATAAACGGAAAAAGACCGAAAATTTTGAAAAAAAATGATATTTTCTACTTTTTGTTATAAAAAAAATCCAATAAACTAAATTTTAGTCATACATTTAGGCCAAAATGTATTCAGCCACATGTCTTTGGTAAAAAAAATGTCAATAAGCGTATATTTATTGGTTTGCGCAAAAGTTATAGCGTCTACAAACTAGGGTACATTTTCTGGAATTTACACAGCTTTTAGTTTATGACTGCCTATGTCATTTCTTGAGGTGCTAAAATGGCAGGGCAGTACAAACCCCCCCCCCAAATGACCCCATTTTGGAAAGTAGACACCCCAAGGAAATTGCTGAGAGGCATGTTGAACCCATTGAATATTTATTTTTTTTGTCCCAAGTGATTGAAAAATGACAAAAAAAAAAAAAAAAATATTTACAAAAAGTCGTCACTAAATGATATATTGCTCACACAGGCCATGGGCCTATGTGGAATTGCACCCCAAAATACATTTAGCTGCTTCTCCTGAGTATGGGGATACCACATGTGTGGGACTTTTTGGGAGCCTAGCCGCGTACGGGGCCCCGAAAACCAATCACCGCCTTCAGGATTTCTAAGGGTGTAAATTTTTGCTTTCACTCTTCACTGCCTATCACAGTTTCGGAGGCCATGGAATGCCCAGGTGGCACAAAACCCCCCAAAATGACCCCATTTTGGAAAGTAGACACCCCAAGCTATTTGCTGAGAGGCATATTGAGTCCATGGATTATTTTATATTTTGACACAAGTTGTGGGAAAGTGACACTTTTTTTTTTTTTTCATAAAGTTGTCACTAAATGATATATTGCTCACACAGGCCATGGGCATATGTGGAATTGCACCCCAAAATACATTTAGCTGCTTCTCCTGAGTATGGGGATACCACATGTGTGGGACTTTTTGGGAGCCTAGCCGCGTACTGGACCCCGAAAACCAATCACTGCCTTCAGGATTTCTAAGGGTGAAAATTTTTGATTTCACTCTTTACTGCCTATCACAGTTTCGGAGACCATGGAATGCCCAGGTGGCACAAAACCCCCCCAAATGACCCCATTTTGGAAAGTAGACACCCCAAGCTATTTGCTGAAAGGCATGGTGAGTATTTTGCAGCTCTCATTTGTTTTTGAAAATGAAGAAAGACAAGAAAAAACTTTTTTTTTTTCTTTTTTCAATTTTCAAAACTTTGTGACAAAAAGTGAGGTCTGCAAAATACTCACTATACCTCTCAGCAAATAGCTTGGGGTGTCTACTTTCCAAAATGGGGTCATTTGGGGGGGTTTTGTGCCACCTGGGCATTCCATGGCCTCCGAAACTGTGATAGGCAGTGAAGAGTGAAATCAAAAATTCACGCCCTTAGAAAGCCTGAAGGCGGTGCTTGGTTTTCGGGGTCCCGTACGCGGCTAGGCTCCCAAAAAGTCTCACACATGTGGTATCCCCGTACTCAGGAGAAGCAGCAGAATGTATTTTGGGGTGTAATTTCACATATTTCCATGGCATGTTTGAGCAATATATCATTTAGTGACAACTTTGTGCAAAAAAAAAAAAAAAAAAAAAATTGTCTCTTTCCCGCAACTTGTGTCGCAATATAAAATATTCCATGGACTCGACATGCCTCTCAGCAAATAGCTTGGGGTGTCTACTTTCCAAAATGGGGTCATTTGGGGGGGGTTTTGAACTGTCCTGGCATTTTATGCACAACATTTAGAAGCTTATGTCACACATCACCCACTCTTCTAACCACTTGAAGACAAAGCCCTTTCTGACACTTATTGTTTACATGAAAAAGTTTTTTTTTTTTGCAAAAAAATTACTTTGAACCCCCAAACATTATATATTTTTTTAAAGCAAATGCCCTACAGATTAAAATGGTGGGTGTTTCATTTTTTTTTTTTCACACAGTAATTGCGCAGCGATTTTTCAAACGCATTTTTTGGGGAAAAAACACACTTTTTTTAATTTTAATGCACTAAAACACGCTATATTGCCCAAATGTTTGATGAAATAAAAAAGATGATCTTAGGCCGAGTACATGGATACCAAACATGACATGCTTTAAAATTGCGCACAAACGTGCAGTGGCAACAAAATAAATACATGTTTAAAAGCCTTCAAAAGCCTTTACAGGTTACCACTTTAGATTTACAGAGGAGGTCTACTGGAAAAATTACTGCACTCGATCTGGCCTTCGCGGTGATACCTCACATGCATGGTGCAATTGCTGTTTACGTTTGACGACAGACCGCCGCTTGCGTTCGCCTTAGCGCGAGAGCAGGGGGCGACAGGGGTGTTTTTTTTTTTTTTTTTTTTTCTTTATTATTTTTTTGCTTTTTTAATCTTACTTTTAAACTGTTCCTTTCATATTTTTTTTTAATCCTTTTTATTGTTATCTCGGGGAATGTAAATATCCCCTATGATAGCAATAGGTAGTGACAGGTACTCTTTTTTGAAAAAATTGTGGTCTATTAGACCCTAGATCTCTCCTCTGCCCTCAAAGCATCTGACCACACCAAGATCGGTGTGATAAAATGCTTCCCCAATTTCCCAATGGCGCTATTTACATCCGGCGAAATCTAAGTCATGAAATACTCGTAGCTTCCGGTTTCTTAGGCCATAGAGATGTTTGGAGCCACTCTGGTCTCTGATCAGCTCTATGGTCAGCTGGCTGAATCACCGGCTGCATTCTCAGGTTCCCTGTTGAGACAGGAGAGCCAGAGAAAAACATGGAAGACGGTGGGGGGGGGGGCATTCCCTCTCACGGCTTGTAAAAGCAGTCTAGAGGCTAATTAGCCACTAGGATTGCTTTTACATGAAAGCCGACCGCTGGCTGAAAAGAATGATACCAAGATGATACCTAAACCTGCAGGCATCATTCTGGTATAACCACTCAAAGTCGTGAATGGCGTACCTGAAGACAAAAAAATGGTTAACAATGGTTAACAATAAAGCACAGTAAAGTGTAAATAATTACACACCTGAAAAACAAACATGATAAAACATAATAACAATAACAATAACAATAAAACATTGCAGAATAGAATACAGTAAAAAAGAGCAGAACAATAGAGAGAGAGAATAGAGAGAGAGAGAACAATAAAACAACAACTATTTTTTTTTATTTCATATTTTTTTTTTTTTTTACACTTTTTTTTGTAACTAACTTTTATAACGGTAACCGGTTCCAGGTTCGGGTCTCTCAAAATGCGATGGCATCTTGGGAGACCCTGTGAAAGTGTGCCTAGTCTGTGCAATGCTGTACCCTACGCTAATACTCAACTAGTGAATGGTAGCGTTCAAAACATTCACCAATGCAAAGACCAGGATTGTCAGGACAGGAGGGACAATAATAGCGGGTGTCACGCCTATATCCGCGCTTGCTGCAGACACGACATCTTTTTTGGGGGGTTCGTTGGGTAGGGGTACTCGGGAGGACATAAAAATGCCTCTCATGCAGCCGACTGCATTTGGTTGGGGATGTGAATGGGGGAAGTACGGGCGCTGCAGAAGCGGTGGGTTCCCAATTAGGATTGGCGAATGCAGCAGGAAGGGCACTATGGGCACAATGGGCCTGTGTTTGTCTTTTTGGTGGCAGCGGGACACTACTTGTGCTTGCCACCTCACCAGCTTCAACTGCACTTATGGGACTCGCCACGTCACCACGTGTTACTGCAGTGCTGGTTTGACTACGACCGGGGTGTACTAGGCCGCTGGCGCTTGCCAGTTCACCAAAACGCTACCAAAAAACTGTTAGCGATCGCAGGGATCAGGCCTGACTCTGCGAACGCTGCAGTTATGCGTTTAGTGTTTTGTAAGTGACAGTGATCGATCGATACTGCACTTGGGTGGGCTGGGCCGGGCCGGGCGGAGGGGCAAAACGCAGGTGCTAGCAGGTATCTGGGCTGATCCCGCTAACACTGCGTTTTTGGGAACCCTAAACTGCTGGTGACGCTAGTATAGATCTGATCGGATCAGATATTGATGCGATCAGATACTATACCACTAAGGGAGGTGTACGGTGCGTGCGTGGGTGTTAGCGGTACTGGCGCTAATCTGACGCTGCCTGGGGCTGGTGCTTGCCAGTTCACCAAAATACTACCAAAAAAACTGTTAGCGATCGCAGGGATCAGGCCTGACTCTGTGAACGCTGCAGTTATGCGTTTAGTGTTTTGTAAGTGTCAGTGATCGATCGATACTGCACTTGGGTGGGCTGGGCTGGGCCGGGCGGAGGGGCAAAACGCAGGTGCTAGCAGGTATCTGGGCTGATTCCGCTAACACTGCGTTTTTGGGAACCCTAAACTGCTGGGGACGCTAGTATAGATCTGATCGGATCAGATATTGATCCGTTCAGATACTATACCACTAAGGGAGGCGTATGCTGCGTGCGTGGGTGTTAGCGGTACTGGCGCTAACCTGACGCCTGGGGCTGGTGCTTGCCAGTTCACCAAAATGCTACCAAAAAAACTGTTAGCGATCGCAGGGATCAGGCCTGACTCTGCGAACGCTGCAGTTATGCGTTTAGTGTTTTGTAAGTGACAGTGATCGATCGATGCTGCACTTGGGTGGGCTGGGCGGAGGCACAAAATGCAGGTGCTAGCAGGTATCTGGGCTGATCCCGCTAACACTGCGTTTTTGGGAACCCTAAACTGCTGGGGACGTTAGTATAGATCTGATCGGATCAGATATTGATCCGATCAGATACTATACCACTAAGGGAGGCGCATGCTGCGTGCGTGGGTGTTAGCGGTACTGGCGCTAATCTGACGCTGCCTGGGGCGACGCATATCACCGCCGGGCGATCGGGGGGCTAAACCTTTATTCGGTAATAAACGGCGGGTGCCCTGACACTATAAAAAATAAACAAACTAACCAGCGTCAACCGTAACGGTTATACGGTGATCAGTGGTGAAAGGGTTAACTAGGGGGCAATCAAGGGGTTAAAACATTTATTAGGTAGTATATGGGGGTCCCTATCGCTATAAAACGGTGACGGCGAACCTAAATATTTACCTCACTAACTAGCGTCACCAGCGACACTAATACAGCGATCAGAAAAATGATCGCTTAGTGACACTGGTGACAGGGGGTGATCAAGGGGTTAAAACTTTATTAGGGGGGGTTAGGGGGGTACCCTAGACCTAAAGGGGGGTAATACTCACTGCCCTAACACTGTAACTGTCACAAACTGACACTATGCAGTAATCAGAAAAAAAAAAAAAAAAAAACTGCTGGTGTCAGTTTGTGACAGGGGGGGGGTGATTGGGGGGGGATCGGGGGGCGATCGGGGGGGGGATCGGGGTGTTTTGTGTGCCTGGCATGTTCTACTGTGTGTGTGTGTGTGTTGGTGCACTCACATACTTGTCGTCTCTCCTCGGGCCGGAACGGAAATTACCGAGCCGAGGAGAGATGACATAATTTCCTTTGCTGCTGTTTAGCATACAGCAGCAAAGGAATGATTCGATTGGCCGGCGGCGATCGCGAGGGGGGGGCCACGAACGGATGGTCTCCCCCTCATCACCGATCGCCGCTGGACAAAAGACGACCGCCTCGAGCACCGGGGGGGGGGGGTCCGATCGGACCCCCCACCCGCGGAAGGCAAATCACGTACCCTGTACGTGATTTTGCCTGTCCGTGCCACTTTGCCGACGTACATTGGCGTGAGGCGGTCGTCAAGTGGTTAATGACACCAGGTAAAAACACAGTTACAGGATAAAAACATATAAAAGGCTCATCTGTATAGGTATAAGTTCCCTCTGATCCTGTGGTGATGACGCTGCAGGGATGCTGGGCTGCAGAAGGTGGATTACCAGCTGGGAGCTCCTTCTGTGGCCATCAGGAAGAGACTAGGGGCCAGCGTGGAGCGCACGTGAAGGTAAGTATAAATATATATATATATATATAAAAGCGAAACATAATAATATTTCCCATGGTGGTGATACAAAAGAACCAGAAAATGCAACGGTAAGGATAAAAATAAATATAAAAAAATAATAAAAATAAATAAATAAATAAAAAAATAAAAATAAAAATAAATATGAAATTAAGAATAAAAATAAAAATAGATATAGAAATGAGAATAAATATAAAAAAATAAAAATAAAAATAAATAGGTAGAGAAAGGCAAAAAATTTTGAATAAATTACCAGACACGTCACCCAACGGACCATGACATGATGAGACTGATCAACCTGCACTTGCTCAACTCGAAGAACTATATGCCGAAAACTTTAACGCCGACCTGGAATGGCTCACCCAACACTCCCCCACCTCTCCTCCGGTCAGGCATACCACACTATGCCCCAAATCCATTTTTAACCCCACCAACAACAAGGCCCTTACCTACAAGTCTTTTACCAGGTAGTATACTAGGACTTCATCAAAATGTGTAACACCAACCGTGAACACATCTACATCAAATCCAATCTCTCGCCAGGCTCTAGAACAGCTCACTCTCAACCAGTCCATTGTCATCAAACCCGCGGACAAAGGGGGTAGTATAGTGATCCAAGAAAAGGATGATTATGTCCGTGAATCACGTAGACTGCTCTCCGACACCAATACTTACTCCATCCTCTCCAGTGACCCCACATCCCAGTTCGCCCTTGAAGTTGCAACACTGGTCAACCGAGCCCTGACAGAAAAAATCATTTCCAAATCCGAAGCCTCTTTTATTACAAAAAAATTCTATAAAGTCCTCTACTTCTACCATCTACCCAAGATCCATAAAGATCTAACCAATCCCCCTGGCCGTCCAATAGTAGCCGCTATGGACAGCATCACTAGTGGCTTCTCCATCTACATTAACCAATTCCTTCAACCTCTGGCACAGAACCTCCCCTCCTACATACGTGATGGACCCCACCTACTTGATATGCTGAAGCCATACATTTGGGAACAGAACTACTGGTGGCTCTCTCTTGATGTCTCATCATTATACACCTCCATCCCCCACGATGTAGGAGTCCATGCTGTTGAACACTTCTTGGTCAATGATCCCCTCACCAACCCCCGGCAAACCAATTTCATTCTTGAGGCCTTAACTTTTGCTTCAAACACGACTACTTCAAATCAGAAGGCACACACTACCTCCAGATCAATGGAACAGCCATGGGGGCTAACTTTGCCCCCGGCTATGCCAATCTCACCATTGGATATTGGGAACATATGTACCTTTCAGCTGACCATCCCCACGCCACCCACGTGATATATTATGGTCGATACATCGATGATATAGTGATCATCTGGGATGGCACTTTGTTTCAAAATATTTATTGGTTTTCCAACAAAAAAGTTGTACAAAACATGAATCATGAAGACAGTTTAGTCATAACTGATACAGTTAGACCCCAATGGGGTTAAGCAATTCAATAAACAATAATGGTTAGGAATTAGGTCCCGGCCTGTGATTATAACAAATTATCCTGAGAATATGACCATTGGCCTAATAAGTGAAATCCCTAGACAATCCTAGGAGTAGATGGAGGAGACCTGAGAGAATCCGCCGGCACCCCAAGAGGGAACACACTGTGACCGGCGAACTCTCTATCAGCTCCCCCCAGCCCCCCCAGTAAACATGGCTAAAATGTAGGTATTCCTAGTAGGGAAACACTACCTGTGTAAATGAACCCCTGAGGATATCTACCCTCTGGGGTCACAAGTGTAACTAAAACCATTTAACTGTCTGCGACTAAAAACAAAGAGTAGATAAAGAGAAAGGTGGGAGTGAGAAGTTGAGAGGGGGGGGAGAAGAAGGAAGGAGAGGGGTAAAAGAAAAGAGCCATCCCGCGGAAAGGAACCCCAAACCCCTGCAACAGCCAAATGGATTATGACTGCATACCCGGAATCAAGGAAACACCAATGAATTTTGCCCAGGGCTCCCAAATAGCTTCAAATTGTTCTTTTGTGTTGTTAAGGATGCTAGCGAGCTTCTCTTGGGCCATAATCCAGGAGATTTTCCGGATCACCGCCTTAAGGGACACTTTGGGTTTTTTCCAGGCCCTGGCAATGGTGAGCTTAGCGCCCAAAAAAATAAAGTGTATTCGTTTGCGGGCAAGTTTCGGAGCCTTGGGTAAATTATCATTTAGGAGCGCCATAGCTGGGGTTTTTGGGATTTGGACCTTAGTGATTTTCCTGATCAGGAGGAAAATCCTATTCCAGAATGTCCTCAATCTTGGGCATTCCCAGAATATGTGGGTCAGCGAGCCCCTAAGTAAACAACCCCTATAACACCTAGGGTCAGCCGAGGGGGAACATTTTGGCTAATCTGATCTGTCAGGGGATAGATACCACCTAGTAATAACCTTGAGACCGGACTCTATCATGGATATACTCTTAATGCCCCTGTAGGCCCTAAAAAAGGCAATCCTCCATTTATCTAGGTCCCACTGTATGGACAGGTCCGACTCCCATGCGAGCATGTAAGAAGTCTTGGTAGATTGATTGGCGAGTGACTGATATATGATGGTGATGCCTCCCCTCTGCTCTGTAGACCGTCCACACCAAAGTTCGTATGGCGTGAATGTGTGGAGAGCGGATTTTGCCTCCCCAATGTGGGCGAGGAAATGACGTATTTGGTGAAATCTGAATCACTCAGAGTTAGGCATCTCCAAGTGGCTCACACAAAAGGCCAGGGTAATAGGGCCTACATTCGTATAGAAGTGTCCGATCCGGTACATCCCCTTATCCAACCACCATCGAAATGCTTTGATGTCTAGTCCCGGAACAAAATCCGGATTATTAAAAATGTGAGCAAGTGGGTTGCAATTGGAAATTAAGGCCCGGTTATTTCGTAATGAGTCCCATATTTTGAAGGATTGAGAGAGAGTCGGTGAAAGAACCGGGGGGCGCTTTCTAGAAGGGACCCACAATAGGAAATCTATAGTGTGGGAGGGTACAGTCTGTCTCTCTATTTGGATCCAATCCGGCTTCTCTGTCTTCGCATACACTACCAATATCTGGGCAAGTCTGGCAGCTTAATAATACCAGAAGAGCTGAGGGAGACCCAAACCCCCCTGTGATCTGGATAAGAATAAGGTGTTTTGCTGGAGTCTGTGTCCCTTACCCCCCCAGATGAATTTGATGACTTTTCTTTGGAATGCAGTTAGGTGATCTTTTACAATATGTATTGAGAGGGCTCTGAAGAGATAAAGGAGTCTAGGGAGCAATGTCATCTTGACTGCATGAATTCTTTCTAACCAGGAAATTCTACCCTTTGCCCAGTTGCCTAGGTCTATCTCAAGTTTGCGGTATGTGTGAGGGAAGTTGGCCGAATAAAGTAGCTCCGTTTTTGCAGTGAGCTTGATTCCTAAATAGTCAATAGAAGTATCGTTCCATTTAAATTCAAAGGCATTCTGGAGGGAAGAGACCACATGTGATGTGAGGGAAATGTTCAAGGCCGACGATTTTGAGTAGTTTACCTTTAAACCCGAGATCCATGAGAATTCCTTCAGGAGTCTACACAGGTTTGGGAGGGAAGTAATTGGGGAAGTGATGAATAGGAGCATATCATCGGCAATAGCCCGCATTTGTGGACTTGGTCGCTGCATGTCACTCCTAGAATATTGGGGTCCGATCTGACTGCAATTGCTAGGGTTTCTATCGCGATAGCAAAAATTAAAGGGGATAGAGAGCATCCCTGCCTAGTGCCTCTTGCTATAGGGAGAGGTTTAGAGTAATGGTCTTGTAAACGAATTACTGCTTGTGGAGTGGAGTATAAAGATCTAAGGGTCCCTAGAAAACTAGGTCCGAATCCCCATTTCTCCAGTAAAGAGAAGAGGTAAGGTCATTCGATGGAGTCGAAGGCCTTATGGAGGTCCAACGAGAGGAGAAATCCTTCCTGTTTCGGCCCCCCTTCCCAATTTGATTGAAGAATGGAAACAATATCTATTGCTCTCCTAATTTGGTCCGGGCCTTGTCTCCTCGGTATAAAACCGACCTGGTCCTTGTGTACGTAAAGATTAATAAATGATGAGAGACGATTGGCAAGGATTTTGGTAAGAATTTTGAGGTCATTATTAATCAGGGAGATAGGCCTGTAATTTTCAACTTCCTCGTGATTTTTGTTGGGTTTGGGGATCACAGAGATAAATGCAGTATTCAGTTGTGTGTCCAGAGGGCAGCCTGTTTTAATGGAATTAAAAAATTTAGCCAAGTAAGGAGCTAAAATTTCACCGAATTGCTTGTAGTAGGGAACCGAGAGACCATCCGGCCCTGGGGCTGAGCCGGGCTTCAGTCCTTTGATAACCTCCCTGACCTCCTCCGCTGTAAAAGCTCCTTCCATTAGATCTCTACAATCTTTGGAGATCGAGGGGATCTGCAAATTCTGTAGGAACGCAGTGGTTACAGGGCCTTTCTCTGTTTGGGGGGGTTTGTAGAGATTTTCATAAAATTCATGAAAGGCAGACATTATTTTGTTCGGGTTAGCTGTTGGGGGTTGTCCTGCAATCCTTAGTTTAGGGAAGGAGAAGGAGCGGAACCTTGGGGTAAGTTTAGAGGCTAACATTGAGCCGAATCTATCTTTATGACAGTAAAATTTGGCTCCACTCCACCTAATGTTTTTCTCTGCTTTGGCCGTTAAAGCGAGATTCAGCTCTAGTCTAGTCGCGTCTATCCTTTCTAAAATAGTCCTATCCGGATGTTTTTTGTGTTCTGCTTTTAAGGAAATGAATGATTTTTCAAGGCGTTGAATATCAATCATGCGCTCCTTTTTATACTGAGTCGCGATCCTGATTAGAACGCCTCTAATGGTAGCCTTGTGGGCAGCCCATAGGGTCTCTGGGGAGATATTATCAATGTCATTCAGGCTAAAGTATTCCTTAATGGAGTTTCCTATCTCCTTAATATAGCAAGGGTCAGAAAGAAGGGATTCATTTAAACGCCAGAAGGAACCTCCTAGCCCCAAGAGGACATTTCTCAGGGTGAGGAGGACCAGTGAATGGTCTGACCATGCTATATCCAATATTGCAGCTTTTTTGGAGAGGGGTATGAGGGAAGATGGAATAAGTATGTGGTCAATTCTTGCATAAGATTGGTGGGGGGAGGAGAAGTGTGTGTAGTCCCTGCTTTTGGGGTTCAGTTCCCTCCAGATGTCTATAAAACCATGGGAATGGAGAAGTTTGGCTATTCCGGTGCTTAATTTCGTGGGGCGTGTGAGCTGGTCCTTGGGGGGCCTAGTTTTGTCCAATCCTTGGTAAAACGCCATGTTTGAATCTCCTCCCATAATAACCTTCCCTTCCAATAGGGGCTCTATTGTAGAGAGGAGTCCCTGGAAAAAGGATGCTTGACCCTTATTCGGGGCGTAATACGAGACAATCGTGTATAAAACTCCTTCCAGGGTACCCTTCACCAAAATGAATCTACCCTCTGGATCTTTATAGTCAGAGATATAGGAGAGTTTGCTGTTTTTAGAAAGTAGAATTGCCACCCCCTTAGTTTTGTTAGGGGCATTCGCTAAGAAGAAGGATGGGTAGTAAGAGTGAAGGAACTTGGGGGTGTACCAGATCGGAAAGTGGGTCTCCTGAAGGAGCACTACATCAAGTCTTAAAGATTTGTAGTGGTCCAAAGCTAGTCTCCTTTTCTTAGGGGAATTCAGGCCCTGAACATTATGAGAGGCCACCTTGAGATCATTTCCAAGCATATGGGAGTCAGTCATGTGAGCAGAGGGGAGGGAGGCCAATGATCAAGCAGTCACTCACCATTTGAAGTCTTCTATAGCTTGCCTGGCAAGATAAGTAATGGGTATCTTCTAAGTCTATCCCAGAGAAGTGCGAGGCCCCTGCCCGCAGGACGGCTAGAAAAAAGAAGAGGGATGAGCGGGTACAAAAAGTAGAAAAGGACAAACAAACATACAGGAACAAAAATAGCGACATGGGTCTCCTAATAGGACCCTTGGGTTATTGCGGACACCGTTGTACTGAAAACATTAACGAAAACTCCCCCCCGCTGTAGATTCCCCTCCCCCTACCCCCATTCTGGAATGGTGGGCCTCCTAAACGACCCGGGCTCGACAGGGTAGCGGTGATGAAACCCTACCATCTGAGCATATCCTAAACACCGCGGGTCATAAGTAGCTAGACATACAGGTGATCCCACCCTATACTAGAGCCGGGCTAGATACCAAAGTCCCAGTAAGTGTAGATCAAGTTCAGCCCTCCTAAATGGAAAAAAAAAGAAAAAAAAAAATTTGTCATTCAAAAAGGACTACTATCGTGAGAATCCAATCGTCTGCTGGAGGGCATCTGAATCTGCTGAACAGTTCCGCTAGAGGGAGGGATGATGATATTCTGTTCATAGGGGGTTGCTCCCCTCCCCCCATGGAGGGGTTTTTCGTCGGGGGAAACTGTAGCAACAAGGTGTGCAGGGAAGAGTGACTCGGGTAGTGGGCTCAGCAAGCCATTTGTTTATGAGGGGGTATGGAGCTCCAGCTCCGACAACTGTTGGGACCACCGCCCCAAAAAAGAGTCCCTGAAGGGACAGAGAAAAGTGAAGATACCAGCCGAACCTTATGGAGGTCTACCGTTCTTGCTCCTCTTGGAAGTGCTCTTAATCCACAGGGCAGACACAGGACTGCCCGGAGTAGGACGTTTGGTCGAGCCTGATGAAGATGCAGAAAAGTCCATTGGCGCTTCCTGAGAAATAAATTTGAGTGACAGTAGCAGTCTTTCACCTTCTGCGAGACTGGAGAAAGAGTAGGATTTGTCCTGAGATGTAAGTTTTACCGCAAAAGGAAAGGAACAGCTGTATTTGATGTCCCTTTGTGAGAGGACCGAGAGAAGGGGTTTTAGAGTTCTGCGTCTTTGAATGGTGAAAGGAGCCAAATCCGCAAATATGATGCCCCCTGTGTTGCAGTTTGGGGTTCTGACGAGATTGTCGCATGACCTCCTCCTTGATCGCAAAAAAATGCGGTTTCACAATTATGTCTCTGGGTGAACCATCTTGTCTGGGGGGTCCGAGAGCTCTGTGTGCCCTGTCTAATTCGAGGCGTTGAGGGGGGACATTAGGTATGATGTTCAGAAATAATGTCCTGTACCGTGGAGGGGATATCTGTGAAGGTTTCTGGGAGGCCTCTAATTCTGAAATTATACCTCCTGGAACTGTTCTTGAGTTTGTCAATCCTGGAAAGGGCCACGTCGAGCTGTTGTTGGATAGTCTGGAGGTGGGCTGCATTTTGGTTTGTTCTGGAAATTGTGTTTTCAACTTTATCCTCTATTGCTTCTATTCTCGAGCCTATACTCGATAGGTCTGCTTTGATTGTATTGGTGATCTGTTGTACTGTGCTGGCCAGACCTTTCTCCAGTAAAGAGGAGAATTTAATAAACATGTCTTCTTGCATCTGTGTAAAGTCAGTGACTGAGAAGCCTGAGGACAGGTTTGCAGCCCCTGGGAGTTGGGCCTGTATTGACAGGGCCTGGGGAGACATTTACTGGTGTGCATGGCTTGAGGGGCCTGTGGAGGCCTTAGCAGAGGCCTGGTGCTTCAGGGAGCCTTGATGGGGGTTCTGAGAGAGGAGTGGGGGCCCCTGTGCTGCTTGGGCATAAGTAAGTGTCGGGGGGGTTAATACCGGCCTGTGTTCTGGAGCCTTGGGATGCTGGGCTGCATGTGGCTGGGAGAGGTCCGTGCTGGCGGCCATCTTGGGACTCCCGTCCCTGCCCGCCGTCTCAAATAGCGGGCCGAGGTCTCGTCTTACCGGGGGACTGGACATATCCGCTGGCTCCCCCGAAGGTCCCTGGCACGGATGGAGTAGCGGTGTGCCGCGTGGAGGGCTGTGGTGGCTGTAGTGCGGCTCTGCGGTCCGGGGTGGAGCGGAGCTCCTGGCTCAAGCAGCCATATTGGAACTCCCGCGCATGCGCACTCCCTGGGATGGCACTTTGATGACATCATGACCTTTTTACAGTACTGCAACCATAACAGCTTGGGCCTATCCTTCACTCACGTTGCTGACCCTGACACATTGGCCTTTCTAGACCTCAAGCTTTGCCATGACAACAAAACTATATATGCAAGAAATTTTACCAAACCTACTGCTGGTAATTCATTTATACACTATGATAGCTGCCACCATCTGAGATGGGTCAACAACATCCCCCGCAGCCAATTCTGCTGCCTTCGAAGGAATTGTACCAGAGACTCAGACTATGACACCCATGGACAACTTCTGTCAAAAAAATTCCTAGACAAAGGATACCCCACCCCACTTATAGACGCGGCCTTCCATCATTACTATAGTCTATCCCCAGGCCCCAACCGTCCTCCTACCACTGGTAAACAACCTACCCACTTCATCACACAATTTCATGACAAATACAAGAAAATGGAGAAGATCCTGGCTTCACAATGGCCTATTCTGTTGGAAGACCCTCATCTCAGAACCACAGTCGATACCAAACCTAATGTGGCATATAGAAAATCCAGAAACATTAAGAGTAAAATTGCACCCAGTAGAATTAAGCCTACCCAACCTACCTCATCTCCACTCACCCTGATACCTCTCAGAGGGATGTGTCAATGCAAAAAAACCCTCTGTTTAACCTGCCAGTTCATACAACACGGTCAGAAAACCTTCACTGTCAAAGGAAAAAAAAACTATACCCTAAAAGAATTCTACAACTGTTCAACTGACTTTGTTATATACTGCCTCACCTGCCCCTGTGGCCTACTATATGTCGGCAGAACCATCAGAGCCCTAAGGGCACGTTTCGGGGAGCACTGGCACTTTATCGAAAAAGGCCTTGACCACCACAGCGTCCCTAAACACTTCCTGACTCACCACGGACGATCTACAGCTGGCCTCAGTGTGTGAGTCATTGAATCAATCCCGGCCACATACCCTGCCGCTGAGCGGTATAAACGTCTTTGCCAGCAAGAAACTTACTGGATCTACTCTTTGGGCACTTTAGCACCTGGGAAGTTGAACGAGGATATCGAGGTGCACATACTACTTTAAGCCACCCTGTTTCCTCATGAGACCACCCCTACAGATGAACCCTGCACAGATACGTGCTTGCCTGTTCCTTGTGTTTTCCCAATACGCATGCTTTATCCATGTCCACTTCTTATACCATAATTTTTTCACCATTTTTTTTCCTTTCTCTACCTATTTATTTTTATTTATATATATATATTTTTTTATATTGATTCTTATTTCTAAATCTATTATTATTTTTATTTTTATTCTTAATTCTATTATTTTATTTATTTATTTTTTTAATACTTTTATTTTTATTCTCACTTTCATATTTATTTTTATTTTTTATTTATTTATTTATTTATTTTTATATTTATATTTATTTTTATCTTTACCGTTACATTTTCTGGTTCTTTTCTTTCACCACCATGGCAAATATTATTATGTTTCGCTTTTATATTTATATATATATATATATTTTTATACTTACCTCCATTTTTTGCCCCCATTGTTACTCCCATTTTTACTATCGTTAATATTATTGTCTCCATGTTTACTACCATGCACTTTTCCCCATTCATATATATGTTTCCATGCCACTCACTATTATATAACCTCTTTTTTTCTCTGTGTATATTATGTTACCTTGTAGTTCCCCTTCCACCCACAGTTGGCGCTGTGCTTTTTTTTGACAGATGCTGGGATCTGTTGTCCCACAGTACTGCCATATAAAAGCACATTGCAGACACCTCCCTATTAGGCCTATTGAAGGAGCAGTGGCTCCGAGCGCGTAGCCTTCTCTCAACCTCCCTGCAAGCCCTCCTCCCTGGACGATCGCTCCCCTGGATACCGAATTCGGAAGCGGACGGACGACCTGTGACGTCACGCATGCTCCACGTGCGCTCCACGTCGGCCCTTAGTCTCTTCCTGATGGCCACAGAAGGAGCCCCCGGCTGGTAATCCATCTTCTGCAGCCCAGCATCCCTGCAATGTTACCACCACAGGATCAGAGGGAACACCGAGGACCACATACCTATATAGATGAGCCTTTTATATGTTTTTATCCTTTAAGTGTGTTTTTACCTGGTGTCATTAAACATAATTTTTTAATACTACACTCAGGTGGCGCTTCCTTCTCTACCCCTCTCATCCATCACAGAGCCAGCTCTCTGAGGACAGCAGCCGTCTAGCCTACCAGTCTACTTTACGATTACATTAACGGTTACCACTTAACCCTTGGATTTCAAGCCTGTCCCCTATGGAATATGTTGCTCAGCCCTTTATATCTCCTATTATATATGGACTTGTGTGTTTGCGCTTACAGTTACCAATACTCCATTGGCCTATGATTGCCTTCTTTTGAGCGGAAGTGTTGGAAAATGTTCCTGTGATCAACATTGCCTGCAGTGGTGATCAGTGTATTCTGACAGCGGAGAAGTCTCTGTCAGAATACAATAACACAGAAGGTAGGATTCTTCCATCCACCTGGACTTAATGGATGAGAGAATCCATCTGTGTTTTGTTTTGTTTTTTTGATCAGCTGCTGGCTGATCAATAAAAAAATAAATAAAAATCTATGACCAGGTTTAGGACACAGCAGAGAAAAAAAACTTTTATTTCACTGTGTGCTTTCTTTATCCACATACATAACTTTTATATACCTAGATTTTCAATCTCTGATTATTAAACATGATGAGAAGGAAATAGTGATAATGGATTTTACTTCTAAGCACCATATTTCAAATTGTATTTTAATGATTTGGCACTAGGTTATTTATATGTAAACTAAAATGATTGCCTCTAAATTACTGAACACTTTGCTGAACAAAGGAGACTTTCACAGCACGTGTCCTCGCAAACAGCCAGGGTACAACCTTCGCAAGCAATAAATTTGCATCTACATGGAGCTTTTTTGCAACAAACAAATGTAGAAGTGGGTTTATTGCTCATCTGTGGTTTTGATCCCATCATGCTGCCTACTGCTGTATGGCTCTTTTGAGGCTTTTATTGTATTTCAAAATATTTGCCAAAATTAAAAAAAAAAAAAACTCTGGGGGACACTTAACTGATTAATCAACAATTTTAGCTAGTTGCAAAGAACCACAAACTCGTACACTCGCCATTGTATAAGCCACTGAACTATTTGTATCTAAAACATTAGTGTTTTAAATATCTGCAAAATCTTTAATATTAGAAATGATTTATCATAAGTTCTCTGTAATAACCACTCTCATTCATTTCCATGAAGTGGGTGTATAACAGGGGAGATCTATCCCCATCTTAAAGTGGTTGTAAACCTAATTTTTTTGTTTTCAAAATTACAAACATGTTATGCCTAACTTGCAATGGTTTTGCAGCCCTGATCCTCCTCTTCTTGGGTCCCCCGTCGTCACTCCTAGTTCCTCCTCTACTTAATGTACCACACCCCTTACTGCTTTAGCTGCTAGCAGTAATCACTGTGTTCTCCCGGCAGGGATGCCCCCTGCCTGATGATCATGATAGCTCCACAGTCATTGTTGATGGGGGAATCAAGCAATTTTCTTACCTTGCCCCCCAGCTCAGTCCGCCCCAAAAGTGTAGCACAAGTGTGCGGGGACTCTTTTTGTACGGAAGGAGGCTGGTTATTTTCCATACGGGGGAAAGCAGGTGTCATTTTTGCTGCCCCCCCCCCTGCAAAGTGCCGCCCTAGGCCTGGGCCTTGTCAGCCTAGGCCAAGATACAGCATTGCCTTAATGTATAGAATGCATTAGGGTAAAAAAAATCATCTACCTTTACAAACACTTTAATCCTCCCTCTCGCCTAATCTTTTATCAGCCACTCATTACTTTATCAAAGGCTGTTGGATGCATTCTGTCCCTTATGCATAATAACATACTATGAGGGAGGTGCAGAAAGCCTTTGACCTCTGAGCTGTGCAGCAAGCAGAGCTTAAACCCTAGAGGTCTTAGAGACTCCAGATCCTGCTGTTATGCTTGCACAACAGCAGAAAAACAAATTGAGCAGGCCATAAGAAATACAGACTTGCAAGTGCACATGCATTCACTATTTTAACCTGCAATTACAGAGTTGTTGCATTAAAGAAATAATTTTCCGCTCTGCTTTAAAATGCCCATGCTCTAAAACTTAAAATGAAGCTTATAAATCCCAACTCAAGGCAAAGTTTTATTCCTTAGCACCCCTACCCGTCCCATATTTTTTTAACATTGTAAAACAAAGTCTGCTCTCTGGTTTCCTAGCTTGCTCCCTTTCTGGCTGCGGGGGACCAGTAAACTAGTGTAGACATTCCCACTCCAGCTAGTCTTTGGCAATCCTTTTTTCTTAACATCACCTCTGGAACCCCAACTGGATTTTTACAAGATCCTGCTGCTGAACAGCCAATAGGTGGTGTCCACATCACAGTGATGTAGACACCCAAAGAAGGGCTCTGCCTTTTGTACAAAGAAAACATGGGGCCAGAACATCCCATGATTATGGCAGGTGGATAAAAGGGGAATTTGAGTAGTTTTTTTTTTTACAATGATTAGTTAGAGGGGGTTGTTGTCAGAGTTTTATGTAAAAATGATTTTAGATTTGCCACTGTCCCTTACTACTAAGTTTTGAAATAATTTGCAGAGAGGGTAAATACTTATCTATCTCCTGAAGTGGAGATCCAATCCTGGTAATTGCCAGCAGGCTGCTGGGGTTTGGAACTTTCCATCATTGGTGGATTGATATGGTCTCTCTAAAGAAGATAAATAGTAATTTCTTGATCATACATCACGGGACACAGAGTATTCATTACATAGTGGGTTAGATAGTTACCTTCGGTGATTGGACACTGATTAACTCCAATTAAGGAGAATTCCTCCCCTATTAAACCCCTCCCATACAGGGAGGACCTCCGTTTTTTCACCAGTGTCTAAGGTGGTTGGTCACGTAAAACATGTGCTATGAAGAAAGCTCCAGTTTGGTCAATGCGGGGGCTTAAAGGGCTATGCTGACTGGATCCATATCTCGGGCCGATATTTTGACTCCCAAGATGGTATGGTACCCGGGCCTCGTCATCCGAAGAAGCGAGGTTTTGCCTGTAAGTCTCTCTTTGGAGGACTGGGCTCTGAGAAAACCAGGCTTGGTGTACTATTAAAACAGTGGCACGAAAGTTTCTGGCAGAGTCTTTTACAGGTCCAGGTAAGAGGTTTCTCTGAGTAGGAACCCAAAAAACCCTGAAGGTTGGCACAACGCTACCTGCCGTGATGGGTGAAGGCTGGAAACTGTCTGTTCTCAGCAGTTCCTGCGGCGGGGACAGGTAAGAGAAGTTAATCCTATATATATTTATATTACAAATGGATTTTCTTCAATAAGTAGTTGCATGTCTTACCTGATTTCCACCACCAGAGGGAGTAAGGAGCAAACTTACGTGCCTTTCAGATACACACTCAGTGAAGCTGGTGTCCAATCCCCTAACTTCCTCCACTGCAGGTGTGCAGACACCAGGTGGCTAATTTAAAAGCCCAGAGCGTTCAGAGCTCTGTAAATAGATGGACACAGAGTGTGGGCAGTAAGCATCCTAAAGTGATCGGATCCAGGCTAAACCTAAGACACCTACTCGGGATCAGGTTGTGCAGTATTAAGCATCAATGGCGACCCTAGGGGGGGCCAGAGGGGGCCCTGACCCCCTCAACATTATGCTGGGCCCCACCATGTGCCCCCCCCAAAAAAAAAATTTTTATTTTTTTTTTTATTTTTTTTTACAAAAAGGCAATTTCTTTTTGTTTGTATTCATATCAGATGTGCCGCATCTTACTCGGGCCACCGCTGGGGTAACACAGTCTCTATTGAGAGGGAGAAGGTCCCCAGTGGGTGATTCCTCCCCCCTCCCTCTGCTCGCTGACACTGCATAATGCGAGCGCTCACTCAAACACGGCCGCCCGATCTGCTCCTTCCCCTGCATCCTCATTGGCAGGGAGAAGAGCGAGTTGCAAGAAGGACTCCACCAGGACTCTCAGTTACTGAAAAAACAGACTGAGGGCAGGGGCAGGACAGCAATAGAAGGCTGGGGAACCCCACAGTGGCAGAACACCAGGGCCCGGTGGCAAGACAACCTTTGCAACCCTGATAGTTCTCCCACTGCTTTGGACCCTTATATTTTCTTGGTATGCTGGTGACATATATCTCTTGTTCTCTGTCACCCTGGGGGGGGGCCCAATACAGTAGGAAGGGAGCTCACTGCAGAACATGTGAAAGGGCTGTTGTGGGATCGTAGTAAAGGGGTAAAGGGCCCCAGGATAGATAGATATATCTATCTATCTATATATATTTTATCTATCTATCTATCTATCTATCTATCTATCTATCTATCTATCTATCTATCTATCTATCTATATATATTTGCATTTTATATTGCCCCCCTATTTTTGTCCCTGTCCCCCCATGTGCCCCCCCTAAATATGAAAGCTGGAGACGCCACTGTTAAGCATATATGTATATTGTGAGACTTTTAGCACAACAGTGATTGCATATGTACTAGTACCTCTGCTTTGTAGCTTGGGACTATGTCTCCTCGTAAGAGGGTTTCGGGGGGAGGTAACAAAGGCACAAGAAAGTCACCTGTGCCTAGGGGTCCTAAAGATGCCTGCAGATTGGAGCCAGCCTCACAGGATGAGTCAGTGCCCCTGTCAGGTTTTGCAGCCTCTCCTAATGTTACAGCCCCAGTGTATGTCACAGAGGATTCCCTTAGGGCTACATTGGAGGATTTTGAGGGAAGAATTATGAATTTTTTTTTCAGCTTCCTTAAAACATAGCAGAAAAAGGGGTAGATCCCCTCCCTCTGCTGCACTTTCTCTTTCAGATGATTCTTCTGACAATGAGGAGAGATCCCTATCCAGAGATAGGGATCAAGAGCAGTCTGAGGATTCAGAGGAAGAGGAGAGAGCTTCCTCCTCTCAGGCACTCAAGAAGCAGGTCCAGTATTATACTGAACTAGTGCATTCCACATTTAAAATGCCCTCTACTGAGGCCGCTACATCCTCTGTTTCTTCCCTGGGGGTCAGAAGGATCCAACAGACTGCCTTTTCCTTAGCAATTCATCCTTTAATGTATAAATTGTTGTATGAGGACTGGGGACATGCCGATAAACTGTATACTCCTCCTAAAAGGTTTTCTATGCTTTATCCTCTGGAGGAAAGCTTCACCAAGAAGTGGGAGGTCCCATCCGTGGATGCAGCTGTCTCTTGTGTGAATAAAAACCTGACCTGTCCCTTGGACAACGCTCAGGTGTTTAAAGATCCAACTGATAAAAATCTGGAAACTTTATTAAAAGCCTCCTTCTCCATGGCTGGCACTGTAGTTCAACCTACAGTCGCAACTGTGGGTTTGTGTCAATTCCTCAAGGAACAGGTTAAGCAGATGCTTGGCCTCCTTCCCAGTGAGGAAGTGGAGAACTATGCAGACCTTCCACAGGTGCTGTGTTTTATGATTGATGCCATTCTGGATTCTGCCCAGCAAACATCTCGTTTGTCTCTCCTGTTGGTACACATGTGCAGGTCCCTTTGGCTTAAAAGTTGGGCAGCAGAGCTTTCATGCAAAAGATATTTAGCTGGCTTCCCATTCAAAGGGGAACCTCTATTTGGGGATGACCTAGATAATTTTATCCAAAGAATTACAGGTGGTAAATCTACACTCCTACCAGTTAAGAGGAGTAAACGTCCACCATTCAAACGGTCTCTTTCCCCTTCCCCTGGAACATCAGACTCTAAGCAGTGGCCAAGAGCAGAAAAAGGTTTGGTTAGGAAAGCCTGCCAAGCAGAGCCTCAAAACATCCCTGTGAAGGGACGCCCCCACTCGTCCGAGTGGGGGGAAGGCTCCTACAGTTTTCAGGAGCCTGGCGGGAAGAGGCTCAAGACAAGTGGGTGGTCTCTTCAGTATCTCTAGGTTACAAAATAGAGTTCCTAGAGCTTCCACCAGCTCGTTTCCTAAGGTCAAGAGTTCCCAAAGATCCAGTAAAGTGAGAACCGCTACTACTGGCCTTAGATCGCTTACTATCCCAGGGAGTGATAGTAGAAATGAACCCAAAAGATCAGGGTTCAGGGTTCTACTCGAATCTCTTCACCGTTCCAAAGCCTAATGGAGATGTCAGACCCATCCTAGATCTAAAGGATCTGAATCAGGTTCTAAACATTCGATCCTTCCGAATGCAGTCAATTCGTTCGGTGGTCTCCACCCTGCAGGAGGGAGAATTTATGGTATCAACAGATATCAAGGATGCATATCTTCATGTGCCGATTTTTCCCGCTCACCAAAGATATCTAAGGTTCACAGTAGACCAGCGCCATTTCCAGTTTGTGGCCCTTCCTTTTGGTCTCGCTACAGCTTTTTACAAAAATTCTAGACCCTCTCTTAGCAAATCTAAGAGCTCAGGGCATAACTGTGGTAGCTTATCTAGACGATTTGCTACTCATAGAGCAATCAGTGGCACACCTAAACCGCGCTGTCTTCAAGACAGTAAGACATTTGGAAAAACTAGGCTGGAAAATCAACCTAGAAAAGTCTTCTTTGCAACCTTCAACAAGGTTGGAGTATCTAGGCATGATCATAGACACCGCTCAAGGCAGAGTGTTTCTACCAGAGGCAAAGGTCAAGGCCGTAAGAGCTCTAGTCCGCTTAGTATTAAGCAAAAAGAGTCCATCCATTCGGCTATGTATGAGACTGTTAAGAAAGATGGTTGCCACTTTTGAGGCTGTTCCATTTGCCCAGTTTCACTCAAGGCCCCTGCAGAGAAGCATTCTCGCAGCTTGGAACAAAAAGACTCATGCCTCATGTGGTTACGAACCAAAAATCTTTTGAAAGGCAAAGCCTTTCTTCCACTACAATGGAAGATCGTAACCACAGATGCCAGTCTGACAGGCTGGGGAGCAGGGAAGATGGTCTGCAACTGAGAGATGCTTGCCCATCAATATTCTAGAAATTTGGGCAATTTGCTTGGCCCTCATGGACTGGTCTTACAGGCTACAGGGTCATCCTATCTGGATACAATCCGACAATGCCAGGGCTGTAGCTTACATCAATCACCAAGGAGGCACCAGAAGTCTGGATGCCCAAAGGGAGGTGAATTGCATTCTTGCATAGGCAGCAAGCCAAGTTCCCTGCCTGTCTGCAGTATTCATCCCAGGAGTGGAAAATTGGCAAGCAGATTTCTTAAGCCGCCAGCAATTATGCCCAGGAGAATGGTCCCTACACCCCAACATATTCCAAACCATATGTCAAAGGTGGGGAACACCAGATGTGGATCTATTCGCATCCAGATTCAACAGGAAGCTGGACAAATTTGTGTCCAGAACAAGGGATATACTTGCTCAGGGGTCAGATGCTCTGACTATCCCATGGGATCAGTACAATCTATTGTATGCCTTCCCTCCGAACCCACTTCTTCCGCGGTTCCTGGGAAGGGTCAAAAGGGAAGCAAAGTCAGTCCTTTTAAGAGCCCCAGCGTGGCCCAGACGACCTTGGTATGCAGAGATCGTAAAGATGGCAGTGGGCAGGCCTTTGGTCCTCCCATTCCGTCCAGATTTGCTTACACAGGGTCCAATTTGCCACCCTGCTTTATGAAGTCTAAATTTGATGGCTTGGCTGCTGAAACCCACATTTTAAAAGACCGTGGGCTCTCGGAGTCAGTCCTTTCCACTCTGGTCAATGCCAGAAAGCCGGCCTCCAGGCTTATTTACCACAAAATCTGGAAAGCATATGTTTGCTGGTGTGAACCCAGGGGATGGCATCCTAGAAGGTATATGATTAGCAGAATCTTGACCTTTCTTCAGTCAGGCCTAGAAATGAGATTGGCTTTGAGCACTATCAAAGTCCAAATTTCAGCTTTGTCTGTATTTTTTCAGAAGCCAATTGCTTCACATTCCCTTGTCCGGGCCTTTATTCAGGGAGCACTGCAGTTGAATCCGCCAGTCAAACCTCCAGTATGCCCATGGGATTTGAATTTGCTGTTATAAGCTTTACAGGGACAACCCTTTGAGCCACTGCACCTGGCTCCTTTGGCTCTTTTGACTAAAAAAAATAGTCTTCTTGATAGCCATATCCTCTGCTAGGAGAGTATCAGAATTGGCAGCTTTTTCTTGTAAAGAGCCATATTTAATTATTCACAAGGGCAGGATTGTTATGCGTCCTAATCGTTCCTTCTTACCTAAGGTGGTTTCAGGATTCCATTTGAATCAAGATGTAATCCTACCATCCTTTTTTCAAGATCCGCAGTCCGCGGAGGAAGAATCTTTGCACACTCTTGATGTGGTTAGAGCAGTCAGTATTTATCTGCAGGCAACCGCTCAGATACGCAAAACTAATTGTTTGTTTATTCTGCTAGATGGCCATAAGAAAGGCCAAGCAGCGTCGAAATCCACTCTTTCTAGACGGATTAGACAGGTTATTTTTCAGGCTTATGATATAAAGAGGAAGACTCCTCCTTTTCATGTGAAAATGCACTCAACTAGGGCTGTTAGTGCTTCTTGGGCAGTGCATCACCAGGCCTCCATGGCTCAGATCTGTAAGGCTGCGACTTGGTCTTCAGTCCATACATTCACCAGATTCTATCAGGTGGATGTAAGAGGGCAAGAGGATACCGCCTTCGGCGCAGTGTACTGCAGGCTGCAGTTTAGTTCCTCTGGTCCGTTTGCGGTCTATATTTTCTGATCTGTGTCTCCCTCCCCTCAAATGAGCATTGCTTTGGGACATCCCACTTTGTAATGAATACTCTGTGTCCTGTGATGTATGATCAAGAAAATAGGATTTTTAAATACAGCTTACCTGTAAAATCTTTTTCTTGAGAGTACATCACGGGACACAGAGCTCCCGCCCTTCTATCGGTTTTACGTGGTTACCTATTGCTTTGCTACAAAACTGAGGTCCTCCCCGTATGGGAGGGGTTATATAGGGAAGGAATTCTCCTTAATTGGGGTTAACCAGTGTCCAATCACCGATAGTGCTAACCCACTATGTAATGAATACTCTGTGTCCCGTGATGTACTCTCAAGAAAAGGATTTTACAGGTAAGCTGTATTTAAAAATCCTATTTTCTAGCACAAGGGTAAAGTGGTCTGAAATAGCTGTCAGCATTAGTATGGCATGGATCTGCCTGGCTTCTTTGCTTCAAGTAAATTACAATACTACTTGCACTGGTTATCGTTGGAGTTTATTGCTAGTGATTATTGCTGGTGGTTATTGCCTGAGGCTATTGTTAGTGGTTATCACTGGAGGCTATTGTTGGTGCATGTTGCAAAAAGTTATTGTTGGGGCATTATAGCTATAGGGTTATAGTTGGAGGTTATTGTTTTCCCCGACGTGCTGCAGAATATTGATGGTGGTTATTATTGCTAGTCCTTAAACATAATGGAGGTTATTGCTGGCCCTGACACTTTCTGTGGGTTAATATTTTACTTTCACAATCTTTCCAGTGTACCTCCACCCCCAGGGTGCAACAAGCTTTTATTTTTTAATTCAATAGGATGAGACATGGGTGATAGTATGTAGACACTGGGTTATTTCAAATCAGTATTATTATAAAGGTAATGCTTGTGCAGGGAACACTATTATTCTGTATATGACATTGTCACTGTCAGTGATTGTTAAGGGAGAAGCAGGTGCTGGCTTCCACCATGTTTTCAGCAGCAAATGACATCACCCAGCCCCATTCATTTGCTGTCCAAGAATCCCCAGCCATGTAAACAAAAGGGCAAGGATAGTGGCTTACATAATTTTCCAAATATGACCACGTGGCCATATTTAGGCAATGACGTTAACATTGATTTCGAACAGTGTATGGCTATCCCTGTTCAACAGACGTCAATTGTATTATCAACTTCTGTTAAACAAACAAGTTGGAAACCCTTTCTCGAAGCAACCAACGATAAGTATATTCTTTGAGCTGTAAGTTCTGCTGTCAGAACACAATGTCCCGGCAGGGGGGACTCCTCTATCCACCTTACTTGTATGTAGGGTTGCACCAATACCATTTTTTTAAGACCGAGTATAAGTATCAATACTTTTTTTCAAGTACCCGCTGATACCAATTACTGATACTTTTTTTAATATCATGTGACAGTGCCAATTATATGTAGCACTAATGGACACTGATAGGTGGCACTGATGGGCACTGATGATGCGTGGACTGTATCAGTAGGTTTTTTTTTTATTATATTGTACAATTTATATTGTTTTTGTTATTTTTTTTACAATGCTTTCTTTTTTGGAGGGTGGACGGTGTCAGCGTGTTTTTTTTTTTATATTTATTTCATGTTTTCTTTTTTTATTATTTTTTTTATCAGCCCTGTTGGGGGGGGGGGTGAGATATCAAGACCCCTGACATCTCCCCTTTGAGACAGAGAAAGGAACTAAGGACACAGATTCCCCAGTCCCTTTCTCAGCAGCCTCAGCTACACTGAGGATGAATGGACAGGAGAGAGAGGCTCCTGTTAATTCATAAACTGAAGCATTGTAAACAGTTTACGATGCTCAGTTATGAATGCACTGAGTCAGTGATCACTGACTCTGTTCATTCAGAAAAAGAAGGCGCCTGTAAATTACATATTTATGGGCTCCTTCCTCTGCTCTCCATCCTGACAGATCTGGGATGGGGGGGACTGGAGGTAGGGACCCGGAGGAGGACACGAAGGGGGATCTGGAGGAGGACATGGAGAAGGACACGGAAGGGAACCAGAGGAGGACACAGAGGACTTGGGGAGCTGGAGGAGGATACAGGGTTAGTCAGGGGTGATCGGTAAAGCGGTGGGGGGAGTTACAATCACCAATCTCTCTGTGTGGCTTTTTAATAAAGCAGCTGAAAGCCACAGTTGGGTGAGGAGGAGAAGCGACTGTCAGCTGCTTTATTGAAAGCCACACAGGAAGATCGGTGATTGTAACTCCCCCACCGCTGCACCAATCATCTCTGAGGCTGACCAGATATGGGATTAGGCTTTGGAGCATTTGCATGAGTACAAGTACTCGTGCAAATGCTCGGTAGAGGCATCGTACTAGTATTGGTATTGATACAACCCTAGTTATCTGTTAGTATTTTTTCGTTCAGCCTACATTTTGAGTGAAAAAAAATGACTTGTCTATGGCCAACTTGAGTCTTCATCTTCTAATGAGTAATTTTTGTTTGTGAGAACAGTATGAACTATGAAACTTTGTCCTGATATCACAGGTATCCTTTTACAAAATGTCCACTAACAGAACTACCACCATAGCAACCAATGTGGACCCCCACTGACCACAGGCCTTTTTTCCCCACAACGGGTCAACACAGCGATTACATGGTCACAAGAAAATACACTGCTCATTCCTCCCCTTCCCCTTACAAATGGGGAAGAAGAGAGATATTGTAGTTGTGAATAGAGACAAAATCAATGGATCAGCAGCTGCAGCTTTTTTTCATTCTGTTCCTGTAAAACAGGAGTCTTTTTTAACCCTTTCCTGCCCCTCCTCTCCAACAAATACTCCAATACTGTCCCTAGTGATCTCTAAATTACTCTCTCACCTCCCTTGTCCTGCCCATCTATACATTAACCCATTCACCTCCATCCTGCCACTGTATGTAACCTGTGCAATAACTCCTTCACTTTCTCCTCCCACGTGTATGACCTGTACATTAATTAATCTAGTGCACCTTTCAAGCACTGTATATAACCCCCTCAGCACTAGCATGTTTCTTAATTTCCAAAAAAACTGTGGCAAAAAATGAGATCACCTTAAGGTGCCTAATTTACAAAATGGGTCATTCTTATTTTTTGTACTATTCTGACACTTCTATTTTTACAGAAAATAAGAAAAAAACTTTTTGTCTCAAAAAAAGACATAAGATTAATTTAGGTACATCGTTGCATGACGGAGTAAGTGTCAGTCAACCTATCAAAGCGATGAAAACAGAGAAATGGCCTGGTAATGAAGGGGTAATGCAGGCTGGTATACAAGTGGTTAAACTACATCTAAGAGAAGAATAACGGTGTGTTAGTGGTGAGTTTAATTGTTGTAATGCTGGGCAGTAATCAAGATAATGGTTAAAAGTACTGTAAATTGTTGCTATACGTCTTAATACTGACAAAGTTCCTATGACCATATTGCTCCTGTTGCTAACATTTAGGATCAAATAGCCACTAAATACAAACCGCCTCTTTGTCTTCAGGGCATTACTTAGCATCCACCGCCTCATTAAAAATTACTTTTATATAAACCTTTGGGAAATTGTAATGTGCCTCCATTTATTGTTCACTTACACATTTTTTATAATGTATATAAATTATCATTTTGAATGTATGTCCACCCCTGGGGAAAGCTTGCACGGATAGCAGCAAGATTACTTGTATAGTCAGAGTACTGTATTAATTGCTGGTATGCACCTTTTTTCATTTATCACTGCACAAAGTATTTACTTGGTAAATCATTCATGAGTACGGTACTATTTTGCCTGAGAACTTGGAAACACTGTGCCAGTGATTTTTATGTCCCTTTTAAAATTTTCCATGCCAGCAGTCACTATTTTTTCTGCTTTTGCAATCCTTTATCATATCAGGTAGCTTGATGATTATTTTTTAATTTGTTTATTTTAGAGGAAAAAGTAAAATTGTAAAACTCTTAAGAAAGGTTTTCCATTTGAATTGAAATGTGAAGCAAGTGCTTTATCACAGATGCAAAAAAGATAGCTGCACCCTCAAGACCAGTGATTCACACGGCTGGTTGACAATAGAATTTGCTTTCTAAATGTGATAGCACTGAGCCATTTTCACAGTCTCTGAAGCATGTTCACAGCTAGTGGGCTTTATTAGTGTGCCGAATTAAATTCTCCTGAAGCATCAGCAGATGTCTAGTTCAGTAATGTGTGAACAGTTTTTGACCTTCCACCCTAACTGCTGAATCTCATTAAAAAACTATGGGTTAGCAAAATGGCTGTTTGTAAACATTCCATATGACAATAAATTTAATGAGTGGAGTAATACCAGTCACTTGAAACTTGACACTAATAATTTAAGACTTTTAAGTAAATCTTCTGCATGACAGTATAAGATGTTGTGTTAGGCACATTTTTATTTTTACACCAGATCATAGCAAATTAACATTTTTAATTTTGAAAGAAACGGTCACAGTCACAGATTTTATTAACAAGATACATTTTCCGACGAGCCCTCTGCAGTAATCTGACAAATTACTTTCTTAGCAAAACACAGACAACAAACTGTTTGAAGCTTCTCTTCCATCATTAAATGTGATGGACCATACCTTACAGCAATTAGCCTTTTGACCTGGAGACATAACTATTTACTAAGTCATATTTCATAATATCAACGCCAGCAAATCTCAACTAAGAAAAATGGTCTGCATCATTCAGTAGAATTTGCTTCATTGTTAAATGTGTCATTTTAATACTCACATTACATCATTGCATGCAGAATAAAAAAAACAGTCAATCAATCAATCAGTATAAGAGAGAGAGAGAAAAAATAAAGTGGTTCTAAAGTCAGAATTTTTTTTTTATCTTAATGCATTCTATGCATTAAGATAAAAAACCTTCTGTGTGCAGCAGCCCCCCCCCCCCCTCAGCCCCCCTAATACTTACTAGAGCCCCATCTCAATCCAGTGATGTTGCACAAGAGCCTCAGCTGTCCAGGACTCTCCCTCCTCATTGGCTGAGATCGCAGTGGAGTGTCATTGGCTCTCGCTGCTGTCAATAAAAGTCAGTGATCCAATGAGGAGAGAGAGGGGAGGGGCTGAGTCGCAGCTCTGTGTCTGACTTGACACACAGAGCAGCGGCTCAGCTCATAGCAAGCTGCTAACCGTGGGGGCAGCAGACAGGAGGGAGGGGCCAGGAACGCTGGCGAGGGACCCAAGAAGAGGAGGATCTGGGCTGCTCTGTGCAAAACCACTGCACAGAGCAGGTACAGTATCTCACAAAAGTGAGTACACCCCTCACATTTTTGTAAATATTTTAATATATCTTTTCATGTGACAACACTGAAGAAATGACACTTTGCTACAATGTAAAGTAGTGAGTGTACAGCTTGTATAACAGTGTAAATTTGCTGTCCCCTCAAAATAACTCAACACACAGCCATTAATGTCTAAACAGCTGGCAACAAAAGTGAGTGCACCCCTAAGTAAAAATGTCCAAATTGGGCCCAAAGTTTCAATATTTATTATTTTCCAGCACTGTCTTAACCCTCTTGGGCATGGAGTTTACCAGTGCTTTACAGGTTGTCACTGGAGTCCTCTTCCACTCCTCTATGATGACATCATGAAGCTGGTGGATGTTAGAGACTTTGTACTCCTCAACCTTCTGTTTGAGGATGCCCCACAGATGCTCAATAGGGTTTAGGTCTGGAGACATGCTTGGCCAGTTCATAACCTTTACCCTCAGCTTTTTTATCAAGGCAGTGGTCGTCTTGGAGGTGTGTTTGGGGTCTTATCATGTTGGAATACTGCCCTGCGGCCTAGTCTCTGAAGAGAGGGAATCATGCTCTGCTTCAGTATGTCACAGTACATGTTTGCATTTATTTTTTTTCCGTATTAAATAATCTTTATTCATTTCTTCATAGTATACAATGTTACAAGATACCATGTTCTTAAAAACACCATATACATTACAAAACATATATATATAATGAAAACATTTCTATCCAATTTTCCCCTTTTAACCCTTACCCCCCACCTCTATAAATATAACTTTTACCCTCCCCCCTACCTTTTGGGATTATTTACTATTAACTCCTTCACATGTTAACTTTAGAACCGTAGAACCACCTCCTTCATCTCTTCCTTACACACACCTTACATAGGGTATCCCAATTCCTCTAACCAAGGCTTCCAAATTTTTTTTAAACTCTCTTAAATTTCTTCTTCTTGTGTATACTACCTTTTCCTTCCACACTGTTTCAGTTACTGTTCTAATCCAGTCATCCTTCGAGGGGGGTTTCTCTGCCTGCCATCTCTGCACTATTAATTTTCTTGCTTGGAAGAGACATCTCAATACTACTTTAGGTTTAACATTTCCTCTACCTAAACTCTCCCCTACTCCCAAAATACACAATTTCGTATCCATTTTAAGTCCTAAGGCGAAGATCTTATTTATGGTATCTAGTATCTCAGACCAATAACGGAATAGTTTTGGGCTTTTCCAAACCATATGAATCAGGTCTCCAGTGCTCTGGCATCTAGGGCATTTGGCATCCGCCCTCCGCCCAAATTCGAACAACCTTTTAGGAGTATAGTATGTCCTATGTAACAACATTAAATGTGAGACCTTCTGAGCAGGTGAAACTGAGACCTGATGTCCTCCCACCAGTATCTTTTTCCATTGTTCATCCGATACTATACCCAGGTCCCCTTCCCATTTACTTCTACACCTGAGCTTTTCTGGGCCCTCAATACTACTTCTACATATATGTGGATAAGTTTCCGCTATGAATCCACTAGATCCACCAGAACTACCTATTCTTTGGAATATGGGAGAGTAGCTCCAAGTCGGTCCTTGTCCCCCAAACTGGGCATTTAGGGCATGTCTAATTTGTAGATAATTGTATAATATAATATAATATGTGTGGTTCGGAATGTCATATTCCTCCTTTAGTGAGGAGAATGTTTTTAAAATACTCCCATTATATAGTTGAGCTAGTCTGTCTATTCCCTTTATTTTCTATGCCTTTATTTTCCCTATTGGTTTTAGCTCTTGTAGGTTCCTATTATTCCAAAGAGGGACACACTTAATCATACCTCCCATTCCCTTCATAGCCTTAATAGTTTTCCAGACCTTTATTATTAATTTTACCGTAGGGGTTCTATGGACGAAGGAGTTTGCCTCTAGTACCTCCATTAATGTCTTATGGGGCGCTCCTACAATCATTATTCCTCCATTATTGTCACCTTCAAGGTCAGTACCCATCCCTAAATGCTGTAGCTGGGCAGCTAAGAAATAGCTCAGTGGATGAGGAACTGCCAAGCCCCCCTCTCGTGTTGAAAGTTGTAAAGTTCGTAGGCTTATCCTAGGCTGCCCACCTTTCCATATAAGATCTCTTAGCATTGTGTTGATTTTTTTAAACCATTTCCTATGTATCCATATTGGTGAATTATGCAACAAGTACAGTAGCTGTGGCAGCCACAGCATTTTGATCAAGTTGCATCTCCCAGCAATTGATAATGGGAGACCCGTCCATATTTAAATTTTACTTTTGAATTTAGTTAACAAGGGAACTAAGTTATTATTTATATAGTTATTTGGGTCTTTTGTTATATATATGCCTAGATATTTTGTTATCTCTACTATTTCCATTTGGATATTACCTAAGTAGGTACGCTTCCTAATGGGGTCTATTGGTAATAGTACTGATTTCTCCCAATTTATGGGCAGACCAGAGAGTCTTCCAAATCTCGAAAAGATATCTATCACCTGTCTAAGGGATCACTCCGTATCACCCAAAAATATGAGGACATCGTCCGCATAGAATGCGATCCGCTCTTCCCCAGCCCCACTCCGGAACCCTTCCATAATCCTATTTTGCCTTACTGCAATGGCTAATGGCTCCATTGCCAAAGTAAAAATCAGGGGTGACAAAGGGCACCCCTGCCTTGAACCCATATTCTCTGTTGGAATTTGCAATTTCAAAAAAACCCTCCTAATATTCATATTAGATGATCTGCGGGGGATGAATTCTGTTCATTCTTTAGTCTAGCAGCAAGGATCTTAGCTAAGATCTTGGCGTCTGAGCAGAGCAAAGAGATAGGTCTATAGGACCCGGGTTCCAGTGGGTCTTTCCCCTCTTTGTGCAAAACTATAATCGTAGCCTCAGTCACATGTTGGCATTCATGGTTCCCTTAATGAACTGTAGCTCCCCAGTACCAGCAGCACTCATGCAGCCCCAGACCATGACACTCCCACCACCATGCTTGACTGCAGGCAAGACACTTGTCTTTGTACTCCTCACCTGGTTGCCGCCACACTCTTGACACCATCTGAACCAAATACATTTATCTTGGTCTCATCAGACCACAGGACATGGTTCCAGTAATCCATGTCCTTAGTCTGCTTGTCTTCAGCAAACTGTTTGAGGGCTTTCTTGTGCATCATCTTTAGAAGAGGCTTCCTTCTGGGATGACAACCATGGAGACCAATTTTAACAGTGTGCAGCATATGGTTTGAGCACTGACAAGCTGACCCCCCCACCCCTTCAACCTCTGCAGCAATGCTGGCAGCACTCATATGTTTATTTCCTAAAGACAACCTCTGGATATGATGCTGAGCACAAGCATTCAACTTCTTTGGTCAACCATGGTGAGCCCTGTTCTGAGTCTTGGCCACCATGCTGCAACTCAGTTTCAGGGTCTTGGCAATCTTCTTATAGCCTAGGCCATCTTTATGTAGAATATCAGATAGTGCAGCGCTAAAATCCAATTAAAACATAAAAAAACATAAACTCAGTCCATAAAAGAGATTAATGTCTTCAAGTGCGAGCGGACACCCGTAGGAAGAGAAGTGGTTCAAGCAGCCCTCCACCATAGGATAAGATGGCCTCTCACCTGGGGGAATGGACCCTTTAAATTACAGAGGGTCAGAAAACGCCTTTGTATTGTGATCATACAAGGTGCAGCATCCATCAGGGTACAGGTAACAAACACTCCAATGGGACCATAGGGCTCCGGAACCAAGCACTCCAATAGGGCCGGAACATGAAACAGAATAGCAAAGAAATAGTGCTCTCTGTTTGCAAACTCTTTATTGGTAAAAAAGCTAAAATTTTACACTCACATAAGAAGCACTCAATGTGTGCATGTCAGCAGTCAGAAAGAGGAGATCCTCCGTGTAGCTGTGTGGACGAGCGGCGGCCGCGGGTGACGTCACGGCGTATCCTCGTTCTGGATGCGTTGCGTCCCAGTGGGCGGGGACTTCATCAGCAGATGAGGACACGTCGTGGGCACCCACGCTATATACAAAGTAAGTAACCATGACAACGGAAGGACATGGTAAAAACAACCTATCGTTAAACCCGGAAGTCAATCCGGACGTGACCCCTCTTAGTGATTGCAGAGAACGGAATTAGATAATCCCACACAGGTAACTGCTAAAAGAGGGGTAAACAAAACTAAATGAAATATACATCAATCCTAAAAGGAGAAGTGCACAAAACTGGATATAAAACATCTGTAAATTCGAAATGCTAATAGTCATTTTCGAACACATAATAAAATATATGACGGTCATCCGCGGCCACCATCATCCACACTAATCCACACTAATACAATATGCCTTCAAATAATACATACAATCAAATGTAAGCAATAATCAATCTAAAACATTCTGATATAAAAACAATTAACGATCCGATATAAAGCAGTTTGTGTCGAAATCCACGTTTAACCCTTCAGGGCAAAGAACCCTGGTTTCAAAAATCCAGTATGATTCTCTTTTACTCAATTGTCTTATGAAATTGCCACCCCTCCAATGCCTAGTAACCCTTTCTATGCCCCAAAATTTTAGACTTTTTGGGTTCTGATGGTGATGTAATTTGAAATGTCGAGATACATTGTGGGTTTTGAGGCCTTTTTTAATATTATTAATATGCTCAGCCAGCCTCACGTGTAGGGGTCTTGATGTTCTACCAATATACTGGAGCCCGCACCCGCACTCTAGCATATACACGACCCCTACCGTATCGCAAGTTATTAACTGTTTTATCTCATATTCCTTATTTGTAGCAGATGCCAAAAACGTCTTTCTTTTCTTTATGTTTCCCTTAGCATGTTTGCAAGGGACGCATTTGCCACACGCATAGAAACCTCCCAGGAAAGAGAAAAGCCTGTCAGAACGAAGAACAGGAGGGTTGAGTACACTGGGGGCCAGACGGTCCCTCAATGACGGAGCTTTCTTGTAAATAAATTGGGGGCGGTCCGGTAGGACAGGGCCTAAGATTTTATCCTGATTTAAGATGGGCCAGTTTTTTAAAACTACTTTTTCAAAGGTGCGATATTGCACATTGTAATCAAGCACCATCTTAAAATTGAGATTTTTTTTCCCCAGCATCCCTTATGGTGTTAGAAACCAAAATATCCCTATCCATGGTTTTCACTCTCATAACCTCCTTCTCTAACAATGAGCGGTCATACCCTTTCTGTTCAAACCTTGAAGTCAGAATCTGTGACTGTGAGATAAAATCATCGTCACGGGTACAGTTCCTGCGCAACCTAATATACTGCCCCCTGGGGATGTTACACAACCAAGATTGATGATGACAACTTCCCAGGGGGATGTATGAGTTGCGGTCAGTGGGCTTGAAATAATTGGTCATCGTGAAGTGATCATGTGTAACACTAATAGTCAAATCAAGAAATACCACCTTTTCAGGGTCAATGGTCCAGGTGAGAGCAATATTTTTTTGGTTATTATTAAGAGTCTCGATGAACATGTCAAGTTTGTCTCTATCACCCTTCCAAACAAGGATAAAGTCATCGATAAATCGATGGTAACAAATAAGCTCTGGGGGTCTGTTATGGAAAACAGCCTCTTCCTCTCTTCAACTCTCCTCGTTTGTAAATAAAACTCTTTATTATACCAAAAGTAATTCCTGGTTAAACAGAAATTTAAACAACTCAAAAGAAATTCCTGATGTCTCCCTGATAAAGATGAAGAGGACAGGGCCCATTCGACAGAAGACATGGCATCCTTGTGACCAATGATAGTGTAAAGAGAACTGACGTCCGCTGTTACCAAAAAGGTGGGCGATGAACACTCCAAACCTTCCAAGATCTGTATAATGTGCTTGGTGTCTTTTAAAAAGGCAGGAGTTTTGGTAACAAGCGGTTGTAAGAAAAAGTCTATGTATTGCCCTAACCGTGCTGACACTGAGTCGATCCCATTAACAATGGGTCGACCAGGGGGATTGACTGTGTCTTTATGGATTTTGGGCAAAAAGTAAGTAATAGGGGCTCTGCAAAACAAAGTGTGACAGACCTAGCCGGAAAAGAGGCTTTTGGAGGGGACTGAATGCCAGCCTCCTGCAAACCGATTATGGGCCCTTGCATTTGGGGGGACAGTGCTCTTTGTGAGCTGTATGCCTGGGGACCCTGGAGGTGGCATTACTTTAGATTCAGGTCCATGTCCCCCAAGACACACAGACTCTGGGGACTCTGGATATGCCATTGTGATGGGAGTCACTAATAGGGGCACAGGGTGAATGAGAACCCCACTATGATCTGTGCTAGTCAGAGACTCAATGCTGTATATGTGTGTATATATAAAGTGTGCTGTCTCATTGTGTTGTGTACTGTTTGCTGTGCTAGTTTGGGGTGGGGCTGTATTCCAATGTTCTATTGTGTTTGTCTGCCTTGGATCACAGGATGTGTATTGCTGTGAGGAAAGAGGGAGGGAGGATTCCACCAGCTGCCCCCCTGTTAAGACTGTTTACTGATGAGACGTTAAACACACCTGACCTGTGTGTCCATTGTCATTGGACAGTTTAACCTGCCCTCTTTTCCAAGGGTGGGGGGAAAGAGTCTCTGAGTTATTTTATCTGTTGTGTCCATGTGTTATAATAAATGAGTTGATTCCTGCTTGAAACCTGAAGACAGAGCCATGTCTCGTTTTTGGGGTGGATTATTTGTATGGGTTCCTTGTTTGGCTGATTGGAGTGTTCGGTAGCTGCCTTTGTGTTTGGGTTTGAAATGTCCTAAACGACTTTAACCCCTTTCATACTCGGGGTGTCGTTACACTGGTGGCAAGCAGCGGGATGATTCCCACAGCCCAGAAGGACAGCTACAAGAGGACACAGGCCAATGGAAGCACGGTATGAATGGCTAAAGCGCTCTACCCTCAAGGACTTACTGGAGAACCGGGGCCGACCGGCCAACAACCCTAAGAAGAGGGACATTATCGCAGAAATAGTCAAAATGGATAGAGCTGAAAGACCCTACATAACCAAAAGGCCCAGCATAGCAGACTTCAGTCACCCCAGCGGAGATATGGATCTGGCATCAAAGTTCCCCGGGCTGCTGCGGATCGTCCTTTCAGCAATCCCCAGGACTGTGTCTGTGGATGAATACCTGGAGCTCAGGCAGAAGATCCGGGTAAGACACTGGATTAGAGCCCTCCAGTTTGCTGCAACACAACAGGGCAAGTGCTTTCCAACCCCAGAGCAGCAGGCCAGTGCACAACGGGAGTTACGGATGCAATTCCTGGGAGAGCGGCCCCAGGAGCAATGGGTGACTGAGTTGGACAGGCTGGTCCAGCAAGAAATAGAGCTGGACAATCCGTATCGGGCTCTGCAATGGCACATGGAGGAGGAATATTTAGGGGAGACAACAGAATGCTCTCCGGAGGGATATGACTTTGGTGGCCCTGGATTGCTGTGGGAGAGCCTTTCAGATTGTTTTGTGTATGGCGATGAAGGGGAACCTACCCTGGAGGACCTGCGAGAATACAGAGAGGCTATGTTCAGTCTTGCAAGGGTCTCAGAGCTTAAACCTGATCTAGACTATTTGCTAAGGAAGGAACAGCATCTGGAAAGGGCATACAGGAAACTGCTAGAATGCGTTCAGCAGCATGCCAGAGAATCGGCAGTGGAAACTCCGGAGATTGCCGTCTCAAAAGCTGAAGTGCTGACAACAGGGCAGAGCTCTGCTAACCTCTGCCCAGCACTGAGGGCATCTTCTATGTTCCACGGACATGAGATTGTGAACTTCTATCCCCAGACACCAGTTGCAGACACAGGGGATTTGATGGACTTTTCTGCTGGGGAGGAACAGCCGGGTGAGCCTCCGGTGGGGGAGCTGGTGTTAAGGCCGGGCTTCACCATGCTCTGCCCAACACGAACAGCAGTATCTGTGGAGTTACAAGGAACTTCCCCAGCTGAAGCGCTGGCCACCGGACAGAGGGTCCAAGACCTCTGCCCTACACCTTCGGCAGTTCCAGGGGCCCAGGGTGAGAAGTAGATGGTCCCTTCCCAGCAGCATATGGCACCCCAGAATGATGCCACCAATCCAGCAGAAGAGTTGGCAACAGAGCAGAGTGCTGCAAGCCTCTGCCCTCACCTAACAGAAGAGGGAGTTCCTGTGGTAGTAGAAGGGACTTCGGTCTTCACTGACACAACCCCAAAAATTGGTGCGGCACTGGGACAGGAGAATGTCAGCCATGCTTTGCAAGCACTGGAGGATTTTCACCTACCAAAAGTGGATGGGACTTCAGTCTCCACTTGTATACCCCAGGGATGCTGGGCGGTCGGCCCAGATCCCCAACAGTGTGACGGAGTGAGCCCAGCCACCCTGTCTTCTCTCCAGCGGCTGAAAAGACTCCAGGGAGAAGGGCCAGTCCAGGCCTCTCCCCAGCGGCGGGGATGTTCTCTGAGAGATGCAGAGGTTGGCTGGGTGAGTAATTCTCTGTTTGGAACAATTTATTTGGGGTACTTTGTGGATACCGGCATTGGGGGACTGGAACTACTGACTAACTTCGGAGTCAACCCGTCTGGGGTCTCCTCCTGTGTTAGTCTCCTGCCGAAAGGGGAGAAATGTGACAGACCTAGCCGGAAAAGAGGCTTTTGGAGGGGACTGAATGCCAGCCTCCTGCAAACCGATTATGGGCCCTTGCATTTGGGGGGACGGTGCTCTTTGTGAGCTGTATGCCTGGGGACCCTGGAGGTGGCATTACTTTAGATTCAGGTCCATGTCCCCCAAGACACACAGACTCTGGGGACTCTGGATATGCCATTGTGATGGGAGTCACTAATAGGGGCACAGGGTGAATGAGAACCCCACTATGATCTGTGCTAGTCAGAGACTCAATGCTGTATATGTGTGTATATATAAAGTGTGCTGTCTCATTGTGTTGTGTACTGTTTGCTGTGCTAGTTTGGGGTGGGGCTGTATTCCAATGTTCTATTGTGTTTGTCTGCCTTGGATCACAGGATGTGTATTGCTGTGAGGAAAGAGGGAGGGAGGATTCCTCCAGCTGCCCCCCTGTTAAGACTGTTTACTGATGAGACGTTAAACACACCTGACCTGTGTGTCCATTGTCATTGGACAGTTTAACCCGCCCTCTTTTCCAAGGGTGGGGGGAAAGAGTCTCGGAGTTATTTTATCTGTTGTGTCCATGTGTTATAATAAATGAGTTGATTCCTGCTTGAAACCTGAAGACAGAGCCGTGTCTCGTTTTTGGGGTGGATTATTTGTATGGGTTCCTTGTTTGGCTGATTGGAGTGTTCGGTAGCTGCCTTTGTGTTTGGGTTTGAAATGTCCTAAACGACTTTAACCCCTTTCATACTCGGGGTGTCGTTACACAAAGGATCTAAGTACATAGCTTATTTCCTATTGAGGATTTTTTGGTCCTTACCATCCTTTATAATCGCATGTAACCCATCCTTATATGTAAGCATAGGGTCTTTACTCAAAATCCTATATGTATCATGATCCGAAAGTAAACGCCCCATTTCCGATTGATAATATTCCTTACTTAAAATGACCAAACCGCCCCCTTTATCGGCGGGGCGGATTACAATGTCTTTACGCTCAGCTAATGATTGGATCCCACGCTTGATATACTGAGGGTCAGAGATTTTCTTAACCCTCAGCTGGTTCAGATCGTGGGAAACCATATTTTTAAAAACTTCTAAGTATTTATTGTCAGCATTCTGTGGGTTAAACGTGGATTTATTCCGTAAAGAGGAATATTGGGATGTTGAAGGTCTGATTGCCTGATGCGATTGGGCCAAGAAATATTTTTTCATATTAAGGGTCCGAACATATTTTTGGATATTAATCATCTTTATGTAGAGCAACAATTCTTTTTTTCAGATCCCCAGAGAGGAGGTGCCATGTTGTGCCATGTTGAACTTCCAGTGACCAGTATGAGAGAGTGAGAGTGATAACACCAAATTTAACACAACTGCTCCCCATTCACACCTGAGACCTTGTAACACTAATGAGTCACATGACTCTGGGGAGGGAAAATGGGTAATTGGGCCCAATTTGGACATTTACACTTAGGGGTGTACTCACTTTTGTTGCCAGTTGTTTAGACATGAATGGCTGTGTTTTGAGTTATTTTGAGGGGACAGAAAATGTACACTGTTATACACGCTGTACACTCACTACTTTACATTGTAGCTAAGTGTCATTTCTTCAGTGTTGTCATATGAAAAGGTATAATAAAACATTTACAAAAATGTGAGGGGTGTACTCACTTTTGTGAGATACTGTAAGTATGACATGTTTGTTATTTTTAAACAAAAAAAAACAAGACTTTAATATCACTTTAAAGCTCACATTTTGTCAAAACTTTCTTTTTTAAGTTTTGAATAGAGTAGGGAAGGGTTAAAATTTTTGTCAGCTTTTAAAATCTGTTTGAATCCCTTTTGACACAATTACCCCATGCTCCCTGTTCAATCTGACACCTGTCACCTGGATAAGAAAAAAGGGGAGGCCCCCTTCATGAAGACACAGGCAGCAATAAAATCTTAAAAGAGGGTCACATTGAAAAAGGAGGGGGATTTCTTTACTTTTAACACCTATTAATTAGACAGGGGGTGGGAGAATGTAACCTTAGTTACTCTTCTGTCTAAGACCCATCAAATAGACAGGAAGGGAGAAGAAATCGCCAAATGGGGCAAGAGCATTAATAAAATGTTGACAGCTTACCCTAATATGGTCTTAATGTAATGCAATAATGCATTTGATCAGATTTGTTCTGTTGATAATCAACAAATTCAAATTTGATTGGTTTTTCAGTTTAGATTATATGCTTCAGATTGCTGGAACTACATGAACGCTGAAGAAACCTATTGCCAGTCCACTGCTGCAACCACAACCACCGGTCAGGGTTGTGGGGATGAGGCCCTTGTCCTCATCAACATGGGGACAAGGTGTTTTGGGGGGCTACCCAAAAGCACCCTCCCAATGTTGAGGGCATGTGGCCTGGTACGGTTCAGGAGGGGGGGCCGCACTCTCGTCCCCCCCTTTTTTTTCCTGCGGCCTGCCAGGTTGCATGCTCAGATAAGTGTCTGGTATGGAATTTTGGGGGGACCCCACGCCGTTTTTTTTTTTTTTTTGGCACAGGGTTCCCCTTAAAATCCATGCCAGACCTGAAGGGTCTGGTATGGAATTTAGGGGGAACCCCCCTTTTTTTTTTTTTAATTTTGGTTCGGGGTTTCCCTGTGGGGAATTCCCATGCCGTATTTATCAATAAACTTCTATGTGTATTGTCGGCAATGCAATAGCCGCGAGTAGTTTTAAATGGGTTTTTTCCTTCCAAATGTCATTTTGCTGTCAGACTGTTCTAAACACGGGAAACATGCGCTCCTTTACAGGCATACTATAGACACCCCCCAGCTACGAAATTTAAAGGGATATTACACTTTTATTGTTTGACTTTAAGCATTATTAAAATCACTGCTCCTGAAAAAAACAGCCGTTTTTAAAACTTTTTTTTGCATTGATCCATGTCCCCTGGGGCAGGACCCGGGTCCCCAAACAATTTTTATGACAATAACTTGCATATAAGCCTTTAAAATTAGCACTTTTGATTTCTCCCATATAGGGCGTACACACGGTCGGACTTTGTTCGGACATTCCGACAACAAAATCCTAGGATTTTTTCTGACGGATGTTGGCTCAAACTTGTTTTGTCTACACACGGTCGCACAAAGTTGTCGGAAAATGCGATCGTTCTAAACGCGGTGACATAAAACACGTACGTCAGGACTATAAACAGGGGAAGTGGCCAATAGCTTTCATCTCTTTATTTATTCTGAGCATGCGTGGCACTTTGTCCGTCGGATTTGTGTACACACGATCGGAATTTCCGACAACGGATTTTGTTGTCGGAAAATTTTATCTCCTGCTCTCCAACTTTGTGTGTCGGAAAATCCGATGGAAAATGTCCGATGGAGCCCACACACGGTCGGAATTTCTGACAACACGTTCCGATCGGACATTTTCCATCAGAAAATCCAACCGTGTGTACGGGGCAATAGACTTTTAAAGGGTGTTCTGCGGCATTCGAATTTGCCGCGAACACCCCAAATTGTTCGCTTTTCGGCGAACTTGCGAACAGCCAATGTTCGAGTCGAACATGAGTTCTACTCGAACTTGAAGCTCATCCCTATTCCTGACACAGGGTTACCCCTCCATCAATGTTCTGTGCGTTCTTTGTGAATGCCGTTTTAGGTGTTTGTCACAAATCGCCAAATCACTCCTTGGGACCTCTTTAGTCTCCCCACGGTATACAGTGCAGAAAGAGGTGCATCTCCCTTCTAAAGCACAATTCCTCAATTTTATCTTGGTAACCAGAGGTCACTGAGGAATTTTGGCATTAGGTAAGCATGCCCTAATGTATGTCTGTCACATCATGATTATGTAGGATATCATTAATAAGTCCAAATAAGAATATTATGTAATAATTACATAGTGCTCCTTTTAGACAGTGTGCTGTGTAATCAGCATAATTTGCAATTTTCTATTTGCTCATTCACTCAGTGACCTTGGGTTAAGAAATGTAAGTGGACAACTGCGCTTCAAGAAAATATGCACACTATGCATTCAGTAAGTGATCTGCTAAGGGCTCCAAAATGACCCAGTGGAGAATGTTTGACACAAATACCCAACCACCACAGATTACCCTAATTTTCCATGAAGGCTAATTCAAGCAAACCAGTTTGCTCATCACAAATGATAATATTAGTAATTATCTATTCGATTGCTGTTCAGATCATGGAAATGGGTGAATTGTACACCACAAGAAGCAATAGGGTTGATTTACTAAAAGCAAATAGGCTGCTTACTTTGTAAAGGAAGTTGTATTTTGTATGCAATTTTCTCAAAAGCCTAGTGGATGAGGTTAAATTTAATTTTTAGAAAGAATACGCAATCATGTGTAAGGAAAAAAAAAACCAGCATTTTGCATTCAGGTTGATTGGTTGAAGAAAGCAGAGCTTCACCTAGTTTACTAAATATGGTGATTAGTCTCTTGCAAAGTATACGGTCTTTTTACCGTTAGTAAATCAACCCTTTTATGTCTAGAGATGGGACAGACAATCCCCTGTTCAGTTCGCACCAAAAATCCCGAACAGAGAAAAAGTTCTGACCCGAACAGTAAACCCTATTAAAGTCTACGGGACCTGAACTTGAAAAATCAAAAGTCCCCATTTTATAGGCTTATATGCAAGTAATTGGCCATAAAAAGTGTATGGGGGTCCAGGTACTGCCCTGGGGGACATGTATCAATGCAAAACATTTTTTACAGGAGCAGTGATTTTAATCATGCTTAATGTGCAACAATAAAAATGTTAAATTCCTGCCTGGGGGGTCCGCTTAGTCTGCCTGTAAAGTGGAACATCTATACTATGGATAGAAACTACTGCAGCAAAACTGACATTTCTAAAGAAAAAAATGAATGAAATTACATTTACATTTCTAGTAATACAATGCCATTGCAGGCGATAGAAAAATGTTTAAAAAACGGCGTGGGGTCCCCCCCAATATCCATACCAAACCCTTATCAGAGCATGCAGTCTGGCAGGTCAAGAAAGGGGGAGGGAAGTGAGCGTCCCCCTCCTGAACCATGTCCTCAACATGTGGGAGTGGGTGCTTTGTGGCAGGGAGGGCTCTGCCCCCCCACCCCAAAGCATGGGCCTCATCCCCACAACCCTGGTTTGTGGTTGTGAGGGTCTGCAGGCAGGGGGCTTATCAGAATCTGGAAGCCCTATTTAACAAGGGTGCCCCCAGATCCCGGCCACCCTATGTGAATAAGTTTAGGGTACCCCTACACGTTCACCAAAAACGTGCAAAAATAATTATAACAGGAGGCAGTTTTTGACAATTCTTTTATTAAAAATAAAAAATCAGTGTCCCTTGATGTAAATCCATCATCAATCATGGCCACCGAACCCGAAAAAGAAAAATGCTCCACTGTCAACTAAGGCAAACCGCCGAATGCCTGGCTTGCTGTATGACAGTTCTTATATAGGTAAGGGGAGGCACTTGGCAATGTCACCTGGTGACACCTCTCCTTCTGATATCACAAGCCCAGCATGCACTGGTCAGTGATATCACAGTGCCACCAGGTGATGTAGCCAGGGGACCAAGCCCCTTGCCTATATAAGATCTGTCAAACGGCAAGCCAGGCATTCAGCGGTTTGCCTCCATTGATGGCGGAGCATTTATTTTTCTTTCTTCAGGTTGGCTATGACTATGGATGTGCATTGAGAGACATTGTTTTTTTGTTTTTTTTTTAAATAAAGGAATTGTCAAAAACTTTCTGTCTTTTCATTACTTTTTGGCACTTTTTTGGTGAATGGGTAGGGGTATGGGTGTGGGATCTGGGGGGTCCCCTTGTTAAGAGGGGCTTCCACATTCCCGATAAGCCCCCTGCCCCTACAACTATAGCCCAGGGTTGTGGGAATGAGGCCCTTGTCCCCATCAAAGCACCCCCCCATGTTGATGGCATGTGGCCCGGTATGGTTCAGGAGAGGGGGCGCATGCTTGTCCCCTCACCTTTCCTGGCCTGCCAGGCTGCATGCTCAGATAAGGGTCTAGTATGTATTTTGGGGGGGACCCCATGCCTTTTTTTTAAAGATTTTGGCATTGGGTTCCCCTTAAATTCCATACCAGACCCAAAGGGCCTGGTATGGATTGGGGGGACCCCAAAACCATTTTTTTTTTACTTTTTATTGCCAGCAATCTTTTTTTTATTCAGATGTCAGCGGGGAAGCCCATTATATTGGTTAGTTATGGCAATTTAGCCGTGGACGGCGTCTCGGCTATGCTCCTTGACAACCAGCTATTTACTGCACCGATTGGGCAAAGCTTTGCCCAATCAGTGCTTAGAATGCATTGTGCATTGCAGGGCATTCGGTGGGGCGAACAGGCGATTTGGTGAACAATGTTTGGCCTGAACTTTTGCTCGGCCCGAACCGTTCACCCAACTCTATTTATGTCATAGTAATATTTTTCCATCTTCAAAATGTACAGACATCTATATGCACTTTGCTACATTCAAATTTACTTTACATCAATCCTTTGTTAATAATAGTGAAATGATTTCATGTTAACATGACTGATTCATATTAATTCTTGTGTGCAGTAATGTATATAACCTCCCATCGGTGACACTTGCGCATATTAATTATTTTTGTATATTATTGGCAAGTCATAAAAAATCCTTCCCAATGTTCTCTCCTTTATTCATTATGTGTCTACTTTATTTTTTCTTTTCTGAGTATACATTTTATTCACTTGTAATTCCCAAACAGTGAATTATTGATTCTGTTCTGAGACTACATCATTCTTGTTCTATGCTGCCTTCTTGAACACTTAATAGTATGCTGTTGCATCTGCTTTTTTGATTTAGAATTTGGTTCTACTCCACCCCTTGCTCAGAAATCAGCCAGAGCCATACACTCAAGGATGTATACTTGTGTTTGGTAATTTTGCTTCAAGTATACTCACAACAATCAAAAACATAATAACTGTATTTATCAAACAGGGATAGGATTAGCTACTGCATTTAAAATTCAATGCAGATTGTACCATAAATATAATGGAAATTAGATAATATTATTAAATTGTAGTTTAAGAGGGTAATTACTGTACTTTATTTGTTGGTTCTAGAAAGTACCGTATGTTTATTCAAGTTATACAGTACATATATAATTCCATAAAGGTGCTACACAATGCTAAAAAAAAGCACAAATCTGCCAATAGACACTACCACAGTAATAGGGCGTACACACGGTCGGACTTTGTTCGGACATTCCGACAACAAAATCCTAAGATTTTTTCAGACGGATGTTGGCTCAAACTTGTTTTGTCTACACACGGTCGCATAAAGTTGTCGGAAAATGCGATCGTTCTAAACGCGGTGATGTAAAACACGTACGTCGGGACTATAAACGGGGCAGTGGCCAATAGCTTTCATCTCTTTATTTATTCTGAGCATCCGTGGCACTTTGTCCGTCGGATTTGTGTACACACGATCGGAATTTCTGACAACGGATTTTGTTGTCGGAAAATTTTATCTCCTGCTCTCCAAATTTGTGTGTCGGAAAATCCGATGGAAAATGTCCGATGGAGCCCACACACGGTCGGAATTTCCGACAACACGCTCTGATCGGACATTTTCCACCGGAAAATCTGACCGTGTGTACGGGGCATTATACACATAAAATTCTTGCCTTGCAGTGCCAGGGTCATGTGTTCAATTTCCATGAGCCAAACAAAGATTTGGGGGGCACACCCTAAAAGATGTATCAAAGATGGTGCAGCCATAAGACCATACAAACAGAACAAAATATTACAGCGCACACATGCAAAAAATACATTTACCTCCTGCAAGGCTATTTAAAATACCTGAACATTTTCAAAAAATATGGGGATTTAGTCACACCATACGGCTATAAGGTGCTTAAGCCCACTTACTGCGTCAAAGTACCCCATTATCAGTGGATCCTACGCTATCCATAGACTGGAAATTCCTGCTTCTCTAAACCATGGGAGAAATACACTCCTCTATATGGGAGAACTAAAAGGACTCCTCCTATAACACAGGTGTACACTAATAAGAGGCAATGATGGGGGAGTGGGGTTCTCAAAAACAAAAGGATTTGGTCAGAATCCATACAATAAACACATTGTATAGATTATTAGTGTCCACGTGTGTTATAGGAGGAGTCCTTTTAGTTCTCCCATACAGTATATAGGAGTATATTTCTCCCTTGGTTTAGAGAAGCAGGATCTTCCATTCCATGAATAGCGTAGGACCCACTGATAATAGGGTACTTTGACTCAGTAAGTGGGCTCAAGCACCATATAGTCATATGGTGTAACTAAATGACCATATTTTTTAAAGTGAAAATTGGATTATATGAGAATAAGGTGGTGTGCAGGCCTGCCATCATCCTATAGAATATTTAATAGATTGTATGCAACAAGGTGCATATAGGGGGCGCCCCTTTGGACTTTTTAGGGCAGGGAAAGAAAAGTAAGAAAGGTAATTATGAGTAAATGGCAAACATATGCCAACTTTATTGGTTTACAGAGGTAAAAAATATCTAAAAGGCAAAAATACAATAAACAAAGTGAATATGTTGGAAATGAGTTGATATACGACATACAAAGCATGAATGGATACTGTCACCCAAAGCCATCAAACCCAAGAAACCAACCCAATCCAAGTGGGTATAGTGAGGGTAGGTGGCTGATGTGCACATCCCGACATGTTTCAGAAAAAAACGTAATCAGACTTATATATTCCTTCTTCAGGAGAGTTTAGACAGATGGGTAGAAATATTTCTTGTCTCTAAAACATAAATATATGGATAAGTAATCATATTGCAACAGTGACATAGCAAAGAAAACCTCAGAAAATGGTTTATTCATGCCACTATATAAAGTAACCAGAGTTATAGTACTTACATAATCAGACTCATGTGAGGGGTAAAAGAAATACAAATAAAGGGTCATGTGCTGGCTGCAGGGGTCCACAACTGGCGGGGGAGGTCCATGTGTCAATATGCAAAATCGCCAAAGCGCGTTCACAAGGGACGCCAAGTCTTCCCTGTAGCAAACAGGTAGTCGCCACTGTGGGGAGAGATTGCACCATAAAAGGGGGGGGTGGTATATTAGAGGTAAGCAAGTATGGGAGATCTCACAGAGTGTGCAATAAAAGAGAGACAAGGAAATTGTAACAGGCGTGTAAGGTGAGCAGCCATACCTGTGTATAGCCTACACAGGGCATAGTTCCTACCTTGAGTTAAAGAGTGGACATCTGCTGCTGACAACCCGGTATCGGCTAGTGAATTAACACATGCCATCCGGGTGTGAGCACTGAAATACCTGTATATAGTAGGGTCAGCCAATGGGAGAAGGCAAGCGTGTCAATGCAGCTGTGTGTAAACACAGCTGAGACGAGGCTGGTGTAAGAGTATGTATCAGGTATCAGAGTGTGTGGGGGGAGGTCCACACCCACTAACAGCAACCAATGAGGTGCAAATGAATTCACTAGCTGATACCGGGTTGTCAGCAACAGATGTCCACTCTCTAACTCAAGGTAGGAACTATGCCCTGTGTAGGCTATACACAGGTATGGCTGCTCACCTTACTCGCCTGTTTCAATTTCCTGGTCTCTCTTTTATTGCACATTCTGTGAGATCTCCCATACTTGCTTATCTCTAATATACCCTCCCCCCTTTTTTGGTGCAATCTTTCCCCACAGTGGCGACTACCTGTTTGCTACAGGGAAGATTTGCCGTCCCTTGTGAACGTGCTTTGGCGATTTTGCATATTGACACATGGACCTCCCCCGCCAGTTGTGGACCCCTGCAGCCAGCATGTGACCCTTTATTTGTATGTCTTTTACCCCTCACATGAGTCTGATTATGTAAGTACTATAACTCTGGTTACTTTATATAGTGGCATGAATAAACCATTTTCTGAGGTTTCCTTTGCTATGTCACTGTTGCAATATGATTACTTATCCATATATTTATGTTTTAGAGACAAGAAATATTTCTACCCATCTGTGTAAGCTCTCCTTAAGAAGGAATATATTAGTCCAATTACGTTTTTTTCCGAAACATGTCGGGATGTACAAATCAGCCACCTACCCTCACTATACCCACTTGGATTGGGTTGGTTTCTTGGGTTTGATGGCTTTGGGTGACAGTATCCATTCATGCTTTGTATGTCGTATATCAACTCATTTCCAACATATTCACTTTGTTTATTGTATTTTTGCCTTTTAGATATTTTTTACCTCTGTAAACCAATAAAGTTGGCATATGTTTGCCTTTTACTCATAATTACCTTTCTTACTTTTCTTTCCCTGCCCTAAAAAGTCCAAAGGGGCGCCCCCTATATGCACCTTGTTGCATACAATCTATTAAATATTTTTTAAAGTGTTCAGGTGTTTTAAATAGCCTTGCAGGAGGTAAATGTCATTTTTGCATGTGTGCGCTATAATATTTTGTTCAATTTCCATGAGAGACACTAAATGTACTGGTTTGTATGAATTTGCTTGGGATTTTTATATGTTTCCTTCCACATTAAAAAACATACGTGTAGCTTGATTTGCTTTCACCCAAAACTGTAATGATTGAGAATCTTTTAAAACTTGAAAAGATGGACAATCACTTGAGTCCAAGTGTGGCATTTAAGATGCAGGGAAAGTGGCTATTTGTCCAATCACCATTTTATAACAGCACCAGGACTAAGCAGTTGCTGCTGGTCTCAGCAGCTTTTAATGCAGGAATTGCCAGCTGTCAGTGACAATCAGGATCCATAATTAACCACTTGCCGACCGTGTCACGTACATTTACTGTGGCACAATGGCACCGCTGCGCAAAATCCTTTACCTGTACAGGGCGCACTCTCACTGCCAGGGGGCGCGCGGGCACACCTAGGTTGTGACAATCAGATTTGACCCCGAACCGATCAATCTTCAGGTCCAGGCCAATGATTTATGACCTGGACCTGTTGATCGGTTCTGGCGAATGAAATCCTTCTCCTACCTGTAAGTGTAAACACAGGCAGGGGAAGTTATTTCATCTCCCCTTGTGGAAGTCTTTTTGTTCCAGAGAGAGGAGAGGAGACATCTCACAGTAAGTTGCACCAACACTACACTAACACCAGTACACGTACAGTAGGTACACTTGTCACCCCCCCGATCGCCCCCACTCCCCCAGTTAACCCCTTCACTCCCTGTCACAGTGTCACCCAGTGCAGTGTTCATATTTTTATTTGATCACTGTACTGGTGTCATTGTGACACTAATCAGCATTGGGGCAGTTAGTGGTAGGCCCAGGTAGCTTTAGGGTATCCCCCTAACCCCCCTAATAAAGGTATAACCCCTTGATCACCCCCTGTCACCAGTGATCACTGTATTAGTGTTACAGGTGACGCTAATTATTTACTTATTTTTTATAGCATCAGGATACCCAGCGTATATTACCTAAATAAAGGTTTAACCCCCTGATCACCCAGCGGGTGATATCAGTTAGGTTTTAGCATCAGTCAGGGTCTGCATCACCCCAGGCAGCGTCAGATTAGTGCTAGTAGCGCTAACACCCAATGCGCAAGCACCATACACCTCCCTTAGTAGTATATTTGATCTGATTAGATCTATACTAGCGTCCCCAGTAATTTGAAAAGGGGGGCACAAAGAGGTAACAAACCTTGGGACTTTTAGGGTGTTAAACTCAAAGGATCAAGAATTGTAAGATTGCATACAATTTAAATAATGTTATTTTGATAGAAAGATAAAAAACATGAGAAAGAAAATTACATCCATATCACAAAAAGACATTGAATTTGTAAAGCTTATAACAAGCAAAGCACTACCACTCTCGACATGTTTCACTCGATAGAGTTTCTTCAGGAGATTAATGGTGTGACTTTTGTTGTATACTAAGAATGAAAAAAGCATAAATAAGTTTCTCAAAAACATATTTAAAATACATCAATAAATCACAGAGATACAAATTTAGCATAGAATGGTCTATGCATGGATTACTTGAAATACTAAAGCAAAAAGGACATCAAAAAGGAATTGAAAACACATGAGCACAGAAATGAACCAGGCTTACCAGGACTGCTTCTAATCAATTAGTTGTGTGGATGTAGCAGTAAAATCAATACATATATTGTCCCTACTGTTCCGCTGGGGCACAGTACAATAGGACAGGACAATATTTCTAGAAAGAAATATATGAAACAGAGAATTAATAAAAAGGGTAAAGATTGGCCAGTGCATAAGGTATGTAGAAGTATGTTACCTTGAGCCAAACATAAAAATGAATTACCTTAATGTAGTGAAGAAAATAGAATCAATAAGGGTTAATCTGGTCTTGATAGTAGTCAGAGACTAACAATAATCCCCTCGGTGCCGAAAGTCACAGAAACCAGGGAGTTTTAGACATATACCGGACATCCCAGCACAGAATGGAACTAATTAAGTAGTATGGTGTAAAGTAAATAGGATAACCAAGATAGAAATATTAGAGTTGTAAGATAATAAATGGAGGAGCGTCTTACCGAGTGTATTGAGGGAAGGTTATGGGGAGATTCAGAGGGGATATGCACCCATCCCTGAAGCTGGGATCTCTGGCAGACAGTGGAGGCAAAGTTACTGCCATTAAATAGTGGTTCACCGACTCGGCGGCGTCTGACGTCACGTCGAATCGTGGGCGTGTTCGATAGTGCTGCCGCGCATGTGCCAGAGATCATTGGCGGCGCGCGTCCTATAGACGCACCAGCGTCATGTGGACTGCGTGGCCATTAAGGAAAGTCCTTTGCCCTCATTCTGCTAGTGGTGGGGATGGAGGCAAACCCTGCACAAACAGGGGGGGCAGATGTTGGTGCCCAATGACACAGGGAGGAACAACACTAGAAAGAACTGCGCAGACAGCGGCACAACCTAAAAAAGGGAGCAAACAGACTGGTCACAAGATTGATTGACATGTGAATCAGAAAGTGCCCCGGGCGCCCATACAAACAGTCAATGCGGTGGCCAGCGGGAAATGCACAACAAAGAAGGAAAACTTAGATATATAAATGCTACAATAGATAGTGAATATAGAGCTATATAGCATTGTTAGATAAGGATCGGCAATCACTGGTCTCATCTGGCTAATATGGTAGTATCTAACTTAAAAACAGCTGAAAAGAAAAAAGAAATGAAGGGAGGGGAAAATTAGAAATAAAAGAAAGAGGGAAAAAGGAAAAAAGGGGGGGAAAAAGAGGGGGGGAGAGAACAGGATTGTAATTTTAAAGAAAGGGCTTAAAATCCTCAACGACGCCTTGAGTTTTAAGCCCTTTCTTTAAATTTACAATCCTGTTCCTTCCTCTCCCCCCTCTTTTTTTCCCCCTTTTTTCCCTCTTTCTTTTATTTCTATTTTTTGAGGGCAAAGGACTTTCCTTAATGGCTGCGCAGTCCTCATGATGCTGGTGCGTCTATAGAATGCGTGCTGCCAATGATCTCTGGCGCATGCGCGGCAGCACTATCGAACACGCCCACGATTCGACGGTGACATCAGGCGCCGCCGAGTCAGTGAACCGCTATTTAATGGCAGTAGCTTTGCCTCCACTGTCTACCAGAGATCCCAGATTCAGGAATGGGTGCATATCCCCTCTGGATCTCCCCATAATCTTCCCTCAATACGCTCGGTAAGTCGCTCCTCCATTTATGACTTTACAACTCTGATATTTCTATCTTGGTTATCCTATTACTTTACACCATACTACTTAATTAGGTCTATTCTGTCCTGGGATGTCCGGTATCTCTCTAAAACTCCCTGGTTTCTGTGACTTCCGGCACCGAGGGGATTACTCTTAGTCTCTGACTACTATCAAGACCAGATTAACCCAATATTGATTCTATTTTCTTCACTGCATTAAGGTAATTCATTTTTGTGTTTGGCTCAAGGTAACGTACTTCTACATACCTTATGCACTGGCCAATCTTTATCCTTTTTATTAAGTCACTGTTTCATATATTTCTTTCTAGAAATATTATCCTGTTAGTACTTCTCTGCAAACGTTTAAGGTGCCCCAATGGAATGGTAGGGACGATATATATATTGATTTTACTGCTACATCCACATCACTAATTGATTAGAAGCAGTCCTGGTAAGCCTGGTTCATTTCTGTGCTCATGTGTTTTCAATGCCTTTTTGATGTCCTGTTTGCTTTAGTATTTCAAGTAATCCATGCATAGACCATTCTATGCTAAATTTGTATCTCTGTGATTTATTGATGTATTTTTGAATACATTCTTGAGAAACTTATTTATGCTTTTTCATTCTTAGTATACAACAAAAGTCACACCATTAATCTCCTGAAGAAACTCTATTGAGTGAAGCATGTCGAGAGTGGTAGTGCTTTGCTTGTTATAAGCTTTACATATTCAATGTCTTCCTGTGATATGGATGGAATTTTTCCTTCTCATGTTTTTTATCTTTCTATCAAAATAAAATTAGTTAAATTTTATGCAATCTGACAATTCTTGATCCTTTGACTTTAACACCCTAAAAGTGCCGAGGTTTGTTACTTCTTTGCCCCCCCCTTTTTCAAATTTCGAAGAAAAATTTTCATTAGGATGAGGTGTTTTTCTGTTTGGATGTCTCCATGTTGCCTTTTTCTCAACTTAGCGTCCCCAGTAGTTTAGGGTTCCCAAAAAAGCAGTGTTAGCGGGATCAGCCCAGATACCTGCTAGCACCTGCATTTAGAACTTCCGCCCAGCCCAGCTCACCCAAGTACAGTATCAATCGATCACTGTCACTTACAAAACACTAAACACACAACTGCAGTGTTCGCAGATTCAGGCCTGATCCCTGCGAACGCTAACAGTTTTTTTGGTAGCGTTTGAAGCAGTCGCTGACAGTCAGGTGCTCTTTTTTCCTGTGAGTCTCACTAGTTGTACCAGTAAATTTAGAGGCCAAAATGTCCAATCGAAGGTACACTAGTGAAGAGGCCTACACGTTTCTGAGCATGACAGATGAGAGTGAAGCGGAAGTCACCCATCTGTCAGATTCAGGCTTAGAATACGATCCTGTAGACAGCAGCGGCTCCCTGTCAGATAGCTCTGATGACGGAGTAGTGGTCCCTGCCAAGGTCAGGCATACCCAATCCCGTTCTTCTGCTGTTGTTGAGGTGCAAGAACCGCAGGGCCCTCATATGGAGTAGAGAGCCAGTACTAGTGCTGCTCATCCTTCTGGTAAACTGGCAAGCACCAGCTGCCTAGTACACCCTGGTCATACATCCAGCACTGCAGTAACACTTGGTAAAGTGGCGAGTCCCATAAGTACAGTTTAAGCTGGTGAGGTGGCTAGCACAAGTAGTGTCCTGCTTTCCCCAAGAAGACAAAGACAGGGCTGTCAAGCCCATTGTGCCCTTCCTGCTGCATTTGCCAATCCTAATTGGAAGCCCACTGTTTCTGCAGAACCCGTACTTCCCCCATTCACTGGCCAACCCAGAATTCAGGTGGAAACAGTTGATTTTACATCACTTACTTTATTTTTATTCGCTGTTTTTCACGGAAGATCTCTATAGATCTATTGTGGACCAAAGCAATTTGTATGCTGGTCCGTTCATCGCTGCTCATCCCCAGTTGACCCTTGCCAGAGTTTGGAGACCGATTACTTTACCATATTACCATATTAGTAAATCAGCTCTAATCTGGCCTTCCGGTTTTTGAAGCTCGCCAATGGTTTACATCTTGTGGTGAACCCTCTGTATTCACTCTGGTGAAGTCTTCTCTTGATTATTGACTTTGACACACATACACCTACCCCCTGGAGAGTGTTCTTGATCTGGCCAACTGTTGTGAAGGGTGTTTTCTTCACAAGGGAAAGAATTTTTCAGTCATCAGCCACAGTTGTTTTCTGTGGTCTTACGGGTCTTTTGGTGTTGCTGAGCTCACCGGTGCGATCTTTTTTTTTTAAGGACATTCCAAACAGTTGATTTGGCCACACCTAATGTTTTTGCTATCTCTGTGATGGGCTTGTTTTTTTTTTCAGCCTAATGATGGCTTGCTTCGCTGATAGTAACAGCTCTTTGGATCTCATATTGAGAGTTGACAGCAGCAGATTCCAAATGCAAATAGCACACTTGAAATGAACTCTGGACCTTTTATCTGCTCCTTTTAAATGAGATAATAAGGGAATAACACACACTTGGCCATGGAACAGCTGAGCAGCCAATTGTCCCATTACTTTTGGTCCCTTAAAAAGTGGGAGGCACATATACAAACTGTTGTAATTCCTACACCGTTCACCTGATTTGGATGTAAATACCCTCAAATTAAAGCTGAAAGTCTGCAGTTAAAGCACATCTTTTTTGTTTCATTTCAAATCCATTGTGGTGGTGTATAGAGCCAAAAAAATTAGAATTGTGTTGATGTCCCAATATTTATGGACCTGACTGTATATATAATGTCCAACACAAATACCTCCACTTTGACCTAGAGTATTGGTGGCCAGCTTTCTTGATATGAGGCCTCTTGAATGCGGCCTCCAACATTACCAAAGGGCCACACATAAAATGTAATGATTATCCATTATCAGAGACAGCAAATGCACAACTGGATTTGTTTAAAGACCACGGACCTGATGCAAGAGATAGTCAGAGACTGTGGCCATGATACAATAGGTGGTCCGAGACTGGGAGTTCATTATAAGAGATGGTCAGACACTGTAGACATAATACAAGAGAGGGTAAGAGACATGCTATAGTAGTTGTTGGAGACTGGGGACATGCTTCAAGAGACAGGCACAGAGTGAATACTCAATACATGAGACTTTTAGAAAACTATAACAGGCCTATAGGGAAACATAGATTACTGTTTGTGGGGTCCCAAGGGCCGCCCAAAAAGTTCCAAAGGGCCACATGGGGTCCCCAGGCTGCAGATTGGGCATCAGGGACCTAGAGGATGGTAATGTTGCTAACAGAACTCCAAATTCTAGTTAAAATCCAAACCTGCCTGCTAAATGGAACATGATTATCTAACAGAATGAACATTTACCAGGCATTCATTTAGTTTGAACTAATCACTTCTGAAAAGAAGTTACCAGTCCTTCCTGGGCACAAGACCCATAGGCATACCCTCTTCACCCAATGTCATTTTACCCTAAGAAAGGACTTAAATCTGCTAAGCCTTTGCATATCTGTGGTCATCCGTAAAAACAATTGAGGTTAAAACACCCTGAACAAATGATCCAGCCTATTATTTACATTTAGAAGCATATGGGTATAGTTTTAGTTTACGTTAGGTAATTCTAAATGGAATTAATCTACTTTGTTATCATGACTGTGTTTGTGTTTCATCATGGAGATGTTTGCATAGAAGATAATTGAACTTATGCTTCCCTTGCAAATTACCCTCTAAACTAATGAGATGTCATGGTGACAAATAAAGCTGGCACATTTTACCATACATTTTTCACGCTAATCTAGAAAAATGACAATGGCACACAAGTCATTACTACATTTTCTTGACTACGTGTGTATATAAAGAAATCATTCTATGGGTATACTTTTTGATTTGTTTGAAGATGTTCATTGCCATGATGATGAGGTTGGGCATAGTGCTGGGGAATGATAATTGCTATGTGACCATAATAAATATCAAGAGTTTTTCTATTGTGAAATTTTAATTTAGAAGTATTATTGCATGACTAAAAAGTGGAAAAGAAGGCTGTATTAGCCTATAAGGGGATAGGGGAAAAAGAAGAGAAATATTCCTTTTTCCCCAGGGACTTATCTACAGAGGATGCGTTAAGCCCCCTCAAGCCCACGTGCCGTGTTCATGTCTCCAAAAAAACTGCTGTAATGGGAATCGCTCCCTTAGGACAATTTAATTGTGCTTTTACCAGGGATTAGGTCATCAGAACTTGGTGTTTATCTCCATTTATAGAATTTGCACTGGCTGTGAGACTTTCATGTTCTAGGTCAGGATTCACATTTGGTTCTACTGAAGGGCCTCTTCAAATACTTTATATTCCCCTGTGGTCACTCTATGACAGTGAGGTCCCACCTTTATAAGAACCCCCCATTTTTAAGTTGGCAGAAGCTCTATTCTATGCGGGCATTTACGCTACACGGGTGTACTACAGCTTGAGTTCACTACAATCATTGCCTTTAAACACTCCTGAAGAAGCTCACATTTGAGCGAAACATGTCGAGCAAGCGGCAGATTGTCATGGCACCTTTAAGTAGTTGCTTTATGTAGCACTGTACAAAGTGAATGAATTTAAGTTAAATTGTTCATGTTTAAGCATTTTTAGAATTATGTCTCATTCTTTCTATGTGAGGCACAGATGTTTTTATTCTTTATCAAATAAAAATAATAATTTTTTATAATTGGTACGGAATTTATTGTCTAAATTGTTGAGTTAAGAAGCACCTTAAAAGTCCCTGGGGAAAAAGGAATATTTCTCTTCTTTTTCCCCTATCCCCTTATAGGCTAATACAGCCTTCTTTTCCACTTTATAGTCAAATACGGGATGTGGTGCGGTCAGTTGACTATCTTTGTCCTTCCTAAATTCTATTGCATGACTAACATTTATATTGGTACATCTTGGTATATTGTTGGTTTGTTGTTGTTTGTTTTTGGCAATAAATTACTCAATTCATTCATCAATAATTGGTCAGGATTCACAAACACCATTATGCCGAACAGTGTTCATTATACCATATTGTATGTTAACAACTTGAAGCCCACCTCCATGCTATTTTTTAATGTCCATAGCAGATAGGCATTAAAAAGCAATCACTTTTCACTGCAAGATGCCCAATGTCATTCAGTCTGAAAGACTGAGAACTTACTGTAAGTGCAGTGCATCATGGACCTTCCCTCTGAGAGTGGTGTGATGACACAGAGAGCTGTGCTGGTGTGAACACATCAGCACTGCTTTTTGCATCATGAGACACAGTAAGGAGAAGAGACAAGAAGAAAGAGGACAAGGTGTTATCACATGACCAGCCTGAATACCTCTGGAAAGCGTGAGAACATGAAAAAAACTTACAGTATAAAATTAATATATATAAAATTTATATAATAAAATTATTCCTAGGGGCCTGTGGAGGGGGGCGGTCTGGACCCTGAAGTTAGGCTTTAAAGGAAACCTGTACAGAGAAAATATTGAGGCTGCTATTGGTGTCTCCTTTTTCTGAAAATGCTTGTTACCTGGCTGTCACACTGATCTAATGTTGTGAGTATTTTCAGATGCACTGACCTTGAATAAGTATGCAAATCTGAAGCGACTTCTGTATGAGTGACATGCTTGTTCTGGTAGACTGTTAGGCAACTCATATTTTTATAAGGAAGTCTGTTATAACAGCCTCGGTATTCCCTTGGCACAGGTTTCCTTTAATTGCTTTAAAGGCATTATACTGTATAAGCCTTCATATCTGTGTTTTCACCCCTAAAGATGTGCATTGATCATGTAGTTTCATTATGTAATTTGTTTGTCTGTATGCACAGACTATAGTACAGTACATCTTCACAATCCTTTGTCAGAATTTTTCAGTTGGCATTCAAATATGAGGTATGTGGCATGGCTCTGAACTGGGTCATGCATTGTGTCTGTCTGTAGTCTAAGAACGTACACTCCCTGTGAAGAAATTACATATCCCACAATCACTAGTAATTAGATCTGAAACAGGCACAAATAGGCATAGCAGTAAAGGGAAGATATGTGTTTTCTTCATATTACACTCCCACATATGTTATGCAACACAGAGAAATGGCAGGGCATAGATTGGATGCTGTGTCAACCGGAAAAAAAAGTTTATTGACCATTTGGTGTATGGGGAGAAGCTAGGTCAATGAATACATGGACATAGGGGAATCTGTTGATCAGGACACTACAAACTTCAGCAGCAACATGTGAGCCCATCATTACAAGGTAAGGCAAACAAACAGAAGAGGGGATGTAGCTGCACTAATACCTAGTTAAAACAACAAAAACATATCAAAGTGTACAATGCCTTTAAGTTTGCCTCCACTGATTACAAATGGCATTGACATTTGTTTCTCAGACAAAGAAAACCAAGTTTAAAATCTATTTTCAGTCTCACTTGATGACCCACGGGTAGGGATTTGTTTATATGGTTACTTTTAGTTATGATTTGCTATGTCATTATAGTATTTAAATTGTACTTTAACATCATCTTGTAATGTCATTTTTCGCATCCTTTGCAATACAATTTATTATTAAGTGGTTGTAAAGGATTTTTTAAAATGTCTATACTTACTTGCGCTGTGTAATAGAATTGCATAGAGTGGCCCCGATCCTCCTCTTCTTGGGATCTCGCAGGCGCTCCTGGCTCCTCTTCTTTTGCTGGTGCCCCCAATAGGAAGCCGATTCCCATGAGGGCATTCATGCAGGCTTGGTCCCGCCCCCCGATCCCTCATCAATGGAGTTGATTGACAGGAGCGAGAGCCAATGGCTTCTGCTGCTATCGATCTGCCCAGGGAGGAGGGACAAAGCCAGGAGAGCCGTAGCTTTCATGCACAGTGTTGGATCATGATGGGGCTTAAGTAGGTATTAGGGGGGTGAGGGGGAGTCTGTGACACAGAAGGTTTTTTTACCCTAATGCATACGATGCATTAGAGTAAAAAAAACTTGAGGTTTTAGAACCACTTCAATTTACACTCATATTTATGCTCATATTTCTTTTATTTCTGTACAGGATGAGTTTCATAGTCAAAAGTGTGCACCTAAAAGAAAGAAGAACAACCAATTATGTCATGCCTGGACAACAAGAATTATGACTATTTCCAATACTTCAATATTAAGCTCTGAATTCAACATAATTTACGTAATAGTACATAGAATGGCCAGGGTTAACAACCAATGCAAAGTCCTTAAAAGGTAACTCCACTTACCTATTAAAGCGGGGGTCCACCTATCTATCGTTTTTTTATTTTTTTAGTTCATTCACAAACTTTTCTTCTCAGCATTACATACTCCCATATTGTGTGTAATATGTCCGCCTGTGGCAGATTTCGTCGGAAAGAATAACTTATATTATTCACTGCAGGCGGTTTCCATCTTCATTGTGGACATTTGAAGCCAACAAGCATTTATTTCCTGGATGTGGTGAATGCTGTGCTCCCAGCATTCACTGCTCGTTCCCGCACATGCTCAGTGGCATCCTGGGAAGCCTGAGACTAGCTCCCAGGAGTCTGGGAGAGGCTAGAAACATGCCTACTCCCACGGGAGGAGAACCAGGAAGTGCAAAGAAGAATAGAAAAATAAAAGGTAATTACGGCGATTTAAATTTTTTTAAACAGCATGTCAGCATCTAGGCAAGGAAGAGAATACATACAGATATTGTTCAAAATTTGGGTGGAACCCCGCTTTAAGGAAAAGGTAAAATAGGCAAAAAAATAGCAAGTACATTTTTTCTTGAACAAATATCTCTATTGAAAATAAAAAGATTTTATCTTTTGATATATTTTAAGACAGATTAAAGCATTTGTTACCCCAGCTTTTCATATTCCTGATATGTGCCTGCTATATCATGCACTTGTATGGAAAAGTATCCTATTCTCTTTGCATTACTTCCTTTGTGTGAAATCCCCGGTATTCCTGGCAGTCCCTCTGCTTTCCTATTAAAAATTGACCATATTAAGCAGGAGAGCACATCTTGGTCAGTTCTTTAGCTGTGCTGGGAACTCAGCCTGCTCTCCTCCAATGATCAGACTTGTCCTGACACCCGACACCCCCCCTTCTCTGCATGGCCTTTTACTGGGAAGCTCAGTGTACTGTTGTTATACAGCTGAGAACAGAGGGAATGTGATCACATATAAAAAAGGTATATATATATATATATATATATATATATATATATATATATATATATTTTTTTCATAGGGCTGATGAGTGTTTTGGTCCATCTGTCACCCTGTCCAGCTGGGCACACAGTTCTCATTCACCCTCAGGCAGAAAACCAGTCTAGAACTTTGTTTTGTATTTTTATTGAGGGGAATACACTTGGATGGGATATTCATGAGATGCCCAAACTGATTGCAGAAAAATATACATGGGACTGACTATATACACCTCCGGTATACACAACTCCAATCTATCTCTCCTCAATACCTCCATCACATCACTAACTTGCACTTCCCGGACCAGCTAGCACTGATTTGTAGGCCTGATACTGGCTTAGGCCTAAGGTGAATGCAGGGACGGTGCAGGGACCGTGAGCCCATTTAGTGTAGCAAAATTGAAGATAGTCCTAGCTGTCCACGTGGCTACTGAGCCTAGTACCACATCTTCATAGCTGCAGCTGCCTCTCTCCACTGCCCGTGAAACCACAGTTCCCTCCACTGGCTCTGCACCCATCTCAGACTGCACTCTCCCAGTCCTCTCAGCTGTGCCTCCCAGATCTCCCAACTGTGTGACACTCACCAGCCCTCTTGGCTGTGACCTGTTGTTTCTCTCCTGGAGACATTGCCTGGCAGTGCTTTCCCACTGTCCTCTTTTGCTCCTGTGCCACCTGTCAAGGACACCTCCACGTGTCTTGAGAAGGGTCCTGTCTGCACCCGAGCCCCAGGTCCAAGGTTAACCCCCCCAGACTGGGAAGCTCCCTCAAAGGCCCAGACAGCCTAGCACTTCATCTCCTGCTTCCACCCAAACAACTCCTCCCCCAGCTGGGCTAATCCTGGGTATTTAAGGAGGACTGCCCCCTGCCAATCGAGATTGGGGATTGGTCAGGGCTCCTCAGAACACCCCAAACTGCTCCACCTCCCCTCTCTACCTCCCATAACAGAAAACACCTGAACATTCTAGAAAGAAGTGGGAGGTCTTGCTGATGCTGCCTGTGAGTCACCAAGCTCTCCTCTAAATCACTCCCAACCTGGATCAAAACACACCCAGGCTTGACTACTAGCCAAGCCTGGAAATTGACCTACTCTCACAAAAAACTATCCTTCTAGCACACTACAGGGTGCTACATTTATATACATCTATACACAAATGTTTTGCTTTTCATTTCTATTTTAAACTGAATGGGTTGTTTTAGAAGGTGATTGTTTACAATCGAAAGACAAAACCAGTGAAACTTCCCAGCTCAACTCAACAACCAGTCTGCTTAGCAACCAAAATAACCTGTCAAACAGTTTGCTTTAAAAACAGGGGTTTAGTTAGCACACATTTGCAAGGCCACTTCACGGCACCCTGTATATTGCATGCAGTCCTAAGACTACTAAATTTATGAGTGTCTGCACAGTGGAAGCACATGCAATCTAATGGATAGATAGCACATGGAAGGGCAAATGCATGAAAGATGAAACCAGAGATAATTCCTAGCTCAACTCACCAACCAGTCTGCTTTCCAACCAAATTAACCTGTTTAACAGTCTGCATTAAAAACAGGGGTTAAAAAGACAGACTGATTGGTGAGTTGAGCTCGGAACTTTCTTTGGTTTTGTCTTTCATGCGTTTGCCCCTCCATGTGCTCCTTGCTGTGAAGGCCAATTATAGGTGGGGGAAGGGGCCATATCTTTGTATCTTTGTTACTGGTGTAAATGGTCAGGGGACACACTGGGCACCTTTGCTGCCAATGTGCTATGTTCTGGGTATCCAGTGAGCTACCTCCAGGCCCACCTGCCCCTTATCTATCCATTAGAATGCATGTGCTTCCACTGTGGAGATACTCATAAATTTAGTAGTGTTAGGACTGCAAGCAATACACAGGGTGCTGTGAAGAGGCCTTGCAGCTTATGCATGCGTTTGCAAATGTGTGCTAACTAAACCCCTGTTTTTAACACAGACTGTTGGACAGGTTAATTAGGTTGGTAAGCAGACTAGTCAGTGCATTGAGCTGGGAATTTTCTCCAGTTTTGTTTGCCCTTCCATGTGCTCCTTGCTGTGAAGGCCAGTTATAGGTGGGGGCAGGGGCCATCTCTTTGTTACGATCGTTTTTGATTTGATTGTAGCCGTATTAGTGCAATTGTGACAGAGAAAATTAAGTACTGTCCGTGATACTTTTTTTATTTGCACTAACATACAATTTTTCAGGACAAGCTTTCGGGGTATGTCCCCTTCTTCAAGGTCCAAGCAGTACTGATTCACAAATTTTTAAGCAGAATGTTAAAGAAGAAGAAAAAAAAAAGAAAAAAAAAAGAAAACCAAACACATACAAATCAATGGTAATAAAGATAGCAGCAGAGTTAGTGAGATAAGACAGAGGGAGAGCTGGGGGGAATGCAGGGGGGGATACTAGTCACAGAGCAGTCTTAAAACTTTAGCATAATGTGTAAGGAAACCAATATCTAAATTCAGGCCATTATTCTTTGTGTCAAAAAGAAGTATCATTCTTAGTTCAAACGTTTTCCTTTCCTGGATAGTTCTGAAATTCCCTTTAAGAACTAAGACATTGAGGTCTTCTATAGTGTGGTCCGATTGTGAGAAATGATGTCCCACAGGTGTGCATAAACTGTCTTCTTTATGTTCTTTGATGGTATGTCTGTGCAAATTCATCCTCGCTTGCAACTTCTGTCCTGTTTCACCAACATAAGATCCTTTGCTGCACCTTTTGCATTGGATGAGGTACACAACATTACTTGAGGTACAGCTGTAAGATCCCATGATATTAAAGGTCCCATTTGTGTGTGTAACACTTTTGGATAGATTTATCTGGTTGCATAGTTTGCAGCGTTTTTTATTGCAGGGTTTGCTACCATTATTTGTGACTTCATAATCAGAGTGAAGTTTCCTGCTGATTAGTTTGTGTCTGAGGTTGGGTGGTTGTCTGAAAGCCAATAATAGGGGTTGTTGGAATATTCCTTTCAGAGTTTCATCCTCTGTTATAATGGATTGTAAATCTTTGATTATCTTTTTGATCCCTTCAAGTGCTGGGTTGTATGTGGTGACTAGAGGTACTCGGTTATTTGTTTTTTTCTCTGTGTATTGGAGGAAATTTTCTCTTCGGGTTTTCAAGGCTGTGTTTATGCTGTTGTTGATGGTTTTGTCTTTGTAACCTTTCTTATGGAAGGAGTCTGCCAGTGTTCTGAGATGTTTATCTCTGTCTTCTGGGTCTGAACAAATTCGGTGGTATCTGATGGCCTGGCTGTGTATGATGGCCCGATTGGTGTGTTGGGGGTGAAGACTGGAACTATGAAGATAGCTGCATCGGTCAGTCGGTTTTCTGTATATCGACGTGTGTAGCTTGTCATCCCTGATGTATACTGTAGTGTCCAGGAAGTTGACATGTGTGTTCGAATAGTCCATTTTTAGTTTGATAGATGGGTGAAAAGTGTTGATCAATGAGAAGAATTGGTTTAGATTTTCTTCACCTTCAGTCCATATCATGAATATATCATCAATATAGCGATAATATCTGTATGGCTTTTGTTGTATGCTGTTCAGAAATTTGTCCTCCAGGTCAGCCATAAATAAATTTGCATATTGGGGTGCCATTTTGCTTCCCATAGCAGTACCCATACACTGGAGATAGATGTCATTATTGAAAGTGAAGTAGTTGTGTGTAAGAATGAATTCAATGAGCCGTGTCACATCCTCAGCAGTGTATTTGTGGTCTGGTGAGGATGATAAGAATCTGTGACATGCCGCCAACCCATCCTTGTGAGGGATGTTACTGTACAGAGATTCTACATCCATAGTGACTAGAAGTGTATTAGGTGGTAATTGTTGTATATTGTTAAGTTTGTTCAGAAAATCAGTGGTGTCTTGCAGGAAACTTGCAGTGTTCATGACTAAAGGTTTTAACATGTTTTCTACAAGGCCTGAGATATGTTCGGTAAGTGTATTCATACCTGTTATAATGGGTCTGCCTGGATTTCCTGGCTTGTGGATCTTGGGCAGCATGTAGAAGTCTCCAATTTCTGGATTATCCGGAATCGCATTGATGAGTTCTGAATGTAGGTGGCTTGGTATTGTCGCAATGAGACCTTTTAATTGCTGAGTAAAATCCTGGGTCGGATTATAATCCAGTTTTTTGTAGTAAGTAGTAATTGCCAGCTGCCTCTGGCCCTCTTGTATATATTTGTCTGTATCCATCACAACGACTGCTCCCCCTTTATCTGCTGGTTTGATGGTTATGGCCTGATTATTGTGCATCGTTAGGATCATTTACAATCACTTTAACTCAGCAAAAGACAGCTCCAGTACACTGGTCTCATCTATTGGCTTGCATTAGTTATTTACTACAGTGTTGTGACCCTACGTAAGACATGACCAATTCTTCTAAAAGAATGTTTGATAATCATTGCTCTGTTACCCTACACTAGCTTGCAAATGCAGCAGTACTTCTGCTCTGACCTTCATGTGTGTTGCATAAATCTGCCATAAGGTCTGAGCTGCCCCTTCAAAGCATAGACAGCACCACCAAAGCTCCATCAATTAAAGATACCACCTGCTGGAAGGTCTTGCAGCAGTATACTGCACACTGAAAAAAAAAGTAAACATTTTTACTGTATTTATACTGTATGCCTGATCTACCGGAAAAAAAAATAGATAGCATGGCAAACATCTCACAAAATTGTAGTATTTTCAAAATGGTATACTACTTCAATTGAAAAATGAGAATGAGAAAGGTCTTTGTTCCCATTGAAAGTCAAGCTGTTCCCTATTATTCTGTGGTTTGTGAAAACAATTTTGCAGCCTGGAAAATCTTACTGTCAAATTTACCTTTTGGTCTTAAGTTTTTATCACATAGCATTATTCAAATGCTTACAAGTGAACAGATGTGTTTTCACTGTACATCTGCAGTATAATTATTCTCAATTTATGTGCTTCCAGAAATTATGAAGCACTTGCTTTCTTGACCAAAATTATTGCTGTGTTTGCCATTAAAAAACGACCCCTAACACAAAGAAGCACCGTCCTCCGTAATATTAATCTTTATTATCGCGGTTTCTTTGCAAACGACAAATAGTGAAGATATTTTACATTTCCCAGGAAGATAAGGCTGTGAACATCAAACTCTATTATCTTACAATTTTTATTGAATTGTTTTTTCATTGCCTTCATTCCAATTTGATTTGTAAGATGAATTGCATAATTCCCATTGTTATTTATGAATGTTTTTCAGGGACCAGATTTGTATCAGCAAAGCGACCAGAAATCAAGCAGAAGCCTGAGATTACATTTTATAGCAGCTTCCTCAAGCCTCCCTGCTATGTGAAATCCGCTGGTCTAAAAAAGACCATGTCTGTGTGAGCTATCTGCATTTATTTAAATCTTATCATTCTCTTAGTGCAAGGACAATCAATGTAAATGTGTTTTACATCATGGTGCCATAATTACATTTGACAGTTATTTCTCAATCCAGTGGGATGATCCAGAAATCTCCCATTTACACATTAAAATACTTCTTTCTTTTTACTGTCTATATTGTATTTTATTTTATTTTTTTGTGCAGAGATACAGTTATCAACATTATGATACAAAAATGTAATCAGTGGCTTTTGCAGTGAAAGCCATGACATCTAGATCTACTACTTTTAGCGAAAAAGAAACAGCAGGCCTTGTAACCTTCATTGGATTACTGGACTCAATGATGGTCTACTATATGTAGCTAATACTATATAGTATAGCATGGTATAGTATAGAAAGTATAGTATGTTACGTCTCCCAAATGTGTGAAACATACAACACATGTAATGAGTATAATCAGTTAGCACAACCCTATTTGTCAATTAAAACATGCAGATGGCTACATTTCTCATTATACTTACAATGAAAGTTTCAAAAAAGCCACATGTCCATACAGTTCCACCAAAAAGACAAAAAAAAAATCAACAACCTGTATACTCATAGCCCAAACTCACAATAGATCCAGATTGCATTTTAGAACAACATTCCTTTCACTTTCGCAGATCAGTTCATTAATAACAACCAACTCATCACTAACATTCCAATGAATGAACAATTTGCTTTTGGTCAACCATTTAATGTGACCTTTTTCAGTGCTAACTGTTGATGATCATTAGCTGTGTGATCTTTCATGTTTATGTTTAAATATAAGTATCTAATAAAAATAAATACAATTCAGTGACATCATTAAAATCCCATACTGCAAGAGATACTGTATATTTTTTATTGGATTGATTGATTGATTTGGGGTATGGGTATTGATTATTTTGATAATTTTTTTTTTTTGAGATTGTTACAAAAGAAAGAGATCGCTGCCTTGTGCAGTGAAAATGTAATCCTAGTTTATTGATTATATGTAGTCCTCTTGCTCACTGCAGCTTGAAAAAGCTCAATACAGCTCTTTTTGTTTTTACTGAGATAAAATACAGTACATTCATTGTAATATGCCTATACACACAGGTGCGTCAACAAGCGCCGTATATTCTTCAGTAAAAAAAAAATTATAGAAAAATCAGCATTTCTGGTCAGTAAATTACTCCTATATGCACACAAATGCGCGTAAGTGTGTGTAAATACAAATGTGCGCTAATGGGTGTTATATACAATCTGCGGAAAAAGAATGTGAGAATATGTTTGTGTGAAAATACGTGCAATTGCATGTATTTGCACGAAAATGCACGCAAAAACTTTAAAAAAAGTCTGAAAAGTAGATGCTCAAACAGGAGTATCGTGTGCAAGAGGCCACATGTGACACTTTAACAGCAAATAAACCATAACCACAAGTCCTGTAGCCTGATTGAAACCATATAGAATTTTCACAGAATGTTCCTAAATGAATACCCAGTGGTATTCATTCAGGAACCCCCCCCCCCCGAATAGGACAGCATCTCCTTAAATCAGCAAGGAAGTGGTCTTTTTTTTTTTTAATCAAAATAACATTTATTAACAACTTTCAACAGTTCAATAACCAATGCACATTCCGAAGCATTACATTTATACAATACCTTCACAGAATACAAAGTAATATAATGTTCTTGTACGTAGTAGGGATGAGCTTTGAGTTCGCGTTGAACCCATGTTCGACTCGAACATCGCATGCAAAAATAACAAGGAAAAAGAGATTCCCCAAAGAAAGGCTAAAACCCAAACACAATCTGTCAGAAAACAATAAATTTATTAGGCTATAAACACCACACAAAAATACAAAATTGGCAATTATGGGCAAATCAGGGAGGATATCAAATGACTAATTAAAATTGATAACGTTATCATTAAAAACAGCGGAGCCGCGGCCAAGCATACCCCATACACACACCAATCACAGCAGCAGATTCTAACTAGATCGGCTAGTAATTGGATAATGTAAGACCTCAGATAAGTCCAAGTACGGGCGGTGTGGCGGTGTGGGGGTGGGGTGGATGAATGTAGATTTGATTTGGTAATATTGCAGGGAGGTTCAGTGATTTGAACACAATAGAAAATTTAGTACCAGTCCGGGAGCTGAACAATGGTATATATAGGCTGACCGCAATGACCGGTAAAACCTATTAATGGTAGTGATAACTCAGGACTTTCAAGCAAAACAGTTCATACGGACAGCAAGCAATAGGGGGAGCATGTACGGCAAGGCTGCACTGATATCATAAATTGGAGTGATACATCTCTCACCAGGTAAATCAGCAGCTCACAGAATCGCAGGCTCTACCCCGAGTGGTCACTTGTAGACAAAGACTATTGCGTTTGCTTGTGCCGTCAGGTGGAGAAAGTCCCACTGTGTTAGTGCCTTCTATCAGATGGTATAAGCCGGTCGTCAGCTGTTGGTTCCCGGTAAAGCATTCAAACGCCCTGTGCTCGCGGCTCCGAGATGACGTGCTGACGTCACGTGCTGACGCGTTTCACCAGCCAATCACCGCTGGTTTCCTCAGAGCAAAGGAGGGGTCCGTGGGGGAGGGTTAAATAGACTAACCAATATAGGGTGTAATTACATCAAGTGTCCACCAGATGTCGCACACAGTCACCACTCATCACAGACATTTCAGCAAAAGCAAAAAACTCGCAGATGGCTTCACAAACATGACTGCAATCATTTAATCAAAAAACATGCACATTAAACTATGATATATCGTGATACAAGAGATCCTTTGATGGTGGTGGGTATGTACATTTACATGGAGACCAAGTGAAGCGAAAAACAAGAAATAAAGACAAAAACACAGGTAAAGCATAACGAATTAAAGCACCAGTATAGCGCTAGAAAGTCGCTTAGAGACAAAAAACAGGAAAAGGTACTAATATAGATGGTTACTACAGGGGAGGTCAATTAAATCATTTCTCCAAAAAGGACTGGAGGCTACATTCGGTATTTAACCCATTGGGGGCCATCGCCTCCAAATAATAGGTCCACATCTTTTCCTTCTGAAGGAGAATGGTGTCGAAATCGCCACGTCTTGTAGGTAAATTCAATCTATATATGCCTTTTACTATTAGACCCTTGGGGTCCCAGGTTATGGAATTTGGCAAAGTGTAGTGAAATGGGGCGTTCATCATTCAGTTTTTTAATACCAGCAATATGTTCCCGAATCCTAACCCTTAGAGCTCTTTTGGTTTTGCCCACATAGGTTTTTATATCCGGGCTAAAATCACTTTTTCCTCTCGAACATCGCATGTTCGACCGTTCGTCGAATTTTGAACATTATGGGCCATTCGCGTCAAATTCGAGTGACGCATCACGGCCCATAATTCACTGCGGCATCGCAGTGCATTGCTGGCTGATAATTGGCCAAGCATGTAGTATGACTCGCATGCTTTGGCGAATCTTTGGCCAATCACAGCGCGGTAAGAACGGAGAGCCATAATTGGCCAAAGCCAGGGTGGTTTTGGCCAATTATGGCTCAGGGGGCTTAGTACACGCCCCACACTATATAAGGCCGCCTGCGTGGCGGCCTTGTGTAGTGTGTTGCGGCAGCAGCGGAGAGATAGACAGAGAGACAGTGTCATTTGATTTAAGTTAGGTAGAGTAGGCAGGCGAGTCAGTTAGCTGCACTAACAGTGTATTGTGTATATATATATATCCTAGGTGTTGTGTATATATATATATATATATATATATATATATATATATATATATATATATATATATATATATATATACACTGTATTCACTTTAGCTAGATCCGTTCCTGTTATTCTCTTCCTACTGACAGGCAGGCAGGTGTTTTTACAGTATTTACAGCTACCTGAAGAAAATTGCTGGTGATCGTCTGATCCTATTAGTCCTATTAGCTACAGTATTTACAGTTAGTGTAGTGCGTCCTCTGGACAGTGTGCATCTAAAGCTACCTGAAGAAAATTGGTGGTGTTCTTCTGATCCTATTAGTACCACAGGCAGCTGCAGTATTTACAAGTTAGTGTAGTGCGTCCTCTGCACAGCGTGCACCTAAAGCTACCTGAAGAAAATTGGTGGTGTTCTTCTGATCCTATTAGTACCGCGGGCAGCTGCAGTATTTACAGTTACTGTACTGCGTCCTCTGCACAGTGTGCACCTAAAGCTACCCTAAGACAATTGCTGTTGTTCTGCTCCTATTAATACCACAAGCAGGCAGCTACAGTATTTACAGTTAGTGTACTGTGTCCTCTGCACAGTGTGCACCTAAAGCTACCTGAAGAAAATTGGTGGTGTTCTTCTGATCCTATTAGTACCACAGGCAGGCAGTTGATTCTGCTAGCTGCAGTATCAGTATATATATATATATACATCCCAGCTTTGTGCAGCTACATCTCACTGCAGGCCATTAGTATGTCTGGAAGGCCAACAAGGAGAGGCAGACAGTCACAAGCCAATAAAAGAGGGCAAGCAGGCTCTGTGTCTAGAGGCAACAGTGCTGATCGTGGAGACGGTGCATCCTCATCAGCAGCTGGCCGTGTTGAGCCGCAACATGTGGAAGACTTGGTAGAGTGGATGACCAAGCTGTCTTCGTCCTCCTCATCCTCTCTCACCCAGGCCCAGGGTACTTTGTCTGGCAAAGCAGCTGCCAACGTGGCCTCTTCCCTCAGCTCAATTACATCAGTCACTCCTTCCCTAGCCCCACCATGTCCTCCTGAGGAGTCCCCCGAACTGTTTGACCACAGTGTTGGGTACATGCCCCAGGAGAATGCCCAGTGTTTTGAAGGCTCCGATGATGGTACCCAGCTAGAGGAAGGCAGTAACGTGAGCCCAGACAGAGGGGGTGCCCAAGAAGGACAGCAATCTGGCAGTCATGTTCCTCCAGCTGCAGCATACTGCCAGCTTTGCTTCAGTGATGAGGAGGGAGGGGATGATGAGGTCACTGACTCCACGTGGGTGCCTGATAGGAGAGAGGAGGCGGAGGAGGCACATCTCCAACGAGACAGGATGCCCTCCAGGGGCCAGCTTAAGGGCAGCACACCGACTGCATCACACCGCAGAGCTCCGCATGTGCAGGGCGCTGCTGTCTCTACACGTTATTCCAAACGTTTTTTGGTGTGGGCCTTTTTTGAGACGAGTGCATCAGATCCCACCACTGCTATTTGCATCATATTTCTCAAGCGTATCTCGCGTGGCCAAAACATCACCCACTTGGGCACCACATGCTTGACCAGACATATGTCGACCTGCCATGCAGTTCGTTGGCACGAGTACCTAAAAAATCCACAGCAAAGAACAAAGCGGACGTCTCCTTGCTCCTCATCAGCTGGGATCTCCAAACCCGCTATATTTTCAGTCCTCTCTGAAACCTGCACTGAGAGGGATGAAGGTGTAGAATAAGGTGTGTCACAGCCAAGTACTTGCGGGCAATCTGCTATCGGTACACCGACGTCAGATTGTACCAGGCAAATTTCCCTGCCCCAGCTGCTGCACCGCCAAAAGAAGTTCGCTCCTAGCCATCCACATGCCCAGCGGTTGAATGCTAGCTTGGCTAAATTGCTAGCACTTCAACTGCTGCCTTTTCAGTTGGTAGACTCTGCCCCCTTCCGTGAGTTTGTGGAATGTGCTGTTCTTCAGTGTCAGGTTTACAAACGCCACTTTTTCTCACGGAAGGTGATTTTGGCTTTCTACCAGCATGTGGAAGGCAATGTCTTGGCCTTGCTGGACATGGGGGTCAGCGGTAAGGTGCATATTACCGCTGACTCATGGTCCAGCAGGCATGTACAGGGACTTTACCTATCTTTCACCGCGCACTGGGTGACTCTTCTGACAGCTGGGAAGGATGCAGGACAGGGTGCAGTAGTGTTGGAGGTTGTTCCACCACCATGCCTCCAAAATTCTACTAGTGGTGACTCTGCTACACCTCTCTCCTCCACCCCCTCCTCTTCTTCTTCCTCCATGGCCTCTTCCTGTGCTGATTTGTCTTCGGAACCAGCAGTGCTCCGTAGGAGTTCAAGGGGCTATGCAAGCACGCAGGCAAAAAGATGTCGTGCGGTGCTTGAGCAGGTGTGCTTGGGGGACAAGAGCCACACTGGGGCAGAGATTCTGTCAGCTCTGCAGGGGCAGGTTCAGAGGTGGTTGATGCCACGCCAGCTTAAGGCAGGTATGGTGGTTTGTGACAATGGCACCAACCTCCTCTCCCCCCTCCGACAGGGACAACTGACCCATGTGCCCTGTTTGGCTCACGTCCTTAACTTGGTGGTGTAGCGGTTCTTGGGCAGGTACCAGGACTTACAAGATGTCCTGAGGCAGGCCAGGAAAGTCTATGTGCATATCCACAGGCCATATAATACCAGTGCTCGGCTGGCTGACCTCCAAAAGGAATTTAACCTGCCCAAGAGCCGCCTAATCTGTGACATGCCCACCAGGTGGAACTCAAGGTTGGCCATGCTGCAACAGCAGCACACGCAGCAGATGGCTATCAATGAGTACCTATGTGACTATGGCACCAGGACAGGGTCAGGGGAGCTTGTTTTTTTCCCCACGCCAGTGGGCTATGATCATGGATGCATGCACTGTCCTGTCACCATTTGAGGAGGCCACGAGGATGGTGAGCAGTGACAGTGCATGCATCAGTGACACTGTTCCTCTTGTCCACCTGTTGGAGCACACGCTGCGTGGAATAATGGACAGGGCACTTGAGGCAGAACAGAGGGAGAAGGGGAGGACTTCCTTACCTCTCAAGGCCCACTTTATCCAGACAGTGTTCCTGCATGCCCGCCGATCACACAGGAAGAGCATGAGGAGGAGGAGGATTGTGTCAGCATGGAGGTTGAGCCTGGCACTCAGCATCAGCAGCAGTCTTCAAGAGATCATTTACAGTCTGAAGAAACCCATGGACTTGTACATGGCTGGGAGGAGGTGGCTGCGAATCATGTCGTCCTTAGTGACCCAGAGGACCGAATGCCTCAGCAAACCTACGCTGCATGGCCACCCTGATCCTGCAAAGAATGCAGAAGGATCCTCGTATTCGTGGTATCAAGGGGAGGGATGATTACTGGCTGGCAACCCTCCTTGATCCATGTTACAAGGGTAAGGTTGCGTACCTTATCTTTCCGTTGCAGAGGGAGCAGAGGATGAAACATCTTTGGAAGGCCTTGCAGAAAGGTTTGTGCAACACATTTCCAGAGCCTGGGAGGTTACAATTTCCTGGTCCTCCTGGACAACGTGTTGCTGAGGCGTCAGTCACAGAAGGAGCAGTGGAGAAGGTGGCCGTCTGAACGATGCGTGCAGACAATTTTTTAGTCCGCAGCCCCAAGGTCTGATCGGTTCCAGCAACCATTGCCAGCGTCTGATTCACATGGTGCAGGATTACCTAGAGGCAAGATCAGACCTGGACACCTTTCCCACCGAAAATCCTCTGTGCTACTGGGTCTTGAGGATGGATCACTGGCCAGAGCTTGCACAGTATGCAATTGAGCTACTGGCCTGTCCTGCATCCAGTGTTCTTTCGGAACGCACATTCAGTGCTGTTGGAAGCTTTGTAACCGAATACAGGGTGTGCCTGTCCACCAAATCAGTCGATCGGCTGACCTTTATAAAAATGAACCAGCCTTGGATCACAAGCTACCAAGTACCTGATGCTGATGTAACCAATTGATTTTTTTTTTTAATGCGAGATCCCTTCAAGACTGCCTATGCTGATGCTGAGTGACTATCCTGTTATGCTGAATCACAATCCTCTTCCTCCTCAATTTTCATGCTGATAGCTTGTAAGAACATTTTTGGTTCTAGGCGCCGCCACCAGTGGCCAAGGCCCAATTTTTCTGCCCCTGTTTAACAGGGGCGTATAATTACAATTTTTGATGCAATACTTTGCAGCAGGGCTCATTCCTGTGCTCTAACTATATTATCTGTGAGGGGTTGCAGTGTCATGGCACCAGCACCAGTGCCCAAGGCCCACTTTTTCAGCCCTTGTTTAACAGGGGCGTATAATTACAATTTTTGATGCAATACTTTGCAGCAGGGCTCATTCCTGCGCTCCAACTATAGCATCTGTGAGGGGTTGCAGTGTTGTGGCACCAGTGCCTAAGTCCCAATTTTTCTGTCCCTGTTCAACAGGAACATGTAATTACAATTCTTGATCTAATATTTCACAGCAGGGCCCATTCAGAGCCCACCAAGAGTAACTGTGAGGGCTTACAGTGTTGTGGCAACACCACCACCACCACCACCATCAAAGGCCCAATTTTTTTGCCCCTGCTCAACAGGTGCATGTAATTAAAATTCTTGATATAATATTTTACAGCAGGGCCCGTTTCAGCACCCACCAAGAGTAACTGTGAGGACTTACAGTGTTGTGGCACCAGCACCACCACCACCACCAAAGGCCCAATTTTTCCACCACTGTTCAACAATGGCATGTAATTACAATTCTTGATCTAATATTTCACAGCAGGGCCCGTTCCTGCGCCCACCAAGAGTAACCGTGAGGGCTTACAGTGTTGTGGCAACACCAACACCTAAGGTCCCAATTTCTGCAGAGTATATAGGGCAGGTCCCTACTTTCAAACATCCAACATATAAACGACTCCTACTTGCAAACGGAAGGAGACAACAGGAAGAGACATGAAATCTACCCCTAGGAAGGGAAATTCTCTCCTGTAAATGTTAATATGGGAAAAACGTGTCTACTCTTCACTGATGCTTTATCACCAATCCTTGTTTCACTAAAAACCCCAAATTTTCAAAAAACATTTGTCATTGGGACAAAAAGCGAGATGAAATCTTCTGAAAAGGTGCACAGACAGCAAAACAAATGTTACAGGGGTAATAATCCTTCCCTATGTTTTCCAAAAAGCTTAAAAATTGATTTTTTGGCTACACTTTAAAAATGTACCAGTTCAAAATTACAAACAGATTATACTTAACAACAAACCTACAGTCCCTGTCTTGTTTGTTAAGGTGTTTCCCTTAACCACTTCAGCCCCGGAAGGATTTACCCCCTTCCTAACCAGAGCACTTTTTACAATTTGACACTGCGTCGCTTTAACTGCTAATTGCGCGGTCATGCAATGCTGCAATTTTATATTTTGCCACAAGTTGCGGGAAAATGACAAACTTTTTTTTTGCACAAAGTTGTCACTAAATTATATATTTCTTAAACATGCCATGGGCATATGTGGTATTGCACCCCAAAATACATTCTGCTGCTTCTCTTGAGTATGGGGATACCACATGTGTGGGACGTTTTGGGAGCCTAGCTGCATACGGGGCCCTGAAATCCAAGCAACGCCTTCAGGATTTCTAAGGGCACAAATTTTTGATTTCACTCTTTACTACCTATCACAGTTTCCAAGGCCATAAAATGCCAAGCTGGCACAACCCCCCCCCCAAATGACCCCATTTTGGAAAGTAGACACCCCAAGCTATTTGCTGAGAGGCATGGTGAGTATTTTGCAGCCCTCATTTGTTTTTGAAAATGAAGAAAGAAAAGAAAAATGTATTTTTTTCTTTTTTCAATTTTCAAAACTTTGTGACAAAAAGCGAGGTCTGCAAAATACTCACCATTAGGGATGAGCTTCGAGTTCGAGTCAATCTCATGTTCGACTCGAACATCGGCTGTTCGCAAGTTCGCCGAACAGCAAACAATTTGGGGTGTTCCCGGCAAATTCGAATGCCGCGGAACACCCTTTTAATGTCTATGGGAGAAATCAAAAGTGCTAATTTTAAAGGCTTATATGCAAGTTATTGTCATAAAAAGTGTTTGGGGATCTGGGTCCTGCCCCAGGGGACATGGATCAATGCAAAAAAAGTTATAAAAATGGCCGTTTTTTCAGGAGCAGTGATTTTAATAATGCTTAAAGTCAAACAATAAAAGTGTAATATCCCTTTAAATTTCATAGCTGGGGGTTGTCTATAGTATGCCTGTAAAGGGGTGCATATTTCCCATGTTTAGAACAGTCTGACAGCAAAATGACATTTCAAAGGAAAAAAGTCATTTAAAACTACTTGCGGCTATTGCATTGCCGGTCCGACAATACACATAAAAGTTCATTGATAAAAACGGCATGGGAATTCCCCACAAGGGAACCCCGAACCAAAATTTAAAAAAAAATGACGTGGGGGTCCCCCTAAATTCCATACCAGACCCTTCAGATCTGGTATGGATTTTAAGGGGAACCCCGCGCCAAAATAAAAAAAAACGGCGTGGGGTCCCCCCAAAAATCCATACCAGACCCTTATCCAAGCATGCAACCTGGCAGGCCGCAGGAAAAGAGGGGGGACGAGAGAGCGCCCCCCCTTCCTGAACCGTACCAGGCCACATGCCCTCAACATTGGGAGGGTGCTTTGGGGTAGCCCCCAAAACACCTTGTCCCCATGTTGATGAGGACAAGGGCCTCATCCCCACAACCCTGGCCATTGGTTCTGGGGGTCTGCGGGCGGGGGCTTATCGGAATCTGGAAGCCCCCTTTAACAAGGGGACCCCCAGATCCCGGCCCCCCCTGTGTGAAATGGTAAGGGCCTACCTTTCACTAAAAAACTGTCAAAAATGTTAAAAATGACAAGAGACAGTTTTTGACAATTCCTTTATTTAAATGCTTCTTCTTTCTTCTATCTTCCTTCATCTTCTTCTTCTTCTGGTTCTTCTGGCTCTTCTGGTTCTTCCTCTGGAGTTCTCGTCCAGCATCTCCTCCGCGGCGTCTTCTATCTTCTTCTCCTCGGGCCGCTCCGCACCCATGGCATGGGGGGAGGCTCCCGCTCTTCTCTTCTTCTCTTCTTCTCTTCTTCATCTTCTTCTCCGGGCCGCTCCGCATCCATGCTGGCATAGAGGGAGGCTCCCGCTGTGTGACGCGTCTCCTCTTCTGACGGTTCTTAAATAATGGGGGAGTGGGGCCACCCGGTGACCCCGCCCCCCTCTGACGCACGGGACATGACGGGACTTCCCTGTGGCATTCCCCGTGATGTTATTTAAGAACCGTCAGAAGAGGAGACGCGTCACACAGCGGGAGCCTCCCTCCATGCCAGCATGGATGTGGAGCAGCCCAGAGAAGAAGATGAAGAAGAGAAGAAGAGAAGAAGATGAAGAGAAGAGCGGGAGCCTCCCCCCATGCCATGGGTGCGGAGCGGCCCGAGGAGAAGAAGATAGAAGACGTCATTTTCAACATTTTTGACAGTTTTTTAGTGAAATGGTAGGGGTACCCCCTTACCATTTCACACAGGGGGGCCGGGATCTGGGGGTCCCCTTGTTAAAGGGGGCTTCCAGATTCAGATAAGCCCTCTGCCCGCAGACCCCCACAACCACCGGCCAGGGTTGTGGGGATGAGGCCCTTGTCCTCATCAACATGGGGACAAGGTGTTTTGGGGGGCTACCCCAAAGCACCCTCCCAATGTTGAGGGCATGTGGCCTGGTACAGTTCAGGAAGGGGGGGGCGCTCTCTCGTCCCCCCTCTTTTCCTGTGGCCTGCCAGGTTGCATGCTTGGATAAGGGTCTGGTATGGATTTTTGGGGGGACCCCACACCGTTTTTTTTTTTATTTTGGCGCGGGGTTCTCCTTAAAATCCATACCAGATCTGAAGGGTCTGGTATGGAATTTAGGGGGACCCCCACGTCATTTTTTTAAAAATTTTGGCCGGGGTTCCCCTGTGGGGAATTCCCATGCCGTTTTTATCAATGAACTTTTATGTGTATTGTCAGACCGGCAATGCAATAGCCGCGAGTAGTTTTAAATGACTTTTTTCCTTTGAAATGTCATTTTGCTGTCAGACTATTCTAAACATGGGAAACATGCACCCCTTTACAGGCACACTATAGACACCCCCCAGCTACAAAATTTAAAGGGATATTACACTTTTATTGTTTGACTTTAAGCATTATTAACCACTTGCCGCCCGCCATATAGCAGAATGACGGCGGCAAAGTGGTTTCAATATCCTGACTGGGCGTCAAATGACATCCGCAGGATATCGAGCTGCTGCGCGGCCCTGGGGCGCGCATAGCGGCGATCATTGTTGCGGAGTGTCAGTCTGACACCCGGCAACATCGATCTAGGTAAAGAGTCTCTGACAGAGACTCTTTACCACGTGATCAGCCGTGTCCAATCACAGCTGATCACGATGTAACTAGGAAGAGCCAGTGATCGGCTTTTCCTCACTCGTGTCTGACAGAGGCGAGTCGAGGAGAGCCGATCGGCTGCTCTCCTGACAGGGGGGTTCTGTGCTGATTGTTTAAAACAAGTAAAAATTTGCGCTGAACTGAAAAAAGCAAGCGGCCAGCAAAGTTCGTAGATAACAAACAAAAAGTCACATGCATAAAAATTATTGCGGCGCTGAAAATTTCAAAATGAAATTGAAGAGTGGGAGGAATCCAATCACCAAATATATTGTGCAGATGTAGAAAGAGTCACTCGTCACCACCTGGTAATGTAGTCTGCTTACCAGAAGGTGTTAAGGATTAGGCATAGATGATAAATTCTCAATAGCATCCAGCAAATCCAGCCCACTGGAACCCCTCATCAGACCACAACATCCGTGGGATTTCCTTCACATATAAACATCTCCCAATGGTCACTTCAGAATTAGGCATTCAGGCATGTAGTCATCATATATCCGAGAAAAGAAAATGAAGGACCCATAGTGAAGCCCGTAATGATAGATAAAAAAACTTTTATTGTAGTAACTTACAGTTGAAGCTTAACCACTTGACGACCGCCTCACGCCGATGTACGTCGGCAAAGTGGCACGGACAGGCAAAATCACGTACAGGGTACGTGATTTGCCTTCCGCGGGTGGGGGGTCCGATCGGACCCCCCCCGGTGCCCGAGGCGGTCGTCTTTTGTCCAGCAGCGATCGGTGGTGAGGGGGAGACCATCCGTTCGTGGCCCCCCCCTCGCGATCGCCGCCGGCCAATCGAATCATTCCTTTGCTGCTGTATGCTAAACAGCAGCAAAGGAAATGATGTCATCTCTCCTCGGCTCGGTAATTTCCGTTCCGGCCCGAGGAGAGAAGACATCTATGTGAGTGCACCAACACACACACACACAGTAGAACATGCCAGGCACACAAAACACCCCGATCCCCCCCCCGATCGCCCCCCGATCCCCCCCCAATCACCCCCCCCCTGTCACAAACTGACACCAGCAGTTTTTTTTTTTTTTTTTTTTTCTGATTACTGCATAGTGTCAGTTTGTGACAGTTACTGTGTTAGGGCAGTGAGTATTACCCCCCTTTAGGTCTAGGATACCCCCCTAACCCCCCCTAATAAAGTTTTAACCCCTTGATCACCCCCTGTCACCAGTGTCACTAAGCGATCATTTTTCTGATCGCTGTATTAGTGTCGCTGGTGACGCTAGTTAGTGAGGTAAATATTTAGGTTCGCCGTCAGCGTTTTATAGCGTCAGGGACCCCCATATACTACCTAATAAATGTTTTAACCCCTTGATTGCCCCCTAGTTAACCCTTTCACCACTGATCACCGTATAACCGTTACGGTTGACGCTGGTTAGTTCGTTTATTTTTTATAGTGTCAGGGCACCCGCTGTTTATTACTGAATAAAGGTTTAGCCCCCCGATCGCCCGGCGGTGATATGCGTCGCCCCAGGCAGCGTCAGATTAGCGCCAGTACCGCTAACACCCACGCACGCAGCATGCGCCTCCCTTAGTGGTATAGTATCTGATCGGATCAATATCTGATCCGATCAGATCTATACTAGCGTCCTCAGCAGTTTAGGGTTCCCAAAAACGCAGTGTTAGCGGGATCAGTCCAGATACCTGCTAGCACCTGCGTTTTGTGCCTCCGCCCAGCCCACCCAAGTGCAGTATCGATCGATCACTGTCACTTACAAAACACTAAACGCATAACTGCAGCGTTCGCAGAGTCAGGCCTGATCCCTGCGATCGCTAACAGTTTTTTTGGTAGCATATTGGTGAACTGGCAAGCACCAGCCCCAGGCGTCAGGTTAGCGCCAGTACCGCTAACACCCACGCACGCAGCATACGCCTCCCTTAGTGGTATAGTATCTGAACGGATCAATATCTGATCCGATCAGATCTATACTAGCGTCCCCAGCAGTTTAGGGTTCCCAAAAACGCAGTGTTAGCGGAATCAGCCCAGATACCTGCTAGCACCTGCGTTTTGCCCCTCCGCCCGGCCCAGCCCAGCCCACCCAAGTGCAGTATCGATTGATCACTGACACTTACAAAACACTAAACGCATAACTGCAGCGTTCGCAGAGTCAGGCCTGATCCCTGCGATCGCTAACAGTTTTTTTTGTAGCGTTTTGGTGAACTGGCAAGCACCAGCCCCAGGCAGCGTCAGGTTAGCGCCAGTACCGCTAACACCCACGCACGCACCGTACACCTCCCTTAGTGGTATAGTATCTGATCGCATCAATATCTGATCTGATCAGATCTATACTAGCGTCACCAGCAGTTTAGGGTTCCCAAAAACGCAGTGTTAGCGGGATCAGCCCAGATACCTGCTAGCACCTGCGTTTTGCCCCTCCGCCCGGCCCAGCCCAGCCCACCCAAGTGCAGTATCGATCGATCACTGTCACTTACAAAACACTAAACGCATAACTGCAGCGTTCGCAGAGTCAGGCCTGATCCCTGCGATCGCTAACAGTTTTTTGGTAGCGTTTTGGTGAACTGGCAAGCGCCAGCGGCCTAGTACACCCCGGTCGTAGTCAAACCAGCACTGCAGTAACACGTGGTGACGTGGCGAGTCCCATAAGTGCAGTTGAAGCTGGTGAGGTGGCAAGCACAAGTAGTGTCCCGCTGCCACCAAAAAGACAAACACAGGCCCGTCGTGCCCATAGTGCCCTTCCTGCTGCATTCGCCAATCCTAATTGGGAACCCACCGCTTCTGCAGCGCCCGTACTTCCCCCATTCACATCCCCAACCAAATGCAGTCGGCTGCATGAGAGGCATTTTTATGTCCTCCCGAGTACCCCTACCCAGCAAACCCCCCAAAAAAGATGTCGTGTCTGCAGCAAGCGCGGATATAGGCGTGACACCCGCTATTATTGTCCCTCCTGTCCTGACAATCCTGGTCTTTGCATTGGTGAATGTTTTGAACGCTACCATTCACTAGTTGAATATTAGCGTAGGGTACAGCATTGCACATACTAGGCACACTTTCACAGGGTCTCCCAAGATGCCATCGCATTTTGAGAGACCCGAACCTGGAACCGGTTACAGTTATAAAAGTTAGTTACAAAAAAAGTGTAAAAAAAAAAAAATATGAAATAAAAAAAAATAGTTGTTGTTTTATTGTTCTCTCTCTCTCTATTCTCTCTCTCTATTGTTCTGCTCTTTTTTACTGTATTCTATTCTGCAATGTTTTATTGTTATTGTTATTGTTATTATGTTTTATCATGTTTGTTTTTCAGGTGTGTAATTATTTACACTTTACTGTGCTTTATTGTTAACCATTGTTAACCATTTTTTTGTCTTCAGGTACGCCATTCACGACTTTGAGTGGTTATACCAGAATGATGCCTGCAGGTTTAGGTATCATCTTGGTATCATTCTTTTCAGCCAGCGGTCGGCTTTCATGTAAAAGCAATCCTAGTGGCTAATTAGCCTCTAGACTGCTTTTACAAGCCGTGGGAGGGAATGCCCCCCCCCACCGTCTTCCGTGTTTTTCTCTGGCTCTCCTGTCTCAACAGGGAACCTGAGAATGCAGCCGGTGATTCAGCCAGCTGACCATAGAGCTGATCAGAGACCAGAGTGGCTCCAAACATCTCTATGGCCTAAGAAACCGGAAGCTACGAGTATTTCATGACTTAGATTTCGCCGGATGTAAATAGCGCCATTGGGAAATTGGGGAAGCATTTTATCACACCGATCTTGGTGTGGTCAGATGCTTTGAGGGCAGAGGAGAGATCTAGGGTCTAATAGACCACAATTTTTTCAAAAAAGAGTACCTGTCACTACCTATTGCTATCATAGGGGATATTTACATTCCCCGAGATAACAATAAAAATGATTAAAAAAAAAATATGAAAGGAACAGTTTAAAAGTAAGATTAAAAAAGCAAAAAAATAATAAAGAAAAAAAAAAAAAAAAAAAAAACACCCCTGTCGCCCCCTGCTCTCGCGCTAAGGCGAACGCAAGCGGCGGTCTGTCGTCAAACGTAAACAGCAATTGCACCATGCATGTGAGGTATCACCACGAAGGCCAGATCGAGTGCAGTAATTTTTCCAGTAGACCTCCTCTGTAAATCTAAAGTGGTAACCTGTAAAGGCTTTTGAAGGCTTTTAAACATGTATTTATTTTGTTGCCACTGCACCTTTGTGCGCAATTTTAAAGCATGTCATGTTTGGTATCCATGTACTCGGCCTAAGATCATCTTTTTTATTTCATCAAACATTTGGGCAATATAGCGTGTTTTAGTGCATTAAAATTAAAAAAAGTGTGTTTTTTCCCCAAAAAATGCGTTTGAAAAATCGCTGCGCAATTACTGTGTGAAAAAAAAAATGAAACACCCACCATTTTAATCTGCAGGGCATTTGCTTTAAAAAAATATATAATGTTTGGGGGTTCAAAGTAATTTTTTTGCAAAAAAAAAAAAACTTTTTCATGTAAACAATAAGTGTCAGAAAGGGCTTTGTCTTCAAGTGGTTAGAAGAGTGGGTGATGTGTGACATAAGCTTCTAAATGTTGTGCATAAAATGCCAGGACAGTTCAAAACCCCCCCAAATGACCCCATTTTGGAAAGTAGACACCCCAAGCTATTTGCTGAGAGGCATGTCGAGTCCATGGAATATTTTATATTGCGACACAAGTTGCGGGAAAGAGACAATTTTTTTTTTTTTTTTTTGCACAAAGTTGTCACTAAATGATATATTGCTCAAACATGCCATGGAAATATGTGAAATTACACCCCAAAATACATTCTGCTGCTTCTCCTGAGTACGGGGATACCACATGTGTGAGACTTTTTGGGAGCCTAGCCGCGTACGGGACCCCGAAAACCAAGCACCGCCTTCAGGCTTTCTAAGGGCGTGAATTTTTGATTTCACTCTTCACTGCCTATCACAGTTTCGGAGGCCATGGAATGCCCAGGTGGCACAAAACCCCCCCAAATGACCCCATTTTGGAAAGTAGACACCCCAAGCTATTTGCTGAGAGGTATAGTGAGTATTTTGCAGACCTCACTTTTTGTCACAAAGTTTTGAAAATTGAAAAAAGAAAAAAAAAAAGTTTTTTCTTGTCTTTCTTCATTTTCAAAAACAAATGAGAGCTGCAAAATACTCACCATGCCTTTCAGCAAATAGCTTGGGGTGTCTACTTTCCAAAATGGGGTCATTTGGGGGGGTTTTGTGCCACCTGGGCATTCCATGGCCTCCGAAACTGTGATAGGCAGTAAAGAGTGAAATCAAAAATTTTCACCCTTAGAAATCCTGAAGGCAGTGATTGGTTTTCGGGGTCCAGTACGCGGCTAGGCTCCCAAAAAGTCCCACACATGTGGTATCCCCATACTCAGGAGAAGCAGCTAAATGTATTTTGGGGTGCAATTCCACATATGCCCATGGCCTGTGTGAGCAATATATCATTTAGTGACAACTTTATGAAAAAAAAAAAAAAAAAGTGTCACTTTCCCGCAACTTGTGTCAAAATATAAAATATTCCATGGACTCAATATGCCTCTCAGCAAATAGCTTGGGGTGTCTACTTTCCAAAATGGGGTCATTTTGGGGGGTTTTGTGCCACCTGGGCATTCCATGGCCTCCGAAACTGTGATAGGCAGTGAAGAGTGAAAGCAAAAATTTACACCCTTAGAAATCCTGAAGGCGGTGATTGGTTTTCGGGGCCCCGTACACGGCTAGGCTCCCAAAAAGTCCCACATATGTGGTATCCCTGTACTCAGGAGAAGCAGCTAAATGTATTTTGGGGTGCAATTCCACATAGGCCCATGGCCTGTGTGAGCAATATATCATTTAGTGACGACTTTTTGTAAATATTTTTTTTTTTTTTTTTTTTTGTCATTTTTCAATCACTTGGGACAAAAAAAATAAATATTCAATGGGTTCAACATGCCTCTCAGCAATTTCCTTGGGGTGTCTACTTTCCAAAATGGGGTCATTTGGGGGGGTTTTGTACTGCCCTGCCATTTTAGCACCTCAAGAAATGACATAGGCAGTCATAAACTAAAAGCTGTGTAAATTCCAGAAAATGTACCCTAGTTTGTAGACGCTATAACTTTTGCGCAAACCAATAAATATACGCTTATTGACATTTTTTTTACCAAAGACATGTGGCCGAATACATTTTGGCCTAAATGTATGACTAAAATTTAGTTTATTGGATTTTTTTTATAACAAAAAGTAGAAAATATCATTTTTTTTCAAAATTTTCGGTCTTTTTCCGTTTATAGCGCAAAAAATAAAAACCGCAGAGGTGATCAAATACCATCAAAAGAAAGCTCTATTTGTGGGAAGAAAAGGACGCAAATTTCGTTTGGGTACAGCATTGCATGACCGCGCAATTAGCAGTTAAAGCGACGCAGTGCCAAATTGGAAAAAGACCTCTGGTCCTTAGGCAGCATAATGGTCCGGGGCTCAAGTGGTTAAAACAGCATGCATCAATGATAGGAAAAACCGGCTGCAGCAATCAGCGTACATGACATGTTTCATCATAACAGATGTCTTCAGAGGCATGGCTACAGCTACAACTGCACGCTATATATATATGGTATGGTTAGTGGATAGATCAGAGGGGATATAATCAAACTCATCACTAACAGCTGGGTGAGATGTGTGTCTTGTGCAGCGCGCCCTGGTGCTGACAGGATAAACCTGGTTAGCAACTGATGACGCAACAGCGCACGGCCAATCAGAAAAAAGAGAGGATAGGAAGAAAAAGAGGATGGCAACAGATAACTCAGTGCCACCTCATTGGTTAACCTATCTCTCAGTGAACAGAAAATTTGGAAAATGCCAGATAAGCATGAACAGGCGACGAGGAAGAACGCCGGCTGTGCGGTCCGGCTCAGGGACATGAAAAAGGCTAAAAATGTATTTTGATTGATCAGACAAAAACCTGATATCATATAACTCAATATACAAAATAAAAAAAAATAAAAAATGGAAAAGAATTAACACCCGCACAGATAAGCTATGAAATTAACACCTGTCATGCAGTATAGTTCAAAGGCATAGAAAAAACGCTAGACTTTGTATAACAAATCAGTGCCTGCATGGGAAAAAAACACTAACCTATGTATAACAAACCAGTGCCTTACATGCAACTAAGCAATAGACATTGTGAATGTGATTAATCGCACACAATTCAATAAAAATACATGCATGCAATATACATCAATACATGTGTTAAAATCAATACAGATCATTGTAAACATCATTAAAAAATATTGTTTTAAAAAACTAGACCCAAGATTTGTAAATAAAGGAGAAAAAACAAAAATAAATAAATAAATAAATAAAACGAATAAAGGAGTGTATTGATGCTAACTGTTATTAATGAAGCTATTAACATCCCACTCTACATTTAACCCATATGGCGTATAGCATTTGAGGGTGTGTATCCATCGCATTTCCAACCTCGAGATTTCTCTCTTGGTGTAACTACCTCTCCAATGGGGTGTGAAACGATCGATGGCGGTAATCAGAGTCCCTACTGGATTTCTGTTATGACATTCTAAATAGTGACGTGAGACCATGTGCTTAGGAAAGCCTTTCGTTATGTTTTTTATATGTTCCTTTATTCGCACATTCATGACTCTCATAGTGCGGCCTACATACTGTAGACCGCATGGACAAGTCAATAAGTACACAACATTTTTTGAGGTGCAGGTGATGAAAGGAGGACTGCGAGTCTGTGGACTACTACTTGGCTCTCTGCACCATACTTATTCCATCTCCAGTGAAAGGGAGCCATTGTGAATACCTTAAATCGACAGTATGGAAATCACCCTGGATGCTCTGTAGGATTGTGGTGGAGAGGAGATCGTGACCGTGATACCCCATGCAGCTTGCCCCTTCTGGGGTTGTTGGATTCGGGGAACCATTGGGAATACTTTAAACCAACAGTACGGAAATCACCCTGGATGCCCTATATGATCGTGGTGGAGAGGAGATCGTGATCGAGATACCCTATGCTGTTTGCCCCTTCTGGGGTTGTTGGATCCGGTGAGTGGGGACCCAAAAGGGGGAGCACAAAAGTCACAAAAACCATCTGAGAGCACTCTAGTCACGGTTTTCTCTTGCTAAGAAAATTCTCTGAAACACTGGTTTTGAAGAGTTTTACCACTTTATGGACTATGACCACTAACTACTAATTGATTTATATTTGCACCAATCAGGGTGAGGTGCAATCATTTGTTCACTGGACTTTGATCGTTAATGTGTATAATATTTTGCACTGTTTAGGCAGAGTACACTATATGTTTAGTATATTATTTGCACTGGTTAGGTAGAGCACACTATATGTTTATCATATGTTTATGGTTTGGATTATAGTAATTTCACTTGTGGCGGTGTATGGTGCAGACCCATCACAGATGTAGGGGTCTTAGCACACACCCCTTTGTAATTAGTGTCTTACATATAAGGTCTTTGAATTTGCACAAACAATCACTGAAGATCACCTCTTGTATAATTATTTTTGCTGGTAATTTTTTTGTTGGTATCAGGTACCTCTAATAGGATTATGATTGGGGGAAAATCACCTTTGGATATAATATAACAGACACCCCCTTCCCCCTCCATACACCATTCCATTTAACCCCATAGGGAGCGCCATACCCCTTTTAATTTATATTCAAATGATTTAGGAAGACATACCCATCATATCTCTTCCCCAGTACTTTACATTAAACTAACTCCAAGGGTGAGGTCACACTGAGCGGTTGAGTTCCCATGTTAAGTCAATAGCCTATCAAGAATTAGGTCTAATGGAACCAAGCCAGGGGTAGCTAGCCAGCAACTCCAGATCTTATTGAACTTGGTCGGGCTGCCTCTATGCTGATATATCAAGCACTCATTTCCCAAAGTTAATCCCATTTTGGCTAACCACATCTCTAAAGTTGAAGAGGTTTGAGAGATCCAATGTTGCAAGATCAGCTTTTGAGCTTGGAACAGTGCTCTGGACACTGCCTCTCTGACACATTTGTCCATTATAACCACATCCAGTATACCCAATAAGCACGGTTTAGGGTCAAGAGAGATAGTTACTTGAAAAGTATTGTTGGTGGTGTTTACTATGCCAGTCCAAATGCGGTGCAACTTTGGGCACTGCCAAAGGAGATGTATCAGATCCCCTTGCATCTCGCACACAATGGGTCTGGGCGGATTCCAAGAGCAAACAATTTAAGTGGAGAACGATGAACCCGCCATAATATATATAGTTGGGACAGTTTTTGGGTTACATTTAAAGAACAGCCGTGGACTGATGCCAGGGCCTACGACCACTGATCCCCGTCTATACCCTTCTCTTCAGAGAAGCCTACCCTGCCCACACCTAACAACTGTATTTTCATTTTCTCCATCAGCTCATCCCCCACAGTTATTACCTTTTGTTTCCACTTGACCCTCCCTTCTAGATTGTAAGCTCTAACGAGCAGGGCCCTCTGATCCCTCCTCTATTCATTTGTATTGTAAGTGTACTGTCTGCCCTCATGTTGTAAAGCGCTGCGCAAACTGTTGGCGCTATATAAATCCTGTAAAATAATAATAATAATATTGCCCACATCCTCCACCCATTTTTCTATAGCCATGTTGGGAAAATTCTTCAGGTACTCTCGCAGCAGCATCGCATAGAACCTGGAGATGAACCCTTTAGTGGATGTGGATTGCTGCATCAAATTGAAAAGAGGAGTGGGAGAAAGCGGAACCTGCTCTAAGGATGCTTGCGCTTTACTGGCGTGCTGCAATTGAAGGTAGGGGAAGTACATCTTTGACAAACCATATCTGGCTTGCACCTGAGTAAATAGGAGCAACCTGCTATTGCTTAAAATGTGCCCGAGGTGAGTAACACCATATGCTCGCCACTAGGGATGAGCCGAACACCCCCCAGTTCGGTTCGCACCAAAACCTGCGAACGGACCGAAAATTTGCACGAACGTAAGAACCCCATTGACGTCTATGGGACTCGAACGTTCAAAATCAAAAGTGCTAATTTTAAAGGCTAATTTGCATGGTATTGTCCTAAAAAGGGTTTGGGGACCCGGGTCCTGCCCCAGGGGACATGTATCAATGCAAAAAAAACTTTTAAAAACGGCCGTTTTTTCGGGAGCAGTGATTTTCATGATGCTTAAAGTAAAAAAAAAAAAAGTGAAATATTCCTTTAAATATCATACCTGGGGTGTGTCTATAGTATGCCTGTAAAGTGGCGCGTGTTTCCCGTGTTTAGAACAGTCCCTGCACAAAATGTCATTTTTAAAGGAAAAAATCTCATTTAAAACTGCTTGCGGGTTTAATGTAATGTCGGGTTCTGGCAATATGGATGAAAATCAGTGAGACAAACAGCATGGGTACCCCCCAGTCCATTACCAGGCCCTTTGGGTCTTGTATGGATATTAAGGGGAACCCCGCACCCAAATGAAAATAAGGAAAGGTGTGGGGCCACCAGGCCCTATATACTCTGAACAGCAGTATACAGGCGGTGCAAACAAGACAGGGACTGTAGGTTTGTTAAGTAGAATCTGTTTGTAATTTTGAACGGGTACATTTTGAACGTGTTTAGCTCCAGCCAAAAAATCTTTTTTAAGCTTTTTGGAAAACATAGGGAAGGGTTATCACCCCTGTGACATTTGTTTTGCTGTCTGTCCTCCTCTTCAGAAGATTTCACCTCACTTTTTGTCCCAATGACAAATGTTTTTTGAAAATTTGGGGTTTTTTGTGGAACAAGGATTGGAAAGCATCAGTGGAAAGGAGAAATGTTTTTCCCATATTAACTCTTACAGGAGAGAATTTCCCTTCCTAGGGGTAGATTTCATCTCACTTCCTGTGATCTCCTTCCATTTGCAAGTAGGAGTCGTTTGTAAGTTAGATGTTTGAAAGTAGGGGCCTGCCCTATATACTCAGCAGAAATTTGGGCCTTAGGTGTTGTTGTGGCCACAACACTGTAAGCCCTCACAGGGCCCTGCTGTGAAATATTAGATCAAGAATTGTAATTACATGCCCCTGTTGAACAAGGGCAGAAAAATTGGGCCTTTGGTGGTGGTGGTGCTGGTGGTGCTGGTGCCACAACACTGTAAGTCCTCACTCGCTCTTGGTGGGTGCAGAAATGGGCCCTGCTGTGAAATATTAGATCAAGAATTGTAAATACATGCCCCTGTTGAACAAGGGCAGAAAAATTGGGCCTTTGGTGGTGGTGGTGGTGCTGGTGCCACAACACTGTAAGTCCTCACTCACTCTTGGTGGGTGCATGTTACGTACCTAAAGGGTAAGCCCGAATTGCAGAGGATGGCCTCTCCTACGCCTCCGACTCGAGGGCCCCTGGTAGTGGTGACAGGGGTGCAGGAGTGCGGAGTGGTATGAGTGCCTGGCAGGATCAACAGCAGCAGGATCAGATGGCCGGCACAGCTGATGGGATGGATCAGTAGACAGGAACTGCAGACTGGACAACTCAGCAGACAGGACAGCAGACTGGATGGATCAGGCAGACAGGTGAACAGCCTGGATGGCTCAGCAGACAGGCCCAACAGACTGGATGATCAGCAGACAGGCCCAACAGGCTGGATGATCAGCAGACAGGTGAACAGCCTGGATGGCTCAGCAGACAGGCTCAACAGACTGGATGGGAGTCCAGGATCGTCAGACAGGCCAGGTCGGTAAGCAGGCTGGCAGCAGAGGTACAAAAGGAGCAGGCAGAGGGATCGTCAAACAAGCCAGGGATCAGGTACAGGCAGATAACAGGAATAGTCTCAAAGTAAGCCGGGTCAAAACAGGAGCAGATATCAGGTTTTCAGGGAACACATACACAGAGCTGCAGAGCAAACAGCAATGATGCAAGTGCCAGACAGGTTTAAATAACCCACCAGACACTAATGAGTGCATGTGCGTGTGCGCATAGACGCCCGCAATTGTGCACCGATGGGTCTAATCTGCCTGTTACTGGCAGGATCTTCATGACATTGCCCCCCCCAAGGGGCAGCCTCTGGATGCCCATCCGAGCCAATTTTTCAGGATGGGACCTTTTGAAGGATTGAACCAGACTCTCAGCGTGGATGTTTTCTTCAGGTTCCCATGAATTCTTCTCGGGCCCATAGCCATTCCATTTGATCAGGAATTGAGTTTGATTGTTTCTCCTCCTGCAATCCACTATTGCTTCTACCTCAAACTCCTCTTCCCCATCTACTAATACAGGATCAGGAGGGTCAGAGCTTCTGCCAGGAAAGGGATTAGCAACAGAGGGTTTTAATAGTGTTACGTGGAAAACAGGATGAATTTTAAGTGACTCAGGAAGTTCCAACTCGTAAGCCACTTCATTGATTTTCCTCTTCACAGGAAATGGGCCTATGAATTTAGGACCCAGCTTTTTCGAAGGGCATGCCATCTTCAGGTTCAGTGTAGACAACCAAACTAGATTACCGGGTGCCAGTAACAGTTCTCCACATTTCTTTTTATCAAAAACTTCTTTATTGTGTTCCTGTGTCCTGGCCATAGTTTCTTGCAAGAGCTGATTGTTGAGAGAAAAAAAATTTATTGTTTCATGAACTGCTGGTACAGGACATTCTGGGATGGAGCTGGGCAGGAATGATGGATGGATGCCATAATTGGCAAAAAATGGGGTTTGTTTTGTAGCAGAGTGTGTAGAATTGTTGTAGGCGAATTCAGCCAGCGGAAGCAAAGAGATCCAGTCATCTTGAGTAAATGAAGAAAAGCAGCGGAGGTATTGTTCGAGGGTTTGGTTGGTCCTCTCTGTTTGCCCATTTGTCTGGGGGTGATAAGCGGAAGAGAAAGATAGCTCGATCTTCAAAGCTTTGCATAAGGACCTCCAGAATCGGGAAGAAAATTGTACCCCCCGATCTGAGACAATGTTGGCCGGTACTCCATGGAGTCTGATGATTTCTCTGATGAATACCTGTGCTGTCTCAGAAGCAGAGGGAGTGCCTTTCATAGGGATAAAGTGTGCCATTTTTGACAACCGGTCCCCAACCACAAAGATGGTGGTATGATCCTCTGCTGGGGGTAACTCTACAATGAAGTCTATGGATAACATCTTCCAGGGTCTATCCGGAACAGGCAGTGGTCTCAATAATCCCCAGGTCTTGGATCTACTGCTCTTGTTCCTAATGCAAGTGACACAGGATTCCACAAACTTCTTGCAGTCTCTGCCTACCTGAGGCCACCAGAAGGTACGTTGTACCAAATCGGTGGTCTTAGTTATGCCAAAATGTCCAGCTAGTGCGTGATCGTGACAGAGTTCTAATATAGGGACTTGTACGCTTTCAGGTGCAAAAATCTTGTCCCTGTACCAGAACAACCCGTCTTTTGCTCGTAGTTCAGATTTAGCGGGGGGCGTCCACCCCAGAGTAGCCTGTTTGATCTGGGAGAGCAAATCTTCCTGCAGCAGAAGAAAATTCCCTGGAGAAAGAATGGTATCGGGGGAAGTCATTTCTTTGGATTTGTGAAACATTCTGGATAGGGCGTCAGGTTTTGTTTTCTTAGAGCCTGGCCGGTAAGTAACATGAAAAGAGAACCTGGAGAAAAACAACGCCCATCTGGCTTGCCGTGGCTTCAACCTCTTTGCCGACCTCAAGTATTCTAAGTTCTTATGATCAGTGAAGATCAAGATTGGGTGAGTTGCTCCTTCAAGTAAGTACCGCCATTCTTCAAGTGCCGATTTGATTGCCAGCAGTTCCCGATCCCCCACATCGTAATTCCTTTCGGCAGCCGAAAGTTTGCGGGAGAAGAAGCCTACCGGGTGGAGCAGTGCCTTGGTTCCTTGGCGTTGGGAGAGTACTGCTCCAACAGCGATCTCAGAAGCATCTACCTCAAGTACAAATGGCAGGGCGGAATCAGGGTGTTTTAGAATGGAGGCAGATGTAAACAATTCTTTGAGAGATTCAAAGGCAACTTGAGCTTCTGGGGTCCAATGGAAGCGAACCCCCAGTTTGGTTAATTGGGTAATAGGGGCAATGATGGCAGAAAACCCCTTAATGAATTTCCGGTAGAAATTAGCGAATCCAACGAAACGTTGAATTCCTTTTTTGTCAACAGGAACTGGCCAGTCAAGTATGGCAGCGATCTTCTGCGGATCCATCTTGATACCTTCTGTGGAGATGATTAATCCCAGGAATGGTATACTCTCTTGTTCGAATTCACATTTTTCTGACTTCGCATACAGGCCATGCTGTCAAAGTCGTGTCAAAACACACCTGACGTGTCTGCGATGAGCATCTAGGGGGGAAGAAAAGATTAGAATATCGTCTAAGTAGACGATGACAAACAGATCTAAATAATCCCAGAAAACATCGTTAATAAAATACTGGAACGTGGCAGGAGCGTTACATAACCCGAAGGGCATTACCAGGTACTCAAAGTGCCCAAAACGGGTGTGGAACGCCGTTTTCCACTCATCTCCTTCCCTGATGTGGACCAAGTTATAGGCTCCTCGAAGATCAAGTTTAGTAAAGATAGTAGCTGTTCCCAGTCTCTGGAATAACTCGGGGACCAAGGGAAGGGGGGTACCTGTTCTTGACGGTAATTTTATTTAGCTCACGGTAGTCTATGCAAGGCCGAAGTGTGTGATCCTTCTTCTCTACAAAAAAGATACCTGCACCTGCTGGGGAAGTGGATGGATGAATGAAACCCTTCTTTAAGTTTTCATCGATATAGTCCTTAAGGGCCACCTGTTCTAACTCGGTTAATGGGAAGATTCTTCCGAAGGGAATTTCGGCTCCTGGAAGGAGCTCGATAGGGCAATCATAAGCCCGATGGGGTGGTAGAGTTTCTGCTCCTTTCTTGCTGAACATGTCAATGAAGTCATGGTAGGCTTTCGGGACAGTTTGGCATAGCTCAGCTTCAGTGTCCAGACATAGCAAGGGAAAGGGCCCATGGGGGTCCTTTGAGGCACAGAATTGCTGGCAATAAGGAGAGGAAAAGGTGACCTCCCCTGTGGCCCAGTTGACACCAGGATTGTGGGCTTGAAGCCAAGGCATTCCAAGAATTACAGGAAACAGGGGTGAGGAGATAATGTCAATACGAAGCAGTTCGTGGTGGGCACCGGCAATGGTGACTGGCAAAGGGGAAGTCTCTTGGGTAACCAGCCCAGATTTAATAGTGGACCCATCAGCCAGGTAAATGGACAGTTTTTGGGTCCTAGAAAGCAGAAGAATCTGATGTCTTGTTGCAAAAGATGAGTCCATAAAGCAGCTGCAGGCTCCTGAATCAATAATGGCGGGCACTGACACTGAGTCTTTCCTGGAAGCTGCAAAGAGATAGAGAGGGCAAGATGAGAAGAGGTCTGGATTCCAGTAAGCACATGTTCAGGAGATTTTTGGAAACACTTACGAAGTTTAGTAGGGCAATTCTTGACATAGTGACCGGGTTCCCCGCAGTAGAGACATAGATTATTTGCCCGGCGACGTTGGCGCTCCTCCATAGTAAGAGAAGGGCGAAGCACCCCCAACTGCATGGGTTCCGAAGTGTCCATTGTAGAAGTGGACTGAGAGGTAGGGGCCAGATGCAGGTGACTGGGCACTCTAGGTAACATCAAGGTTGGTCGGGAAAATTCAGTTGCTTTTTCCAACCTACGTTCCCTCAGCCGCCGGTCAATCTGTATGGCAAGATTGATTAATGCGTCTAGGGTCTGGGGCACACCAACTCGGGCTAGCTCATCCTTCAAGGGGTCAGACAGTGCCATGCGAAACTGGTAACGGAGCGCAGCGTCATTCCAGTCAGTGTCTGCCCTCCACCACCGAAATTCAGCCACATAATCTTCCGCCGCCCGACGCCCTTGCTGAAGGGCGTGCAGTGTGGCTTCGGCAGTTGCAGAAAGCTGAGGGTCTTCATACAGTTGAGCCATGGTATTAAAGAAGGGTGGTAAGGTGGGTCAACACATCGGCTTTCTGTTCCAGGAGGCGATGGGCCCAGGTTTGAGGTTCACCCAAAAGTAAAGAGACGACAAAGCCCACCTTGGTGGCTTCCAAAGAGAAGGTACGTGGCTGGAGGGTGAACTACAGTTCACAGGAATTGCGAAACGCCCTGAATTTGCTATGTTCCCCAGCAAATTTTTCGGGTGTGGGGACACGTGATTCGGGCGGAAGCATCACCACCGTAGGAGAGGATGCGGTGCCTGTAGAAGAGGTAGAGGCTTGAGAGGTTCCTTGAATTTCAGTGGGAGAAGACAGTACTTGGACCCGTTCCTCCAACCGGGTGTATCCTTTCTGAAGGCTTTTGACAGCCTGGGTCAGGCCTGCTAAGTGCAAACAAAGTTCCTGCATAGGAGAGGTTCCCTGCTCGGGCTCAGACATGGCTGTTTGCTACTGTTACGTACCTAAAGGGTGAGCCCGAATTGGAGAGGATGGCCTCTCCTACGCCTCCGACTCGAGGGCCCCTGGTAGTGGTGACAGGGGTGCAGGAGTGCGGAGTGGTATGAGTGCCTGGCAAGATCAACAGCAGCAGGATCAGATGACCGGCACAGCTGATGGGATGGATCAGTAGACAGGAACTCCAGACTGAACAACTCAGCAGACAGGACAGCAGACTGGATGGATCAGGCAGACAGGTGAACAGCCTGGATGGCTCAGCAGACAGGCCCAACAGACTGGATGATCAGCAGACAGGTGAACAGCCTGGATGGCTCAGCAGACAGGCTCAGCAGATTGTATGGGAGTCCAGTAGTCGGTAAACAGGCTGGCAGCAGAGGTACAAAAGGAGCAGGCAGAGGGATCGTCAAACAAGCCAGGGATCAGGTATAGGCAGATAACAGGAATACTCTCAAAGCAAGCCGGGTCAAAACAGGAGCAGATATCAGGTTTTCAGGGAACACATACACAGAGCTGCAGAGCAAACAGCAATGATGCAAGTGCCAGACAGGTTTAAATAACCCGCCAGACACTAACGAGTGCATGTGCGTGTGTGCATAGACGCCCGCAATCGTGCACCGATGGGTCTAATCTGCCTGTTACTGGCAGGATCTTCATGACAGTGCAGAAATGGGCCCTGCTGTGAAATATTAGATCAAGAATTGTAATTACATGCCCCTGTTGAACAAGGGCAGAAAAATTGTGCCTTTGGTGGTGGTGGTGCTGGTGCCACAACACTGTAAGTCCTCACTTGCTCTTGGTGGGTGCAGAAATGGGCCCTGCTGTGAAATATTAGATCACAAATTATAATTACATGCCCCTGTTGAACAGGGACTGAAAAATTAGGCCTTAGGCACTGGTGCTGGTGCCACAACACTGCAACCCCTCACAGACACTCTAGTTGGAACGCAGCAATGAGCCCTGCTGCAAAGTATTGCATCAAAAATTGTAATTACACGCCCCTGTTAAACAAGGGCTGAAAAATTGGGCCTTAGGCACTGGTGCTGGTGCCACAACACTGCAACCCCTCACAGATACTCTAGTTGTAACGCAGAAACGAGCCCTGCTGCAAAGTATTGCATCAAAAATTGTAATTACACGCCCCTGTTAAACAGGGGCTGAAAAATTGGGCCTTAGGCACTGGTGGTGGCACCCAGAACCAAAAATGTTCTTACAAGCTATCAGCGTGATCATTGAGGAAGCGGATAATTACTCGGGGATAGTCACTCAGCATCAGCATAGGCAGTCTTTGAAGGGATCTGAAATTTCAAAAAAAATTATTCGGTTACATCAGCATCAGGTGCTTGGTAGCTGGTGGTGATCCAAGACTGATTCATTTTTATGAAGGTCAGTCGATCGACCGAGTCGGTGGACAGACGCACCCTGTGATCGGTTACAAAGCCTCCAGCAGCACTGAATGTGCGTTCTGAAAGAATGCTGGATGCAGGACAGGCCAGTAGCTCAATTGCATACTGTGCAAGCTCTGGCCAGTGATCCATCCTCAAGACCCAGTAACCCAGAGGATTTTCGGTGGGAAAGGTGTCCAAGTCAGATCTTGCCCCTAGGTATTCCTGCACCATGTAAAACAGACGCTGGCGATGGTTGCTGGAACAGATCATACCTTGGGGCTGCGGACCAAAAAATTGTCTGAACGCATCGGTCAGACGGCCACCTTCTCCACCGCTCCTTCTTTGACTGACCAAAGCCTCAACAACACGTTGTCCAGAAACAGGGGTTTGTAACCTCCCAGTCTCTGGGAATGCGTTGCACAGACCTTTCTGCAAGGCCTCCCGAAGATGTTTCATCCTCTGCTCCCTCTGTAATGGCAAGATAAGGTCCACAACCTTACCCTTGTAACGTGGATAAAGGAGGGTTGCCAGCCAGTATTGGTCCTTCTCCTTGATACCACGAATACGAGGATCCTTACGCAGGCTTTGCAGGATCAGGGAGGCCATGCAGCGTAGGTTTGCTGAGGCATTTGGTCCGGAGTCCTCTGGGTCACTAAGGATGACATGGTCCGCAGCCACCTCCTCCCAGCCACGTACAAGTCCATGTGTTTCTTGGGACTGATCCCTTAAAGACTGCTGCTGATGCTGAGTGCCAGGCTCCACCTCCATACTGACACAATCTTCCTCCTCCTCCTCCTCCTCCTCCTCCTCCTCTTCCTGTGTGATCGGCGGGCACGCAGGAACACTGTCTGGATAAAGGGGGCCTTGAGAGCTAAGGAAGTCCTCCTCTTCCTGCCTCTGTTCTGCCTCAAGTGCCCTCTCCATTATTCCACGCAGCGTGTGCTCCAACAGGTGGACAAGGGGGACAGTGTCACTGATGCATGCACTGTCACTGCTTACCATCCTCATGGCCTCCTCAACTGGTGACAGGACAGTGCATGCATCCCTGATCATGGCCCACTGGCGTGGGGAAAAAAAAAACATGCTCCCCTGACCCTGTCCTGGTGCCATAGTCGCACAGGCACTCATTGATGGCCCTCTGCTGCATGTGCAGTCACTGCAGCATGGCCAACGTTTAGTTCCACCTGGTGGGCATGTCACAGATTAGGCGGTTCTTGGGCAGGTTAAACTCCTTTTGGAGGTCCGCCAGCCGAGCACTGGCATTATATGACCGGCGGAAATGCACACAGACTTTCCTGGCCTGCCTCAGGACATCCTGTAAGCCCGGGTACCTGCCCAAGAACCACTGCACCACCAAGTTAAGGACTTGAGCCAAACAGGGCACATGGGTCATTTTTCCCTGTCGGAGGGCAGAGAGGAGGTTGGTGCCATTGTCGCAAACCACCATTTCTGCCTTAACTTGGCATGGCGTCAACCACCTCTGAACCTGCCCCTGCAGAGCTGACAGAACCTCTGCCCCAGTGTGGCTCCTGTCCCCCAAGCACACCAGCTCAAGCACTGCATGGCATCTTTTGGCCTGTGTACTTGCGTAGCCCCTTGAACGGCTACGGAGCACCGCTGGATCCGAGGACAAAGCAAAGGAAGAGGCCATGGAGGAAGAAGAAGAGGAGGGGGTGGAGGAGAGAGGTGTGTCACAATCATTAGCATTTTGGAGGCGTGGTGGCGGAACAACCTCCAACACTACTGCACCTTGTCCTACATCCTTCCCAGCTGCCAGCAGAGTCACCCAATGCGCCGTGAAACTTAGGAAACGTCCCTGTCCATGCCTGCTGGACCATGAGTCAGCGGTAATATGCACCTTACCGCTGACCGCCCTGTCCAGCGAGGCATGGATATTGCCTTCCACATGCCAGTAGAGAGCCGGAATCGCCTTCCGTGAGAAAAAGTGGCGTTTGGGTACCTGCCACCGAGGAACCGCACATTCCACAAACTCCCGGAAGGGGGCAGAGTCTACCAACTGAAAAGGCAGCAGTTGAAGTGCTAGCAATTTAACCAAGCTAGCATTCAACCGATGGGCATGTGGATGGCTGGGAGCAAACTTCTTTCGGCGGTGCAGCAGCTGGGGCAGGGAAATTTGCCTGGTACAATCTGACGTCGGTGTACCAAAAGCAGATTGCCCACAAGTACTTGGCTGTGACACACCTAATTCTACACCTTCATTCCTCTCAGTGCAGGTCTCAGAGAGGACTGAAGGTATAGTGGGGTTGGAGATCTCAGCTGATGAGGAGCAAGGAGAGGTCCTCTTTGTTCTTTGGTGTGGGTCTTTTAGATACGCTTGCCAACGAACTGCATGGCAGGTCAACATATGTCTGGTCAAGCATGTGGTACCCAAGTGGGAGATGTTTTGGCCACGCGAGATACGCTTGAGACATATGTTGCAAATAGCAGCGGTGCGATCTGATGCACTCGTCTCAAAAAAGGCCCACACCAAAGAACTTTTTGAATAACGCGCAGAGACTGCAGCGCCCTGCACATGTGGAGCTTTGGGGTGTGATGCAGTCAATGTGCTGCCCTTAGGCTGGCCCCTGGAGGGCATCCTGCCTCGTTGGTGATGTGCCGCCTCCTCCTCCTCCTCCTCTCTCCTATCAGGCACCCACTTTGAGTCAGTGACCTCATCATCCCCTCTCTCCTCATCACTGGAGCAAACCTGGCAGTATACTGCAGCAGGGGGAGCATGACTGCCAGATTGCTGTCCTTCTTGGGCACCTCCTCTGTCCGTGCTCACGTTACTGCCTTCATCGAGCTCAGTATCATCATCAGAGCCTTCCAAACGCTGGGCATCCTCCTGGAGCATGTACCCAACACTGTGGTCAAACAGTTCGAGGGACTCCTCAGGAGGACATGGTGGGGCTAGGGAAGGAGTCACTGATGACATTGAGCCAAGGGAAGAGGCCACTGCTTTGCCAGACAAAGTACCCTAGGCATGGGTGAGAGAGGATGAGGAGGATGAGGACGGCTTGGTCATCCACTCGACCAAGTCTTCCGCATGTTGTGGCTCAACACGGCCAGCTGCCGAAAAAAAGGCCAAGCGTGTCCCACGGCCACGTGCTAATGAGGATGCACCGTCTCCACGACCAGCACTAGACACAGAGCCTGCTTGCCCTCTCTTATTGGCTTGTGACTGTCTGCCTCTCCTTCTTGGCCTTCCAGACATACTAATGGCCTGTAGCTGCACTATGCTGGGATATATGTACTGATACTGCAGCTAGCAAAATCAACTGCCTGCCTGTAGTATGAGAACACCACCAACCTTTTACAGGTAGCTTTAGCTGAACACTGTGCAGAGCTCGCAAAAAACTAACTTATAGCTTTTTTAGCTGCCTGCGGTAGTGATAGGATCAGGAAAACACCACCAACCTTCTACAGGTAGCTTTAGCTGAACACTGTGCAGAGCTCACAAAAAAATAACTTGTAGGTTTAGCTGGACACTGTGAGGAGGACGCACCACACTAACTTGTAGTTTTAGCTGAACATTGTGAGCAGGACCCACAGCACTAACTTGTAGTTTTAGCTGAACACTGTGAGCAGGACGCACAGCACTAACTTGTAGTTTTAGCTGAACACTGTGAGCAGGACGCACCGCACTAACTTGTAGGTTTAGCTGAACACTGTGAGGTGGACGCACCACACTAACTTGTAGTTTTAGCTGAACACTGTGAGCAGGACGTACCCCACTAACTTGTAGTTTTAGCTGAACACTGTGAGCAGGACGCACCGCACTAACTTGTAGGTTTAGCTGAACACTGTGAGGTGGACGCACCGCACTAACTTGTAGGTTTAGCTGAACACTGTGATGTGGACGCACCGCACTAACTTGTAGTTTTAGCTGAACACTGTGAGCAGGACGCACCGCACTAACTTGTAGGTTTAGCTGAACACTGTGAGGTGGACGCACCGCACTAACTTGTCGTTTTAGCTGAACACTGTGAGAAGGACGCACCGCACTAACTTGTAGTTTTAGCTGAACACTGTGAGCAGGACACACAGCACTAACTTGTAGTTTTAGCTGAACACTGTGAGCAGGACGCACCAACTTGTAGTTTTAGCTGAACACTGTGAGCAGGACACACAGCACTAACTTGTAGTTTTAGCTGAACACTGTGAGCAGGACGCACCACACTAACTTGTAGTTTTAGCTGAACACTGTGAGCAGGATGCACTGCACTAACTTGTAGGTTTAGCTGAACACTGTGAGGTGAACGCACCACACTAACTTGTAGGTTTAGCTGAACACTGTGATGTGGACGCACCCCACTAACTTGTAGTTTTAGCTGAACACTGTGAGCAGGACGCACTGCACTAACTTGTAGCTTTAGATGAACACTGTGCAGAGGTCTCACTACACTAACTTGTAGGTTTAGCTGAACACTGTGAGGTGGACGCACCACGCTAACTTGTAGTTTTAGCTGAACACTATGAGCAGGACGCACCCCACTAACTTGTAGGTTTAGCTGAACACTGTGAGCAGGACGCACCCCACTAACTTATAGTTTTAGCTGAACACTGTGAGCAGGACGCACAGCATTAACTTGTAGTTTTAGCTGAACACTGTGAGCAGGACGCACCGCACTAACTTGTAGGTTTTACTGAACACTGTGAGGTGAATGCACCGCACTAACTTGTAGTTTTAGCTGAACACTGTGAGCAGGACGCACAGCACTAACTTGTAGTTTTAGCTGAACACTGTGAGCAGGACGCACCGCACTTACTTGTAGGTTTAGCTGAACACTGTGAGGTGGACGCACCACACTAACTTGTAGTTTTAGCTGAACACTGTGAGCAGGACGCACTGCACTAACTTGTAGCTTTAGATGAACACTGTGCAGAAGTCTCACTACACTAACTTGTAGGTTTAGCTGAACACTGTGAGGTGGACGCACCACACTAACTTGTAGTTTTAGCTAAACACTGTGAGCAGGACGCACCCCACTAACTTGTAGGTTTAGCTGAACACTGTGAGCAGGACGCACCCCACTAACTTGTAGTTTTAGCTGAACACTGTGAGCAGGACGCACTGCACTAACTGTAAATAGTCTAGCTGCCTGACTGTGGTACTAATAGGATCAAAAGAACACCAGCAATTTTCTTCAGGTAGCTGTAAATACTGTAACAAGACAAGCCTGCCTGTCAGTAAGAAGATAACAGGAACGGATCTAGCTAAACTGAATACAGTGTATATATATATATATATATATGCAACACCTGGGATGCATATATATATACACAATACACTGTAAGTGCAGCTAACTGACTGACTGTTCTGCCTAATCTATCTAACTCAAATCAAATGACATGTGTGTGATGGAAAAATCTGGACAGCCGCACTCCGGATTGGAAAAGTGAAAAATAAAATCCTCTTTATTGAAAAAGTGATAACATGATTAAAATCCGTACATGGCTTTGTTGGGATAATGCAGCAACAAAGCCATGTACGGATTTTAATCATGTTATCACTTTTTCAATAAAGAGGATTTTATTTTTCACTTTTCCAATCCGGAGTGCGGCTGTCCAGATTTTTCCATCACACACATACCATTGGAATAGCAATTGCTGGCACCTGGGGCTCTCACAATCATCCACACAGCGGAGGACGGGAAGCTTGAACCCGGTCACCTAGAGCGGTGGTAACTATCTTGTTCATCTCAAATCAAATGACACTGTATTTCTCTCTCTCTCTATCTATGAACGCTGGAACACACACTACACAGGGCCGCCGTGCAGGCGGCCTTATATATTGTGGGGCGTGTACTAAATCCCCTGAGCCATAATTGGCCAAAGCCTCCTTGGCTTTGGCCAATTATGGCTCTCTGTTCAGACGGCGCTGTGATTGGCCAAGGATGTGGGTCATAGTGCATGCTTGGCCAATCATCAGCCAGCAATGCACTGCGATGCCGCAGTGAATTATAGGCCGTGATGCGCCACACAAATTTGGCGCGAACGGCCCATATCGTTCGCAATTCGGCGAACGGGCAAACAGACGATGTTCAAGTCGAACATGGGTTCGACTCGAACATGAAGCTCATGCCTACTCGCCACCAGGCTAGCAAGGAGGTTTTTAAAAGTGTTATACACCTACTGGAACAGGAGAAACTCTAATTACATTTAATGTGTGCATGTCATAAATCATTTGAAATGTACAAGTGTGTACAAGATATTCCACCCTTGCCTCTTTCATAATTTTGGAAAGGTATAATAGACCTTATCCAGTCCTGGAGCAGTGGAGTGAGCTGTCAGCCCATGTTGCCTGAGTGTAGCTGAGAACTACAAAAATCACAGAAGCAGAATGACAATTCTGTTTTTAACCTTTGTGAAATGTTTTAATAGAACAGCTGCTCACCAAAGTAAATCTTCAATTATAAATACAAAAGAAAGAAAATTGTCCCTTACCTGTGTAAAGCTGCTAATTATCAAATGAACAGATTTGTCATCCCTTTCATTGGTTTAATTCATTCTCTTCAATGTTGCAAACAACATTAGCAAGGGCAGAATAAAGCTTTCTTAAGCTGCTGTAAATTTTTTTTAATGCGTCAAACATTCAAAAAATTAAGACAAATCATCATGGACTTGCTAATTAACTTAGGGTAAAATACTTACTTTACAATTCAACATTTCTTACGTACATCTATCTATCTATCTATCTATCTATCTATCTATCTATCTATCTATCTATCTATCTATCTATCTATCTATCTATCTATCTATCTATCTATCTATCTATCTATCTATCTATCTATCTATCTATCTATCTATCTATCTATCTATCTATCTATCTATCTATCTATCCATCTATCTATCTATCTATCTAACTATATATCTGCAATACTATGAGTCTGGTGATGGAATTCATCTTGCACTGGGTCAACGTTAACACTTTGAGATCTTTTATTAAGTAGTAATATATGTATATATATATATATATATATATATATATATATATATATATGTATATATATAACACTTTGAGATCTTTTATTAAGTAGCAATATATATATATATATTATATATATATATATGTATATATATATATATATATATATATATATATATATATATATATATATATATATATGTATATATATATATATATATATATATATATATATATATATATATATATATATATACACGTATATATATATATATATATATACGTATATACATATATATATATATATATGTATATATATATATATATATATATATATATATATATATATATATATATATATATATGTATGTATGTATGTATGTATGTATGTATGTGTATATGTATATATATATATATGTATGTATGTATGTATGTGTATATGTATATATATATATATATACATATATATATATATATACATATATACATATATATACATGACCCAGTTGACCCAGTGCAAGATGAATTCCATTAGATAGATAGATAGATAGATAGATAGATAGATAGATAGATAGATAGATAGATAGATAGATAGATAGATAGATAGATAGATAGATAGATAGATTGCAGCCAGCACATCTAAGAACTGGTAAGCTGCAATACTATGAGTCTGGTGATGGAATTCATCTTGCACTGGGTCAACTATAACACTTTGAGATCTTTTATTAAGTAGCAATATAGAGAAGAAAAGAAGAAGAGAAGAAGATGAAGAAGATGAAAAGAAGAGCGGGAGCCTCCCCCCATGCCATGGGTGCGGAGCGGCCTGAGGAGAAGAAGATAGAAGACGCCGCGGAGGAGATGCTGGACGAGAACGCCGGAGGAAGAACCAGAAGAACCAGAAGAACCAGAAGATGAAGGAAGATAGAAGAAAGAAGAAGTATTTAAATAAAGGAATTGTCAAAAACTGTCTCTTGTCATTTTTAACATTTTTGACAGTTTTTTAGTGAAATGGTAGGGGTACTTTTGTACCCCCTTACCATTTCACACAGGGGGGGGCCGGGATCTGGGGGTCCCCTTGTTAACCACTTGAGCCCCGGACCATTATGCTGCCTAAGGACCAGAGGTCTTTTTCCAATTTGGCACTGCGTCGCTTTAACTGCTAATTGCGCGGTCATGCAATGCTGTACCCAAACGAAATTTGTGTCCTTTTCTTCCCACAAATAGAGCTTTCCTTTGATGGTATTTGATCACCTCTGCGGTTTTTATTTTTTGCGCTATAAACGGAAAAAGACCGAAAATTTTGAAAAAAAATGATATTTTCTACTTTTTGTTATAAAAAAAATCCAATAAACTAAATTTTAGCCATACATTTAGGCCAAAATGTATTCGGCCACATGTCTTTGGTAAAAAAAATGTCAATAAGCGTATATTTATTGGTTTGCACAAAAGTTATAGCGTCTACAAACTAGGGTACATTTTCTGGAATTTACACAGCTTTTAGTTTATGACTGCCTATGTCATTTCTTGAGGTGCTAAAATGGCAGGGCAGTACAAAACCCCCCCAAATGACCCCATTTTGGAAAGTAGACACCCCAAGGAAATTGCTGAGAGGCATGTTGAACCCATTGAATATTTATTTTTTTTGTCCCAAGTGATTGAAAAATGACAAAAAAAAAAAAAAAAAATATTTACAAAAAGTCGTCACTAAATGATATATTGCTCACACAGGCCATGGGCCTATGTGGAATTGCACCCCAAAATACATTTAGCTGCTTCTCCTGAGTATGGGGATACCACATGTGTGGGACTTTTTGGGAGCCTAGCCGCGTACGGGGCCCCGAAAACCAATCACCGCCTTCAGGATTTCTAAGGGTGTAAATTTTTGCTTTCACTCTTCACTGCCTATCACAGTTTCGGAGGCCATGGAATGCCCAGGTGGCACAAAACCCCCCAAAATGACCCCATTTTGGAAAGTAGACACCCCAAGCTATTTGCTGAGAGGCATATTGAGTCCATGGAATATTTTATATTTTGACACAAGTTGCGGGAAAGTGACACTTTTTTTTTTTTTTTTTCCATAAAGTTGTCACTAAATGATATATTGCTCACACAGGCCATGGGCATATGTGGAATTGCACCCCAAAATACATTTAGCTGCTTCTCCTGAGTATGGGGATACCACATGTGTGGGACTTTTTGGGAGCCTAGCCGCGTACTGGACCCGAAAACCAATCACTGCCTTCAGGATTTCTAAGGGTGAAAATTTTTGATTTCACTCTTTACTGCCTATCACAGTTTCGGAGGCCATGAAATGCCCAGGTGGCACAAAACCCCCCCAAATGACCCAATTTTGGAAAGTAGACACCCCAAGCTATTTGCTGAAAGGCATGGTGAGTATTTTGCAGCTCTCATTTGTTTTTGAAAATGAAGAAAGACAAGAAAAAACATTTTTTTTTTTCTTTTTTCAATTTTCAAAACTTTGTGACAAAAAGTGAGGTCTGCAAAATACTCACTATACCTCTCAGCAAATAGCTTGGGGTGTCTACTTTCCAAAATGGGGTCATTTGGGGGGGTTTTGTGCCACCTGGGCATTCCATGGCCCCCGAAACTGTGATAGGCAGTGAAGAGTGAAATCAAAAATTCACGCCCTTAGAAAGCCTGAAGGCGGTGCTTGGTTTTCGGGGTCCCGTACGCGGCTAGGCTCCCAAAAAGTCTCACACATGTGGTATCCCCGTACTCAGGAGAAGCAGCAGAATGTATTTTGGGGTGTAATTTCACATATTTCCATGGCATGTTTGAGCAATATATCATTTAGTGACAACTTTGTGCAAAAAAAAAAAAAAAAAAAAAAAATTTGTCTCTTTCCCGCAACTTGTGTCGCAATATAAAATATTCCATGGACTCGACATGCCTCTCAGCAAATAGCTTGGGGTGTCTACTTTCCAAAATGGGGTCATTTGGGGGGGTTTTGAACTGTCCTGGCATTTTATGCACAACATTTAGAAGCTTATGTCACACATCACCCACTCTTCTAACCACTTGAAGACAAAGCCCTTTCTGACACTTATTGTTTACATGAAAAAGTTTTTTTTTTTTTGCAAAAAAATTACTTTGAACCCCCAAACATTATATATTTTTTTAAAGCAAATGCCCTGCAGATTAAAATGGTGGGTGTTTCATTTTTTTTTTTCACACAGTAATTGCGCAGCGATTTTTCAAACGCATTTTTTGGGGAAAAAACACACTTTTTTTAATTTTAATGCACTAAAACACGCTATATTGCCCAAATGTTTGATGAAATAAAAAAGATGATCTTAGGCCGAGTACATGGATACCAAACATGACATGCTTTAAAATTGCGCACAAAGGTGCAGTGGCAACAAAATAAATACATGTTTAAAAGCCTTCAAAAGCCTTTACAGGTTACCACTTTAGATTTACAGAGGAGGTCTACTGGAAAAATTACTGTACTCGATCTGGCCTTCGTGGTGATACCTCACATGCATGGTGCAATTGCTGTTTACGTTTGACGACAGACCGCCGCTTGCGTTCGCCTTAGCGCGAGAGCAGGGGGCGACAGGGGTGTGTTTTTTTTTTTTTTGTTTTTTTTTTCTTTATTATTTTTTTGCTTTTTTAATCTTACTTTTAAACTGTTCCTTTCATATTTTTTTTTTTAATCATTTTTATTGTTATCTCGGGGAATGTAAATATCCCCTATGATAGCAATAGGTAGCGACAGGTACTCTTTTTTGAAAAAATTGTGGTCTATTAGACCCTAGATCTCTCCTCTGCCCTCAAAGCATCTGACCACACCAAGATCGGTGTGATAAAATGCTTCCCCAATTTCCCAATGGCGCTATTTACATCCGGCGAAATCTAAGTCATGAAATACTCGTAGCTTCCGGTTTCTTAGGCCATAGAGATGTTTGGAGCCACTCTGGTCTCTGATCAGCTCTATGGTCAGCTGGCTGAATCACCGGCTGCATTCTCAGGTTCCCTGTTGAGACAGGAGAGCCAGAGAAAAACACGGAAGACGGTGGGGGGGGGGGGCATTCCCTCCCACGGCTTGTAAAAGCAGTCTAGAGGCTAATTAGCCGCTAGGATTGCTTTTACATGAAAGCCGACCGCTGGCTGAAAAGAATGATACCAAGATGATACCTAAACCTGCAGGCATCATTCTGGTATAACCACTCAAAGTCGTGAATGGCGTACCTGAAGACAAAAAAATGGTTAACAATGGTTAACAATAAAGCACAGTAAAGTGTAAATAATTACACACCTGAAAAACAAACATGATAAAACATAATAACAATAACAATAACAATAACAATAAAACATTGCAGAATAGAATACAGTAAAAAAGAGCAGAACAATAGAGAGAGGGAATAGAGAGAGAGAGAACAATAAAACAACAACTATTTTTTTTTATTTCATATTTTTTTTTTTTTTTACACTTTTTTTGTAACTAACTTTTATAACGGTAACCGGTTCCAGGTTCGGGTCTCTCGAAAATGCGATGGCATCTTGAGAGACCCTGTGAAAGTGTGCCTAGTCTGTGCAATGCTGTACCCTACGCTAATACTCAACTAGTGAATGGTAGCGTTCAAAACATTCACCAATGCAAAGACCAGGATTGTCAGGACAGGAGGGACAATAATAGCGGGTGTCACGCCTATATCCGCGCTTGCTGCAGACACGACATCTTTTTTTGGGGGTTCGTTGGGTAGGGGTACTCGGGAGAACATAAAAATGCCTCTCATGCAGCCGACTGCATTTGGTTGGGGATGTGAATGGGGGAAGTACGGGCGCTGCAGAAGCGGTGGGTTCCCAATTAGGATTGGCGAATGCAGCAGGAAGGGCACTATGGGCACGACGGGCCTGTGTTTGTCTTTTTGGTGGCGGCGGGACACTACTTGTGCTTGCCACCTCACCAGCTTGAACTGCACTTATGGGACTCGCCACGTCACCACGTGTTACTGCAGTGCTGGTTTGACTACGACCGGGGTGTACTAGGCCGCTGGTGCTTGCCAGTTCACCAAAACGCTACCAAAAAAACTGTTAGCGATCGCAGGGATCAGGCCTGACTCTGCGAACGCTGCAGTTATGCGTTTAGTGTTTTGTAAGTGACAGTGATCGATCGATACTGCACTTGGGTGGGCTGGGCCGGGCCGGGCGGAGGGGCAAAACGCAGGTGCTAGCAGGTATCTGGGCTGATCCCGCTAACACTGCGTTTTTGGGAACCCTAAACTGCTGGTGACGCTAGTATAGATCTGATCGGATCAGATATTGATGCGATCAGATACTATACCACTAAGGGAGGTGTACGGTGCGTGCGTGGGTGTTAGCGGTACTGGCGCTAATCTGACGCTGCCTGGGGCTGGTGCTTG